>OX104124.1:61300752-62500752 GCA_944474755.1 Limnoperna fortunei
CCACCACCACCACCACCCAGCGCCACCACCACCACCACCCACCACCACCACCCACCACCACCACCACCGATACCAACCACCACCACCACCCACCACACCACCACCCACCACCGATACCACCACCGATACCACCACCACCTCAACCAGCGCTTTTATGACTATTTTTCTTTTCGATGACTTAGAAATCGTTCAAGTTTGTTTTTTGTATCAGTTCCCATGACTTTTCTAGTAAATATGAAGAGTCAAATTTTGATCATTTTTCTTATTCATTATATTTTATGAATCAAAGATAGTAAACATAAAATATGATACACTCAGAGAACTTGCATTTTAGCTGGCGACGTGAACGAGGATTTAATTATAGATTAATATTTATCAGCTGACCATAGAACTAAAGTGGATAATTATACAGGGGAGTAATCTGAGGTCAAAGATAAAATTGAACTTATTTTAGTGAATATAGTACGTAATTTATGTTATCAATGTTGACAATAAAATGTCTGTAATTTCGACAGAAAAAATCATTTCTAATATCTATGAAAGAATTTTTAATTTGTGTATGGAGTAACTAGTGTACGATATGACTGGTAATCCCTGGTTTGTTTATTTAATCCTAATCAAATCAAGAGTATAGACGTCTGACACGTGTAAAGGTTACTTGAGACAATGTTGTTGATTATTATCAGTGTATATGAAAGGGTAATTTGAGGATAAACGCGGGGGATGACCATAGAAAAGTAAATATGAGAACTACATGATATTTCACATGATGATTTAATCGAACGTGGAAGATTACTCGTATAGGCTATAAATAGGTTCACTAACGTGTTATGACTTGTGTGGTAATTGAATTCGGCGCTATGTTTGAAAATAAATTAATGGTTTAGATATATTAATTAAAATAATTATTAACAGAAATAGCAACGCTTTGAATACATTTTTTCTGTTTATATACAGACGGAATATTGTAAATAGACAAGTAAATATGTGAACTACATGATAACAGATTTGAGGATAAGCTCCACATGTTGATTAAATTGAACGTGAAAGATAATCGTATAAGCTATAAATAGGTTCACTAACGTGTTATGACCGAATCGTTAATCGGCGCTATGTTTGAAATATTTGATTGTTTCATCAATTAATGGTTTAGATTATATGAATTAATTTAATTATTAACAGAAATACCAACGCTTAAAATAAAATTTTATCTGTTTATAAAACAGAATGAATATTGTAAATAGACAAGTAAATATGAGAATAACAGATTTGAAGATAAGCTCTACATGTGGATTTAACGTGAGAGATTAATCGTATAGGCTATAAATAGGTTCACTGACGTGTTATGACTTGTGTGGTAATTGAATTCGGCGCTATGTTTGAAAATAAATTAATGGTTAAGATAAAATAATTATTATTAACAGAAATACCGCCACTTAAAGTTTTATCTGTTTATATACAGACGGAAATTAACTGTAAATATGAGAACTTCATGATAACAGATTTGAAGATAAGCTCTACATGTGGATTTAATCGAACGTGAAAGATTAATCGTACAGGCTATAAATAGGTTCACTGACGTGTTATGACCGGATCGATAATCGGCGCAATGTTTGAAATAATTTATCCAATAAAATGTTTTAGATGTTTTATTAAGCGAATGTAATTAATTAATTAAAATATACGTTATCGTCGATTGAAAAATATATGGAATGACAATTATACGCCGCGCGATGACTCATGGTCGCGCGTCATGGAAGTATCCTTATTAGCAGACACGATGACTCACTGGAATCGGTTGACCAAATAAGGTTTTGCACGATGATGGAATCTCTGATGACTCACGTACTTCCTGTGACGTCATGAGACACGTATGTTTTGCGCGATGATGGAATCTCCGATGACGCACTTCCGGTGTATAGAAAGGAGGCGGAGCATGCCCATATTTGTGAACGCCTGAACGCCTTGGGTTTTTGGGGGGTCTAAAAAACCACACACCCTACTACTAAATTGAATGCAAATAGTTATCAAATTTACCATTGTTGAGAGACGAAACATCATCAATATAGCGTTATGTGAAATTAAATGTCTGGACCAGTTTATTTCTTCATCGGGCATTCTGTCAACTCAGCCTCATAAAAGTAAAAAAACAGATCTGAGAGTAGAGGAGCACAATTTGTTCATATTTGAATACCAACATCCTAATGCAAAAACTGTTCTCAAAACATGACGAAAATGTAAATAAAAATGTATACATTTAAGTCTGTAAGCTAATGACTGCAACGATCGATTTGTGTACATTTAACTATTCTATCAAAGTTGAAAAGACAAGCATTTGTTATAAAACTTTCAGTTCAGTGCCACATCTAGAAAATGGTAATTCTATGTAAAGTTTTTTTTTTTGTTTCAAGTAAGGTATACCGGACCATAATATTTGAAAAATCACTGCGGCCTCGGTGCCCGAATGGTTAACGTAATTAGTAATCTACTATTGACCACATTCTCTCTACTCCAACGTTAATTGACAAGGATTGCCAGCTTTGCAACCGTAGTCCCGGTTTTTTTTCAGGCACTCCGACTTAAGACATCTTTCAATTTATAGAATTTTTTGCGAAATGAGACGTATTGAAACGTTAAAACAAATCGAAAAAAAACATATAGTTTGAAATGTATTGAATACCAATTTGGTATAAACATACAGGAAAAACTGAAATAGTTTTTAGACATACAGTGAATGGAGAATATTGGAATCCTTTAAAAATGAACCTATATAGGATAATCCGTACTTTTTTATTCAATTTTGCAATGTAATCTATAACAAAATGCAGCGGGGCTAGATTCAGAGCGATACAAAATCGTAGGACCCTTCCCGTACGAAAACAAGAAACAAAATATTACCGAAAGGGAATCAAATCGTTTTTTAGTTAGTTGTACAGATGTGTGAGCTCAAGTAAACGTCAAATTCATCATTGTGATCATTTGTATAACTTTAACTTAATAGAACTATCTAATAAGAAACGAATACGTTAATCAAACAGATCTGGTGATACAAACTAAGTCTTTACCTTGTTTTTGGTTATTTATGTGTGTGTGAAAATATTGCTTATTTATTGACATGATAATTGTGCTCGTGTAATAAATTTAGTTGATTTGAAAGCATATTAAAATATTTGAATTGAATTTGATTTCTGCAGTTTTAGTATATTGATTTTTGATTTAAATTTTAAAAGATTAATCTATTTAAATAGATTTGTGTTGGCAAAATTATTTTCAAAGGCCCTTAATAAATATCGATAAAGATATATTGGTTTTACAGCAACAAGATTGCAATGTCATTTTTCCTGTCACCATTATAGATTTAAGCCCATAAAAGACTGCTTTTAAGATGAACTCGTGTATCTTTATTATGATATTTTGAATGCCCCTTTTCTTTAGGAGCTGTGGAAGCCTTAGGGGTGAAGTACATTAGATAAGAGACATATTTTGCAGACATCATTATTTACGGTATAATCAGACCTATTCATATATTTATTTAAATATATCCACAGTGACAAAACAATCTAGTCCCTACCAAAATGTTTATATAGCACACAAGCTAAGAAATCAAATTTATGTGTATCCTTTTCGACCCTTTTCTCCCATTGTTTATTTCATCTCTTTGTGGCACAATGACAGAGAATCGCCCATAATGAAAACATCTGTTGGCATTCCTATCAACTAATAATGACACATATTTTATTGGTTTATTTAACAATGAAAATAAAAACTAAATACCGAACACCGAGGAAACTGTCAAAAAGACAATCCACAAATTAAATTTCGAGAATCCTAAAAACTCAAACAACCAAATTTATGTCTTCAGATGGTATAGTTTGTAACTTTCAACTTATGTTGCAGTTGAAAATTTAAATAATTCAGAAACATTACCATTCTGTCTTTTGCTTAAACTTGCAGTATAATATTTAATAGAAGATTCACTCCTGTACCTATAAACAGGTCAATGTCCGTGATAGCGGTACAATGGATTAAATAGTTTTTGTACGTACAGAAATGAGAAATATGAGATTTTTGCTTTTTTGGACATAATAGATGAAAGAGATTGTTCCGATTGGTGATTTAGTATACCATATTTAATCATTTACTTGAAAAGTGTCAATAGGTTGTTGCCAAAATGCATTATGATTAGTGTTTACTTTCGATGTAAATGAAGCCACTGGACACATTGGACAATTAATTTTCTTGTACGTCTTCCCGTTCTTATTTTACGCATATTACACTGTAAGAAATTTAAAGAGAAGGTATGAAATTTTCAGTTAAACATTAATTGAATACCTTGTCTCAGTATCGGTCAGTCAGGACTTCTTGGAGTGAATTCGTCAAAGTAAAATAATAATAGTGCATTTCTAATTATTCTGAACAAAGATAATATTTCAGAGAAACAAGAATATACTTTACAAACTGTTAAATTAGATCTAACTTTCTTCACAAAAAATCCAATCGTGTTTTTGACCACCACGGGCAATCAACGATACATCTGTTAGAACCTTTGATTTTTTAACTCTTCATACCACCTTGCCTCACAAAAAACTAAAATCCCGTCTTAAGGAAATCATACATAAAGCCTTCGCTTCTACATATAGCCTACACATATGTAGTTTTAGGTTATGACAATACTTTTTTCTACTAAAGATCTTAAAAGAAAATTATTCTACAGAGAAGAACAGGTTTGTAGTATGCTAGATTTTCTCATCGATAACATTTTTCTTGCTGTTGGAGGATGTGTTCTTCAAAAGACAATCGGAATGTCAATGGGTACAAACTGTTACCCACTCCTTGCCGATTTGTTCCTATTTTCTTATTAAACGTGATTTTTTCGACGTCTTATTAAAGACAAGAAGATTACAGAAGCTAGGACCTTTAATTTTACAGACAGATATATTGATGATGTTCTTTCAATTGACAACCCTTAATTTGGTGAGTGGCTTCCGTTAATATAGTTTCATATCTTAAATTAAAGAAACACTGAAACAGATGCTTCTACCTCATTTTTAGACTTACACCTCGAATATGACACCAACGGTCATATTAGGAGAAGAATTTACGACAAACGAGAAAAATTAATTTCAAAAATATAAATTTTCCTCACCAATGCAGCATTATTTCAGCTTCTCATACATACAGTGACTATATTTCTCAATTGATCAGGTATGCAGGGGCTTGCAGCGAGTATACTGAGTTTTGTAAACGTCACCTATTTCTTCGGGATAAACTTTATTTTTCTGTTTAAGTTTTATTATAGATACAACTTTCTTGTCAAAAAATATTCTATTTCGTTTGTAAATATGGTTGCAGATAGTGTTCACAATTTAGAAATCAGTGTACAGTGAACGTGCTACGACGATTGATTGATACACCTATTAGTCACTGGTGGTATATAAACCCATATATTATAATCAACTAACCAACTCACATTCTACAGTAATGGAAGCGGGAGTTTTGGCATGCCATAAAACCTGGTTTAGCCCACCATTTTTTTTTAAATGCCTGTACCAAGTCAGGACCATTGCTGTAGTTGCTTTTTGTTGGTTGTTGGTTCTGGTGTTTGCCGGTTTTGCGGACTTTGATTTGTGGATTGTCTGTTTTGATAGTTTTATCGGTGTTCGGTATTTTGTAATCACCTTCATTTATAAGCGAGTCAACGCTTTCGATATGTATGACATGGAATTAGAAGGGGCACCAGGTTCTATATGAAAAATATCAGAAAAGCATTTTGTAGCTTAATTGTAATTGCCTTATGTCTCACCTCTTTAACAACAATAGTGTTAGCGTTTAGGCAAACACACGGGGTCACTGACACATATCAATCAAATGGCTTTAAAAATGTTAAACTTTCAATATATTCGGTCATATAATATACAAATTTGTTTTTTCAGCAATGGTTCAGATATGCCATGATGTACTGTTTGTAATGGAGGATGATAAAAAATACCCAGAAAAATTTCCGACTTTCGGAAAAGTGCCAATCATAGTCAGTTAAGATTAAAGTAGAGCACAATCTGCCCCAGTGAGACTTGAACAAACCTATGAGTTGACTAGCACGTGATTTATAGTTTAATAGTGCGATAACAATCTTAATCACTCGGCCATACTAATGTAAACACATATTGTCTTTCTTATACGGCGTCGTATAATTCATATGCTAGTCAAGATATACATTTTGCATTATAGTATTTTTAGCCATATAATGGTTCCTAGTTTTTACCAGAGAAAGCTGGAGAAGCCGGAGATAAACGTTGGCAGGAAAACTAAAAAACAAATTTCGAATAATGTTGATATTAAATACACATTTAAATATAATTATATGTTTACTACTAATTTAGTTTTTCAAGTAATATTTTATAAAATTGAATAAATACCAACGCTGTTTGAGAAATGCATATGTGAAACTCTAGAGTTCCAGCGAAATGCAGTCTAAAAAACTGTGCGCGACGTAATTGATGCATTCAAAAGAGGACATCTCATAATTTGTCGTATTATTTTCAATTAAACATACACATGAACTTTGAAAGAAAATAATTCTTTATCTAATTAACGCTACTTGTTTGACACACTACCACCAATTTAAAAGCATTATGGAGGTACAAGTGTTTTATATCTTGCATTGGTATATGCAATAGGTAGATAGAGGATGGAAACACGAAGACACGGAGATAATAGAAAGCCTGAATGAGTAAAGCTGTAAAGTAATTGAAACAAAGCATAATCAGTCACTAAATATAATAAGGCATCATCATTCTTAGGAGCTGCTAATGTCTTTTTGATATTTAAAAGAAATAATATGAGTTATCGGACTATCCCCATAACAACTTTAGTATTGTCTTTAAGAAACCTAGGGCCATACTGGGTCTACGTTTTCAGGTCATAATACGGAAACCTGGCCGCGGACCATAGTGAGTAACGTGTTTCGAAAGTGTTTGACGATAACGATCCCTTTTCTAGATTTCGAAAAAGAGAAGGCTCATTGTAGCCGCTACAAAAGGCTAAAATTCTCTGACCCTACCCTATTCCCCGTACTTTTCCAGTGGCAGTCAAAATTTTGTTTCCTGTGTTCCATCCCAACCCTTTTAAATTGATGTGTTGTTTGTTAACTTGTTCCCGTCCTGAATATAGCTTAAATACTGCTCGCTAGACGTGAAGTAAACATTCAATCAATCAATCGTTAGGAAACACGAGATTGTTTCAATATGAATTACAAATGATTGTTTGTTTTCATAATCAACCTACTAATCTTTCAGAAGAGGAGATCCTTAACGATTTGTTTAGCTTTTGGGTTCCCAATAATGGTGATCTCTCTTCCTGGTAATGGAGACTTAAAGTTACACCAAAATCTGTACAAACAGCAGTGTTCCACAAAACATCTAATTAAGTTGAATCGCTATAAAACGGTCCTCAAAAATACCGTCAGACTAGATATTTCAAGCGTAGATAATTAATTGCAGGTATTGACAATTCATGAGAACTATTTTAGTGTCAAATTTTATTCTTGAAAAAAACACGATAAAAATTTTGATTTTATTACACTCCATAACACGATCTCAAATAGGCAATTTAAAGCAGGCGTAATTATTGTCAACTTGTTTAGGATAAACGGAGCGATAGAAATACAAGGTCATGATAAATTTACTTCGACATCAAGGTTTTTAAAAAGAAAGAAGTAATATACAAAAGTTGAAAACAATTGTCAAATATTAGACTTCTCAACAACATATTCGTCATCTTTAAAGAAAAGGTCTTACAATCTTAATTACTTATACTGAACAAATTTTTACATCACGTTCCTTTGCAATACCTTTCTGATTCTCTGAGGTTTACCTATATTCATACTGAATTCATAGTGAATTATTGTATCCAAGATGATCATATTCCTACAGAAGTTCATTCGACGCCAGCATGAATTATTTATCTTTACAGAAAATCTGTCTTTCAAATACGGTCAGATATTCTCTCACTGGATTCATCTTCTTCCTAGGCATGACTATGAGTATTGTGACGTATGTCAACTTAGATGCAGGTACTGCTTAATCATACGCAGCAACTGGCTGCATCCATGGTTTTTAATGGGTTTCATATTTTTTTGGCCTCTATTTTATGTTGTGAGTGTTAATTTAAATAAGGATTTATAGGTGCGCTCTGAATGTAGGCTACTTTCCGTTTGTCAGATTTGATGATATTTCTATTGTATTTTTTCTCGCTAGAAAGCAATAACATTTCGAAGAATTTTGCGTAAGATAGGTCCGCGAAAACGAATTATGTATTAGGTAAATCAACAATTGTTTATTTGGACCATAGAACTTCGGTCGGATTATTCATATATACAATATGTGGTTTCTGACGATCAGATGGCAAGTGAGCTTAATCAAACATGTTTGTTTCGTTTCTTGATACATTTTCCCGACACAAAATTTCCTTTAGAATGCAATATGACGTTTACTCTGATATAAAATACCTTTTCATATACAATGAGACCCAGTTGTATGGCACATCCATATAACCTTGTATCTAAATAGATTAAAGAAATTGTACATGTTTCTTTAAAAAATCTTCGGATTATTACTAACCACTTCTGTTGCACAATAAAATAGTTACTTCTAGATTCATTTATTTAAGTTACACATGATTTGAACCACTCTATAATTTATACGTTTGTTTGTAAATGATAATCATTTTATACATTAAATCCATCTTACTACGTCTTGAACTTATTCTTAAAGAAAGGGTTACGTAAATTAAAATTTATTTTCATCTTTATTATTCTTATTTTCAATAGAAAAATATCCTGCATTTTTATAGCCAACCAAAAACTGGTTTATGGCAGTGTTTACAAAGACGATATATAATACTATATTCATCGATTATTATTATTATTATTAGCTGTATTAATATGGTTAAATTGTTCATTCTATTAATCATATGTGGGTTCTTTCAAATTCTAAAGAAAGGTTGGAAAATTTAAAATTATGATCGATATATGCAATTTCATTGTTAAGAACCTATAATTTTACAACTTGTTCTACCACCTTGCCTCACTAGAAACTAAAATGTCGTCTTAAAGAAATACATAAAGCCTTCGCTTTCACACATGACTATATATCTATAGTTTTAGGTTACGATAATTATTAGATACACCATTTATTACTAGTAGTAGTATATGATATCCATTCATTTTCATCAACAAACCAACTCTTGCACTACACTAATGGCAGCGGCAGTTATTGCATGCCATAAAACATTGTTTAACCAAATGTCTGTACCAAGTCAGGACCATTAGTGGAGTTTATTTTTGGTTGTTCGTTCTGCCAGTTTCTTGGACTTTGGTTTGTGGTTTGTCTTTTTGACAATTTCCTTGGTGTTCGGTATTACCATCATATAGAAAACAAAATTGCGTCAAACATTATTAGGTCAATATATTCTGCTACATCATAGTAAAATTTATAAACTGAGATAAAAGTCCTATTTGTTGCACGATTTCCTCAAAATAAAAGACTACACTGGACTGCAAAATTATGACACCTTTTGGAGAGGCTCTAGGATTTCCAACATTCACTGCAAACTTTAAATACCACATACCAGATTGATTCAAAATTAATTTGTTTCCAAGGTCAATTAATTTTTACTTTCCTTAACCAACGATTATGCAGAAAAAAAGTATTAAAATGACGCTGGTTAGCAGGATGATGACAGAATAGCTGGTAGCCGAATAATTTGTTTGCTTAAATTTGGTTTTTAATATGGGTAATTTTCTTTTATTGATGGGTAAACTTACAGTTTAATAATTATCGATTTCATTTCAAAATTAATTGAAATATTTACTTCAGATTTGGATATGATGTTGATTATTCGCCACTGCATATTGATGCACCGGTACGATGTCTTTTAAATATTAGAGTAGCTATCAGGAAAAAGATAACTTATATAGATTTCAGCTGCAAAATTAAACAAAATCAAATAGGCTGTACTAAACTGTTTTACCACTAAGACATCTTTTACCGCGTTCGAATGTATATATCTGGTTTTACGTAATTAAAAGCAATTTAAATAAATAAATAATAAATAATAATAATAAAAAACTTTCACTTCGTATTTTGTATGTTGTTCAATATTTGGTCATACAAATCTGTCAATATGATAGCTATATCTGGTTTTATGTTGCCACCGTATTTTACAATTAAGAAAATGCATAACATTTCTTTATTAACTGTCCTGATTAATTGCAATAGGGAAATAATGAATACATTACAACGGAAAAATACATGCATATTTCTTTAAAAAAATCGTCACATTCAACAAAAGCAGTGTCCAATTAGGCTGGAGTAACCCAGTCCCAAGAGGTTCCAAGTTAGCTTATCTCATGTCTAATCATGTGTCCTTTCATCCTCCTAAGTCAGGGTTCTGAGTCCTGACTTGGGCGATGGTGTCCTTTTGATACGAAATAGTATAACGTTACAAGTAAACTGAAGAATTTTGAAATAGAAGCAGACGTTTCATATGCATAAAGTTGCCATTAAAAGTATTTCCATGTTATTTGCGTGATGTAGTGAACGTTTTACACATCAGATTAATTAAAGTCTTCTTAAGTTCTTTACATACAAATACAATTTTTGACATTTTTTGAAAATTGATTTATTTTAAGAAAAACAAAATCAGAAAAAAATTATTATCAAAACGGGAATTACTGCTTTGTCCACATACCTCTTCCAAATTTTTATACCGTTATATTCATTTTGATTGCCGAATTTACAAATACGTTGTTTTTGCCTTGCTTTCTGTGCCTGTGTGTGTGGTTTTTTGTCACGGCGATACGACAGTTTACAATGTTAAGGATACTATCTGGCACATGTAGTGTCGGACCTCAATTTCACGGTCCAGCGACTACGTTAAAGTTTTGGTATTAAGGTATTTCCTCTGTAACCATGCATGGTAGGATGACAATATTGGTATATAGGTTGCTGATGAAGATTACATGGTTGTCTGGTAGGTGTCACCTGACATTGACCTCCATTTCACGTTACACCGACTACGGTAAAGTTTTTGTATAAGGGCAGTTCCTCGGTAACCATGCACTCTATTTATTTTCGTTACTGATGAGGAATGCAGGCGAGACATTTTTCTGTGTCCACACTTGTTATTTAAATGATTATCTTATTTTTGTGGAAAATATATTGCAACAAAACATCCTTTCAACAAATGAACGATAATGGCTGATCAATCAATGAATACATGTACAAATATTAAAATTATTGCTTTTATATACCTTACTTATTTTCATGTATGAAACCCCTAAAAGAGTCAAGGTAAACATGTTGTTTCATCTTCAGAATTTGCTGTAGAGATGTACTCATTGTGTAGTAATACAAATTTTATTACTTTTTTCAGTACTTGAAGTTAAAGAATCAGATGATAATTCCAACATGAAGATCTGTCTTTAGAATACAAGCATAAACATAGTTACTAGTTAACATCAATAGAGTTGTTAAGTTATAAAATTAAAAAAAATGTATTGGATTTCATCCTCAGTCAGTATACTTTCATCAATCATTTAAACATTAACTTTGATATGTGGTGACTATAATTTTTTCTCAACACTTAAAATGTATATTATCTTTGCATAGTATCTCTGTGAATATTACATTTTTGCTGGTTGAAAAATCCTGATAGTGACCTATAATTAAGTCAGTAACTGTAGGTGTAGTATATGTCTTTGTTAGGATGTACACAAAATAACTAGGACCCCGCCACTTTGTGGCGGACGCCCTATAGTGATCAGACTGTCCGTCCGTCCAAAATTAATTGTGTCATGGCTTTAACTTTTTTATCTTTGAGGAAGGCTTTTGATAATTGGAATGTGTGTAGATAATATTAAGACCATGTGTCGCATACCATGGTTGATGACCTTTGACCTGAAGGTCACACTATTGCTTTCTGAATAACAAATTCATGTCCGGGCTGTAACTTTTTTATTCTTTGAAGTAGGCTTTAGATATTTGGAATGTGGGTAGATAATATCAAGACGATGTGTCGCTTTCCATGGTTGTTGACCTTTGATATAAATGTCATGAATGCCAAATTCATGTCCCGGCTGTAACTTTATTGTCTTTTGAGATAGGCTTTTGTGTTTTGGAATGTGGGTAGATAATATCAAGGCGATAAGTCTCATACCATGGTTGATGACCTTTGACCTTGACCTCAAGGTGGGCAGGGCCCACAGATATGGATACCATCTCACTGATATCTAGTTATGTTTATTTATCAATGACAGCCGCAGTTTGACACATGGAACCAACCTCATGAATTGTTCTATTTGGGCAACAGTGCCGTAGCAATCGGTCTGCCAGTACGGTTGCTGATATGGTAAACCGCATCAGGTTTTGTTGTAAATTGAAATAAATAACTCCTGTTTTACTGTTTACTGGTCACATATAAAAATTGTCAAAATTTTAGTCATTCACTCCCAGAATGCAGGATTAGCATTATTTACCCCAGAGCCTCTAGGTGGCCTTAAGCAGCCCCAGATCACCTGCTGTAAAGGCCACCCCTCCCAACTCATCCCTACTGGTTGTATCTCCGACCCTTCCACTATTTGTCCGGGGGTTCTCTCCGGGTACTCCGTCTTCTTCCCCCAATAAAAACTGGACGCCATGAAATAGCTGAAAATTGCTGAAAGTGGCGTTAAAACACCATTCAAACAAACAAAATCCACCCAAGTTTGAATTACTTAGTAGTCTACAACTGCTTAGAAAATTTTAACATGGATCACTAAATTTAGCATAACGTATAAGTTGTCAAATATAGATTCCATTCGCAGGAGTTGAAATACATTTTTTTAAGCAGTTTTAAGCAGATTACAAACCTTCCTAGTTTTCAAATTTAAGCCATACTTAGACAGTTTTTAAACCTTGAGAAAATAGCCAGTTCTCTGTAATAATCAGTTTTTAAGATTTCAGAGTGCATAGCCAGTTCTTAGTCAGTATTTATGCATGTCTAGTTCTTAACCAGTTTCTGGGCAGTTCTTGAGCAGTTATTTTTGTTTACAAAAAATGCAAATTATGTTCTAAAACTGCTTATTGCTTACTGACCATTCAGATTAAATGCCTAAAGGCCTATTTCCTCTTAAATGTTAATTATAAGTACATGAATAGTAATATATTGATCTATTAATAAACTGCCTGGGGCCAAGTCTTGTTTACAAAATGTAAAAAGAATATTCAAGCCTGGGATAAATTTTACTGGAAAATTATGCGTTGACACAAAAGTGTTTTGCATTTGAATTTTACTTTATTATTATGTAACCCATGCAATTTATATTCTATATCAGTTAATGTGGCCATATAAATAGGTAGCGCCCCGATCAATGGCGGCGAATTTTTGCTGAAAACAAATTTTGGTAGATTTTGTACAACCCTGAAGTTATTAAGACGTAAATATATAAATAATGTCAAGGAACAAATACTACTATGTCGTCGAGGGTCGTACCACTGGCATTTTTACTGAATGGAGTGCCTGTGAGAGGCAAGTAAACAAAGTACCAAACGCGGTGCATCAGGCCTTTGTAAACATTGACAAAGCAGTATCTTTTCTCATCGCTGGGAGAACGTATAACTCCTGCCGAAACATACTAATGTATGATGAACTTATGACCATTAAATGCCCCTCAGATTATGGCCATATCTTTTCTAAAGAAACATGTACACTAGACAGTATTTACACCATGCAAAATGAACACGAGTCTGACTCGGAAACTGAAATGTACACACTCGCAGATTGTACTCACATTGAAGGTGATGATAACATTTTAATGAAACCTGAAATAAAGCAAACTGCAAACTCTGAAACAACAATTAGTTGTGTCTCAGAAGAAACTTCCCAAAAGGTTATTGAACAATCACTTTCAGTACAAACAACCAGTGACAATGAGTTTGGGTGTAAAAATCCCAATGTTACTGATCAAACTTCAACAAATAGCACAAAACAAGCAAATGTACACAGAATACCTGACAAAAAAGAAGGCACAGAATGTACACAAGGTTGCGGAAAAGCGAATAATAGTGAAATGATTCAGTGTAGTAAATGTCATTGCTGGACACATTATTCATGTTCTAAACTGCCAGGATATCAGATCTATACATTAGTTCTACTGCACGTAGATATAACTGTGAAAATTGTACCACAATTCCCCCCGATTTTCTAACACGCTTACAACACAGCACTAAAACAACAGCCATGAACAATGTTATTGAAAAAGATGAAAAAACCCTAGAAATTGTAAGCCGCATAGAAAAAAGCTAATGTGACACTTTGTCAAATCTTCATACCAGTGACAAAAATGATCTCATTCACCAGTTGCAAGATGAACTTAAGTCTCAAAAAGAACTAACTAAACAGGCGTTGGACCTTGAGATTAAACTTGATGGAATTGCAGATAAACTACCTGATTATTCTCAGATTGACATCCCAAAAAACTTAGTACATTGTCAGAACAAATGGACAATATAAGTAGCAGACTTGTAGACTTAACTGGTCAAAATCACACATTTTGCTCACGACTTGCAGACTTTACTAAGAATTCAACAAGAATTGGCGATGCATTGGAGAGAAACACTGACACTCTCAACACAACTTGTAAACTTGTTTCGGAAGCTTGCTATCAACTAGACACTGATGTCAAGACATTAACAGACAATGTGAGCAAACGTCAAATGAAACAAAACGAAGTAGTGAATACGAAAGAAACCAGTAGAACCAAGGTGAATAATTTACAGTCATTTGATACATTTAACCATTTTGAACCACTTCAAAATCTCAATGAGGATGAGGATGAAAACATTGGTAAACAAAATGAAGGCAGATCCAACATTCATGAAGCTAAGGCGAAACATGTCCTAATTATTGGAAATTCACATACCAAAAACATCCGTACAAACAACTTTCTGTATGGTTGTCAAACTGACAGAATAATTATACACAGCTGTGATGAAATCGAAGGAAAAATTGCAAGCCTAGATGAGGATTTTGATGCTATATTCATTCATATGTTCACAAATGATATCAGAGAGTTATCTCCAGAAATTTGTATTCGTAAACATGAAGATCTAATATGTAAACTTGATAAAAAATGTGCATTTGCTAAAATTGTAGTTTCATTACCTTTTTTCACTGTTAGAGATAAAGGTTTAAATTCTAAGATAGAAAAATGTCAAACCTTGATGAAATATCAGTATGTAAACAGTGATAATGTTCTTGTATGTGAAAGTAGCTCATTGTATAATCAAGGTGAAGCCATGAGAAAATTTTTTGCCCAAGATGGTATATATTTAACTGCCCAAGGTCTAAAAATTTTTGTGTTTGCAATAAAATCCAGTCTGAGAAAGGTCCTTGGATTAGAAAAAAAGTTAATAAAACAACAAAATTACAGGAAACACCAATCTGACCTCCCCTGAAATGGTGGAAACCCCAATACATTTAGAATGAATGAATTTGATAATGATCCAGGCCCAAATAAGAGCAATTATTGGAACCCAAATCTACCATTTCATTCTCAATTCATGATTCCCCCACATTTTGCATACCCACCCGTCACAGGTTTTCGAAATCCTTACCCTTACCATGGCAATAGAAATTAATGAAAAAAAAGAAATTATTATAATTCATTTAAATACATGTACAAGTATACTCATTTGTATACATGATTATTAGTATTAATATTAACAACATGTTGTTCCTTGACAATTACTATTTGAAATGTACATGTGAGAAATACTTTTTATTTCATTTGTTTAATTAAGAATATTAGAATGCAACATTTAGTTTGTTAACTACTTGCTGATCAGGTATACAAGTGTATGTACATGTTCATTAAATGCTTATTGTAAATTTGCGTGCTATTAAGAAGTTATATTTTAGTAATGGGACCAGAGTTATGTCCCTTTGTATGGTTTTGTAATAAATTTAAATTTTCTAAATTTTTATTATCACTTTATGTACAATTGTTTGAGTTACATATATGCACATGCATTCTTGTTTATTGTATGAACATGTTTTGATGTATGAATCTCACTAGAGTTATTCCTCTTTACATACTAATCTCTGTGAACTTTTGTCAGTATCTTTTGGCTTTACTAATGGGTGTACTCTCTACCAATTATATGAATATGATGTTAAAAAAAAATACATTTGGCTTGTTGGAATATAAATAACTTTAAAGTTAAAGGTGTGAACAAGTACAGTGATCCTGAATTCATTAGTGAAATATGTAATAAAGTCATAGTCTGTTTACTAGAAACACATTCATCATTAAGTGACTCATTAAACATTCCCAATTTTAAAAGTGTACATTTGAATAGACCAAAAAATAAAAAGACAAACAAAATTTCTGGTGGAATATCTGTACTAGTTAGATATGAAATTCGACAAGGTATAAAATTTTTGGAACATATAAGTAATGATTATATCTGGCTTCAACTTTGTAGTATTTTTTTTTTATGTGATAAAGATATATTTTATGTTTTCTTTACAACCCCCCTGAACATTCTTCTTATACAAAATCATTAGATCATGAACTTTTTGAATTGATTGAACAGGATATACTTAAATTTTCCCAATCTGGTCACATTATTATTATGGGAGATACAAATGCAAGGACAGGCAACAGAAATGATTTTATCATTGATGAAAGTTATGATTCACATATTCCTTTGTTTAATAATTACTATCCTGATTCTGATATTTATACATGTATTAGTAGAGATGACACAGTTTCCTCTAGGGGCAGAGCACTTAATGATATGTGTGTTCAAATAGGTTTAAGAATTTTAAATGGTAGATGTTGTGGGGATTATACAGGCAATTTGACCTGCCACAACTATAATGGTAGTAGTGTAGTTGATTATGGAATTGTTTCAGAATCTTTAATTAATAAGGTACTCTTTTTCACAGTGCATAAATTTTTACCTCTATTCTCTGATCATTGTCAAATTTCAATGATGATAAAGATTTATTGTAAATTGAGCACAGAGGAGGAACAGTTACAGTCAGTGCCTAAGCGTTATAAATGGGGGAAGATTCTCTTTTATCGTACCAAGAGGCTTTATCGTCTAATAATATTAAACATAAAATTAACTTCATCAAAAGTAATCAATATGATGATAATGATAAATTAGTAGAAGATTTAAACTCTGTGCTCCGTGAAGCTGCTGACATAGCACTTCGCAGAGCACCTAAATCTAAGAAAAATAAGGCTGTTAAACAAAAACCCAAATGGCAGGATCAATCTCTTCTGCTATTAAAAAGAAACATAGAACAGAAAGAGAAGTTATTTAAAAAATACGCAACAGATCCTCACGTAAAGGGGTCCTTTTTTAGTACTTTAAAAAACTATAGAAAAGTTCGCAAGAAAAAAGAAAGACATTATGGATCAATTATTGATCAACTAGACTCACTTTTAGAAGATAATCCCAAAAAGTATTGGGACTTACTTGACAGTTTGATTCATACCAAGACAGATGATAACTGTGATATTAAAGCCAGTAATTGGCTGGATTACTTTAAAAAATTAAATAAAAAACCTATAAGAGCCTCACAAGACTTAATTAATAAATTAAAGATTTTGGAGGATAATAAGATTTTCAATGAAATTGATATGCTTATATCAAAGAAAGAGATAACTGATTCTATAAGTGCTCTTAAAAACAATAAAGCCAGTAGTCATGATTCAATATTAAATGAAATGATCAAATATGGTCAAAGTTTTATTATTGATATTTTACACAAACTCTATTTAACTCTATTTTGAGAAGTGGTAAATTTCCAAAATCATGGGCAAGAGGAATTATTGTTCCAATATTAAAAAATGGTTTGCGTGATGAACCTGCAAACTACAGGGGCCTTACAGTAGGCAGTAATATATGTAAACATTTTACAAGAATTTTAAACACCAGATTAGAGAAGTATTGTACAGAGAGAAATCCCATATGTAAGGAACAAATTGGCTTTTGTAAAGGGAAGCGAACAAGTGACCATATCTTAGTGTTAAAAACTTTAATTGACAAATACTGTAAAAAGGGGTCATCAAAGCGCCTATATACATGCTTTATAGACTTCAGGCGAGCATTTGATACAGTCCGCCATGAAGAACTATTTTGTAAATTAAGAATGAATGGTATTAGTGACATATTTTATACAGTTATTAAAAATATGTACCAAAATATTAATCTAAGTGTTAAAGTAGATTCTGGCCACTTAAGTCCAGAATTTCAATCCTTTGTAGGAGCCCGTCAGGGCGATAATCTAAGCCCTAACTTATTTAATTTGTTTATTAATGATCTACCAGAAATTTTCGATAATAGTTGTAATCCCGTTCTCTTAAACACATCAAAACTTAATTGTCTTATGTATGCAGATGATATAATCCTTTTATCACAATCTGCAGATGGTCTTCAAGAATGTTTATCAAAGTTAAACATATATTGTGAAACTTGGGGACTAGAGGTAAACATAAAGAAATCAAAGTCAATGATTTTTAATAATACTGGTAAACTAGAATCTGACATTTTTACATTTAATAACAATAAATTAGAAAATGTCAAGAAATATAGTTATTTTGGCATAGTATTTAACAATAACGGTAGCTTTACAGGAGCAAAACAGGAACTTTATCAAAAGGGTCTTAAAGCATTTTTTAAATTAAGGAAATGCTTTGAGCATCATAAACCAAAGATTAAAACCTTAATTCATGTATTTGATCATATCATTAAACCAATTTTTTTATATGGTAGTGAAATATGGGGACAATTCCCACCAAATAAACTTTCAGACTCTTTCTTTTATAAACTGTGTAACGAATTACCAGCAGAGAAGATTCATATAAAACTTTGCAAATATGTACTAGAATGTACCCGCCGCGCAACTAATATTGCCGTTAGAGGGGAGCTTGGTAGACTGCCACTTTTTTTAGAAGTAGTCTTTAACATGATTAAATATTTAGTTCGCTTATCAAATGCTGACTGTACTGGCCTAATCTGTGATGCATATATTGAGTCCAAAAAACTTCACTCTGAAAATAAAACATGCTGGTTCAATTGTGCAGATGAAATTTTGAGTTATTTTAACATTGATATTAATAATATAATGGGGAAGTCTACACATGTTTTAAAGAGACATATCTTTAAAGTAATTATTCAAAAATATAGAGAAAATATGGAATACTGAACTGTTCAGTGATAACAGATCTGAGAATGGGGGCAATAAATTAAGGACTTATAGACTTTTCAAGAATAAATATGAGTATGAACCTTTTTTAGATTGGGGGGAATATAGACAGAGGAGATTGCTAACAAAATTTAGAATTAGCACTCATAATCTAGAAGTTGAAACTGGTAGATATAAGAATATTCCTTTTGATCAGAGAACATGTAAATTATGTAACCAGAGAGTTGAAGATGAAATTAATTTTTTGTTTGAATGTACATCACTAAGTCATGTTAGACTGCCTATTATAAATGAAATTATTCTTAAATATCCTAACTTATATCAAGTAGATAATAAACAAAAATTTGTGAGGCTTTTTTCTACTGAAGATAAATTTATCTATAGCAAACTTTATCTTTTACTTACAAATATGTTTAGTGTAAGGAATGTGAAACTTGGTACATCATAATTATCTTGAAATTAAAAGGATATTTAATGGCATTATTTTGTAATCCTGTCTTTCACTATTTAAATTACTTATGTATCTAATGCTCTGCTTCTATTAGGATCACTGTACTTGCTGTACCAAAATTGTATTTAATTTTATTATTCTTTTCTTTCTCTCTTTCTTTCTCTCTTTCTCTCGCTCTCTCTTTCTCTCTCATATGTTTGACTAATTACTTAAAATCAAGAAAATCATTTGTACACTTTAATTCTTTATTTGATTGTTCAGCTCCTTTGGGGCGTCTTAATTGACAAATAAAATTATCTTATCTTATCTTATGCAAATAATCAAAATAGAAACATCCATTTCAATAACAGTAATGCCTTGTTGAGTCTGTCATAATAATTAAAACTTATGGGTACTTCATTGTTACATATATTACCAATATTACCTACTAGTATAGCTTCCATGGTCATGCTGTATAGCATCGTCGGACACCCACGTCCGGACATGTTTTTGCGTTGCAACCAATTACAAAAGCGAGAAAGCGACCGGACGTGGGTTTCCGACGATGGCTGTATAGAAAACAGAGTAACTTCACCATGCATGCCGATTCTTCATTTAGTTACATATAACATTTAAAATATCTTATTATAATGAATTTGAGCTGTATCTTAGGATGAAAATATTTTAAATAATTTTAGTTTTTAAACTAAAAGTAAATTAATTTACTTTCTGCGTCTTTTATAGCATTTATTTTAAAAGTCTTAAATATTGATCTCCAATTTGGATGTGAATTTGCCTTTTAAACATGGCTGACATGAAGTCTCCAATTAAGGCATATCAGATGTTTTGAACTGCTAAGATACTTAGTGAACTGCTTAAATTTGTGATAAAAATATGTTTTATTTAAAACTGCCGTGAACTGCTTAATACCCGGTAATACAATGTATAACTGCTTTAAAACTACATAAGAACTGCCTAAATAAGCAGTTAACTTTTACTTGGGTTGTTCTATATAAGAAAGGAACCCCTCATAAGAGGAAACGTGAAAATGATAGCAAATTTATTATCTCCATTTATGTGGATAATTTTATCAGTTAATAATTCTTACATTACATTCGATTACGTTTTTAATTGGTCAAAATGACTTAAACCAGTAGTTCCCAGATTTGTTGATACTTTCATGGATGACTGTTCGGAACTACTTTTTTGTTCCTAAACGATAACAAATATGGCGGCCATATGTTGTGTACGCTCAGACAATAAACTTGGCCAGTACACTCAAATTTTGGCGATACAAATATCTTGGCTTAAATATATTGAACAGTGTATCGCTTAAATGGAAAGCTATTTAGTTGAAACAGCTGTAAGTTATAATAAAAAAATAATTTATTTAGAGAAATAGATTCAAGAAGATATTTTAACAGTACATGTAAAATTCAGTTGGATTCATAGTTTTTGTTCACATACCTGAATAAAGGCAAATAGTCGAAATACTTAGACGTAAAGCGAGAGTAAATGCTATATTAAAAGACGCTTGTAAATATGCATTTCTATTATTCTCATTTAAACTAAATCAACTCAAACACACACAAGAGCCGTAAAACAATCTTCTATTTTAACAAACAAATTAACGAGATGAGAATGATGCACGGCTTTGCCACCAACTTAGTTTCAACACTGCGCCTTTCATTTTCACAGATAAATCCATCGAAAAATCACAACTATTGGTTTCCCTGTTCGTATTAAAGATATAACTTAAAGTAATACCACCCGTGCGCTCAGGTTTTTGTTAGCATTGTTTCTTAAACATATCCAACTATACTGAACATCGCCTGATTTTAATGACGTAATAATGTAACCATGTTAGTTTTCAATCGCATTAAAAATTTCAATGGGACCTCGACAAAAAAAAAACAAGTTAATGTTTTTCTTATACGATCATGTGCGATAAATTAACTTTCATGAAATTACATTTAAATCTAATTATTTTCTGAAGAAGTTTCTCCCAATGAAGTAAATAACAAAATACAGAACACCGATGAAACTGTCAAAACAGACAAACTACAAATGAAAGCCCGAGAAGCCGGCACTCCAGAACCAACAACCAAAAATGTAGTAACTACAGTAATGGTCCTGACTTGGTACAGGCATCTTAAAAGAAATGGGTTAAAGCAGGTTTTATGGCATGTCAAACCTCCTGCTTTAATTACTGTAGAATTTGAGCTGGTTAGTTGATTAAAAGGGATAGGTATCATATACCACTAGTCAATAATAGTTGTATCCAAATATCATCGTAGCACATTCACTGTACACCGAATTCAAAAATTTGGGAACCATATTTTCAAACGAATATTTTTCGACAAGGAATTGGTATCTATTGTAAAACTTATTAAAGGCGCGAACGAGTCGTTTTTAATTGTAACCTTGGTTTATAAGTTTATCCCGAAGACATAGATGGCGTTTGCAAAAAACAATATACCCGCTTCAAGCTCTTGCATACCTGATCAATTGAGAAATATACACACCGTATGCAGAAGTAGCTGGATATTGATGCATAGGTGAGATAAAATGATAATTTTGAACTCGCTTGTCGTCAATTCTTGTGCTAAGATTATCATGTCATGTTCGAGATGTAAGTATAGAAATGATGTAGAAGAAAATGTTTCTGTGGTTTCATTAATTTTCTAGTTTTGAAGGATATATTAACGGAAGCCAATTAACAATTTTAGGGTTGTTAATTGAAAGGACATCATCAATATATGCATATGTAAATTTAAAGAATTATTCTGCTATTTTCTTGTCTTTAATAAGACGTCGAAGAAATTCTGTTTCATAAGAATATAGGAACAAATCGGCAAGGTGTGGGACACAGTTTGTACCCATTATAATTCCGATTGTCTGCTGAAAAACACGTCCTCCAAAAGTTAGAAATATGTTGTCGATAAAACAATCCAGCATACTGTAAACCTGTTCATCGCTGTAGCATAATTTGCATTTTAGTTCTTTAGAATGTTTGTTTGTTTGTTTGAATGATGTTTTAACGCCGCTTTGAGCAATTTTTCAGCTACATGTATATCATGGCGTCCAGTTTTTATTGGGGAAAGAATCCGGAGTATCCGGAGAGAACCCCTGACCTTCGTTAGGAAATATGGAAATCCTTTAGTTCTTTAGGAGAAAAATAAAAGTACTTTCTTTACTTAAAACTGAATATTTGTAGGCAAATATGGAAGCAAAGGCTTTATGTACGATTTCCTTAAGACGGGATATTAGTTGAAAATCAAACGTTCGAACAGATAAAATTTTAGATATCGATCTAGATTTAAAATTTTCCAAAAGTTCTTTTGAAGTTTTAAGAATCATGTGATTAATATTACTTCGCGAATAAACAGTTTTACAGTATTTTTCTTGTCCTTGTTTCACTGCAGACAATATCTTAGTCAACTGTTTTGTCAACTCTTTGGAAGAGCATGTAGATGAGCCGGTAAGTATCTTTCCTTGTAATGATTTTAATGTTATTTAGGAATCCAATACAAGTATGGTAAGTCTTTAGACTCTGTCGTAATTTATATACAAAGAAGTCATAAAGGACCTATGGTTAGACAGGATTTCATCTTTGTCAAATGTGGATAGTTTATTTGTGGAATTACCAGAGTTATCCTTGATGCCTAGTTTTTTAATGAGGGATTCATAGTAATGTGACACAATCTTGTTAGAACCCATGTCTACATGGACAATAACGTGGTGGGAATGGAGGCACCTCATATCATCCTCGTCTTAAAATACGGATTTTGGTCGATCATTAATGCAATGTCTAAGATTTTTAATTCGACGTTGTACCAAAGACCTTATTGTCCTTAACCAATTAGACAGTGCATCTAGTTCTGGGACTTTACCTTTCTCTCCTAATCCATTCTCTGGCATAGTCTTCAACTGAATCCATAATAGTTTTGAAATTTAGATTCGGTCTACTTGTTGAGGTTCTAAAAAATAATGTGTTTCTGAGATTCTCGTGGTCAATGACATGACCAGAGGGATTGTATGTGAAAGGAGAATGAGAACACGTGCATTTAGTAGGTTGCTTGATATCTAGGTCCTGCAAAGCTTGTTTGTAGTTGAAGATTTTACGGGCACTGGTATTGGTATATTTACAAGACACGATAAGAATAGATCGATTTTTGAAATATGACGGGATCTGATCTTTCACTTCTTTCCTATTAAGAATATTGCTGATGTTAACTGCAAGTACTCCTTTATTTATGAATTTCATGTGAAGGAATTTTCTATTCTCATCAAGAAGAGGCTTCGTCCACACGGGTTTGAAAAGCCACAAAGACGCTATGTCGCAAATGATGCTAGTCAATCTATATTTAGATGTAAATGGATCTATTCCTCCAAATCCGTTTAAAAATTGACCATATTGTCCGATGAAAACGACCATTGATCGCCATAAAACCACGATGAAAATCGCTATACCCATGCTACAAAAATTCATATTACCAAAAAAACTTAATGACACTAAGCGTGTGAAACTTGTTTGGTAATTTAGAAACATTCTGCTCAGCTTTAAATTTATATTATTTTTATCAGTTTAAATTTTGATTTTGTTTCTTTCAATTTCGATTAAAGATGTTGAAATTTTAAGCAGAACTTTATTTTCCTATACGACGGCAGATGTCCGTATGGACAGAGCCTCGTGTCTCATTGTTATTGCCCAACTATTGTAATACTTTTAAATTAGAAGTGTATGCGAGACTTAAAAAGCGTTTGAAACCTATGGAATTACCGAATAGTGTCTTTAGAAAGAGAAAAATTTACTTACTGTATGTGCTTAATTTGTCTTGTCATTAGTAAAACTTGTGGTCACGTGCATATGGTAATGAACTTTATATTTTTGATTTACATTAATAAATGATTTCTATAAATTTATTGAAAAGACCCTTAAGACTACATAAAGGTTGTCAAAATGCTAGATTTTAGGAAAGCAACTGTTAAATAAACACCCTGTACAAGTTTACGACACAAGTCCTTTCAGGACAACACAGCATGGGTTAAATTTCATGACCTTAAAGGTGTGCAGGTGTTATAGATAAAATCTGTCACAAATACTTATTTGGTAATCAAAATGTATTTTAATTCTATATGCCTTATTAAATTATAAAACATAGTTATACTTATGGAGAAAAAAATAATGAAGAAACGAAACCCCCCCCCCCCCCAAAAAAAAGGAAACAAAACTAAAACACCTACCCAGCAGCAAAATATAAATGCAGAGACATATAATTAAAATCGTAATTATATGTATCTGATACATGTGAACCTCCATTTCTAATTAAATTAAAAATATACACAAGAACGAATGGACAAAAACATTTGTCCAATATTAAAAAAGGTATAACCACTTAAAAGTCTTATTGATATTGCTTGCTATATTCTTAAAATGCAGCTGTTAATGATAATCAAGACGTCAATTGAAGAAAAATATCGTTATCGAACCTATTTATGACCGAAACAGTTGCATATGAATTTGTATTTATTTACTAAAATTATCACAAAAAGCCTGTCCATTTTATACCGGTACTATGCCTTTTTTGTTCACATATCACAAAGCGTCCTTGACTTTTGCTACGGTAATTTTACAATTAAGTTTCTAAAGGGACCTTGCGTTGTTTAAAATTGTTCGTTAAGTTGGGGTATTCGGACAAACATCGAGACTTTTCCGTCTCAACTGGAGACGACATTAACGAAAGAATTTCAAATAGAAAAACAATGAGTTGTCTCTATCATCCAGACGCTGCAGTTGTGCGTCTGGATTCCTCTCTATATTGAACTCGTTATCAATACGCCCAAAAATTGTCGTACGTTGTTGATCGATGCTATTTTTATTGTCTACAAAATTACTCCGCTCATACGAATAAGTGCACACAAATTGTCTAAAGTTAAAATTTGAATATGTGACGTCATTGTATATGTTTTGACATGTTTTCATGGTTTTTCTGATTTCAAAATAGAATGATTGTATTGTCTTCACATATTGGTGGCGAAATTACAACACTGTGATCCCAGACGCAATTATATATGCGCCTGCGTGATCGAGACTATCAGTCGACTGTTTCTAACTTACATTTCAGTCTTTAGTCATTTTACTGAGGAGAATCGCCCTATCGAAATAAAAAAAAAATCAAAACGATGACTAAGTGAGGAATATAATTTAGTGTTTATTTCATTTGCACCATTTTGGATCTACTATAAAAATAGTAAATATTTTTAACAATTCTGGAAGAATTATAAGGATTTAACTAATATTTTCAGTATATCATCGATGTATGAACGAGTTCGACTCACTAACAAACTTATAAACCTTTTGGCTTGTGATTAAGTCAAACTAGTTCAAACATCAATGAATTACCGAAAATAAGAGGTTAATCCTATAACTTATTTTTGTAACGTTTAAAAGTATACCTAAAAGAGAACTAACCTATAAGTAATGTTTAAGTTAATCAAACTAATTCTTTTTATAAATTAAGTCATACCTCTGTTACTTTATTTTTTAAAGACGGTATACTGGTAGATGAAAGCATATCTGTGTATATGTATTATTAACATTAATTTTGACGATTTAGTGACCAGATAAATACTGACAAGTAATTTTTATTGATTTATTTAACCAACACGCGATTTTCAGTAAGTCTGCATGATGTGAATGCCTATAGGAAAATACTTTGAAAATTTTAACTTAATAAAATTTGAAATGCTTTTCCAAAAGTTTCTGCTGTTTGGTATATTGATAATGCTTGATTATAAATTCATATTTATTTATTTATTTACTTCACGGGTAAATGATGACGTGAATGAATAATAATACATGGACATTTTAAATAATGAAGGGGTTTTTAAATGTTGTTCGTGCTGCAAAAGTTGCGGATATGCTCTAGTCTGGTCAAGTTAAATGAACTGTTTATGTGCAATTAAATTTCTCCACATGTATCGTTTTAAGATACTAAATCGATTCCACCAGACAGGTACTGTTGCAGAGCAAGATTAGGTCGTCCGAGGACTACAACGGCCAGACAGTACCCTAATCTCTCCGATATGGCAAAAGTTTACAGCAAAAGGCTTGAACATGTTTATTCAGTCAGAGAGAAGCATACTTTATTCAGTTCTTCTTCGAACTTTCTAACTAACACACTGTCCCTAATTGCTCGTAAGACATTAAAATGCTCGACTACATCGGGCACGAAATAATGGGCATATACACCAGTGTCATTAGGCAGTTTGACACAGGCATATATTGAACATGACAATTGAACGTTATGCAGTCTACTGTTATTGACCAGGGCTGTGTTGGAGGTGCTTCTGTGGTATATTGGGCTATAATCCGTATAGCTGGAAATGTAACAGGTATCAGATACAGAGATAAAGTACCAGATTGTTAGACCTCATGCCGGTGGTATTTGTGAAAGCATTATTTTAATGAACGATCGATCAGACAGAATGGCCACAGAGTGTTGTTTTTAATTCTATTTTAAAAAGGGTGACTGACGCACATTAACTCTTTTGTGTACAATATTCAAAATTTGCTTCATTGTGTATGGCTGTCCAAGCATATAAATAATGAAAACTATTGTTATTTGTTGTCAATTACACAATTTATATAATAAACTCCTTTAACTTTTTGCCCAGTATATTGGAATGCACAACTCGGGTGTTTGTCATTGTAAAGTTTTGTTTTTTACATTTTATTTAACTTTTCATGTATGATTTATGTGTTTTAGATTTGTTTATCTTTTAGTTTGTTGTTATTATATTTGTGTTTCAAGGAACTTGTACAGGTCCTTAATAACATATAATGAATAGAAAAACATTCAAATTAGTGTCTGTTTTAGTAAAATTCATTTATCAATAGTGACAGATATTATATTGGCTTGCACAACACTGACCCATATGCGCGTTTTTATTGTGAAAGATAACTTATAATGCTAATCTACTCAGGACAGGATTCGATATGGATCGTGTAAAAGAATGTTTTAAGGTTATTTAACATGCACGCAATGGTACAATTGTTAATTTATATGAATAAAATGCACAAAGCATACATTTCAAATACCAGGCACAAAATTGAATCAACACACTGTTTTTTTAAATTAAAAAATTAACATATTAGCAAACATCTGTGGTTCATACAGTTTATCAGAGTTAATTTAAAAACCCTAAGTGATAAATACAATCTTATAAGGTGGTAATTGTTTGTTTTTGGTTTTATTTCTAGTAATTTTTAAAGACAAACACGTTACAACGTGAACATTTGCAATCAATATAATATTTGATTGTTTAAGGTAGACACAGATTTGGCATTATTTTAAATATATTATAAAGTGGTGTCAAATATTGTACAGATAATAAACAAAATACAATTCAAACTAATAAGGTCGTCTCCTTTACCATTCAATAATTACAAGAGACAAATTACTATGCATAATAACATTATTTTGTAAAGGAATTACAGTCTTCTGTTTTAAAACTAAACTGTTTGTGTATGGTAGTTTTCACTTGGGGCGTTAAGAGTATAAAATAGACACGAATTAAGGAGTTCAAAATGCTTTTTATATGACTGCTAAAAGGACGGAGTCAAAAATTGAAATCGTATGTACTATTTATCACTGTCGTGTCAACACTGAGGTTGTGGATTTGAGCCTTTCTCTGCGAAGGGCATTCAAGACTAACCGATTTGTATCACTAAAGCCATCTTTATATTCTTCAATCATTGTTTTCATTATCGATGCATCTACCTGGTTTCATTTCCTACGGAAGGTTGGGGGATCTCGCAGGGTACTCCGGCTTAGTCCTCCATTAAAAACTGGACGCCATTGAAATAGCTAAACAATTGCTGAATATGGCTTTAAACAGATTCAAACAAACAAACGGTGTTTCATCTAATCGAAAATGGCTACTGTCAATTTTTGTGCTCAGTCGATTGCCATCTATGCAAGATGCGGTGTTTAGATGTAGTATCTACAACAGTCAAATATCTGAAACGTCAACGGTATTTATTTGAATTGAATGATTCTTGTCGTTCTAAAATCGTGATTCTTTCCAACGCCCAGTCATTCCTTTCATTACCGCGACATCAATGACTGAAGCCCAAATCAGTAAAATTAGATTTGCTTATGGAGAATATATTCGTCATGCACGGAGGACTCGTTTTTCATGCGACTGCTGGTATTCCAATGGGTACTAATTGTGCTCCTCTCCTCGCTGACCTGTTTTTGAACGTATTCTTATGAGGCTCAGTTCCCAGAAGGCCTGCTAAAGAAGAAAAAACACTGGCCCAGACCTTTAATTGCACATTCCGCTATATTGATGACGTTTTGTCCCTCAACATTGCTAAACGAACCCTTGTTTGAGTAGTTTAGCAGTCAACAGCAGTGATCGGTCTAGAAAATCTGAATAACGATCGCAGGATCTAGAATAACGTATAAGTTGTGAAATGTACACAGCATACGCTGGAGCTGCTGGAATGTTGCTGTCGATGAACGGGAAGCTGACAATTGGAAAGTTGAAGTCATCACGCTTGTAGTAGAGCCTAGTTTGTAGTTTTCCTGAGTCTATTTCTAGAAGTAGGTCTAAGTAAAAGGCTGATCTTAATGTATTGGTGGTGTCTTTAATTTCAAGCTCGCTAGGGTAAATTGAATGTAAATAGTCACCAAATTTAGCATTGTTCAGTGACAAAACATCATCAATATAGCGGAATGTGAAATTAAAGGTCTGGGTCAGAGTCTTTTCTTTCTTCTTCAGTAGTCCTCCAAACATGACGAATATGTTGTCAATTAGAAAATCTAACATGTGACAGATTTGGTCTTCAGTATATTTAGTATTAGCTTTGGAGTCATTGATGACGAAGTAAGATCTGTCATAACTAATTACCAGGTATTTATATCGTCTCTTTCCGTTTTTCTTGAAAAAGCAGCGTTTTATAAGATCTTTTAGGTTGGTTTTAAGCTGCGTATGAGGGATGGCCGTATATAGTGTCGAAAAATCAAATGTTTTAATGCTGTTGCAAATGAAAGAGATCCAGACCTCAAGATGTCTATCAGGTCTTTTTTAATATCCACATTTCATTTATTCCACCGTTCTACCGTTTGGACAATTAAGTAAGGTAGTAGTTGCACAAAAAACTATTAATCATATCAATGCGCTACAGTCGATGTCCGCGTTATCATTGCCATCTCTAGAATTTGCCAATTAGAATTAGCTATTTGTAAATTAGCACTACTTTTTTAAGCTAATCATACTCTCGACTAAATTTTATCAGAAAAAGACACTTTAGTTAGTTACTAGAAAATTTATGCACATCAAAGCGCTTTCGCATAGACTTATTATTTAAATATTGCGCGATACGAAGTCTAATAAACATCTAATCTGATGACATGCAAAATCAACTGTCACAAGCTGAATGTCAAATTTAAACCAGGTTATACAAAATAATTTGCATTCCTAACATGACTTATTTGTTTGCAGTTAAGTTATAATTTGTTCATGACGTTGTAGCGTAACAATTGCATGGTCCATAAAGAATGCCAGCGCGCATGTGCAGAATCGCATATCACTTCCGGTGTAAAAAATGCAAGTTTAGTAACTTACGGTTCGCTGTGGCATTCGAAAAAACCTTGAATAATTTGTATAGAAATATTGTCATTGATTAACTTCTTTTTAAAGTGTAATAGCTACAGGGATAATGAATTTTTATTATAAATTTATGATAAAAGAGGCGACGATAAATAATTTAACACAATGACTTAGTTGAATATTTCAACTTCGTAGATTTACACAGTACGTGGACGGCTTTGTTACTTATCTTGAATAAAAATCCTTAGTTATATTTGCTAGTACTATATGGAATAAGTGATTAATGTTTTTATCCAGTTTTTATTAAATATGGTTTAATATAGGTAAAAACTGCCTATAATTATATCAATGTGTCCAATTAGATGACATTTTTGACACATATTACCTTTTTACATTATTTAATGGTATTGACTTGAATTAGCAAGTATCATTAATTTCTTCAAATTTGCCAATTTTTTTCTAATGTTTTATCTTCCTCTCAAATACACTGTTATGCTTACTTCTGTCAGATTTGACACGGAGTAAACTTTGTGAGGAAAACTTAACTTTATGCCCCTTTACCTGACTTCATTATTAATTTATTCAACAAGAGAACAAAGAACAAATAATCGTGCATTTACTATTTTGATTTTCAAGATTTATTGACATTTTGATGCGACTTGCAATATTTACGAACTTACGATTTTTACAACAGTCAGCGTAAAAAACACAAGTTTTGACCGGAAACCGGAAGCGGAACTTGCTTTTTTACGGACTTGCAGATTTTACGCTACAACGTCTTTGCTGCTTTTACCGTTAACATTACCAAGTATTAAGGGTCAAATTTAATTCTAAGGAATATTTCAAATTTCTGAACAGGTTTTACCTTCAAACCTGTCAATAAATTTACATATTTAAACAGATTAGAAATCAAAACGATTAAATTTTCTATTCAGCTGACATGCATTTATATCAGTTTTAAGATATATTTAATGTGAACATCTGCATAAACCGTGTCTATGAAAAATAATATCACATATGCCTTTAAATGAGATACAAATAAGCCGTTGAAAAGTGTAATCTGAAAATTTTGAAATGAAAACCACATATCATATTTCTTTTTAATTGTTATAAAAAAGACGCAGAAAATAATGTTACAGATATGTGACAGATTTGCTGATCATGCATTTAAAATGCCTTTATATTATTTAATGTCACGTCAAGGACGATAATTGATATTTAAAGTAGTACTTAGAACTGTAGATATTCTAAATAAATAGCCCTTATAAAAATCCTATAACTTGTTGAAAAACGCAAAATGCAGAACCGCTCATACATAATACCGAGTAACAGACAAGCAGCCCTGTTTCACGGTAAGATTTTCATGTAATTAATAATTGTATATGCTTCCAAATCAGATATAATTACTAGTACAAATATGATCTGCCTTTAAATCAAATATAAAAAATTGCGTTATTTATTTAAATAAACATTTCAAACATTAGCGACATGTCTGTGCTAGCGTCAACGACAAAACGCTAACAAATTGCAAGACTCGTATTTGTCAACAAAACTTTTTTTACTTTTTAAGATCTTTACTTTTATTAATAACATATGTAAATATGTGTGCAGTCTGTTAAAAATGTTAGTTTTATTTCAGAATTACCCAATTGAAAACAAGGACTGTATAATGCCTAAACTGTGTTTGGTTCTGTTCTGGTTGAAAATATTAGAATCATGTGTATCTTTTACGACTGCAAATAACAGCACACATGATGCATTTACAACGGTAATAACAACAACCACAGCTCCTGTAAACTGTTCGTTTAAAATTGTGGACGCAAGTGTGAAAACAAAAATTAAGACTTTTATTGACGACAAAAAGAAACTTATTTTTCTTCATTTTAGTCTACCTCGATTTGATATAAGTAAAATTAGGTCAGATGGAACAATTTATAACATTTTAGACATTGTCTGGACATTGCAAAGCCATGGAAATGAATTATTGTTAATGCATCCCGAATTTGAGAAATTATCCCTCGGTATATTAATGTTTGGTGTAGAACATATTGACATTCCTTTAAATGAAATGCCACAATGCTGTTTAATCAATACTACCGGAAAAATATTCAAGGAAAAACTACTTTCTTTTACGTCAAAAGAATTCAATCTGAAAGAAACAAACAATCAAGTAAACAATGTGCAATTCTGTTATATGAACATACAAAATTCTAGTGGATATGCGCGCTTTTTCTACAACTGTTGCGTTCAAAACATTTCTGGAGATTCAGTTTGCGAGGAATTAAAGAGCAATATGTGGATGAATGTAATGGTTTTTGTTCAGGTCTTAGCATATGTGATAGCATTCCTGTTTATTCCATATTTGATTCCAACATCATGGTACACGAGAAGAAATAGTATGGTACGTTTTCTGATTTCAAATTCTTACTGGGTCACATTTGTTGATCCTACAAAGGAGGAACCCAAAAACATTGAAGAACACAAATATATTCTGGACTTAGCTAAAAATCAAAATGGAAATATAGTGCAAAGTAATGGAAGAACTGAAAATAGCATACATATTAATCGGATACAATTAGATAACATAGATGTTAACACATTTCAAGATGAACTCACAAAATTACAAAATGGCAAATTACACGTGATGAGTACGCACACATTTATAATCGACACTGAAACCTTAAAGACCGTATCAGCCAGCTATGTACCGGCAGGAATTCTTCACTACTTGTATAGACAGTTTGTTGGCTGTAATATAAAGAACCATGATTATGTAACTGATTGCTGTGATAGCAAATGTTGTGGCTGTTTGGATCCAAGTTGTACGTGGTATACATTTTTAAAACGTATTATGCAAGGGGTGTTTTTCCTTTTCCTGCTTTTTCCATGGTTTCTTAGGGTTCTGTTCTTTTACGTTGTTGAAAGTGAAGACAGAAAAAAGAGGGGCGTTTTCGCCAGTCACATGAACTTGAGTTATCCGTATGTTTTTGATTGGAATTTAACTTACACTCTGATGCCTGCCCACGCGTTTTTTATTTTTTGCTATTTGTCTGTCTCTGTTTTACCTTTTTGCAAACCTTTGATAAAAAATATCTTTCAGAGGTCAGAAGATATTGAAAAGAAAGCGCGATATGAGTTAGTGAAATTGATTAAAATGCTTCTATTGCCCTGTAGAATGTTAGGATGTTTGGGTCTTATTGTTGCACCAGCATATTTACTGCCAATTATTCCTTGTATTGTCTGCACATATATAGTTCAATCCATTCCGCTTGTCAAAATTTCGGTTACATTTATTATATCCTTGCTAAAAGATCTTCTGAACAAAGCAAAGGGTTATGACTGGAAGGAGAAAGTAGGAAAGTCAACATGTCTCTTGCTACTTTGGATAACGTTGGCACTAATCTTGATATGGATATTGGCTGCAACAATGATATTATGTCTTGAAGTAGTTGTTTTCATTCTGTCGATATTTATCCATGTTTTCATAGGGATAGTTTTAAATACATCGCTTGTTTTCACACCTGTAGCATTTGCTGGAATGCTTTTATTTTACGCTTATTACACTATAAAAAATGTTAAGAGAAAATACGAAATTTTTAGTGAAACATTATTTAAATATTTTGTCTCTGTTCCGGAACGTCAGGGCTTTTCAAAGCAGATTTATAATACTGCATTTTTAATTATTTTAAACAAAGATAGTATTTTAGAGAAACTCGAATATACTTTACAAACTGATAAATTAAACACTGTATCTTTCGATCTAACACTTTGCACAACAAATCCCATCTTGTTCTTTGACCAACACGGGAAACCATTCATAAGCGAGTCAACGTTTTTTGATATGTGTGAAATGGAGTTAGAAGGGGCCCCAGGTTCTGTATGGAAAAATTACAAAAAAGCATTTCGCAGCTTCATTGTAATTGTCTTGTTTCTTACGTGTGTGACCATTATAGTATTAGCTTTTGGCCATTCGCACGGTGTCCCTGACACTTATCAGGCAATTGCAACAATTTGTGGTGGCTTAGTCCCTTTTCTATTAGAAAATGCTTGCTCTACACACACAGATTTATTAGATTTGAAGACGGATAATGTTTTCCTTAAGGATCAGATGTGTGATGTTTTCAACGAATCGAGATACCCAATTTTGGAAATAATCGGAAGCAAAGTGCCCACAATGATGTCTGACCCTCAAACTGATGAAAGATATTTTTGCTTCACCAAACTACCTGAATCACCTAATAACAAACAAGACAAGATCGAAGATCTGTTTACCAAAGTAAAGGATAGAATAACATTTTTATTCAAGAAATAATATTGCGAACTAAAAAAATTCTTGTTATTACATATAATTAGATGAATAACTCAGAAAATGATATGGATATTATTATATAATTCTAATATTATTTGCATATTTAGAAATACGTTTATTTGATTGGTCTAGAGGTTTGTAACGAAATATATTTTTTGATAAATGAAGTTGACTTCATTTATTTTAGGATAAACGACGTTGATCGAACTATTTTTAGCGCAACCAATGTAAACAAAGATGGCGGCTTTCAATATCGAAAGTAGCGATCAACTTACAAATTATTTGTTTGATGAATTATCATTAATGATTTGTTAAATTAAAAACTTTCCTTGTGTTCGATACAGAAAATAAGGTTACAGATTGATGTAAAACTAAAAATTGTGTTTATTAAAATCAGAAAATGGTTTATGGAAATAATCGTACGTTTAAACATAAACAAAATATTCATACGTTCAGTCAATCCCGCTACCAAATACACAAGAAATATGAAGTTGAGAAACACGTTAGAAAAATTAATTTCTTAATGCAATTTTAAAGAATTATAAGGAATAAACACTGTTTTCAATGGATTTATCGGTATATCAACAAGACCAACTCACTCACAAACATATCATTAAAGTCCTTCGGACTTTTAAAGTCCTTCGGACTTTTATTTGTTTGTGAGTGAGTTGGTCTTGTTGATATACCGATAAATCCATTGAAAACGGTGTTTAATCCTAAAATAAAATATTAAATTTCTTTATTAAATGTAACTTTGTCAAAGTGGATCTTACTGATAAAATTAATTTGTTTATAACTATAAGTTTTTGTGTAAAAATATACATGTTTTTTTTTCAAAAATGTATTGTTTACTTTATTCTACAGGACACATGTATATATTAAAAAAATCTAGATTCAAACTAAGAAATATTCAAATTTTACTGGACATTCATGAGGTTACATCAAATGTTTCAGCTAAATCATTGTGTTCAGCTTTTAAATGGGAAAGGTTGCTGAAATATCTGGGGAAAACGGCCAATCATTGTCAATTTAGATTGAAGCCGAGCCCACCGTGCCTGCAGAGAAACTCTTACCCGCTATCTAAGTGTTTACAGATTCATAGTTGTTTCACAATCTTAATCACTGTTAACCATATCAATGTAAAGACAGATTTTACGACAGAAAAAAATATTGTTCCGTTTCCCGTTAGGCTAAGTTAGGATACACTAGGACGACGCCATCTTGTTTACATTGGATACCAAATGTAGTCCGGTTAGGAGGAAATATTGATTCATAAATGATCTGAGATGACGTATATTAAAGGTTTTCACCTAATCAGCATACATTACAAAATGACTAGAATTATTAAGATTTTTAGGGCTTTGCATGAAAACTGGAAACACGAGAAAACCAAGATTTTATGTTTTGGAAGAATTTACAAGCATTTTATTAACCTAAACATAATAAAGCGAGAATGATCTAATAAAGTGTACCTCAATTCTGTAATAAAATTCATCTTAAATACCTTACCAGGATGAAGTTGTAAAAATCAAATAAAACTAATGAAGAGAGTCGTCATTATATCATCTATGGACGGGATGTGTTCAAATGATTTGGCCTGTTTTATCACGTTTTCCGTCATATAAAAATTCCGATTTTCCGAATTACGTCCTCTTTATGCTAATACAAAGCTATACTATTTCATTTACAGACTTCTCTTTTTTTAGCCATTTTGTCTTAGACAAGACGATTGCGGGAAATGTCATTCCAAATAGTACATGTGTTGATGCAATTTATAAATTCGAATGAATGAATGAGCATAGCTTAATAAAACCGGATTTGTTTCCCATATTTTGTTCAGGTTGCATGCCAATTATATATGTGGACCAAAATAAGGGCCATAATATTTTCACTAAAAACCTTCCAACACCCTTTCACCTAGAACATAGAATCTAAAATGTGTGTTGTACAGTCGTGTGCATCACAACATTTAAAAAAAAACGCTTAGTCCAAAATTTTAATGTGAAACTATTTATTTCTGTAATAAAGCTTTAAAAACATTTGTGCCCATTTTAAAGAGGATTAATGTAAGTTCCATTTGAACTGCGAATACACCAATTTTTATGTCCAGTGACCTACATTACAATTGACTCCATGACATAGTAAATAACATGTCATCAAATATAACAGGGTTAATAGAATTTACATAGCAGATTTTGCACACTGACATAAAAGTCCTAGCAGTTGCTCAGTTTCCACAAAATAATTAAAACTGCACAAACAACTTTTAGATATATACCATTTGGAAAGACCATTGAATTGTGTTCACAAAGTACCACATTCACTGCACAATTACAGTACCAAATGTACTAAATATGACCTTATTTTTGATAGTATTTTTCCTTTATTTACCCAACGATTATAAAGGGGAAAAAATTAGGTTATTAAGATAAAAGCGCTTGGCAAACTGGTGGGAGAATATCTTTTATCCAAAAAATGTACGTGCTATAATGTGAGTTTTTATGTGGGGAGAACATATTTTAGAAAAACAATTATTTTTTTAATAGTAGTTTTTATGTTAGCATGTGTCCATGAATATCAAATACAACACGACATGACGGGATATCATTTAATTTCTCAAAATTTGTACTATTTTTAAACATCAAAACACAGAGTGGGGAGACAATTTTTATGCATTCTTTTGCCCTAATTCCTCCTAGAGATTTGATTAATGTTACGATACAGGTTGCTTCTAGTAAATACATATGTCGTTGCATTGTTTGATATAAGTTAACATGCATTTGTGCTACATCAATGCACACGGGATAATTGCTTTTTTCATATTCTAGAAGCTACAGTTTCCTTGATATGTTTTTCGCGTTTGAAAAACAAAACCAAAAAGACAAAACAAAAACTAGTTCTAGTCCTCATATTGACCGACAATGGGAAGTAATTTAAGTGTAACATAATTGGGTAGATGGTCAAGAAAGCGTAGTTAAATCATGAGTACGCCGTTGTTCTAACTGAAACAAACTTCTACACAATTTCTGCAGTTAACTTACCTGAATAGAACATATTTCTTTCGACACCCGGTTAGTAATAATTTTTTATAATTGATGAGTTATAACAACATGATAAACAATCAGTTCGGCTGGAAAAATACTACAACTCAAATGTAAATAAATTGTACTGGTAGTTTGATAAGCGTTTACAATTTTTAATTTTGAAAGTGTTTTTGGTTAACCCATATATGCACTTGTTTTGCACTCTTAAATAAGTAATAAGTTAATAAATAGCATTTTATATATTTTTATATATTTACGGAATGTAATACTTTGCCATTTTCATCAGTAAATAACTAATATTATACAGCCAAAGACTGATACATATAGAGCGTGTTTCTTGAATTGAAGTTGTTATACTTTTTTGTGCAGAAAATCGTATTACAATCAAATTCGCGCAACTGAAAAACTGGGTATTTATTTGCTGCTTAGATCTTGATAAATACAGATCTTTTGTTTCAGATTATTAGTCTATTTGTGTTTAGACTAATACGTCTGTCAAAGATTTAATTGCATACATATTATTTCTTGATTTCATATTACTTTTTGAATTTGAGATTCGATTACCTTACCAACGTTTTATGTGAGAACTAATGCAAGCACACTTAAAACGTGAACGCTAGTTAGAGCTTTCACAAAATGACCATCATGCGAACTGGTGGTTTAAAAGACTGAGGTAAGTCGTCCAGAAAATATTGAAAAGGCCTTTGTTTGTCAGGATTTGTGTTGGAAGTCATGTTTATAGATAACTTTGTTCTTGTAGTTTTATTTATAAACATCTTCGTCCACATTGAGTTGTAATCTTGAACGATAATTTGGGAATTGGCAGTTAATATTGTTTATATAACTTTCTAATGCAAAATTGACTTTTACGAATATGTAAATATTATTTACAATGATTCAAGTCAGGCGACATACTTATTATGATATCCGAAGGTGATCTTTTCGTCTGAGCATGTTCGATCCATTTAAGTTATCAGATGTAATGACTGATGTTTTACCTCATTACTGAGTGAACGTTAAGTGGTGTGTCATCATTAATAATGATATATATTTTTTAATGTAACAACCAATCAATTGAATGAACTGAAAGGTATTAAAATGAATCAATAATGTTCAGACCTTAAATGAAGGTCTCCTACGTCTTATGTCACTTTAATTACACTTCACGGAAATGGTCGGTAAGAAATGATTGACAAAATTTAAGGAATGTTGGTGGGCATATAACGAAACATATAAACAGGAAATAGATCAGGTAGTCAATGATGATCATATAACATGAAAGCTTAACCTATTTGCTAATAATAGGCACACAAAAACAACGTGGCGGGTAATGTCATTATGATAATTTTGTTTAAAAATATCCAGGATAAGAGTACACAATCCAAATAGTTTTTTGTATAATCTATTAACTATTTATCCTTTTTAAAACAATTAAATCTGAATTATCTTCATATTTTGACTGGTTTTCTTCTGTATTATTAAGCTGACATATTGCAGTAAACTCTGTGCGAACAAATAAACAAGGTCCATAATCATTATCATTTGTAAAGAAAGTTGATTTTATATTTATATACTAGTATACAGCTTAACACGATATACTTTTTATTGTGCTTTGTACTATTCATAAATTCTATGCTTTTTATAGGAATACAAACTGTTTTGGTGGTATTCAGTGGTGTACGAACGAGACCAACTCACAACTAAATAAAGCCCACTGACATCCATACAAAACGGCTTTTATTCCTTATCATTACACGCATGTAAGAATACTTGTCATTTTTGGACCTGTTATTTTATTTATGCACTATTTTATCCAACATGTATTAATAGATAAGTTCATCAAAGAATGAAAGATTCTTATTAGTCAATCAAAAATGATGTAATAATGAATGTTGGAATTATTGTGTAATATATATTATGTATTTTCATGTATGGACATCCAAAAAGAGTCAGGGAAAAAAATTGCAGAAATATATACATGTAGTATATCTTGTACAGTTTACATGTAGTAGTACACATTTTATCCCCTTTTTCAGTACTTAAAGTCAAACAATTAGATGAGATTTGCAACACGAAGATCTAGCGTTATCAAACAAACTTATAGTTATTACGTAGCATCATACGATTTGTTCAATTATAATATTTAATAAGTAGAAAACTATTTATATTTTTAGTAATTATATCTGATTTCTTACTTAGTCGATAAACGTTCATGAGGTCGGTAACGATATTTATGTAAAATTAAGTATGCTTTGTCAAAATCTGAACGATTGGTACAATCTGTGTGATAAAAAGCCTAGTATCATCGATATAGTTGATTCAAGATGTACTTTTTAGAACTACTTTTTCATGTCAAAATTAACGGTATAACCAATGCTTTGAATTTAAACTTTAAAAATGTAAGCATTCAGTTTTGTTTTGCCTGATTTATACTTCTTAAATTTAGATAAAATTATTACATACATTTAAGTGCAGGTACAAAACCTGTATCACGTTTTACAGTTGCATACATTCCGCATCACAACTCGACACTACACGTCTCTTAGTGATACGTATGTACAGAACTATCTCGACGTGATTAAAGTAGTTGTACTTACACACATGTAAAGTGTATGTATAGCCCTTAGTAAAAAGCTATTATTGTATTATAAAGTTGTACTTTTAGTATATGTTTCTACTTGAATACACAAAATAAATATATAGGCAGCTGAAGTTTGACAGATTGAACCAAACTCATGTAACCCTACGTGGGACCCGGGGCACTAGATAGTAGGCCAACAGCTTAGAAGCTGATAACAGAGGCAACACTTGACTGCGTGTATTGCGACCCGTGTTGATTACCTGGATGGGATTTCAGTAGACCGGGTAAACAGTACCAATAACTTACTGAAACCTTACTTTAACTAGACCGGAAAATCGAGTTAGTCCCGTTTCCGATGAATCGGCATGTCACGTCGTGCCCTTTGTGAATCCTTCTCATTTTAGCTACATGTATTTATTTTTTCAAACAGTACGATGAGATGTGTTTATCATTTGATAGACAACTTCATTTGCAAGAAGGTGGCAGCTGAAGGGCAAACCTTACTCACCTTTATAGAGGCGACATATTTCCCGTGTGCTGAAACCCTCGATGGTGGAAGGAGCGATTCTGGTGGTTGAGAGATCACCTTCTGCTAAATCCATTATTTCACTTGATATCAAACGTGTTCATTTACAGGCTGTTAAGAAAGTTGTTGCTCATGGACAATCAAGTAGGCAGAATTTCGGACGTGTTTTCGCCAGGGAACCACTGGAACGTTGAGAAATTCGTTTGTTTGAGTATACCATCCTACAGACACATGGTATTTTTTGCTGCAGAGTATAAGCATCGCCCCTGTTGGCACTCCATGGTGGGTGGGGAACAAGGGTGGCGAACCGCATTCCTCTCATCATAGCTTCTAAAGCATTCACTTAAACAGGATCAAAAAAGAAAAAAAGATTTTCCGCTTGAGGCAGAAGTATATTAAAACCACTGGTCATGATTTATTGTTTTGTCTTGTGAAGATCCTAGCAAACCAATATCAAAAGTCGTTCCCTTTGTTATTGAAAAATTGATGAAGGGTTGGGCAGAGAATTTCAAGAACGTCACCACAGTGAAATCTGGTGGTCTCGTATTGAATGTAACAAAAACAACAATTTTTGAATTACTCCAACTTACCACAATAGTTGATTATTTAAATTTTGGCCTCCCCCATAGGACAAATAACTTAAGTCAAGGAATCTTTCATTATCAGGACGATGCACATAATTGCAAACTCGGTGTGTTACAAAAGTGAACAGATTTATTGACAAGGTGTTCAGGTTCTGAATTTCAACGCTCCCACTGTCTTTAATCAATAATAATCGGTCTTTATAACATTAAAGTCAGCGCATATATTCCTAGCCCTGTGCGCTTCTTTAAATGTCAAAAATTTGGACGTGTACAAGGACAGTTTAAGGGAACAATCATATGCTCTAGATGTCCAGAAGCAGGGCTGGGCTAAACTACAAAATGAGATGAAACCCATGTGTCCTTCTCGAATGAAGGAGATAAGGAAATAAAAAAATTGAAATCCTGAAAACATTAGCTACTATGAAGCTCGTCATCATTACATTTCGGCGAATACTCTATTGTCTGCAACATCATATGCCCGTGTGACCAAACGTGTCTATGCAATATTGGAAACGCAAACCATAATCACCTGGTGTATTGGCTAAAAACTTGGTTTCATCTCAAACTTCTACGCATTTGGCATCGAACAAAGTAAAATATCTACTTCTTCAAGCAGGCCCAAAAATTTACAATACAAATTCTAAAAAAAGCTCCTTAGAAAAAATCCCAAAACCAAAGAAGCTACAAATAGCAATCGCAGTCAAAAATCTATAAGGGACCTAGTCCGGGTCCATTAAAGGTTGGTAGTTTAAAAAAACATCTATGACGAGACTTTTTGATGCGTAGCAATGGATACATTGCCCTTACGTGCGGGATCGCACATTCGGTCCTCCAGTCGACACAGATAAGGGAGAACATAACGTAAGATAAGCATCTTCCCAATCGTCCACCGAAATATAGGACACAATCATACAATGAAATTGTCGATGTTTGGAATACATTTAATTGAAGTTACATTACTTGTGCAGGCATTTCTCTTTTTGTAGCATTTTGCCTCGAAGGAACACACTTGAAAAACATGATAAGATATCCATAAAAATATCACCACATATGTTAACGAGAATAGTAGAGCTGCTAGCCGCTGTACTATCCTCATTAAAGATTAAATTTTACAATGCCCAGTCAACTGTTGTTACGATATTCTTAGATAAAACAATAGATGTATGTTCTGCTTATGTTCCTCCTAATTTACCTTTAAATTTAAACCACTTAAAACACCTAAATGATCAGCTTCCGACACTCTATATATGTTACTTGGGGACTTCAACGGAAACAATCCTCTTTGGGGGATTAAAACATTAAATGATAAAGGCAAGAAAATTGAAGGCTTGATATCACAGGAAGATTTGTACATTTTCAACGATGGTTCAAATACATATTTACATCCTGGTAATGGTTCTTATTTCGCAATTGATCTTACAAAAATACCCAGAAAATTCTCTCCTGCCAAGTTTCACATGGAAAGTTCATAATGATCTTTGTGGCTGTGATCATTTTCCAATAATAATTGCGTCTTAACACTCTTGTACAACGAACGAATCTCAAGATATGAATTAAAAAAGGCCAAATGACCTCTCTTTGAACTCTGTAGAGAACGGCTCTTTTGTAGGCATTACTAACTCCATTTTAAAATTTAATGAAGTATTATTTACAATTGCTGATGCGACTATTCCAATAACATCAACAAATCCATAACATAATAGCAAACAATGGTAAGATGACAACTGTGATGAGGCTATAAATATCGTAACAAGGTTGAACGACGCTTCAATAAACAGCCAACCCAACATATCTCAATAGTTTCAGAATTTTCCGAGCGTAAACACGCAGGGTAACGAAACAAAGAAGAAGAACATCATGGCGCAACTTTGTTTCAAAATTACATAATCACAATCCTTGGAATAAAATTCGGAATATGATCCAAAAAATTGAGGGTTAAATAGTATATCAAATGTCGACCATTTATAGGGTTACGGCTTGATAACATCAGAGTCAGATTTATCAAACAAATTGGCCGAAACTTTTGAAAAGTAAACCGCTGCTGAAAATAACCATCCCAATTTCAGAGAGTGAAAACTTAAACAGAAAAATCTAAAATTAACTTTCAATTTAAAAGTTTATAATGTAGAATATTATAATAAACCATTTTCTTTGGAAGAACTCAAATTTTCTTTAAATAAATTACACAATACAGCGCGTGACACAGATGAAATTTATGATCGAATTCTCAAATTTCTGCGAGTTTTGTCTCTACAATGTCTTTTATGTCTTCTTAACAATATCGAGATATCCGAAGTTGGAGTCAACCGAGGTAAAGGTGTGACGTCATCTTCAAAATATGATCAATAAGAAATCGATTGGTATATATTTCATGTTTTTAACTTTCAATATCGTTTGTATGTATTTGTAATGTGTAATTCACGGATATCAATGATTGTTTTGCATCCCGTCACATTAATTCGACAATAAAACTACAATAAAATTAATGAACTTTATTTAGAAAATAACAACAAAACTCACGGAAAACATCAAAAATCACTAATCAAATCAAAGTTCTTAAGCATTGATCAATAAAGCACATTGAACACTAAAACTGTTACGTAAAACACAATACACACAGGTCATCTAAAATTACAGAATTCCTTTTACTGGAACGAAACATAACCGTCTGAAAGGAGTTTCTGTCTGGCTTAAAATTTCCTTTTGTACTGTTTCTTTAACATGTTTGGCTGAAACTTGCTCACAAGTGGCATCATTTCAGCACTATCCTGTTCTCCTTCTAGAAAGGTCTGGAAACTTTCGGTCATTTCTATCAGTGATGTCAACGATGGGACGGGTTTAGGTAAAATTTCGTCTTCATCGTCGTCACTGTCTGCTGTTTCAGTTTTGATGTTCATTCCTTGCTTAATCTCTTCTATGATGTCGTCGTATGTCAGTTTTTCAGCGGTTCTAACTGTGTCGTCAACTGTCGTATATTCTTTGAAGTTGAAGCCTGCCACTTGTGCAAGTGGGATATCGTCATCATCGTCGTCACTGGTTGGTTTGGTGGTAAAACTAGCATGACTAAAGCAAATTCCGAATGGTCTGTGAAGAAACAGTAGACCATGCATGGTGTAAGTAGTTTTTTTCTCGCCCCGTGCGGGATCCGGGTGGCCAAAAGAATAGACCGCAGTCGCGCTAGCTTGTCGTAAAAGGCGACTAAATAGCGCCCAGTACCCTGACCGACGTGTCAGGTCGGTTTGCCTAAAGACCGACTGGGATGTGTGCCCCAGGTGGTTGAATGGGGTACCCCTGGCAAGCTGGGGTTGTCAGGCCATAATACGGAAAACCTGACCGCAAACCATATTAGTGCACCGTGTTTGGAAAAATGCCACGTTCCTCGCACGTTAAAGAACGCTGCTGTAGTATTCGCTATGAGTAGGGATTTCATGTTCATCGCCTGAATATAGCTGAAATATTGCTGCTCGGGCGTAAAACACCATTAATCAATCAATCAATCAATCAATCTTTTTTTTCTCGGCTAGTTGGACTTGACGTAGTGGGACTCGTTTTCTGTAGTGCACTTTTAGGTTTTGGATAATTCCTTGGTGACATGGCTGGGTTTAACGTATACTAGAAATATGAGTTTTATGTTGCTTAAGCTTTTAACATGGGGAAGGGCTAGGCAGTTATCAAAAATCATGTTATATTGTGGGCTCTTTAAATCTGTCAAGCCAACCGCTGCTGCATTAAAGATCAACGTGTCCCAACTTGGTAGTTCAAAAAAGAAAGTTTTTAATCATTATCATTTTTAATTAAACGTAACATAAAATAAATCCGGCCGTAATGAGCGTATCATCAATTAACCTTTATAATCCGTGTACTGCGCTTGGGTTCTCAATTCATTTTATTAAATTTACTTATTAAAGTTGCAATAACCCATCAATATTTTAAGAGTGATTACGTTTGACGGGTGTGTAAAATCAAAAGACGCCAAGTTGTTAACTAACAATACAAGTCAAATTGTTGGTTTTGTCACATCGAGAGCAAAATTAACTTCTAGACAACGAGGTTAAAATACCATTAATTAGTATTGTACGGACGGAAAAATAACATCGAGTTAAGCGTGTTATGGAAAGAACCAAGTTCGACACATGCCAGGAAGAAACACATTATAGATATGGGGACGATGCCGGGACTTAAAAATTGTATCGACATAACCGAGGTATCGAGTCAATCGAGATCGAGACAACGAAGTTCGACTGTATTTGAGAAACGGGTGACTAAACATCTTTTTGAAAACTGGAAACTGGTGTGCCTATTCAAAATGCTTGGAAAGAACACTCTTAAGAGTCTAACTACAAACCTTTAGCACTAAAAAATTGTCTTTGTAAGACCATTGAAAGAAAGATCAGTGATCACCTTGTTTGTTTTTTTAATCGAACGTCCTTTTGGCTAATACCCGGTGTGGATTCAAACAAGAGGGAAGCACCGTGGATCATCTGGTGCATATTGACACATACATCAGAAACTCATTTGCTGAAAATAAACATATGGTTTCGATTTTTTTTTTCGCTCTAGAAAAGCTAACGACACAACATTGAAATATTGTATTTTTAGGATCTTCTTGATATGGGATTGAAAGATAACCTTTGTACCTTTATTTAAATTTTTTCATCTGATAGAGATTTTAAAGTTCGTGTAAATTCAACTCTGGACAATTGGAATGGTTTTTAATTCTCCACAGTGATTGCCAAAACTGTTGGCATGCATATTTGTTACAAAAGGACAATGCACACCCATTCCGAACTTACATTATATAACAATCCTATTAAAATGTTGAAAGAAACTACTTTTCTTGGTTTAATTTTGATCCAAACTCACATTTCTTACCCATTTCAAAATGTGAAAAAAAAATGTCTAAAGGCATTATATATTTTAAAGTTGTATCTCGCACTGACTGGGGTGAGGATCGCAACGTTTTACTAAATTTATATGGATCGCTGATTCAGCTCGCAAGTCATTTGTCAAAATTCTTGATACAGTTCAGAATTAAGGATTGCGACTATGTCTTACACCGATAGAACCACACACGTACAAATTTGTATGTTGAAATTGGTGAGGCTTCTTTGTCTCAAAGAAAAATAAGTTCGATCTGCAATATGCAACTGAGCAAAAAGCAAACCCAACCAATTCTGCCCATGAGTGATTTTTTTCAAACCTTTATACGACAAGATGTTCAAAACCACGCAAAGACAATTCATTCTGTTGGCATCAGAATAAGACACCATTTAGATAATTCTGGTATAAAGGTGGATGAAATCCCCTTTTGTTAAATCATAAACCCACATTTGTTTATAATCTAAGAAAATTTAAAAAATCCGACACTAGCCCCCTTTTAATACAATAATATTTTGCAGAGTTTAAATCTTGCTAGCTTAGCCATAGTGACGGACCGTGCCATCAGTTCAAACCAGTAAAAATATGTTCATCAAAAGAACTGATGTAATATACATGTATATTGAATTTCGTAAAAGTGACTTTAATTAAAAAAATCTAACAGTTTTTTATTTGTGATGTTTAAAGTTTTATTGTATTCAGATGTACGTGTAGTTTTTGTCCTGTGATTATTAAATGTTCATCGCCGTTGTATCATAATGCAGTATCATATATAAATAATACAATTACCCTTATAAACACATTTTTAGGCACAGGCAACAAAATTCATAATTATGTTATTTTTATTGTCCTATTTCAGTCAAAATACCTATGTAAAAAAGAGAACCTGCAATACAGGATTACAACCTAAGCTTGCCAGATAAATAGAACAAAGACAAATCGGACCGTCATAATATACGGTCTGATTTATCCTTAGTTGTAGTCTGAGTTGTCCCATATATTATGGTTCGAATCATTTAAACTGGTTTATATAATTTTGGTGTACTGAAGTTTACGTAAGTTGTAATTCAAGTAACCATACTAACGTTTAACAAGAACTTTTTAGAAAAGATTTTCTATGTATTAAGTGAATGACTGAAAAAAGTGAAAGAAGATGCCGTCATAAAAATAGCAAGAAAACCGACCGACCAACAAGAGCAGAAAGTCACGGAACAACTACAAATCCCGATATTAAAAAAAAACATAAAACGCAAATCAAAAACATAAAAACAGAAAGTGAGTAATCAGAACCTACGAAAACATGGGTGCACTCATGTGTTCCAGATGAGTAAGCAGTATCTGGCTCTATTTAGTAACCAATCAAGTTGTCATATGTAGGAAAAAGTCAAATTCAGGAAAGGAAAGACTACTGATGACTCAGAAAAACTGCCCGATCGTATTTGATTTCCCATAACAATCAATTAGGTCAAAGAAATTTTTTTTTCAAATTTATCTCAAAACCAAAGTCAAAAGTAACATAAATTATAATATTATAATGAATTTGATATATGACGCTATCAGGATTTATTAGCCAGAGAAAATGTAATATTCAACGAGCTGCTAGCCGAGGTGAATATACATTTTTGAGGGCTGAGAAATCCTGATAGCGACTGTACATCAAATTCATTAATTGTATACAAGAGTCAGTAATTGTTTTATTACATGAATAAAATTACAATCTTCCTTTGATCATATCGAATGTAAAATTTGTGTTCTTGCAAATTTTTAGATGAATTTCTCAAGAATGCTACGCATATTAGACATTTATACTATAAAATAAATATGTTCAATATTGAGTTTAAAAAGTGTAAATTACATGTAAATATATTCCATTAATAAAATGTGTTGTTTGCTTTATTCTTCAGGAAACATGTGTATATAATATGAATTCTACTATGACGTCCTTCAAACGCTTTGGAAACACACCTCTATTTAAATATTCAACAAAATACGGCTGTTCCAGCCATTTCAAAAACCCCCGTGTGTTGATGTTTTTGCTTTAAAATTTATTTTATTTGTACCTTTGTAAGAAAATCCAAAAATAACATGTTTTCACGATAACAAGTCCATTTTCTATTCTATGCCTTTATTGTTTACATGTTACAAGTCTTCCTTGACTTTAGCTACGTTGTGTTTTCAAGGGACGTTGCGTTCTTTATAATGACGGTCAATGCAAACAGCGAGACTTTTCCCGCCCCCACCACAAACAAATTTACCGTTACGTATAAAAATGAAAACGCAACCGAATTTCAAAATGTTGATTAGTTGTGGAAAATAACTGTCGATTTAAATTTGCACCATTGTGGATCTAAAACAGGAGCATAAGATCGGCCAAATGCGGTAAGCGGTTTTCATTTCTCACGCAAACACAGCAACACATGAACAGTCCCAGACACGCCACACGGCGACTGATGTAATGAAGCATTTAATTTTTTCGTTCTTTGATTTGATTGTTAAATTTTATTTAAATGTTAATAAATATGTTTGTATGTTTTTAATTTATATTTCTTCGTTTCTTTCTACTGTTTTTCACGAGAAATATAATAATTTCGAAAAAGGGAGGTTCTCGGAAATTGGAACAGCCCAAATAAACCTTTACCTGGGTAGTCGCTAAATGTAAAATTTCTGTATTTTCATATCAGAATCGAAATAATTCAAGGCTGCCCCAATTTTATGGATTATTTAAATATGGGTAGGCATTATATTCATGATATTTTACCGTTCGCTAACGCTCATGGCAAAATATTCATGAATATAATGCCTACCCATGCAGTAATCGTTTATAAAATTGAATAAATAACAACGTTGTTCAAGAAATCCACAGTTGAGCGAGGCAATTATTTATAATAAGCAAAATTGATTTTTACTTACGCTTGCATGTCATGCATGTTCACATATTTAACTCAGAAGTATCTATATACAGGCATGTTTTGTAGTTTCTTCTTTATTTTAAGATTTAATTCTTGTTCACTAATGTGACGCAATAAAATAGTGAATATAATATATAAAATATGTTTATAATACTTTTGTCGTAAATCGTATTTAGTATAATACCCCGGAATTCTTAGGAATCGTGGCACAGGAAAAAACTTTAATGAAACCGCTACAATTGATCTTTTCAGCATGTATAATAAAAAAACTCGACCTTGGTAGATGTAATCTGCGATGGATCACCGAGGTTGTCTGATAGACCCTTACAGCGTGAGGGTGTGCTCGACTAATCCATTAGTTTGCAAAGTATACAAGCTTTCCTTTCGAAAGTCGGCGGTTTCGCAGGCTACTCCAACTCTTCCCAATAAAAACACTCGATTATATATTGTATAATATAGCTTAATATAATGTTTGAAATTGCTGTTAAACAAACTTCAAACAAACAAACATACAAGTAATGCGAACACGAAAGCACGAAGTGAAAAAGAAAATTATGATTCCGTCTTCGCGTTTTTCGTCTTTAGCCCCTTTTCCACTTTATAAAATTTCAAGGACAAATTCGAGAGGTACGATTTGACACGTGAGGTCAAATATTTGTTGAAGTTTTTTTAAATTAATTTTGTTTAAAATTTTTTGTTAATACAATGACACTATGTGGTATTTATATTCCGTCACAGATGTATTAGTTACAGATTGGGGGAATTTCCATTTATATCATTTATAGCTTTAGACTAGTTTAATTCTCGTGTTTAGGTTAAACGAGTCAGAATAAGGAAATAACTGTTGCCATTTTAAACGTCTAATATGCATTCGAAATATTACCTTAACTTACAGTAAGTTGAATTAACGGATTGAAGCAATCAGTTCAAATCAATCCGTCACTACATTTGCATGGAATGTCGGCTAGGTAAAGGGCGATAACTTTTATTTTAAAATGTAATTTTTGTACCATTGCTAGGTTTTAAGATTTGGTTTTGAATATATGAAGGCTACTTACCAAGATAATTTTTTCGTTATTTGGAAACCCCAAAAATAAAGTGAACGTTGGTGGCGTCATTCTCAAAATATGTGTTGCTACCATCAAGGAGGATGGTATACAAATGTATAGTACAATATAACAACACAACTTGCCAAATCTAATAGTGTCAGGTTTATAGTTTTAAAGAATTGTTCACAGTTATGTTGAGCTTAACATTTATATGGAAGCAACTATTTAATGGCATGAAAAACGTAAAAATGGTGTACATAATAACAGGTGTGTCGGATAGCGTATAATTACCTTGGACTTGCCATTTCTTAATTTTCTAATAAGGTAGGATCTGTCAATATCATTGCGTGTAAATTCAAGTGCTAGCTTTAGATTAAATCATGTAGGGCTAAAACCTACGTATTTATAGACTATAATACTTTGCTATTATAATCAATAAATAGTTTTTCTCGGATTCTTATCCTTAAGACTGTACTAATTAGACTGGATTTTATATCAAAACCACGTACATTTAAATCTGTTAGCTTAGCTAATGATTGTAACGATCGACTTGTTTAAAATTTGGCCATCTACCTTAAATGGACCGACAAGCTTTGTTGTGCCACTTTTGGTTGTGTGCCAACATGTAAGAAATAGTAGGGGGTTTTGTTTAAAAAGTTGTAGACTTGATCATAATCGTTGACAAGCTAAGATGGAATTTTCAAGTAAAATAGAAAACTGAACACCATTTAGCACTGTGGTTAAACTTGATTGAAGATAGAAATACATGTATATATGCATATAATGCCAAAAATACATTTGAACGTAGGAAATGCCCCTTTAACTAATCTTACAGCTAGAAAAGAGTCTTTATAAAAACTGAATTCGATAGTCGCGATGTAATGGATTTAATTAGTGAATAATTAACATTGGTAAAATATCTTTAAATAAAATTACATCTACTGAATCTACTGAGCACATCATGTACACTGATGCTAAACCTGTGCATGCAAAACAGATAACTTTAAATTTAATTTTGATTTTGTTTATTGGTAAAAACAAAGAGCTTTTATTAACAGTAATCTTGAAAAATTTTAACAAATGATGTTTTACCTTGTAGCTGGTTCTAACAAGAAATTCATTAAATAGTAAAATTTATGTTGGTTTATTTTAAATGGTTAGACATTAGATTTTGCATGCACATATCACATATTTACAACATGTTTCTATATATTCTTAATTAGATGTTTTATATCATTTCAGATAACCAAAGTTGAAGGATATAAATTCAGAAAACAATAAGCATACAGTTATTTAGGAGATAACTGTCTTGTGTGGTTGAAATTGATTTTACTGGCAACGAGCAGGCGGGGCTAGTAAATGAATATTTTCGACGATCAAATCACCAATTGATGTCTGCAAATCTTCAAATATATAATGGTTATCTCTATTCTAATGATACAGCAATACAAACTGTGAATTGAGTATATAAATAAATAACATCTACACTTGCGTTAACTTCTGACGGCATCAATCGTGGAATTAATGCGATGCAATTATTCACTTTGACTAATCAGATTTGACGTTACATCAAGAATGGCATTAAAATTGGAATTTGATTCGTGCCAAAAGTTCATAAAAACAAAATCCCAACATATTTTTTCCTTCAGGAATACGGAAAGTGAAGCTAGAGCATGTACTGACGTGCAACAAGATGGAAGAACTGATAATATTTACCTGGAAAAAATTAGCATCCCTTAGTTTTTTTTTTAAAGTCATGCATATTCAAACATCTTTGTACTAATATTGGGCTGCCATTCGTTTTTAATGTGTATAGCAAACAACAAAAATAAAATATGCTTTGTTGCGCACAATGAAACATTATTTAACCAAAAAAACAACTCATTATTGTATTTACGTATTATTTCATCAAAATATGGACGGTCTTTGCACTTTCCTGTAGTTGGTAAAAAGTATCTTTCACGTAGTCTTTAAAACAATTGTCACCGAAAGCTCCAAACTGTTATTTAATTGCCAAATCACACTTAAAAAAGTAAATCATCAACACCAAATTGATAGTTAGCCGTCGAAGGGTCAATATCGGGTATATCCACCGTTAACATTGAATGACAACCCTGCGTCGCATACTGCCAGTAAGGCGTGGAATTTGTTGAAAAGTTATCTGTCGAAATTCCCGGTGTAATTGAAGCTCCAAATTTTGTGTTGTGTGGAGATTCCAGAGCTTGTAATCACCTTCCCAATTGATCCAACAGATGCTCTATTGGGTTGTGATCTACACTTCTTGCAGGCCACGGAAGAGTCACACAAATATATACTGTCGTGGAAAGTTGAGGTCATCCATGAAAACAGGTATTGACTTTAAAGGTGGTTTTCAAAAGAGGCACAACTACAGGTGTAAGCATGTCCCGCGTGTACTTGTCGGCGTTAAGGTTGCAATTGATTGCTACAAGATCCAACTTGCTATCATGTGAGATACATCCTCACACCATAACTGAACAACCACCAACAGGCACTGTTGGAACAATTTTTCTTGGCGGGTAAGCCGTGTAATGATTGCTCCAAACACGGGTTCGCCCATCAGTTGCATGGAGTAAAATCGGCTCTCATCTGACCAGTATATTTGTCGTCACGTTCTAAGTTTCCAATGTTGTCCTGCACTGCACCAGGCCAACCTGTCTCTGCTAAGGCGATCATCAAGCTATGGGCGAGTTATGACTCTCCTTGATCTCTATCCGGCAGCTTTGAGACGAGTTCGTAACGTTCTGGCTGACATAATACGTAACAATTGTTGCTTGAGACAGATGCTAGCTGCAAACAGATTTCCGCAGTCTATATCCGCTGCTCGAGTTGCTTATTTTTAATGATTTAGCAATTCAAAATTTGGAATGTAAATATCAATATGTTGCACGAAATCACAAAAATTAAACTTTATTTACTATAAACGAAAACATTTTTTCAGGTGCATAGTATAAAGTCTTTCCAGTTATCCACCATTGAACTTATTAATTTGTTTATGATGTTTAATACATAGCGCAACTGTTAAAAATATTTTGGATCAGGTCCCTCTTCTAGTTTTATTTTCTGATATGTGCATTATCAAAGACACTATTTAAAATATTATTTATTGTGACCTTATATTATTATTTTGGACAAAAAAATCGAATTTCAGGTTTTTTCCCTAAATATATTAATTAATTTCCTTAACCTCTGATGTACCTTAAATATATCTCGTTACAATGCAAACGGTAACTTGGCCTATGAAATTTAATATTATTCGTGACTATACGAAACAGTGACGGCATTAAATTTTGCCCAAACAAAACTTAACATGAATAGAACTAATTAGAACTTATTTGAGTTTAAACAAACTAAATTACATGGGAAAAACTGGTAGTTTTGGAAAACTTAGTACGACACAACACGCAAGGGAAATATTAAACTCTTCAGTAAAGACATTTATGTCATAATGTCATGCCTACATAGTTTCATAAAAGGAAATCACATTGCACAATTCCGTCTGATATATGTAACGGTTAAAATTGATACCTTTAGGTTGAGTAATCAAACATAGATTAAATTTACACTGTCATTTGTCTATGTCATGCATTGTCTTGGCTAAAAGTACAGGACCATTTACGTTTAACATACAACAGAAAACGAATAGGTCAGAAACCATAGACAAATTAATTGTAAGAAGAAACTCAATGCAACATAAAATTGAACGCAAGTAACGGATATTTAAATACACGTTGGCTAGTGGCCTACAGTTAATGATATCATTTTTATGCCATTGTTTATTGATACAGCAAATGAGGAATATAAACCTGAACTACTTTTAAGACAGTAAAATTGTTTACATAATTTACTAACATAACAAAATATTTAAAAATCCATGTATCCCTATTATTTTTGGCACTTTTGATACACTAGGACGTTAGTTTTAACATAGATCATATACAGAACATTGAGACTTACAATTAAGGTATAACGGTATTGTATTTCAATGATAATCCATGTAAACCCCAGCCGACAACCGTTATGGTTTATCGTTACATGTACGTTACATTTAAGTGCTTTATAAACTAAGGCTAAATCAGATAACACATTGTTAGAATTAAGTCAATTTTATCTGGCATTGTAGATTGAAAGAGCTCAATCGTTCAAGTCGAATTTCTTATCACAACAAATAAAATTGAAATATTTAGGCCAACTGATGAACCGTCAGCCATTAAATAACAGTTTACATAGCAATATTGTGTATATAAGACGACATTTGCCGGTAGTAATATCGTGAAGGCTTTGTTTCCTTGTATGACATATATTAATGGTGCATATTTCCATGTTGCAACATATCTCATGAAGGACTGATTGTAACGGGCATACAATTTTCTATAAGGCAAGACTATGGTTGATGCAGCAACTGTATTGTACTTCTTTATGTAGATTTTAGTTTAATTAGGTATAGTGACAATGGGTTTGACAGGTTATATGTCTTATGTATGGCATTTATAACCAATTTCATGTGTGATTGTTAAAAGTCATTGCTAGAACTATCTCTCTATGCAGTAAAATATGTATTAGTTAATACTATTTAAGAATCTGACAGTCTGCAGTTTGCTATGCAGGAAGAACATTAATGTATCTCAGTTATATTTTCAATGAGAACTGCTTAATTTATAGGTCAATGGCTTTTGAGTAGCAAGTACATTATTTTGTGTTGCAGTTATGCAAAATCATCATTTTACCCGACTAAATAAATAAACTATTAGTCTTCATGGTAATATTGATAAATAATTATAATCTTGGAATCTTGATGACATATTCTTCTAAATATCTTACAACTCATGCTATGTTAGTTGAAAACAAGATCTAAATATATTCTCTTGACGGTCTATTCAAACTGCAAATTAGTCCATATTTTTTTTACCGAATTAATGTTTACATAATACGGTGTAATATATAAAATACTGTAATAGCTGGAAGAAATATATAATTTTGTAACACTCAAGAACCATGCTTTCATTGTGATGTTAAATTTGACGTGATTTAGACTGCCAGATTACCATAATTTTGTCGCTTTAAAACCCTTACACATGCTATTTGCTATTATTTTCAGAGACACCTTTAAAATCGATATACAAGTATATATTCTTTTAGTAACTCAAAATTTGATGAACTTTATTAGAGTTCACCAACGTGTATTTAAAAAATTATTGGTGATTAGCAATTTTACAAATAAAAAACTGCGAAAAATTGTTTGAAATCTGAGCTTGAATAGTACCCATTTACATTCAAGATGCTAAAGTTGCGTATAATACCTTCCCTATCCGTTATATACATTAAAAACCAAACAGAAGCAAATGCGCATGAACTGTATGGCATAACAGGTTACAAAAAAGTTACAGCTCAATAGGTAATGCGTTAAAATTGTGTGCCAAATGAGCTTCAGATTAACTAATTATATAACTGATATTATCATTTGATAACACTTATTGGCGATCAGTGTACGATAATCTTATGGTAGCATTTGAATTATATCTTAGCTAGCGAGATAATTTGATTCAGATATTTTCTTGCATTTGTTTTTAAAACTTTACATAAGTTTTAAATTTACATGTAATGTTTGTTAATGATGGTGTAAAGTAAGATAAAGTAAAAAGAATTCATACCAATCGTGAATTCTATGTATTCGCCTTTTTTCTTACTTTATGCTTGTACAAGTTTTACTTAATTAAAAGTCTTCTATATTTGCGTAATGTACTGTAAGACATGTAACGTTGGTTTCTAAAACTGATAAAGAGTTGTCTTTCTTTTGCAAGTATGCACATTAATTTAATATTAATTTTATTTATTTAATACAGCAAATATGATTTGGAAAAGAAATAAAAAATTTCTTCCTTCACAACAAAATATTACGAACAAGTTTATACAGACTTGTTATAATAGCTAAAAATAGGATTGAAGATTGTTTTAATCAGGAACCAGTTACTGATTGTTTATTATTATATGGTGTGATTAGTTTTTTATTGCAGTACTCAATTACTCTGAGTTTCAACATTTGGCAACTGAGTGATGTTGCTAAAATGAAGTTAAATCAGATGTGGGAATTATTTTTTAAATGCACAACGCTTTTATCCGACTATACTCTTTAATGTATAACGTCATATGTTATTTTAGATGTATTATAACGAGTGCACATGCACTGCTTTCAATATGTAAAACTTTTGGAGTATTCATTAGCCTGATTCCTTTTTTGGTTATGTTCTTCAGCTTTTGCTGCTTGTTGTGGTTTTCAAGCAGCCATGTCTTTATGCCATCGAATCTGAACTTTGTCCGTCTCACTATTGCTCTATCTTCTAACTTATTTTGAACTATTTACTTGCGTTTCGTGCCAGCTATGATCTTTAGGAATAACAAATGTAGTAAATGTCTGTCAGATATTCTAATATCATTCCTACATGTTTTGTATTTAAAGTTTTATATTAAAAGACTTAATTCAGCATCCATGAAAGATAACACAGTAAGATACAATTTATAATCAAATACAATTACGAAATAGTTGTCTATTTTAGGCGTAAATTTAACAACCAGCTGGTAACTCTTCGCTCATGTAACATGCAATACAACTGCTGCATTGTATAGAAATAACATTAACGCTGAAAAATTATGATAGTTTACAAAGCGAATTCCCCAAGCGTTCAAAACATTAGATTTTGGTAATTCAAGAAAATGTATTCATAGTAAAAAGAGATTTAAACAACTTATAGTTAAAAAAACTTTGTCAAGTGTATAGTTTGTTCCTACATAATGTTATAGACGTTTCGATCAGATAAAAAAATAATGCAATAATTATATCAAACTAATGTTTAGCTACTAAATGCATATAACACATACAAATTTTTCATAGTTTAGTTTAACCGTTTGTACAGTTTTTGGTATATATTAGATATTATTTAAGATTACCTTTTGTATTAGAATTAGCTGCATTTGCTTGTATTTTTTTATTTTCTCAACCTTCCAAGATCTTCTACCTTACTGATTGATAAACTGTTCAGAACTTACTAATTTATGAACTGTTCAGAGCTGTATTTAGTTAAATGAATTCAGTTAAGAAAGTAGCAAAGAAAACCGACCGAACAACAGAGCCAAAAACCAAGGGACAGTTACAAATCCGGATATAGACAAACACAAAACAAAAATCAAAAACATAAAACACAGAAAGAGAGTAACCCGAACCCAATAAAAACCATGGGTGCACTCAGGTGCTCCGGACGAGTAAACAGTGCCTGCCTCTAATTAGACACCCGTCGAGTTACTTATTGTCTTGTCTAGGGAAAAGTCAAATCCATGAATAGGAAACACTACCTATGACTCAGCGAAAATGTCAGATCGTATTTGAGACACTGATTTCCCGTAACGATCAATTAAGTCGTGGTGCCGACCATAGAACTTCTGGAGAGATAACATCAACCTAGGTACAACACACCCTTGTTTGAGTAGTTTAGCAGTCAACAGCAGTGATCGGTCTAGAAAATCTGAATAACGATCGCAGGATCTAGAATAACGTATAAGTTGTGAAATGTACACACCATACGCTGGAGCTGCTGGAATGTTGCTGTCGATGAACGGGAAGTTGACAATTGGAAAGTTGAAGTCATCACGCTTGTCGTAGAGCCTAGTTTGTAGTTTTCCTGAGTCTATTTCTAGAAGTAGGTCTAAGTAAGAGGCTGATCTTAGTGTATTGGTGGTGTCTTTAATTTCAAGCTCGCTAGGGTAAATTGAATGTAAATAGTCACCAAATTTAGCATTGTTGAGGGACAAAACATCATCAATATAGCGGAATGTGAAATTAAAGGTCTGGGCCAGAGTCTTTTCTTTCTTCTTCAGTCGGCCTTCTAGGAACTCAGCCTCATAGGAGTACAAAAACCGGTCGGCGAGGAGAGGAGCACAATTAGTACCCATTGGAATACCAAAAGTCTGTTGAAAAACATGTCCTCCAGGTTATTTTATCCTCGCTTTTGTAGCAGTGCTGTTTTACAAACGAGTTTACCTCACTAGTCAGCTAGAGACCTATCTTTTCAGATTTCTTAGCATAATTTACCTTTGGATACTCGTTGAAAAAAATCTTTGTCGATGCTGAAAAGTTTTAAATTTTGCTTTAGTTTTTTTTTGTAAAAAATGAAGACATGAATAAGTTACCATACGAAATATTAACACCTCCAGCTCTATGGTCATAAACAAACTTTTTACGAACGGATAATCAGTAACAAACTTTATGTAACATGAGCTAAATAAGTCAATTATATGCATGAATTCATCAGTACAATGAAATGTATCTGACCAGCTTAATTCCTACTAGTGACTAGAAGTCGTCGAAAATTTAAATTGAAGACAGACACTAACGACTGTATAAGAGGTCGGTGATATAACCTTCACATATATATATCATTACATAATTCACTTAGACTAGACATCTTAAATAGTTAGCATAACCTCTAGGCTCAAAACGGACTAGAAAATACCATTATTTAACAGAATAATTAGTGATAAATATCACTGGTTGATTATTATTAGTGACTGTAATTTACTTCTGTCTGGAATATGTATATTTGAGGAAGACAAATGGGGGTAATTGTACTCGTTCTTAAACTAGAACTCATTACACCTTCACATATACATAAGGCATGGAAAGAAGTTCCTTCTGTAAATTACGTTAGATTACAATCATAAAATTTACATTAATTATTATCGAAGCTAACAACTGTTCGTTGACAATTTTATAGACTCATTCATCTATGAAAATTATATTTATATCATAAATGAGATAGTTTGTTAAGTCAACAAAGCTTTAGTGAATCTTATTTGTTGTATGTATTGTATTGTATACGCATCATTACAACAATTTATCAATATCATACTGCTTGGTTATTGCATGCTCTGGAAGAATAGCACAACGTCAATAAGTGAAAAGAAACATTTGACAACAGTGATCGAGATTAAAGAAGCGTCAATAGTGTAGATTTTCAATTTGTTTTTTACTATAAAAATATAGTATGGTAATCATTATGAATGACATTATTTTAACTCCATTTTCACTTATTTATCCCACGTATAACGCTGTGCCTTACACAAATCGCTAACGCAGTTAATACTAAGGTTGCTTCTTTGTTATCATATTTGTTGGTGGTTGGTCTCAAGTTTGCCGGATTCTTGGACTTTATTGTGGGTGATCACTTGGACAGTTTCCTTGGTGTTCAGTATTTTGTAATTACCTTCATTTTAAAGTGCATTCATAGTGTTAACAAATACACTGTTGAAAGTCTGAAGTTAGTGTATATAAACTTTATATTACAGCTATACTGTTCATTTATTGTTCAGATTTTATTCAGTATAAATAAGAATATTTAAAATTTTGAGTCAGAGAACTATTAATTGTTGACATCTAAAAGAATCGTAACAAAAGGACAAATTCCGCAAATGCCAATCTAATGCAACAAAATATAGCACATTATGTCTTTGTTGTTGTGTTTTTTAGTGTGTTTGTGATCTTATATTATTTCATGAGTGGGTAGGCGGTGTCGGGAAGTGGTTACCGTTGTATTGAATTTACTGTGTATTTTTGTCGCAGTGTTGTTAATAAAAAGTGTATATGAATATTTGGTGCATAATATAAGTGAAATAAAAACACACATACACCATTCATAGACATTTAAGTATTTAACCATGATAATTGAATGTACTACAGCAACAACAATATTCAAAACAGCATCACATTTATATCACAAATCCTCACATTTAAATCTCAATATTATTTAAAGATCACCTCTTTTAAAAAACAATAAAACATTTATAAGTGGACAAGTACAAACCGTGATAACATAAAAAGACTAACACGACAAGTGAACAATCAGATTGACCATATTTTGTCCCATGTCTATAAAACATCAGTATAAGTCAGTACAAAACTTTATTTTTCAGACTTCCTGTATTGTAGTGAAACTTTTAAAAACTAACAATACTTGATGCTGAATAAATATAAACGAAATAATTCATTTTACCGTGCAATTTGAAAACAAAACACTTATTTCAAGGCTATAATTATCAATGTGTACAATATCATTACTTATGTTGTCACCTTACTCAATATTACAGATGTTAATCCGAACGAAGAGAAATGCAATCAGACAACGTAATACATTATATTATCTTTAAAAGTCCTTGATATTGCTAAAACTGGACCATTTTCTTAGTGAATGTCATAAAAGTTGATTTTAACAATCTTTATGAGAAGAGTCATCTGTACAGAAAATATTAAAGGCGTTGTGTTAAATATTGTGTTTGGCGTTTGCTGGTGTGATATGTTTATATTTCATGTTTGTGGACTGATGTTTTTAAGTTCAATTTCTTTGTCTCTAACATTGTTTATGTTCTACTTTCCATAAACAATGCACCTTGTTACTTTTGAACTTCAATAATATTGTTATTCATGCAACTGACATCTTGACAATACAACTAGTATAGTTTAAAGTATATTTGGTCGCAATGACATTACCAAAATTGAATGACGACTTGGATGCATATTATTTGCATAGCAAGATACTAAATGTTTAATGCAGCCTAGGGAATATATACACAATAGAAATATCTCTTTAACTGAACATATAATAGATTCCTATCCGTTACAACAGAAAAGATATATGACATGTACTGTTGAATGCATGCATATTCCTTTGGCATGCACTAAACAGTACATGCCACAAGAACAACGAACATTGTATCATAAGATCCCTTTCTTAAAGTTTGTTTTATTTCAATTGTGATATAATTGTTCTTTCCTCATATGAATGATAATATGTTCGGTTCGGTTATAAAAGCGCACCTACAATTATATATTCAGTTTGTTTAAACCGCTAATATTTGCTTGACATACTTTTGCTGTGAATATAGATCACGGAAATGTCAAACGATTCTATATTGTAACATTTAAGTCGTTTGCAATAGCAGTGTTTCATAACGGATTACTTAAGATGATTCTCTTATAAAGCAATATTTGATTTTAACAAAACAAAATGTCTGATTACTTCAGACCCCAGCTGTTTATTTTTATGAAGTCACTTTAATAATAAAGAACTTCTTATGCAAAATACTTTCGACATCTGATATCACACAGAGTTGTAATATTTATGATACATAAACCAAGATTTTTATTGACCTGGACTCATCTGCTGTAATATGTTATGTCTAAAGAAGTATTACTCAAGTGAGGAAAACGACATATGTCTTAATGGCTAAAATGACAAGTGAAGATCTTTCAATGTTATCTTTGTTATTGCTTTATATTAACAACATAACAGGAAAGCAATTGCGCAAATGGAACCATAAATATTACAAACGTTAATTCATATGACCTAGATTTACTTCCATCTCTGAGATGAGATGGTTGACCTCAACATAAGTATACAAAGATTATTGCAGCACATTTGCTGAAACCTGCACTTATAAGATTATAATTTTACCACCTTTTGTTTTCTGTGTAGACTTGGCAGTCATACCGTTTGCTAAACATTAACCAACCATTCAAAATATTAGTTTTTAAATAAATTAGACTGGAGAAGATTGTCATTTGTCGTTATCACAGAGGCGCGTTACGTCCTACCATGACTCATTATTGGCGATATATTTACGAATTAAGACTTGTGGAAGAATTATAAAGAAACACTATTTGTGGGGGCATAGTTTGTACTAATTTATTTAATAATACTATCAAAGTATATATTAAACAATTATTTTGTTTTATGAGGGTCTACGAAAGGTTGCTGACTTGAATGTTGCTATTGTTTGGCATTTTGTATTTAGTTGATTAAGGAACAATTTTTATCAACTAAAAATCGTCGTTTTGTTTTCACATAAAAATGCGTTTACCTCTGCATTTATTTAGATTCAACTTTCTTCGAATTTAACACTAATATTGCAGCTGACCATGTTATTATGTGAGTTTCCACATTTACCTCATCTCGTTTTTTTACTGCAGCATTAGTGATTTAATTGCAATAAAACCTTCCATGCGTGCATAATTATCAGATTTCACTATATGTGTCGGTCCCACTATATTATTGACTAAGCCATTGTCATAAACACAGGGGGTGTGGATAAAAAAGCATTAAGATCATAAAATGAAACTTGATGAAGGAATAAATAAACATATCCAAATATTTTTCACAATTACTGTATTTCCTATATTAAGAAATGAAACATAGAATGCAAAAACATTTCAGGTTGTATTTTATTCTTTTACGTGGTCTGTAAAAGTATATATGAGGAAACAGAATTGTATCCATGCTATTATTTTACAATAGTTCGTGTTGCAATCGGATAGAGAACAAACACATAAAATTATGCTGAATCTACTTCCTTATAATTTCGCATGCATCGATTAGATCGGGCTCTTACCAGAAGTAACTTTTTGTTTACTTTTTAAGATATCTTAAAAGCAGTACCTGATATGTAAGATGTTTTCCATAGTTAATATCCGTTCGGGTGTTTATTTTATGTTTTAAAATATAAATACATGGAATTTAAAGTTTTTAAACATGCAATACGTAACACTTCAGATGTATCACATTAGTTATAGCAAATTCTTAGTGGGATTATCGCTGGCGTCTCTGAAATGAAAACAAAAATGTATTCAGATATAGCTTGCAAATGTAAATCCTAAGTTAGCCCATGAGTCATATGAAGAATCACACTTCAAAGGACATTCAAAATAAGAAGCAGATAAACCCTTGTTATTAAAAACCACATATCTTAAAACAGAAGTAAAACCAGATGCTCTGGGAACAATGAACATTTGTGTTGATTGTGACATTTATATTGTCAACGATTTTATCAGAAAACATGTTTAGAAGGACATAAACATAAACTATATTATTGATGACTTTTCATTAAACGAAAGCCACATTTCAATTAGTACACATTGCTCCTTTTTGTATGAATTATTAAAACACTTTGGTAACTTTGGTACAGAAACAGAAAGTCATAGATTTATACATTTTTACAAATCCAAGTAAATTTTTCACTAAATTTTAATCTTCTACCATTTTTCTTAATTCGAAGTTTATTTTTGACCAAATTTTAATCTTCAAATGTGATAAACAGAACCATAGTTTTATTGACTGGGAAACACGCTTGTCAAAGTATTGTAGTTCAATATACAACGTTTTACCTAACAAAAATTATAAACAATATTTAGCTTAACGCTAACGGGGCCTCGGTGGCCATGGGGATTATCCAGTTCATCTAGTATCGATCACGTGGTCTCTTAATAGTAAGTTTGCATTTTTATATCTCACTTGCGAGCAGGGTGAATTAAATTGAGGATTGTCACTTTTTCACGGTAGGATTTACTGAACGTCGTGATATACGTGACAAATTGCTGAAAGTAGCGTTAAACACCGTTCAAACTAACAAACATTATGAAATGAATAATAAAAATGGGAATCCATCAAAACAATTGCATACATAGTTTTAGACAAATCTCTTTTTTATTTAAAAATGTGGGATATAAAACGTATTGATATTCTAAAATAAAGAATAAACACCCAAACGGATATTTAGTATAAAAAGAATTTCATATATCATGCAATTCTTTTAAGTTTTGTTGAGAAGTTACCCAATAAGTTACTTCCGGTAAGAGCACGATTTAATCAATGCATGCAACATTACATGGTGATCAGGAAGTAGATTCAGCTTAATTTGTTGTGTTGTCTATCTTATCTGATTGCACCACGCAATATTGTGTAATAATAGCACGGATCATTCCAATTAACTGTTTAAACTGTAAAACGCCATAGCTTAATGCACACACTTTTTCTTTCATATAAATGAAGGGAAGTTTAGATATGCTGAATTATCAATATCACCATGTCTAGATGCAAGGCATATCAAAGAATAAAATTACTGGTGCAAAATGTTTGTGTCGTATGCGATTGAGGTCACGTGACAAAACGGTTGACTAAGATATTGTCTGCAGAAAAGAGATGACAGCAAAAATACTATGAAACTGTTTATTCGCGAAGTTATATTAACCCCATGACGAATATCAAAAATTCTAAATAAAGTTTAGACAATTTCGAGTCAATATTGATATATGATTTATCTGTTGGAACCCTTGATTTTTCAACTATTTATTATACCACGTTGTCTGACAAGAAACTCAAACCCCGTCTTAACGAAATCATACATAAAGCCATCGGTTTCACATATGCCTACAAATACGTTTTTCAACTAAAGAAGTTTAAGGTAAGTATACTACAGCCAGGAACAGGTGCATATTATGCTACATTTTTTTATCGTAAACATATTTGTAAATTTTAGAGTATATATCTTCAGCAGGCAATCAAAAATTTTAGTTGGTACAAACTGACCCCCACTCCTTGCCGATTTGTGTCATCTTAGCACTACAATTTAGAAAAAACGTGACGATTTCAGTTCAGAACTTATACATGATTTTTTTTTCAAGTGCTCCCAGCGAGTATACTTATTTTTGAAAACGTCTTCGAAATTAACATATAAGCCAAGATTACAGGAAAAGAAAACGACTAGTCCGCGCCTTTAATTAGTTTTAAAGGGAAACTTCCCGAATAAATCAAAATTTGATACGTCTTTTTAAATAAAAAGAAACACTTTTGTCTGTTGCTGTTTTATTATATTTTCAACGTTAAGTTTCTACATTGAATTTACTGTGTAAAAAATGAACTTATTGAGGTCCACATCTTGTCAGTATCTCGTCACTAAATGGCGACAGTAGAAATTTCTTGACAGCCAAACAAACTAAAAGTCGTCGTATGATAATAATAACAATCATAATCAACATGGCGTGGAAAGTAGAAGGTTGTAATGTAAGACGCCGGTTTGGCAAGAGTTCGTTTAGTATTCCTGATCCAAGGAAGAGGCCTAATTTGTGTAAAATGTGGCTCACCCATTTAAACATTTCTGCTTTAGACTATGTCCACAACAAAAACAACTTAGCATGTGAAGATCCTTTCGAAGAATGTTGTTTCGAAGAATAATTGAATGGTAAGGTGCTTTTATGTTCTAGAGATCTTCATTTAGGTAAACTCGTTTTTAATTGTATCCTCGAATATTATTTGGAATTTTGTCCTTAAAAATGAATAAAATTGAAAACTTTTCGTATTAATTTTTCATCGTGTATCGTGTAATTATGCAAGTTATTGAACGAAAGATATTTATAGAAAATTTTTGCGACGCTGACTATTAAGAAGTACCGGTTACAGTCATTTAGTGCTATATTTTTACAAATCTTTGCTTTTGCGCATAAAAATTTCACTACTTTGGAGATCTTCATTTAAGTAAACTTGTTTTGAATTGTATCCTCGAACATTAGTTAGAATTTTGACCTTCAAAATGACTGAAATTTAAAACTATTTGTCTTTTTATATTCAACGTGTATCGTGTAATTATATATTGGAAGTAATTGAACGAAAGATTTTTATACAAAATATTTGAGAAGCTGACTATTAAGAAGTACCGGTAACAATCAGGAGCTGCTATATTTTTTAAAATCTTTTTGTTTTTGTGCATAAAAATTTCACTACGCTTCGTATCAGTATTATTATTATCATTGGTAAAATTTTATATGTGCGTAAATAAACCTACAACACAGTTTCAAAACTTTTAGAAAATTTGTATATATTTGTGTCACCGTGTCAGTTGTACGTTTCCTGCTACCTGGAATCTAAAGGTATTCGAAATCGTATCTACATATTGTGCTTTGACACTTTAGTGTATTCAAATTACACCTGTCCTTGGCAGGAGAGGAGCGTGCCGTTTATTTATAATTTCCCAACGATATCATTTTTAATTTCTTATTAACCATTAATCTGGTTAGCCTTTGAAAATAATCGAATATTCACACTTAAAAGTCGGCGTCAAATGATCTCGTAATTGCAATAAACATCCTTGTATACTTGCTAATTCTGTTAATTACCTTTCTTATTATTTACCTGTAAAATTTTCACGTTTCACGTCCAGGTACAACTGCCTTTTCAAGACGTGTAAAATTGTCTACGGAAGTTTATTTTATGTTTAAAAAATAATTATATATATATATCTTTAATCATTTATTACAATAATAATTAAAGTAAATTCTATCTGAGTTAAAGTTAAAGGTTTAAATTTGTGTCTAAAGTACTTCTATTAATACAAATATTATTAAAACAGTAAAAAGGTATTTGGTTATCTTATGTTGTCAGCTGGCCATTAGTCATCGCCACAGTTTTTATATTCTTCAAAGATCAAAGTAAAAAAAAATATTATTAAACTTGATTTTTTATCATATTTACTGGATAATGACAGGTTATCACGTCATAACCTTTAATCTCGTTGTAAATACTCTCAGTATAGCGGCCCCAAACACACAATTTTACATCCTTTAATCCACTCTAGAAGCGCAACAGTAAAAATTACAATAACACATCAAAAGGCAACCATATTTCTATTTATTCGAAAAATGACATATCAAATTTTCATTTTTTATCAAGTTTCCCTTTAATTAAGATACCATATCCTTTTTGAAAAATATTCTCTTTTGAAAGTATGATTGCAGAAAGTTATCTCAATTTTTTTAACTCAGTACTTAGCGATTGTGATGCAGCAATATTTGATAACCTATTTAAGACAATTGGTATATGATACCCATCCATTTTGATCAACAAAATAACTCGAATACTACAGTAATGGAAGCGGTAGGTTGGTATGCTACAAAACCTGGTTTAAAGCACTTTTTCTTTTGCAATGCTGTACCAAGTCAGGACCATTGCTTTTGTTACTACATTTTGGTTTTTGTTCCAAGGTTTCTTTTGACAGTTTTCTTGGTGTTCTGAATTGTATTATTACCTTCATTTACTGTTGCATCTTGACTAGTCTTGAAAAAACGCAGTGCAATAAAGGCGTCTCCGAAGGTTTACAACGATGTTCTTGTCAGCTAGTTTTATTGCCTCCTACTAAACTGTAATTTAATGGAAAAAGTCTGTAAAACTGAAAATATTATAATGAATGGCGTAATAAACAAGTGATTACAAGCATGTATGGCAAGGAAGTTAATATTTTCAGAATAATCTGCAATAACCACAAATTACACATTCTCAGGTTCAAAAAACATATTATTGAAGAGATGTGTTTATTAAAATTTGTCAAGTTCAATCAATTACAACAGGTTCACATGGTTGAATAGCCATTAACAGCTCTCCGAAATAAAAATCATATTGCTTATTCCAGGCGATCTGTCAATCAGATGTGGACTATAAAAATTAAAGACGTTGCTGGCAATATAAATAAACCAGTTTAAAACCTTTTTCTACATCTCAATTTACAAACTCAGTTTCAATCTATAAAGAATATTATACTGATAATATAAATAATAATTAACATTTAAGGTAATTTAAAGACGATATAAATATATGTTTCTGAACACAGGTTACTTTATATCGAATGATTAAAAATGATAAATGATCTTACGACGAAATCGGTCAAGTATTTAAATGAATAATTTTGACATATTTGAAGAACACGCATTCTATCAGTATGTCAGCATTTCAACTAGTATAAATTCCCTTAATCTGTGTATTTGTTTCTGTGTTGTGCAATATGCCCTTAACGTGTATTTGTAGTTGTCACTTGATTGTCTTCTCTTGTTCGTTTGTCTGTAGCATTTGCTATGAATTGAATTCACGCTTCATACATACAATGATTCTTTAGATATTCCAAATCGCTGCATTGTCTTGTATACCTATATTTGAAAAAGTAATAATGTCTCTCTTATCAGAATTCAAACGTAATAACGTCATTTTGTAAAAGGTCCCATGTTGTACTAGTGAATAGTAGAACTTAATAATATTTTGCAAAGAAGGTCACAAGCTGTATACGATACACACGATACTATTGTCTCTCACCTGTGAATGACTGCAAGTATATTGTATTTTGCAATGATTCACAAATGATAGTGAACAATTAAGGTTTAACTGCATTAAGGGTGACGAGGTTTACACACTTATATATCTACAGTTCAGGAGACTGTTGGTATGCAGTCATGTGTTCTTCCTGTTTAAGCGACTGGTTTTGAACCCATGTTTATTTTTGAATGTGTGAGACTTAGTATGTTATAAAATGTCTTCATGTAAGTTACTGTAACTACTTGTCACTTTTAAAAGAGATTTATTTATTTAAATACGAAGCAAAACCTCAAAACGTGTAAATAAATAACAGGGTTATTAGTGATACAGGTCATACCTTGTATGTTCTCTAAAATATAAATAGTTTATGTTTATTAAATGAATGTGAAACACTGTTGCTTAAACATCTACGATGCATTAAACCAGTTACCATAGGATGAAGAAGTTGTGAAAAATATTTATGTTATAAAGTATAAAAAGAATACCAAATGGCATACACAATAATCAGAAAAATCGTAATGTGGTACACACCTCAAATTGACTTGACAAATGATTGATGACACAGTAATTTTTTGAAAATTCATAGCCAGGAACAAAGGAATGTAGTGTACGCACACGACGACAATATTTAACAAGATGATAAACATGCATAAACAATTTATTCTTTATAGTACTATAAGGTTGTTAATGTAAGAAGAAATGATATAATATGCAACAAAAATGCAAATCGAAGAAGTAAATTATTATAAGTGGCACATAATGTCTATCTCTGAATAAATCTGTGTCAAGTCTTTACTAAATTAACTTATTTCTTAATTTCAGCATATATTAGTTGTCTGAGCTCAGATTATGAAATACTAGAAGTTACGTAACTTTATATTCGCATTTTGAGATGTGTTGCTTACCTGTTAATCTGTATTGGTCAAGATGGTGTCTCTGACCTTACCCTGAAATGCATTTGGAAGTGAGTTTAACTTTAAGAACAAGAAAATGGATTAAGAGAGACAGAGAACAAGACCCAGAACTAGATGCACTAACTGGGTAAGGACAATAAGGTCTTTGGTACAACGTCGAATTAAAAATCGTAAACATTGCATTCATGATTGACCTAAATCCGTATTCAAAGACCAGGATGCCATGAGGTGCCTCAATTCCCTATATGGCCAATGTGTTTGTATGTGAGTCAAATTACTATTAATGCCTTATTAAAGAAATAGACATCGTGGATAATTCCATATGCAAGCCTATCACATTTGAGAAAGATGAAATCCTGGGTAACCATAAAAAATACTACCTTGCCGTATGTAGTTTTATGTTAAAACAGTACATTTTTTTTCATCTAAAGAACGAACAGGCAAGTTGTGTTAGCAGCAAAGAACAGGTATATAGATTTTCTGATCAACAACACATTTGTAACTTTTGGAGGATCGGAATGCCAATGTGTGCAACTATGGCCAACTCCTTGCCGATTTGTTGTATAAACAGTGAACAAGTTAACTAAAGCGTTTCTCTAAATAACAAATACAATACAATAAGCAGTAACAACGTGTGGATGCATTAAGTTAAAGATGATACAGCTGACATTTTCTATTTGATATTAAAAGTTTTTGAGATTTTAAAATATTATCTTGTGTTTTTCTTTGCAACATACTTTTCATACAACCACAACCACAACTTGCAATAACAGGCTAATTTTACGTTACCTTTTCATTATTTATTTATTTTCATTTACCCTTACAATACCCTTATGTGGGTATCTTAACATTAGAAATCTAAATAGTTAACACTATTTGTTGATAGGAAATAGTTAACGCTGTATTTTTTACGCTGCCATACATTTGGCTTGGCATGTATGATATTCTATTCGACAGTTAAATATAATATAGGGAGCAATGTGGTAAAACGTCATGATAAAACGCAAGGTTCCCGTATCATTTGATTTTTCCTCTTATCAAAAGCGAACTTTTTTAAATGTATAAGGCTTCGCTTTTGTGTAAATAAAACACATTCAAATATGCAGTTAAAATTTTAGTTTATACCAAATCAATGACTTGATAAATGTATAATTTTACGAATAGACTAAATGCAAGGTTTTAACAAAACAAAACTGCAAACAGCCCACTATCACACAAATTATTTATCTAATTGTAGCATAACAAAAATATGTCAAATATGCTCCTTGACTTGTTCATACGATACAGTTCTAATAGAAAGTTCATATAATACAAGTTTTTGCATCCTAAGGAATTTTGTATAAACCAACAAAATGTTCTCCAATTGACAACTCGTTTTTTGCAATTTCTAATAAAATACTATATATTAATGTACCGTAACCCGTAAAATTAATTTTCGGTGTATTATAAAATGTTTCAATAACGATCAAAGCAAGAATGATCAAATAATGTGTTGACATTTTTGGTTGTTCAACTGTGTTAGACTGTTGATGACATTATAATGATTAGACATGGAGCATGGCCACATCTTACATACTACACTATGTAGAAATAATGCTATACTTAATTCCATATTTTTACAACTCGTTTCTATATGTTTAACAAAGGCATTATGATTTACAATGACTGTGTATTTGGTATAGTGAGTGTGATGTTTTAGATTAAAAGTCAGCTGCCACCTTGCGAGTCCAAATAATAATTAAAATGTGTTATTTGTCAGTACGATGCCTCCACAAATCAATCCTAAAATAGTGTACACCGTCTTAATATATGACTATAATCGACAAATGTAACTAGATGTGTGGTGTTACATCCAGATGTTTTGACATTAATATTTATCAAATAATTCATTGTGTATAATCTCATAGTACCAATCATACTTTCTGATATAACTGACATTAATCTTAAATCAAACAAAAACTAATGTGCATTCGGAACCTAAAATGGTATTTCTAGCAAAACAAAGATGTACTACTGCAATGCATGAAAACAGCAGATTTTGCAACACTGGTCTGAGTCGGCACATTTCTCGAGATGTTATAAGAACGTTCGTGTGGTTCAACTATATATAAACCGCTTCTCTAGACATGTTTTTTCAAGAAATAATCATCTTAACTCCAATCAAGAATTTTAACATATTTTTTAAATTGCTTACACTCGGATAGTAAAGCTAAAACATAGCATGGAACATATTTACAAATGTTAATATGAGTGATACCATGATAAATATTTAACAAAACAGTAAACGTTTCTCGCTAAAATTTCATTCATGTAGCGGTGCTGTTTAATCCAGTCTAACTGACAAAATTGTGGTATAAACATCAATTACAAATTATTTCTAAGGTGTTACATTTTGGGAAATTAGCTTAAATTATTATTGTGAAAACGAGTGAGTTGTGTAATATCCTTTTGTATTGTATTATTAGATCTCTGCGCTGTATTTTAATCTGACGAAAAGACATATGTCTATGTTTGGCAAATTAGAGCTGTTTCATTGAAAAATCAGGATAACTTGACTTCAATGACATTGTGAATTCCACAGTTGTTGACGAAGATATTTAAAAATAAAATGCCCAGGGTTAAAAAAATCGGTGTATTTTGGTGCCTCGTTTTAATTTTATTTCAATACATGAACTATAAACACAGTATATAGCTTATCGCATTGTATTCTTTACTGATTCAGTGCTAATATGTCTGTAGGTTGTTAATGTACTTTAATATAATAACTGCAAAAAAGCAATTTATTATGAGAAAAATATACGTCCGCAATGTAGCGTTGATGTGACCTGATTAGCGTCAGTGACAAGGCAAGAATACTATTATCATTCTTTTTTTTACATTTACCTTTGTTCTGCCTCTACACTGTGTTAGTATACTGGTGGGTGTTATGTTTTCAGCAACACCTAAGTATATTCCCATTGGCTAAGTACTATTTGCAGACATTTCAGTCGAAATGTCAAGACAAAAATTGATTTTGCCATAAACGGGCATTTTATTTAGAGTAATATCGTTCAAAATCCTTTAATCGGACTGTATTGTCTGGTTTTAATGTTAATACATATCTACACCGTAATTATCTAAGTAACCACTTAAGCAAACTATTGCTTTATTTAACGTTAATATATATTCACGTTGAGTTTACAGTCGGGATTTTAATCCCTAAACATATTTTGGTTTAGAGTATATTTTACTTGATGATGTTTGTTTTTGTTTACTGCTGTTCCCGTGCTAATTATTACAAGACGTATATAACACCAAAATAGATTCTGTTGATTTGTGTAATCGGCAAATAAGGACATGCCAACTCTTTAAAGACATAATGTACCTATCTTAGCTTTTGACGGACTTTCATAGGTCGTCTGTAATTTGGTTTATTTGTTTTCGATTGTCATGTGTTAGCTTAATTTCGAAGTTAAAAAGAACTATACAATATAAGTAAAACCAGAAAGACAATTAAAATCTAAATTCGACTTAATCATTAGATTTTTCTGTTTTTAAGGTAGTTCTGGTGTGTTGTGTTTAAATTGCACAGTAACGCATATTTCAATCGTTATTTGCATATCTAGACGAGACACTGCTTTTTACCAATAAACCAATTAAAACATTTGTTGTACTTTCTTTTATTCATTCAATCCATCTCCAAAATGCGATCAGACATTGTTCTAAACAATCAATAAGTTTCTTCCCCATGAATATAACAATAAGAGCCTAATTAGAACAAGAACCTAGTACGATGTTCCGAACGAGCAATAAGTGCCATCCTATAAGTATACATCTTCGAGTTTGTAACGCGATGACAAACTAGAAGACGTATAATTATAGGACGGCACTTATAAACGTTTGTAAACCATATATTACATTGCATAATAACATCACCAAATTAATTTCAGACGACATTTTTCTAGTTTGTTCAAAGTTGTTTCTTATATAATATATCAAACGTTTGGAACAGATAGGAAAGTTATATAAAAATGATCATATGTATCTTAAACATTAAATTAAAAAAAATATGTAATTAGAACGAATGTTTTAGATATTAAATGCATATAACACATACAAGTTAATTGATAGTTTAGTTATTTCGTGTGCACAGTTATGGTTTAAATAAGAAATTATTTAAGATCTATTTTTTAGAATTAGAATTATATGCTTGTACACTGTACGATTTTTTTAAATGGTGAAATTTTAGTTCTATCATGACTAAAAAATGTATCCCTACAAAACTGAACACTTTTGGATAAAGAGGTTTTCAACAAGTGGAAACTATCAGTACATACATCTGAGGTTTTGCATGAAGACCAATGCTTTTCTTGTAAACTGATTTGATGTATTCAAAACAACATTAACTTTCCCTTCTTAAAAATAAACACTTCAGTTAAATCTCTATACAGAGAATATATGCAATTCAGCAGTCATATAGAAAAGTATGGTTTGAAGATAATGGATAACGCATCTAATGCATTTTATGATCCCAATATTAATACATCTCGAACAGATGGGTCCTGTGAGATCAATGCTAGTTGTTTTTTTAACGAAAGGATCAGTAATGCGATCATTATATGATAATTAAGAGACACACCCGTCAGCTGAAAGAATGCAATATCCTATTAGGATATATTCAAGTGTTGCTTAGCATCAAATCCTAGGACAATTAATAGATGACGTTTAAATTTCCGTATTATGCAACAATGGATTCCAAAAAGAAAGTACATTTCTGCTTTCGAATGGAATGGTAAAATATTCAAGCCTTTGTTTATTGAGGTTTTCTTAAAGAACAAACAAATGCATAATTTAATTTTTTTAGCAACGACAAAAAATGCTTATTAAGTACATAACATCAAATTATGTTAAGAATTTTCCAAAATCTGAAAAGATATTATTTACAAGGTTTGCGTGTCTTCATGTCGAAGTTCTGTGTTGAAACAGATTATCCGGAATGAAACGTTATAAAATAGCTTAAACATTTCAACAACGTTAAAAGTTACGAAAAACGTAGCTTTTACACAAAACAAAATCACGTCAAAAATATATTTATAAATTTTATAACCAGTTTTCCAGCCGAAGATTCGGTATTCTACCATGACTTAGGGGTATTTGTTGGCCGAGTGGTTCAGGTGGTTCGTCTACTATTGACCACGTGGTCAACACCGAAATTGTGGGTTTCATTCTTACTGCAGGTAGGGTGTACACAGCTCCAATCTTAATCGACAAAAATCGTCAGTTTTCTACCGCAGGTCCGTGGTATTTTCCGGGTACTCCGGCTTTCTCCCCAATAAAAACTGGATATAGCTGAAAACTTGCTGAACGCGGCGCTAAACAACATTCAAACAAACAAACAATATAACCATTAAAACTGCAAAAGAGAAAACTAGGGTAGGTTTATATCTATAAAAGCTGAAAAGGGGAATAAGACAGAAAGAGAAAAGACCTGAACTCCTATTCAGGTCGCATAACCTCAATATTGAAATAAAAATGTAAAATGTTTGTAATAACTAAATTTAGCATTAATCACTTGGTATTTCATTTCAAGTAAGAATAATAACTGAATCATGCAACACACTGATTAAATTATATAGACGAAAGTTTCTTCAATTAAATAAAAAAAAACATTAGCAAAACATTCATAAAATAATTTTAAAAATGATTATCAGGCATGTCAACTTCTTTGATCAGTCACACTAAAGAATTATATATACAAACAGTTCAACTTAATTAATGAACCACATACATTTAAGAATTACAAAAATTAGAAAAGAAAAACCGACCGAACAATAAGAGCAAATAGCCAAGGGACAGTTACAAATCCGGATATAGACAAACACAACACAAAAACCGTATATAAAACACAGAAAGAGAGTTAGCCGAACCCAATAAAAACCTATCAGGGAAATTCTTTAAATTTGAGCCACATAATTTAATGTACAACAAACAGTAGTGTTAATGATTACTAAAGTTTTGAATTCAGTACATTGTGATTGTGCAGCGATGATTATTCAATACACATATTACTAATCAGAAGTGTATGGTACCCAACTTGTTTCATTAACAAAGCAACCCAACAACTGGAGTTGTGAGAGCGGGAGTTTGGCGTGCCGTAAAATCTGATTTTAATTAACCATTTCTTTCAAATGCAAACACCCAGTAAGGATCATTGTTATAGCTGCTATATTTGTGTTTGTTGGTTTAACGAGTTTGCCGGTTTCTTGCACTTTGATTAAATATTGTCTTTGTGACAGCTTCATTGATGTTCGGCATTTGTTATTACCTTCATGTATATAGAGAACACAATAAGACTGAATTATCTGACTACGTCTTAAACTTTGTACTTGCCAGGTGCCGTACAAGTGCCGCTCTATAACTAAACTGCAAAAGTGTAAGCAGCATCTTTAATTGTTATACATCGAACAAAGATAATACTCCAATGGAATTGGAATAATATATGCTTATAAGGCACGTAAAAATGGCAAATAAGGATACAGCCAAAACACGCAAAATTGATAGGTTTATCTGTATTTCCTTCACAACACAAGGCCGTTTATGATGCGTTTGTTAGTGAGCAGACCACCTTCGTGCATCGATGAATTACCGCAATTATGCGTTTGTCCTTATAATTCTTCCATAATTATTTTAAATATGTATTGTCTTTTCAATAAATATTCTCTTTACATCAAATTTAATAATAATTGTGTGACACGCAGAAATATTCACAATGAAATGTTAACGAAAACTTGGTCGGATTGCAGGGAACGATTGGCATTCAAAACACATATACTTGAGGATTTGCAAAGAAAATTACTTTAACTTAAAGAAAAAAAATAAAGAACAACAAGCAATATGAACGTTACTCCTTGTACCGCGATTTGTATGTAACGTTATGTGTGACGTTTCCATTTTCAAATATAATATATACCTAACGCTTTTTTAAATATGATTTTACTATCCCAAAAATATATAAAGAAGAAAAATAAAAATTGTAACTCTTCGAAGTTAAACATGGAGCTAGTGGAAATCCATACATCTTGCTGATGGAACTAAGAAAATATAGAAGACAGTTTTGCGCCTATTGTTTGAATAGAAAAGGCTTCATTTAACTGAAATGGAAAGAAACAGACATGGGCTATAATTGCTAAGTTATGGCCACCCACTTGCATGTCGATTTATTCAGCAATGTGAGCGAAGTGTACTCTATGTATGTAGGTTGTAAGAATTTCTTCAAACAAACAATTCCTCAATAATAATATAAATGTGTTTCAGCCAAGTTACGTTCCATTTAAGCGATATCAACACTGAAGATATTTTTACCGCGAAATTCGAGTGCACTGGCTAAGATTATTGTCTGATGCGTACACGACACATGGTCGCCATATTTGTGAACATTTATTTCCCAACCAGTTATTCATAACAGTTTGAACGAATCTGACAACTATTGGTTTAAGCCCCTTTGACCAATCGAAAAATAACTATAAATGTAAACGGAAGTAACATACGAATTACTGAATATTAAAACAATGTGATCATTAACTAAAATTCAGCTTCAATCAAACACGTCGATATGTTATGCAAAGATCAATTGAAAAGCTGTTAATGGCACGCCTTCTATATGCGATTGGTTTGTTTTTGTCGGGTTTATACATCCTATTATTCAAAGAATATTCGATGGGTCATGAACCGTTACGTTTTCATCAGAATATATTTAACTAACGTTTATTTTTGTTCTGTGTGGCGTGCTTTATTATTGTTTCATTCGTGTTTAATGTTCATTTGCAAGCTACCCAACTCTTTTTAATTTAGCTTCCATTACATTGATAATTTCCATTTACTAAACAATCCTCGATTCAGAGACTATTTACAACTAATTTATCCAATAGATCTTTAGACTACAAACACAACAAACACTAATGGGTCTGCTTTATATTTGGATTAAAAATTTTTTGAATTCAAAACTTATCGATATATTCTAATGAACGACAAATGTGTTGACTTTTAATTTCAAATCACCATCTTTCCCGCTTTCTATTATAGCGATATGACATCTACATTTTCATACGAAGTACAATTTCTCACTCGTACCTTAATCCAGCACTGGTTTCTCCTTTACTTTACTTTTCCAGGATTGAATACCAACGACAAGGCCAGTTTGTTGCAACATGCGACAACTGATTACTCTTCCCAAAACATGAGCTTACTCTAATTTTTTAGAGTTTGTTTCATTGCCTTTTTTACGTGTTCTTTTGTTCTGTGTGTATCACATTTATGATAACTTGTGATTAAAAAACGGCAACGTCAGGTAACAATTTAACATATGCACAAAAATCAAAAGTACATATCAATGGACAAAATGAACAATGAAAAATATAAAATGAAGCCAATACAAATATGAGACAATTATCACAAGGACCAAACACGAACACGTTAAAATAGGAATTGACGGCTTTGTCATCGGAAGTTGTACCACGTTTGTGGTGATTGAGTTTAATAACCTAGTAGATGCGCTATAAATACATAGATATTTATTGACAAATAAATTTATACTGCTTTGTTTTTATTCTACATAAAGTCAAAAATGAAATTTGCAGAAAAATTGAAATACAATTTGAATTAATCAATATAATTTATTGACTGACTTCATATGCAATATTTAATTTGCTGTTGTTGATGAATAATAATCAACATTTGAATGATCTTCAGCAGACAAAGAGAATTCTTTCATAAACCATTGTAAATTTACTTAACCAAACATTTAAAACCATATTTACAAGATTAAACTTTCATTATTGCAAAGCAGAGATTTTATTTTACACCGACATGCAGTAAACTATTATAAACTTAAAACAATTGTATTAACCATCGGGGCTATAAACCCTGAAAAATACAAAAATTGGACATGGAATTTAAACATTCGAAACCGAGCATACAAATAAAGTTGGAAATGAAATATTGTTACTGTAATATTTAGAAGGCTAGTAATATGCATTCTTAGTTATTAACTTACGCTGAACATCGATTGCTAAACCATATTTGCTTACTTTAGTTGCATTGCTTAAATGGAACACATTTTTAGTTTGTTTGCGCGATAATTGTATGCAAAACGGAAGAGTTAATGTGTGTTTAACGCAAGTGCTTATCATTGCTTAACGAATCTTGTGAATCTACTTCCATACACATTACAACAACCATAAATAATAATGTATCTACATTGCGCTACCATTGCACAAATTAAAGAATCCATCTGGATCCTGGTACATGTAGCCGCATCTCAAATAAAAATAAGTTCAATCGAAAATTAAAATAACCACCTCTGTTATTTGAGATTATGTGGCGCTCAAATCCAACTTGAAAATAGAATAATACTTTGGAATTTTTAAAGTTCAGAACAGTAAATTCAGACAATAACTATATCACTGAAAGAATGAATGATATTCCTGTCAGCACAGACACGTGATTACTGGGCTGGCGACTTCGAGAACTAACAATCCACTATCACTTCCTACTAAAATAAAATAATTAAGGAAAGTCAGTTGTCAATTTGTAAAAAAAAAGATTTGGTATGGACAAATGTTAATTATTAGGTCCTCTACAAATCTTATGCGATATCCTATTAGGGTATATTCAAGTGTTGCTTAGCTTCGAATCCCAGGATAATAGATGACGTTTAGATTTCCATATTATGCAACAATGGATTCCAAAACGAAAGTACATTTCTGCTTTCGAATGTAATGGTAAAATATTCAAGCCTTTGCTTATTGAGGTTTCCTTAAACAACAAACAAATGCATAATTTAATTTTAATTTTTAACAACGACAAAAAATGTTTATTAAGTACCCAACATCAAATTATGTTAAGAATTTTCCAAAATCTGAAAAGATAGGACCTTGGCAGACATGTGCGGGTAATCACGTTTGTTTATAGTACTGTTACAAAAGCATTGATTGCCTAACCGTGTGCTTTCTACTTGGACATTGATATTTCGTAATTTGGTTCAAGGAGACAATTGTAACAAATTAACACTTTGGTTTGTAAGATAAAGCGCCTTGTGAGACGACATTCTTACTTTTATGCGACATTGAAATTACTTTTGTATTATACTTATATAATTTATGCTTCCAACAATTGCTTCGTCGGTCAAAGACTTTTTTCAACGGTTTTAATGATAGTTCTGTGGTGATTGTTCTTGTGCGATGATAAATCATTCTATCAATTATATGCTGTTCATATTTTATTTTTGTCTGTCCTTTACACTTTTGCTGTTGTTATTGTGCCTAAAATCTGTATCGTTAAATAAAAATCAGTATGAATGATTACCACAAAACCTGTTCGAAATCAACATACATCAAAGTTTGTCTCATACTATGTTATTTGCAACAATGTATTTGTATAATAAGTATCATTTTGGGTTCTGGTTGAGTAACAAAATCATTCATCTACTTTGTTGTATCAATAGTGTTAACTCAACGAGTTGAGAATATATTGAGAACAGTTTTCCAGTTTACTAGTCAATGACAAAGTTGTGTGAGCCACCCGGCTTGTCCTAATAAATAACACGGTTTCTTGACATAAACAGCATTTGTTTACTTATCGTTAATTTACCTTACGGCGTAGAGCTATAGTGGTGTATTAGATTTAGACTAAGTTTTGTAAACAACCGGAATTTCCTTTTACACATTACGGCTTTCTGCAAACAACTATACGCGTTGTCAATAGCTTATTACTTTACTGCATAGAGTTATTGTGTATTATTCTTGATCTTTTTTATTTGAAACATATTTTTTTTACTTTTTTGATTCGTCATTGAGTGCATGAAAATTAATGTTTTTGTCTTAAGCCTTTTTTAAATTAAAATATTATTTATTTTAATTATTCTCTAAGCAAACATGTAAGCAGATGCTTTGAGTCTGTAAATTTAACTTCTTCCAACATAACAGGAATTTTAGTTAACTGTTCATGTACACTGCAAATCAACTTCAAGTGGCATTTGTATTTAAAAACAATAAATATATTTCAATTATTTTGATTAAGAACTTTCTGGTTTCAGTTAGTAAAATATGTGTTTCTCATAAAGCATAAATGTTAAAACCACATCTAAAAGTTTTTGCTCAGTAAGTAATCTCAATCATGCTCACACTTTAAGACTAAGGAACCATAAATGGTCTATGCCTATAACCAAATCCTATTCACGCAGCTCTGTTGTCGTAAATAAAACTAAGGAATTTCATATAAGGATAATCACTCAGTCTTTATTTACTATAAGCTTACTATGAGTCAATAATGGAACTAATCAGTACAATGGGACGTAATTGTCCATTTTAATCCCTTCTGCTAGTTAGTTAAGGTTGTCGATACTTGTAAACGTTAAACAAACAATAACGACTGTATAATGAGTGGGTTATATAACCTTCACATGTATATATCATTACGTAATTCACGTTGGCTAGACATCTTAAATAGTTAACATAACCTCTAGGCTCAAAACGGACTACAAAATACCGTTATTTAACAGAATAATTAGTGATAAATATCACTAGGTGGAGTATTATTAGTGACTGTAATTTGCTGCTGTCTGGAATTGGCATATTTGAGAAAGACATATGGGTGTAATTGTACTCGTGCTTAGACTAGAACTCATTGCACCTTAACATATACATAAGACATAAAAATGGTTGATTTTGTTAATTACGTTACGTAACATTACTTATTATCGAAGCTTAGACTCGTGCATCTTCTATGACACTACTCATCTTCCTATAATGGATAAATAGTGTGTTTAACTGACACATTTATTTTTGAATCCTATTTTTTTTTTAAATTTTGTATGAAGCACATTATTTAAGCAATATCTCAATATTATAGTGTCTGATGATTGCAAGCTTCAGCAAAAATAGCCCTACGTGAATGAATAAAAAGATATTTTGGACAACAGTAATCGAGAATGAAACTAATGTCAATATTATACATGTCCAATTTGTTGTTTGTTTACAAAATATATAGATGGATTTTGTTTATCATTATCAATGACATTATTTCTACTCTATTGTCAATTATCTTACCCACATATGTAATATGTTGAACCAGGCAAAAATAGTTCACGCTCTTAATACTGAAGTGGCTTTGTTTGTCATGTATTTCATTGTTGGATTGCAAGTTTGCGGGTTTATTAGACTTTGATGGTGGATTTATTTTGTGTTCGGCATTTTGTAATAACCTTCATTTAAACGCACACTCATAGTTTGTCACAAACACTGTTGAATATCAGAGGTTATTAAATGTAAATTTTTATATGACAGTAGCTAAACTGTAAAATTGTGTTCAGATTTTATCCAGTATAATTTTGACTATTTGACATTTTGAGTAACAGAACTATTGATACAGATATATATCTAATAAAACAATTAACAACTAGTGATATTTTTAGATGCGTTATAATGGTTGGGAAGTGGTTATCTTGTTTCTTTTACTTTTTAGAGTTCCATACTGTATATTTTATTCGATGCTAAGTGAACTAAAACTGTGTATGTATATGTTGAACATGTAAGTAAAATTATGACATGTTTAGACAATTTAACTAATTACAGTAATGATAATATTTTACCAACATTTATATTCAAAAACTACATCACATTTATATTTAAAATCCCGACAATACACTGTCGTGCTTAAGATTCAAAATGTATTGTCAGATTATACATACATCAGACGATTATATGAACCTTGTTTATTACTGAAGACAATCATACTCACAATTCAAATCAGGAAGAAGAAAATCAGATAAGAGCTATTAGATGTCAGTTAAATCTAAATACGTTTTAAATATCCCCTCTTTTAAAACAATGACATTTTAAAAGTGGACAATTGTAATGCTGATTGCATAAGACAATAATGAAATAGAATGTAGCCTAATTACCAAGAAATATTAATCAATTATTTTATGAAAATGCCCACTCTAATTCTGAAAAGTAGCGAAGGTCGACGACAATAATAAACTTTGACCAAACATTAACGTCTTTTACTGAATATGTTTATGAATAAGTTGTAGGTGAACAGAAATTGCATAATTCACATTGACTACAATTATTAGTTATATATAACCGTCCTGTTAATTTAGAATTGTCAACAGCAAATTAGTGATAAACACAAGTCATTGTATGGACCATATTTAGTCTTCTGTTCTGGAATATTGCTACATTTTTTGTATACATTGTATATCAGCCAGACAAATAAGTGTCATTTCATTATCATGTTTATAGTAGCGCCTTTATGTCATGGACGATTACAAATCCGCATATGAACTAGATAGATAACAAGAAACAGAAGTAACAAAACACAGAAACAAACGGTCATTAAAACATATTTAAGGCGTTTAAGAAGAATTTATTCTATGCCATGTCAAAACTAATCTTTTCAGACTTTTCTGTGTTGTAGTAGACCTGTAAGAAATTACTTTTCTGTTAAAAAATTGTGTTAATATGATTCCTCGTGACAACAACTGCATAGGTTAACAATACCGAAGTAGGATCTTCAATATTATTTTCTTGCACATAACAGACCCTCTTATTTAAAAAAAAGAGTAAACAGTTAATCAAAAAGGTGCGTTTGCAAAAGAAAATCATAAGATCAAAAAGGACTTAAATATATCTCATGAAATTACAATAATAAAAAAGACAAACAATACACCGCTAAAATCCTTTTAATTTTTTGCAATGACACAATGCAATGTTCTTTAAGCTTTTTATGGAAATTGGTTTTTTTAATAATGTATTTGACAAAATTTTGTATTTTAACATAAACCTGACTACACTTAACATTTTTAAAATTATATGAATCGTATTTGCATACAAGTAGAAACCAAGTAAAATCCATTTCTGAAAGTTTATTTCAACTTTGATATATTTATCTTCTTTTTAGGTATGACTGATAATGTGTTCGGTTCGGTTTATTAAAGTTCACTCTGTTAAACAACTATATATCCAGTTTCTTCGTGGCACTTCTGAATGCTTTAATACTTTGGATTGCTGTGAGTATATATTACGGAAATGTCAAACGATTCTCAATTGGAACATATAAGTCTTTTGTAAGAGCCGTCTTTCATAACTGATTACATTAGAGGATTCTCTTAAAAGCAATATTAGATTATAACACACCAAAAGGTCTGATTACTTCAGACCCCAGCTGTTTATCATGATGAATTCACATTGATAATAGAAACTTGTTATGCAATATACTTTGGACATCCGATATCGTATTGAGTTCTGATATTATGATATATTAAATAAGTTGTATTATGGTATGGGCGCATCTGTTTAATATTTTATGTTCTAAAGAAATAATACTCTTGTGTATTAATAACTAAAATAACAAGTATATATGTCAATATTATCTTTACAATTATATTAACGACTTAAAAGGAAAACAATAGCACAAATGGAACCAGCGTATATCATAGAAATGATGGTAAATAAACAAGATGTTTGACCTCAGCATAAGTACATTGCAGCACATTTGTGGTTTTCTGCGCTTACAAGATTACAATTTTACCACCTTTAGTTTTGTTAAGACTGAGTCAAATAAGGAATCCAAGGTCAAAGAACACTCAAAATAAGAAGCAGATAGACCCTCATTATTTGAAACTTCATAGTTAATAAAACCCTAGAAGTGAAAGCAGATACTCCGAAAACAATAACCAGTTTTGTTGGTTATGACAAAAATCACACGGTGAATGATTTTATCAGAAAAAAATGTTTTAAAGGACAGCAGCAAAATAATAATTTAAAGGTCTTCTATATCATTGATGACTTTTCGGTAAACAAAAAAAATATTCAGATCAGTAAAATTTATTTTTTTTATATGCATTATATAAGCACTTTAGTACAGAAAAGAAAGTTATAGCTTAATTCATTTTCAAATTCCAAGTTATATTTGTTTAGTAAATTGTAATCATCAACAGTGATCAACAGTACCATATTTTGATTGATGTGTCAAAATAGTGTAGTTCATTATACAAACTTTTACCTGGGAAGCATTATAAACTGTATCTTGCAACAAGCTAACGGTGGCATCGGTGGCCAAATGGATAATCTAGCTGTCTACTATTGATCACGTGGTATGGCTACACTGAGGTTGCAGGGTACACTAGACTTCAATCTTAATGGAGAAGGATTGTCAGTTTTTCTAATCGGCGGCTACTGAATGCCATTTTATATGTGAAAAAATTGCTGACAATAGCGTTAAACACCATTCAAACAAACAAACAATAAAAGCTGACGTATCGAGTGGAACTGTTTTGCCTAAATTGCTGTTTTAGTTTTCTTAATTATTAAACATTTTGTATTGGACAATTGCGTATAGTGATAAACCCTATCAAAAGCAGACCCATTACCAAGTACTCTTCTTATAGTTAAAAGTATATATTTACACTTCTGTTTCGTCTACTGTTGACACGAACCAATATCTTTATATTGTACTCTTAAGCAAGATTCAGTTCTCACACCGTATCTGTCATTATTCTTTTCGTTTTAATTGAAATGCTCGGCATAATAACACAATAAAAAGTAAATTCTAAGTTTTAGAAAATTATGTTTCTTGTTCAAAAATGTGGGATACAAAAGGCATTAATATTCCAAATAAAAAAATTAACACGCGAGCGGATATTTATTGCTAAAAAGGCTTTCACACGTCAGGAAATGCTTTTAAGTTATGTAGAACAGTTACAAGTTTCTATCAGTAAGATCACGATCTAATCAATACATGCAACATTACATAGTGATGAGGAAGTAGATAAAGCTTAATCTGGCATTTTACTTTCTCATTCGATTGCAGCACGTAATATTGTGTAATGATGGCATGCAACATTCCAATTAAAATAAAACATGTCACTACTTAATATGAACCTTTCTGTCGTCTCCTTTTGATGCAGCGAAGATTATATATGCCAAACTATCAATATCGCCATATCGAAAAGCAGGGCATATCAACAAGTATATTTCTTGGTCCAAAGTGTTTATGTCATACTCTTTTACTTAACGGGACAAAACGATTAACTAAGCTTTTGTCTTCAGTGAAGAAAGGACAGTATTTGCGAAGGCAAGTTAATTATATTTGGATTCTTTAAAATTGTATAGAAATTGTGAATCAAGATCGATATCTGAAATTGTATCAGCTAGAACCTTTGATTTTGCAACTCATTATTCTTGAATAAGTACAAACTAAAATCCCGCTTTAAAGAAATTGTACATATAGCTTTCACTTCCACATAGGCCTAAAAATATGTAGTTTTTGATTACAACAATACGTTTTTTTTCTACTAAAGATCTTAAATGTAAATTTTACTTAAGCGAGGAACATGTTTACGATATGCTACATTTTCCGTTTCACACCATTTTTGCAACTTTTGGAGGATGTTTTTTTTCAGCACGCAATCGGAATTCAAATGAGTACAAACTGTACCCGATTCCTTGTCGATTTGTTCTTGTATTCTTATGAAGCTGAATTTTGTCAACGTCTTATTAACGATCAGAAGATAGCAACATAAATTCCTTAAATTTAAAATGAATATATATTGATGGTGTCTTTTCAGTTAACGAACCTAAAATAGCCGAGTGACCTCCGTTATAATACCATTCAGATTTATACATTCAAGAAACAACAAAACAGCTTCATTAACATCACTTTTTCGCCAGCACCTGGAATATGACACTCACGGTCATCTTAGCACTAGACATTAGAGACGATTTTAATTTTCAAAATTATTCTTATGAAGCAATATTCTAGTTCCTCCTGCATATGTAGGGAGGTCAACGCTATGCTTATCGTAACCTGCCGGCGAGGAAAAATCCGATTTTTACTCATTTCAACCGGCTAGAAATAATGATAGAAGCTATCAAATCATAATAAAAATATATATGCAGGTAAAGAATAATCCTTTATCTTTCAGAAATTATTAATTTCAAATTCTGTTTCAACAAAGATATACCTTTAATCATCATTTACAATGCGGCCCATGATGAAAAATCGGTCGCCATTTTTCTCTGTGTCAATCATTTAAAAAAATGAAGCATTATCAAATTAAAGCCGCTCGGTGTTCTGGACCGATTTTCTTCATTTTTGTTTTAAAATTTAGATAAAATCGTCAATTTACTAAATTTGAATGTGATGGATCGATTTTTGAATTAAATCAAATAGTAATTTATCTATTTTCTAAACAGCAGTATCAGAAAAAATACGAATTGCCTTAAATTTGGGTCATCACAACTGGAAAGCAATTGCCTATACCCCCTCTGAGGCAATGTAAGCTTGGTTTCAACAGGTAAACAACAGTATCTCGCGGAAATAATTGGCTGTAACAGGTCATCTGATACGATTCATAGGCGAGAAGAGTAACCGTTCGTAGCGGTAAAACCCCTGGGATTAAGTCTTTTTGATTAGTCATCCGCCATTTTAGGATCACTTATCGAAATCGAGATCTCAATTACAAAGAAGATTAGAATTGATTTTCTGCATGCACTGACCGCAGGACATCTACCGGATGAGGAAATCAAACAAAAGAAACCAATGTCTTACGGTAAGTTGTTTTAAAGATGTAATAAATATGCAAAACAACCGTGAAGGGAATCCCGGTTTACAAGACGGAAAGTTTGAAACTTTTAAAAGTTTTACCAAAGATATATAATTAGTATTTCATTTAGTGGACATAAAAAAATGTAATATTTGATATTTTTATACAATTTCAATACGATTTTAATGTAATGTTAATAAATGTATTTCTAGAAATGTTTAATTCATTTCATTTTTATGCATAATTAATGAGTTGAAGAATTCTCCCAAAATGCCAATAGCCATTTGTTATGACGTAGAAATACCGTGATTTTTCGTTTGTACTATGGAATTGATAGTTGGGAGAATATGGAAATCGATTTCATTATTATATTCTGTTACTTTTCAAATCATTTCATTAATGAATTGAATGTTTTAGAGCTTGCATTAGTTTATGTTTTATTTATTTATTTATAAGTTTAGTTTTGTTTTATGTTAGATTTTTTAAAAATTTTTAATTATTTTATACTGTGGTTTATATGTGACTATTTATTTTCTTAAGTTCTTTTTATGACACTGTTTTATTTATTACAAATATATTTATTTTAACCAATTTAAAATGTAGCAAATAATTACATCGACATTTTTTGACACAAACGTGTATGATTATAATTCTAGTAAAATATTGAAATAGAAGAAGTATTAAATAATAAACTTCAGTGTCTTTAATACATCTATTCAGTAAAAAATGTGTTACAAGTACGTACTGTGTACAAATATAGTTCCTTCAATAAAATACAGTGTTGATAGTTTATTATTGAGATTAATTACTTACCAAAAAATCATTTTGTCAGTAGAATTGGGAAAATACAGATGTTTAAAAAATAAAGTATTCAACTAATATCATCAAATAAATAAAATCAGTAATATAGAAGCATCCGTTTTCACACGGAAATAATTATACTTGGTATAAGTCGTCATGTTTGAGTTTTAAAACAATTTATTACACTACCGTACACAGCAGCACCAAACATACATTTGGACTAAATATAAATGAACTGGTCAACGATTCAAAATCTTCATTGCAATTCACAACACATTAAAATTATAGAACAAATGAAAAGAGTGATAGTTTCTCTAAATTTGTGTTGCTAAGTAATATATATTTTTTAACAAATAATTCTTCACAGTATTATTTAAATGCAGCAGCAAGCCACAATGTACTCAAGACAAAACTTTCCAGTTTTTACTGTCAAAAGTTAAGGGTTTTCTCTGGGAACTCTGCAGTCTGGCTTTATTCCCTGATAAAAAAACAGATGCCATGATATAGCTGACAAATTAATGAAAACTGTTATAAACATCATTCAAACAAACAAGCAGTATCAAATAATAATATAGTTGTTAGTTGTTTTTAAACATCTGTTGACAAAACGTTGGATTTTATAACTACCAATTATATTAGTTAATATATATTGATAAAACACCTGTATCAGCTTACCGGCCAGTCATAATGGGAGAGGTCAGGATGACTTTAGGGGATGAGCAGGCCATATAAGGCCCCCTCCTAATATAACAAATAATGTTTGCAATCTTTATTTTTCTTTCTAATTATAATGTTGATTACTATTCTTTTTATTCTTCTCATATGTAGCTGTGATATATCCTGGAGAGTGAGCAATGCGGCTCACAACATGTTTGCGACAACACACGCGATATTCGCTTCACGCTTCGTTTCGTCCTGGGCAATTGCTAATTATTTTATGCGTTAATTGTCAGACTTACAGGTTTTCAAATACCAATGTATCAGTACTTTTTTAAACTGAGTAATACTTTGTACTATTTGTGAGTACAGTTTGAATTCATTACGAGTTTATATAAATCATTACAAAAACAGAAGGTTGAACACAAAAATGGCAAAGAACATCTTCCTCTAAGTCCTGACCATGCTTTGTTTGATAGGATGTGTCCTAAATGTATCTATATAAATATAGATATATTTGTATTTGAGTTTTTTTATCATGATTCTGATCCCAAAACATATATTTAAGTTTTTTATTGTACATATATAAATATAAAATATAGAATACGTCCTTTACACTGAATAAAACACTTTAGTTAGTACATATACTCCAGATCATTTTGATACCAAATACATGTCCGTCAGGAAAAGACCGAAAGTCTTTCTTTCAATTTAAAGAAATTCGAGGAAAATTCTTCAGAAGCGAAAAACAAGGAAAATAGTAATAATTTCATGATTTTAAATTTTACATATTTGTATAAAATAGTTTCTTAATTTTACAACATCTTACATTTATAACCCATTAAAGATAAAGTTTTGGACAAAAGTGCTAAAATTTTAAAAGCATATTCAAATTATAACTACTTCAAACATCATGTAAATCCTGGGGGTTTGGTTATATATGAGCAAAAATCCTGGAATTTAGGCATATTAATAGGAACAGAAATGAATAATTAGTACAACAAGAGGGTATATCTAACTAAATCATTCATCAAAAAAGAATTTTTTTCTGATTTTATACAGAAACAATTGCGCAATTTATGCAAAATTTTTCCGCACTTTTTCAGAAGGTAGTTGGGTAACTGTTGAGATGACCATAAAAGTGAGAAAACACCTTGTATGTCTGCATTCTTTTTAGTTTTTCTATTATGAAAAATAATATGTTGACTATATTACAAAGTCGTTAAGTTACATAAATTAAATGAAAACTAATTGAATAATTGAGGCGCCAACAATTAATTGCAGATTTAATGTTTATTGAACGATAAAATCATTATTGCAACTAATTAGTTTTTAGCGTAATACCTTTTTAAATTATGCAAAAACCGATCTTTAACATCCATGGATTTATCCTTAGCCTTGTTGTATATTGGCTATTTCTGGTTAAATATACAATTAAGAAAAGTAAATCCAAATTCAATTTTGGAAGCATACTTTTGTTTTATTTGTCGTCAATAATATACATTTGGGAAGGATTATAAAATACATTAACCATCATATTCTGTATGACATTATATGACATTATATGACATTATATGACCTTCATTAAATTTTTCGATGCGGAAGTGCAAACCATTACACATCGATTGCACAAAAATCACATTTGATAATAAAACTGTATATCATGTCTAAATTTGATAGAGTATAGCTTTTGGTCTTAATCTATAAAGTCGATACAAATTTCATATCAATTCGTAGGCCATAAGTCATTGATACACCGCATATTTATAGCCGTATCAGTGACTGAAAATAACAATTTTCTATTAACATTTCTTTGCTGCTTATTTAACACCAATGATAAATATAATATCATTCCTGAAGTTATATTTATATTGATTATACAAACCCTAAACAACTTTAGTTGTTTAGGTTTAATACGTGACATAAGAAATTACAAATGTCAAGTCCTCGGAAGATATCAATTAGGAAAGACATTAACGGAAACATGTCCATGTGGTAGAAAATACCATAAAAACACCTCTATACCAATCGTCACCTCGAGATAAACCCAAACCAAATGATAAAAAAATCTGAAACACAATCATAAAACGTCATTTAAGAACAATAACAACAATTTCAGTATCTCCTTTTATGTTTTATATAGTAAAAAGAGAATGAAATATTGTTATGATAATACCGTTAATAGTAAATACAGTTGATTGTCACTTATATTCATTATGATGTATAGTTTTCTATTTCTGATCAGGTTTTTCTCATGGTGATGAGCAATTTGTTTTAAGTACCAATGTCTTCAATATTGTTATTTGTATTTTTCAGACAGAAGTAAAACCATACATCGACCACAATATCCTCTTTTTTAATTTCTGACAAAAAAATCATTAGTAAAAAGCAATCTAAAGCCGTAACAAGTCATAATATCATAGTTCAGACAAACACATAAAACTCAAGAAAAAGGAAACAAAGCGAGAACAAAACATTAGAGACATCACACAATAATTACGTGGTTATTATTATTATTAACATTGGTATTTCTTACCAATAAGCAGTGCCCACCTCTAATTAGAGAGTCGTCGATGCAATAAACGTCGTTTTCAAGAACAAGCCATATTCATAAAGACTAAAACCTGGAATTTTGCTGTTGGTAAACGGTAGGTTGAGAATTGGAAGGAAAATTTTCATCAAGTGTGTGGTAGTCTAGTTTGTAGTTTTCCTGAGTCTATGTCGAGAAGTAAGTCTAAGTAAGGGGCTGCACTAAGTGTATTGGTAGTGTCTTTAACTTAAAGTTAGATAACTCTTCAATTTTCTAAGTGCCACGACGTATATATACAAACAGCACACTCCAGTGATAGGGTAGTTTCCTGCTTATAGATGTCGAGATTTATATTTGTTTCCTGACTCTTGTGATACTGATTGAGAAGCAGCGATTTCTTGATTTTCAGCTATTGTGTTCCATCTTGCGGTTTCGAAAATACAACTCTTAATTGACCAGTATTCTAATATCACAATTGGAATCGTAGAAAACTCAAATTACATGGAACTCAAAAACGACATGTTGAAGAAAAAACAATAGATAAAAAATGCTAATGAAGTTACATCTACATCTACATCTACAATTGCAACTGTAAAACGCAAACACGTTTTTTAGATTCCAATACAAACCATATAGCAATAATGCATGTTGATTGTTAATCTTGGCAGGCGCTGCAAGTGCATATTTTTTAAATGATGGTTACAACTACCATGCATAACATATTTTTCTACTTAACTTCAATGTAACAATTTGATTCTATTTTTTAAAAATTCTTGTAAATTGATCATGTTAATTGAAGAAAATTTGCTTCAAAAATAATTTACGCACTACATGCAATTTAATACTAAAAACATTTTACACTGCACACAAACTTACATGTATAATCAACATATGCACTACCCCAAACACTTTTATTTCATATTTGACGTCTTATGGCGATATGATTAGTGATAAAAAATATTTTCTGCAGTATTAAAATTTAGTAAATACATTTACAGTTGATACGTGTGTTTAAGAAAGCAATATCTATATTTATTGTAAAAATTTATGATATTGCACTCAATATTGTTCATTCCTACGTTACTGATGTAAGAATTGAATAAAGTAAATATTTAATAAATTTGGACAAGGGCCTTTTAATTAGATGAAGGATACAAAATAGTAGAAACAATATCTTCATTTTTATTTATTTTCTATTACTTATAATTTCTATTAGTAGTGTCAAGCGGAGTATTTAATTGGCATAACCTTTTCAGATTAGACCCTACCTCTCTAAATGCAATTATTCTTGTCGTCATTTAAGCACAAAAACAAAAAATATACGAAAGTTGTTCCCATCTGTAAATATCAGATCAAGATCAACTTAGCTTATCATAAGATAATATTTTTTTCATTTTTGAAACGACGCTGAGCAAACCTATAGTATTTTAGGATTTCGTTTTCGATGATTAGCAAGATTACTGGCGACGCGCTTTATGCGCAGTGTAAACCTATCCAAAGTCGACTATAGCACAGTAAGACAGCTTCTTCCTACTTTAGTAAACGAAATAGAAATAGTTTATGGTTTTATATCACGATTTCCAATTTTCACTGGGACAATGCTTACAACAATAAATGTGTATAAATCATGAAATTTATAAAAATGAATTTATTTATCTTATACTATTTGCAGTTGGTAAGTCATTTGCTATAACTTTCCTAATAAAGAGTCAATGACGGAACCGCGGAGTTTAAACAAAAGACAAAATAATTCTTCATATAATATTAATGTTATTTTATCACGAGCGCCGTGCAGAAAACGTATCTTTCATGTCGACGCTGTCAGTTTCAACTTTTTTGATGTGACTTATCTCGAGAAGATTACATTTGTTACGGTATAAGTTTTATTTATTTTTCTCTTTTATTGTACTAGTGAATATTAACACAACGATTATAATACTACTATTGCAGTATATACCAAAACACGTTAACCATTAAGCCCTTAGGTATTGCCATGCTAAAATTTATGTGCATTTATATTTTAATACGATTTAATGCAATAAACCAGACATTTTAATGATACATAAATTACCAATGTAGCATTGGTATTCACAAAAATTTTTAACTTGCGACCTGGGAATTACTTATGTTCTTGTCAGTATTACGTACTTAGGCCAATTAAAATATCACGATAATGTTGTCTACATGTGTTTAAATTATTAAACAAATTAATTTTATTTTTTACTTTAAAACATGAATTAAATAGATTTGTCATCAAAGAAGGTAATAACAAAACACTATACACCGAGGAATCTGCCAAAAAAGACGACCCATTACTCAAATTTCGAGAATCCGACAACCTCCAGAACTAACAACCAAACATAAAGTATCTACATCAATGCTTCTGATTTTGTACAGGCATTTCAAAAATGGTGGTTTTTACCTGGTTTAATGGCATGCCAAACCTTTCGCTTACAATACTGTAGTATGCTAGATAGTTAGTTGATTAAAATGGATGGGTACCATATATATATGCAACCATTTTTTCAAAACGAGGTAGAATCCAAAGAAATTGGTGGCGTTTGCAAAGATCAGTTATACTATCTGCAAGCTTTTGCACACGTGATAAATTGGAAAATTCCTGCACCGTATGCAGGAGAAGCTGTAATATTGCTACAAAAGTAAAGACAATTAATAACTTTGAAATTAAAATCGCCTCGTTTGTAGTAAATTATTGGGCTAAGATGTTATTTGCTGTCTTATTCGAGGTGCCAGTCTTAAAATAATTAGAAGGAATATGCTATTCTCAAGGATATATAATTATATACTATTGGGAGCCATAATTCTTGTATCGCGTTTCATTCATATCACAGACTCATGTTGGATAGAGACAAACAACACCCTTTTTCATAATGTTATAGCAAATATTTTCAAAGCCAACAACATACACTGAACAACTATTCACGTTTTGCAATAGTTTTCAGCACACAAATTGATGTAAAGATATATAATAATGTTAAAAGTTTGTTCTTGTTGCCAATTCCATAGAAACTGTAGTCAATTCAAACAAAATGTTATTTTGAAAGTGGCATACAAATATTGCAAACAAAATCATTTAAACGGATGTACAATTGTAGTTTTAACTATTGATCCCGTAATTGGTTAAATACATACAAATAAATGCAATTATTATTTATTCTACAATACGAAGAATGCATATTCAGCACGTATACAGATTGACCCTCTGAGATAGGCGGTCAGAAAATGACAGTGAACTCGTATCGTTTTAAAAATATCATTAATTCTAATCAGAAAGTAAAATCACAGAAAATTGATTGTGCACGCAATCGGGCAATTACTGTATTGTATTTCGATTCCTTAATCATAAATTTATATGATATAGAGAAACATGAAACATTAATATATATTTTGATAAAGGAAGTTACATCCGTTGCGCATAACATTTAATTTAATGAATGAAGGTTATAACAAAAAACCGAACATAGATGAAACTGTCAAAAATGACAATTTTAAAAAATTAAAAGTCCGAGAAACAAATAAACTTCCGAACCAACAACGTAATATGTCAGATTTGTTCTATCATTTTATACTTAATTAAAATACCAACTCACATACTATAGTAAGAAAAGGGAGGTTTGACACATCCTTTCTTCTGAATAATTGTACCAGATCAAGTCTTTTTATTATTTGTTTAATAAAGTTTAATAAAAACAGGACTGAATTGTCAAATACAACGTAAAATTGTGGAATGTGTTTATAAACATCAATTTATTGTAAAAAAGTCTATGATAAAGATTCGGTTATATATCAACCATATTTTTAATTAGCAGATGTGCTGACAATTTGTTTTTGTTACAAAATAATGTTCTTCAACAATTAACGTTGTATTTGGCAATAAAGTTCTATATTTATTAAAATTAATTGCTGATATGATGCAATCAATAGACAAATTATTCTATCAATAGGTTATTTTAAGCAAGGACGAACATATATTTTCCGCAAACAAATTAGTCCGTAATAACATTTGTTTTGATTACAATTGTTTACGTTTAACATTATCTGTACGTAAAACAAATTATAATAATATTCATTGATCTGTTTTAATTTTTTATTGGAATATAAAATATATAAAAAAAAGTAAAAGCCAAACACTAAATATACTTAAGGAAAAGGATCAATAGTGTGTAATGGTATTTATAACATTATACAGAAATTTTACTATTGTACTCATATATAAGCGCATATTGATCTATTTCAGGCAATTTTTGATACAGAAAAATAAAATTATATGATTAATAGGATATTTAGCTAGGAGTGCTCGAGCTATATTTAGGACGATACCCAATTACAACAGTAACGCTGTCGAATGAAACAATGGAAATAGAGCTTAAATTTTAAATTCACGAAAAAAAAGTATAAGGAGGGGACTACTCCCTAACAAATTGGTTAAACAATCAGCACCTTGGAGCGCCACGGACGTATTGTGGGATGGCAATTAAGAACTAAAACCAATACCCAACAATTCGTATATGCGACCAACAATTCTTATATGCGATCAACAATTCTTATGTGCGACCAATAGCTAATATTTCTCTATAACTACGTGTTTGTATTTATTTACAGTTTTTACTTCTGGTAAAATTTCCTTGGAAAAAATGTTTACATACTGTATAGGTCTGTTTTAAATACGCAGTTACAGATCACTATTAAGGTAACCATAAATGTGATTTTTAATACACCTTAACAGGTTGCTATCAAGTTGACGTTTAGTATAGGAAAACATAAAAGCCATTAAGCTACTGATAACACGTAGCAACAGATCACCATAAACGTTATTGGTAAAACGTGATAGTAGTTCACTATAAAAGCTGCTGTTAAAGCAAAAACGTTACTCGATATAGATAGTGACATTTCATCATTAACGTTATTAGTAATGCACATTAACAGTTCTCAAAAAGAATTCAACAGTGCGCAGTAATACATCGCTGTAAATGTGAATGATAATACGTAGCAAAACTATGCAATACAGATGACGTGTAGAACGTACTAACGGTTTACCATAAACTTAACTAGTAGAGAAGAACTAAATCGCCAACACGGGGTTATGGTAGTTTACAGTAACAGCTTGCAATAACGGTAACTGAACTGGTAATATTTCACCATAAAAGTAATGATACTACACAGACAAGTTTTCCATAATTTTACTGCTAATAGGAAGAAACAGTACAACAAAAATATGACTTGTAATAAATAGAAACATTTCGTTATACATTGATTGATAATACCTTATAACAGTATGGCATGAAGGTTACTGGCAATGCGCAGTGACATTTCGCAATTGAGGTGTCTGGTAGAGAGAGGTAAGTGATTGTCATAAGAATAACTGGTAATACGTAGTAGCCGTTCTCCCAAAAAAAAACTCCTACAAGCATAATAATTATTCACTGTAAAGTTAACTAATAATAAGTAGTAAACAGTATGCGATAAGAGTGTCTTGTACGTTGTAACAGTTCCACATAAGAGTGTCTTGTACGTTGTAACAGTTCCACATAAAAGTGTCTTGTACGTTGTAACAGTTCAACATAAAAGTGTCTTGTACGTTGTAACAGGTCCACATAAAAGTGTCTTGTACGTTGTAACAGTTCCACATAAAGTGTCTTGTACGTTGTAACAGTTCCACATAAAAGTGTCTTGTACGTTGTAACAGTTCCACATAAAAGTGTCTTGTACGTTGTAACAGTTCCACATAAAAGTGTCTTGTACGTTGTAACAGTTCCACATAAAAGTGTCTTGTACGTTGTAACAGTTCCACATAAAAGTGTCTTGTACGTTGTAACAGTTCCACATAAAAGTGTCTTGTACGTTGTAACAGTTCCACATAAAAGTGTCTTGTACGTTTTAACAGTTCCACATAAAAGTGTCTTGTACGTTTTAACAGTTCCACATAAAAGTGTCTTGTACGTTGTAACAGTTCCACATAAAAGTGTCTTGTACGTTGTAACAGTTCCACATAAAAGTGTCTTGTACGTTGTAACAGTTCCACATAAAAGTGTCTTGTACGTTGTAACAGTTCCACATAAAAGTGTCTTGTACGTTGTAACAGTTCCACATAAAAGTGTCTTGTACGTTGTAACAGTTCCACATAAAAGTGTCTTGTACGTTGTAACAGTTCCACATAAAAGTGTCTTGTACGTTGTAACAGTTCCACATAAGAGTGTCTTGTACGTTGTAACAGTTCCACATAAGTGTCTTGTACGTTGTGACAGTTCCACATAAAAGTGTCTTGTACGTTGTAACAGTTCCACATAAGAGTGTCTTGTACGTTGTAACAGTTCCACATAAGAGTGTCTTGTACGTTGTAACAGTTCCACATAAAAGTGTCTTCTACGTTGTAACAGTTCCACATAAAAGTGTCTTGTACGTTGTAACAGTTCCACATAAAAGTGTCTTGTACGTTGTAACAGTTCCACATAAAAGTGTCTTGTACGTTGTAACAGTTCCACATAAGAGTGTCTTGTACGTTGTAACAGTTCCACATAAAAGTGTCTTGTACGTTGTAACAGTTCCACATAAAAGTGTCTTGTACGTTGTAACAGTTCCACATAAAAGTGTCTTGTAGTGCAGTGATAAATCATCAACTGACATGCTCTTATCATTAATTGGATAGAAACAAAGTGTGGTAAGACATACATACGACAAATTCCCTTACTTAATAGACAATTTACAGACGCCTTTACATTTAAGTACAGGATTTAATAAAAGTGTTGGTCTTATAGAACAAAATGTTCTTAGTTAAAATGTTTAAAGTAAAATGATATGCATTATTGATTTTTATAACATATAGCTAAAAACGTGTCTACAAACAATGCTCTAGCTTCAAATTAATAACATCAAAAAATAAATTGTTCAATAAACGAGAAAAGTAAAACTTATAACATAAATTAGAAGACAGATGTTTTGAACCAAATGCTTTTTAACGACAATGGCATTGCTTTAGCCTTTTACTGATGTCATTTGAATGGGAACATGTAGCTCAAAGAGCGTGAGAATTATGTATATGAACACATTGTCAACACTAATAGTTGTTGCGAACTAGCCTCGTCAGGTACGCAATACCATAATGAACATTGTTACCTTGTTTATCGACCAATTTTTAATCAATTACTGGTAAGACATGACGCGTTCGTTATAAACCATAATTAAAAGTACAGAAACAATGAAAAATAACTTAGAACATAAGAAATAAATATTATGAATTTCTCTAGTTTTAAGCAACTATTTTGAGTTTAGCTAAAGTTTTTGTTGTAAAGATAACATTTTAACTTTAATGCAGTCAATCGGCATTTATAATACTAAATAATATTTGGTTCATCTATTACATGGTTTATTTAATTAGCAACCAGACTTTCTTTGAAAGAATCTGCGTTCAGATGTTCCAGGTGTTTGCTTTAAACCTTATTTAAAACTCTTCTATTGCTTACCTAAATAATATATGCTTTCATTGAGAGGCGTCTCGTTGAAGATATTGTAAATGTCTAATACTTTAAAATAAAGAAATTATAAGAAACATTGTGTGTGCAGACATTTAATCATCCAACCCACAATCACAGTTTGACATATGAATGTACCACATTCTAATGAACTAGTTAGCATATTGGATATGATGCTAGCGACTTACTGTTGAACACCAGCAGGTCAGCATTAATGTTTTGTGGGAGAAGCCGCGACCCAATGAAAAAAAGTATTTTACTAAGAGGAGATAACCTTTTTAAACTATATTCTACAAAACGACCGTTTACAATGAAGAAGTTATTAATTTTAAAGGCTTACAACTGACCGAGTGTAAATGCTTATATGTACATATTTCACCTGCTTTGTTAAGGGCATCATTTAAGTCTGCTTCTGTTAATCATACAAAATGGCATCGAACACCACTTTTAGCAACATTAGATATCTAATGGTGATTGTGGTGGACATATTTATTTTTGGGTGTTAAATGTTAAATAGCATAGTATTATTAAAACAGTACAAACTACTTTCACCATATGGGCACCACCAATCTGATGAGGTACAGAAAATTATTAGCGAGATTTACATATAAAAAGTACATTAAGGAAGATTTAGGCAGTTCCAAATAATACATTTTGAAATTTTATAAAATTGTAAGAAATGATAATGTAATTGTAATGTTCATTAGAGACTTCAGACCATTATAGGTATTGCAACCGATACCACAGAAATTAAAACTAAAAATTTTTAATCCGTCATTTTTTCAAATTGCCAGAATTCAGAATCGTATAATCATGGGTTAGTTATCAACAATTACAGTCGATATGTAGTACTTCGACTGACATCCACCAATGTGTACTGTAAATTTTCAAAAAATTCTTGTGCACTCAAAGTTGATTTGGGGATTCTATTTGAATAATCGTCTGAGACAGGACTGCGATAAATACCTCCATAGTCTCCTGAGTTGACGTTGGTTTTTTACTGTTGTGTATCTCTTAGAGACACTAACTGGATTGTGGAGTTCTATGATGGGTACGCTGACGAGTATTTGATTTATCGTTAAGTGGTTTTTTACTATATATTTATGTATTGCAGTCTATCCACTTAAGTACTTCGTTTTGCGTTGTTGTTTTGAATGTGTGCAAAAATCGTTTTTCATTTATCTTGTATATTTTTGGCAACTACTTGCAACATGTAATATGTGTTTCGTAGCTGATAAGCAACATTTTCAGCAATTAAAGTAAGTGTTATGAGATAGCTCAAATGTATAAGTTCATATTGAATATCAAAACACTGTTTGCGAATTGTATATAGAAAATATTTATTACAATTTTTCAAAACCAAACGATTTTATCTCGCTTGACCCATAATGTTTCAGTACATTAGCCTTAACCACAATTAGAATTAGCTAAAATTAAACAATGAGATAAATGTTTGGAAACAAATTACAATGAACAATAAACATTGCCATGTCATAAATTCTTAATGAAAACAAACTTACAGTGTAATACATAACTATTTGAAAAAACTAGGCAGATGTAATAATAGGATATACCTTGTTTGAGATGATAAAATTTAAATTACTCGAGTTCTGTAAACCGTTCTTTGTGAATTTCTCGTGTCTTACAGATGTGTTAGAATAACGTTCTGTGTCCATCAATCTGTATAACGTCATCGTATAACATTATCTTATTTTTGGCCTGCCGTAATTAGAACGTTATTAATGAACTTGATATTTCAAAAGGTGATATAAAACATTTATGCAATAGGTTGTTACGCATGATTTTTATTCAATAGAATTTCTTATTAAAATTTTAATAGTGCTATTCACGATGAATGTATCAACATTTGTCCATATTGTCCTTTGTCGTTTGCCTTTCACTAGTATTGTGTAAACGATTTAATGTTATTTAATGAAAACTGACGGCAATAAACATTATGAATGTAAATTTAAATATTTGTTGGTGATGTTTCAGTATTTGCTGGAAGGGTAGGTGTTAGTGGGAGTACGGTTGGCATGGAAAACATGCATCTGACCAATAATAGATCGCTTCGCAAACCCGATTCAACACTGTTCACGCATTTTAATAGGTATATACTAATTTCTTTCTATGCTTATTTATTCTAAATAATTATGCAAGAGCTCCATAAAACGAATCGAATGTACCGAAAAGCATTAAATAAATGATAAGTCTGGACAGAAAAAATCGCCATTACTCAAAACAGTAGACAACAACAAAACGAATAACACAACAAAAACAGAACCTAAAACTGCATATCAGAAGCCTCAGTAATAACCACTAGGAGTCAAGGTGCTCCGGGGGGAAGGATGACACGTTGTAACGACAAAAGGAACAAATTAAGTATGCAAAAAATTATACAATATTACACATGAACTAGTTTTAGAGATTAGAAATATGATAGCTGTACATAGATACGATTAGTGCCTTATACAGATAGTACAGCTAAGTAATTTTTCATGGTTTTACGTAGAATGTATTTGGAGGTACTATGTAAGGTACTTTGTAATGGCCAGTAGTAGATCTTTTGGAAATCGGTAAAAGAGTTCTTCAGTGATTTGATTAACCTCATTATAAAATAATGTTTTAACGAAATTATACCTTAAGCCTCGCTTCTACATATGACTCCAAATATGTAGTTTTAGGTGACAACAATACGTTTTTCGTATAATAAAGAACTAAAAGGCAAAATATTCTACAGCAAAGAATATATTTATAGTATGCTAGTTTTTTCTGATCGGCAAAATATTTTTTTGGAGGGTATGTTTTTTAGCAGACAATCAGAATTCCAATGGGTACATTTCTGTGCCCCAATCATTGTCGATTTGTCCCTATATTCTTTTGAATTTCTTCGACGTCTTATTAAATACAAGAAGATAGGAGAAGCTAGGTACTTAAATTTTACATAAAGATATAATGATGATATCCTTTCAATGAGGAACACTCAATAACAATTCAACTCACATACTACAGTATTAGCATGCCATAGCATCTGCTTTAACCCACCATTTTTTAAGTGTATATTCCAAGTCAGGTCCTTGTTGTAGCTGTTTTTAATACTTTCGTTAGTAAAGTGGACAATAGCTGATTTAGCTTAGAAAGCATTTTTGTTCTCAATAAATGTTCTTATTAGTTTATTGAACCACTGTAACCACATAGAACTTAGATTCATGTCCTACATGCCAGTCCAGTGTGTTTCGTAACACATTGTATATGACATATTGTGTGACGCGCTCTAAGTAATATATGCTAAGGAATATAAAAAAGTATAAAAACTGTTTTATATCGTCCACCTCTATACCTGTAATTCTAGCAGCATTATATGATCTATTGACATTTTGTTTTCATTGTATTTCTGTTTTTAGTAAAACGGTTTATAAGTACACAACTTTTCTTATATTTGTATTGTTTTATTGTGTTGCTGACAGGCGAATGGCAGTAGGAAGATTGTATTACAACTTTTATTAAATTCAGAACTATATGTATTGTTTGACCTTTCTCAGTTTATCTTACTACAATATTTATAAGGAAAGAAAAGCTTTGCTTGATTAATTACGACAAAAATTAGTTGATGCCCTCGGTTTAGTCTTTGTAAATCTATGAAAAGATTGTCCCACTAGAGAAAGACTATATAAAAATGTATTTTGTTATTAAGGGTAATATTATTTACAATGGTATGGCTAGTTTTTCACATTCTGATTACATTAGGTTCTGATCCTTAAGTGTTAGAATGATCAAGGATTTGATAGGTAGAGTACAAGTCAGTATTGTGAAATAATTATTATTAACACAGAACAAAAGTGAAAAAAAATCTTTTGGTTCAAATATGAATGAGTTATTATAATTTAAATTTATTATACACGTTTTGTTACATTGCCAGTGCTATTGGGATTAGCTGAAATGGTGCTTTAAGTGGCAATACACGGGCAGAAAACCAACAAAATAAAATAGTTAATGGAAACATTCCTCTAAAATACCAGGTTGTCTTTAATTTTACTTAATCCACAAAAAGTGACCTATCACTGTCACTTCAATCTCTAGTTATTCTATGTCTGATTTATATCTGTAATTTTACAAATGTGGCCCCTTTTATTAGTTTAGTGTATCTCTTAAACTTGTATATTTAATTTAAGATATTTCGTTTTGCAGAAGAATTTACTTCATAATTATTCCGAGTTCTTTTTCTTTTTATTTTATCTGTTAATTGCCTGTAAGCATGACTTGTATTGATGTCTGAGATTTTACTTCACTTCCTAGTTTGTATAATTGAGGAAGCAGAGGAACAGTTTCCTACTATTGAAAAAGACTTTCGCTTTGTTGTACTTTCTGTTTTGTTATAGAGCGAGGGTAATTCAAAATAAATATATCGATCGAGAATATATATATAGATCATTGTCAGTATCATTTACTTGAAAATTATTGGTTGAATACTTATAAAAAAAACACATTGCTTTCCGGAACCTCGGAGCGCAGGAATGTAAGGTCATTAATCATCTACTATTCTTGACATGCTTGCTAACACCCAGATTGCACTTTTGAACCTTATATATCTCTGGCAACATGTGTTCTACTTTAACCTTAATTAACAATGATTGCAAGTTTTTCTGACGAAGGTCAAAAATGTTTTCCTGGCACACTGGCTAACTGTCCCAGTAAAACATGGCTGCAATGATATAGCTGTAACAGTTTGATTGAATGGATTTGACTTTTTCAACATTTTTAGCATTTTTATATCGACAGGTTTGTATTGGGTAAAGAAAAAAGGATACTGAATGAAACCCCAGCCTTATGCCAAGAAGATTGTCAATCCTTAACATTTAAGACTGGGGTCTCGCAAACCTTACCAACAGTAAAGCTTGAATCATCAACTTGATATATATTTTACCGGTATATTATTTTATTGTAACTATTTGTACACATATGAAGAAACCAATCTTTTTTTCCGATTTTAGATTTTGTAAATAGGATGGAATGAATAATTTATTAATTATTTTTTTACAGAATTTATGCTTACGGGTAAAACAATAAGGATGTTGTTAGTTTATACATGAAAAGCAATTAAATAAATTTCAACATCTAACTTGGTTTATCTTAATACTATAATTACCATAGGGTTTTTATTGCACATATATTTTTTGTTTTCAGTCAAGTAGGTTTATCAACCTCTTGATCTGTAATTTTACCTTCATTTCAGTCTTGAATGATCCCAGAATAAATAGACTTCATGGCGCCGTTTTTGTCTAGTTTCGTGTGTGTGTGTTTTTTTTTATTATTTTCTTTTGTTTGGTTTCTTTTGTTAGGTTTAATATTTTTTTGGTTTTATTATTATATTGTTTTTTTTTTATTTTAGGTATTCAACGTAAATATAAGGTTTGCAAATTTCTCCATTATCAATAGCTATTAATTAAGTGAATTTAGTGGTGACCATCGACAGGATACCGACATAAAAATCCGTGGCATGTAGTATTGTTACATAAATTCGTCTTTAGTCAAAATGTGTTTAATTTTCAATGATAATTTTACTGTGTAAGTATTGGACACAACAAACATTTCCGTAGAGTCATTAAAAACATTAAAATATTAAAATAACAATTGTCATTTAGATTTAAAGAGCAATTTTATGGTTAAAACAACAGTTATAACATTTATAACAATGATTGATGTCAAAATGGTTGATGTTAATTGCATTCTCTACACCTTACTGGCGACTGATCTCATTTTTAATAAATGTAACTATGACATGGGAGTTAATGTATTCAGCGAATCTGACAAATTGTACATTCTCAGGTTTACTTACATGTTTAAAGAAGAATTGTATTCATTTTAAATTGTCTAAGTAACCTATTACTGTACAGCCACTGTATTGATTATGAGTTACAAATAATATGTCAGACCGTAAATTGTCACGTTTTGCATATTAGTTCATGACATAATATATCTTAGGTCAACGAAAAGTTCTATATAAATGTACACGTATAAAACATGTATTTGTTGCTAATCCTCAACTATCATTATTTACTTGACACAAAAGAGACTATAGACAATAAGCAATTTATAACATCGCACAAAATGTCCTTAAGCCATGTCATAGCTTGCTCATCAATGAATAACATTCCTTAAAATAATAGGAACATGCACTGAATACAATGTATTTGCAATGAATCTAAGAGAATCGAATATAAAATGACGTAGTCAATTAAATTAACCCTAGTTTCTTTGATGACATTATATTAGTTTTTTTAAACAAGATTGTTTTCAATGTGTAACGTAACTAAATATAAGTTACTTGATAACTTGTACATAACTCGTATTGGGGGCCTCGGTGGCCGAGTGGTCAAGGTAGTTCGTCTACTGTTGATCACGTGGTCTGTTAACACTGAGATTGTGGGTCCGATTCTCACTGCAGGCAGGGTGCACTCGACTCAAATCTTAATTGACATGGATTGCCAGTGTTCCCACCGCAGGTCGGGGGTTTTCCCCGGGTACTCCGGCTTCTTCCTCCAATAAAAACTAGACGCCATGATATAGCTGAAAAATTGCTGAAAGTGGCGTAAAACACCATCAAACAAACAAACATAACTCGCATATAAATAAATATATAAATCGCAATAACAACAATATTACATTTTCGTCTTAAATAAACAAATGTGAGGGGCATATATCATAGATAGCATTTATGTGCGAGCAGTAGGTGAGGGCAATGGTAAGGGCTGTGTTCTAAACCATATTTGACAATATTATAGAAAAGCATTTTGTACGTCGAATTACTAATTGAAAATATTTTCTAACGTGTCCCAGTACGCTATAGGAAGGAAACAAGATAGGTTATTTTCTTTTTATCTTAACATAAAAACAAACATATTCACTATTCTAGTTGGATAAATTGTGAAATCACTATTGACATTGTAGGCAAGAACAGGTCAGGTTTTTTTTAATAAACTCGTTTAAAACCAATCATTTTTACATCGTTATTTACCAACTCAGGTTCCGTCGTAAACAGATAATTATACTTATAATAAATTTTTGAAAATTAATAGGAACAAAGAGAGATATTGCACGCACACGACGATAATAGTTAACAAGATAATAATCATGGTTTACTTATTGTTTAAACTTAATTTATATTCCTATAAGGTTGGGAATGTGATAAACAAAAGATAGAAAATGCAACATAAATATGTTTCAAGGCTATTATTTAATAACTGATTTCTTAATTTCAGCATATATTTGTTGTCTGAGCTCAATTAAATATATATGTGAAATACTAGAAGTTACCTCAGTTGAGATTCAATATTCTATTTGAAATGTAAATGTGTCGTAAAATGCAAAAATAGTACTGGAGTTATCTTTCGAGTACGGAGGTCGTTGGCCGAGTGCTTAACGTAGTCAGCTACTGTTGATCACGTGGGTGAAATAGCACTGAGACCGCGTGGTCGAGTTTCATTGAAGGGAAAGTATACTCCAATTATATCTTAATTGACAAGATTGCCAGTTTTCTTACCAAACTTAAGGCGTTTTCTCCGGGTACTCCGGCTTCCTACCGAAAAAAAAACTAGACTCCAAGATATTGCTGAAAAATTGTGAATGTGGAGTTCAAGGATTCAAAAACAAATGAAAAACCAACTTTCCACACGTAGCAGCATATGAAACAATTATGCTACAGGGGTTATGATTTCTCTTTCCCAATACAGGTTTTATAGTGCAATTTAAAAAAAATCGTTTTGGAACTTCTTATTTTCAGCATACACTTAAGAAATAATATTCGTTACCAGCCAACAAATAAATATGACATTATACATTGAAAGTGTCGTGATATAGGGAATGTTCAAATAAAATACTGTGTCAAAAGGGATTTTTCTTTAAACAGATACAAGGATCATGTTAAAAAACGTTTATCGGATAAATAAGCAATACAACAACAAGTAGAACAAATGTGTGATGCACTTGTTTGAACACGTTGCAGCTGACAATTTCTATTTGATATTTAATGATGCGTTTAAGATTTATAAATGTTATCTGGTTTTTCCTATGATCACTTGGACTAACAACAGTATAATTTGATGATATAATATAAGAACTATATAATTCCTCAATGTGGCATTAATGTGACGTGATTATTATTCTTTTTATTCACTTCTCATTTTGTTCTGCTTCTATACTGGGTTGAATGCTAGTATTTTGATAGTGATAGATGTTTTGTATTCAGCAAACACTAAGTATATTCCCTGTAGAATTGTTAAAAGCTAGTTGCTATGTGCAAATGTTATTTGTTCAGACGAAATGTAAAGACAAACATCTATTTTGTCATAAACAGGCATTTAATAGCAGTAATGTCTTTTAAAATCCTTTGATGTAACTGTTTCGTCTGGTTTCATTGTAAGTAAATATCTACACTTTAACCACTTAATCAAACTATTACTTTATTTAACGTTTATATAAATTCGTTTTGAGTTTACAATCTTGATTTTAATCCCTAAATATATTTTGGTTTACTTGATGTTGTATATGCATTTATCTACTATTTTGTCAGACTTCGCCTATGCCAATTATTAAAAGAAAAATATAACACCAAATAATTCGGTTAATTTGTTGATAAGCAAATAAAAAATGATGACATGCTAACTCTTCAATGACATATGTACCTCTCAGTACCGAGGTCTGACGAGAATTTCCATCTTTGTCAAATTAACGATCAAACACTTTTCTGGAAGATACCTGAAACCTTGAGCTCCAAAATCTTACCATTGTATCGGAGGCAGCGTGACATGAGTCGGGTATCTCTCCTAATCACCGTTCTTCTGTGTGGTAATGTGATAACCCAATGCTTCAACGATGACGGTTCACGCTCACCAGTTGTTGCTTGCCATGCTAGGCACCAAAAGATCCGTTTGGTTCCACATGGTAGTGCTCGTGCCAATTCTAAACCTATTTCAAATGCGTTTCTCAACATTAGCAATGTTTAAAAATTCTGTTGTTATTAGCTCTTTCACCATCTATCTCGCAGGCCTACAAACACCTCTGGAAGCAGATTGGTAAGGCGGTATGGAAACGCCAGACTTTACCTGTAAACTTACGTTAGGTGAAAACTAATTTGGGCGGCGATTTGGAACAAAATTCAAAAGGCTAACTCTTCGTCAGATTTTTTTAATGCGTATGATATGCGGAGTGTGTGTTGTCGCAGCAGAAGGACGCATTTGATATTGCCTTTTTTATTGTTGTCGCGATAACATTGAAGACAGATTTTAGTGATTTATTTGAAAATTTAAAATTCTTTTTTTTTTGTTTTCATTGACACATTTTTAGAAGCATATTAGGGAATGAATAATATATGAAACATAATATCAAAACTAATTAGAAAATCTCTTCGAAAAAACTGGAACCAAAAGAAAACAAACAAGCAAAAGTTTGAAAAGAAACCGCAGGAACCGTTTGGTGTCCCTGCTATATTACATGTTTTTGTGTTGTGTATCATTGTGTGTGGTGTGTGTTTTGTTGTTGCTTACTCTTTTACTTTCAAATCGATTCACAAAGACAAATACGCCATACATTGCGCGGTTCTTTATAAAAAGAATCCCACCTATGATTTCATGAAAAATTAGTCGTTTCAATTTCATTTATGATACGCACACTATCTGTGATATGCAGAAGTGACAATCTATGTGACAAGTGCGGCAAATTGTTCTATGTCCCTTGCATACAAGCCATTTCTTCCTGTGACTCTCTAAGTGACATTAGGGACAATTACCAACCAGTATCGTCATATTGAACGTTAGCTTGATTTGTTTATTATGTTTGTATAAATGTGTTTAAATGTAGTATATGTTTATTTGCCAACTCTCCTTACGGAGGCAATGCAAAATATCTATCTATCTTAGATTCTTTTTCTAATTCTTTTCAGCTGGTAAATAAAGGCCTCATATTTTAAAGACGAGAAGACAACAAGATACCAAGCAGACCAATGAAAGACCAATGCTTCTAAACCGTGATAAAGCTGACAATTTAATACTGTACAGAATAAAACAACACGTTTCTAAGAAATATAAAAAAAAAATGCAAGAGAAAAATGTTTTAAGCCAAGTTTAAGAACAAAGACGCAAATTATACACAACAGTAACGATGCTTTTTGTGCTGGAGGCAATTTGAACAATCCATGGCTTTTTTATGTTAAGTTTTTAATCCTATACACCATTTACTTTACCGATTATTTATTTCACAATTTCCATTCTAAAACAGGCCCGGTATTTTTACCAAAATTCAGTTTCTATCATTTATATGACTAAATAAATCATGCAAATATAAGTCAGTAAAATATGCTTTGAGATGTTGAGACATGCCTCACATTGATGGCATCATTTATCACCAGTTGTTTTGCATATACATAATAAACTAACCAGCTGTCGCATGAATTCATCAATGTGGGAAGTACCATGTGCAATTTTTGACCAACTCGTACAAATTAAGGAACAATCTAGAGCATTGTGGCAATCAAGAAATGGAACTTTATGAAAAGCTGAACTTTGATTTTTTTCACTAGGACTTTTAACATGAAATCAAAACAACCATATTTATTAAGAGGTAGAAATCACACAACATATATCAGAGAACACAAATGTGTAATATCCTGGGATTATGAACATTTCGGTTAAACACATCTTACAACATGATAGTTAATATCTGATGCCTTAAGTCAGTTTTGTAATTGAAATAATCAAAGTAATGGATAAATGCAGCATTTGAATATAAATGCAAAATATTCTTAATACATGAAATATTTTATTATATTTTATTTCATTTTTATTGTGACGTCTTAAAACCATTTAAAAGAACTGCTCACAGCGCTAATATAGCATATGTAATCCAAATATTTTACAACATTAATTATATATTTGTATACTTCAATTGTATAATCACAAAATGATTGAATAAAATTATTACTTATCATTATTAACTTCAAACTTGGATAGCATCCTTTGATTGTCTTATATTACACCTGAGATGTAAAGAATTAAATTGTTGATTCCAATTTGGTAACGTTTACTGAAACTAAATAGATTTTTTATAATGTTCGAAGCAAATAAAACACAGCAGGATATAAACTATAACATACCAATGCGTTTGCTTTTAACACAAATAAAATTAAAAAAACCGGTACCTATACCATATGTTTTTAATCTATGGAATCAGAAAACAAATAATACAGATAATAATAGGCGGGATGCCTATAAAGTGTCAAAGAAGTATTATATATTTGTTCAAATATTTCTAAAAAAATGCTTCTACTAACGAGCAGACTATAAGTACAGTAAATAGCTTTTACCTATCTCAGGAAGTTCACTAAAAATAGTTTATGGTTTAATATCACGGTTACCAATTTTCATAAAATGAAATTACTTCACGCCATCTTGTCTAATTCGTGTAATAATGAGGCTGACGTTAATTGATTTTTTAAGACATTGTTATTCAGATTTGTAAGACATATTATATTAGGAGAAAGTAGGGAACAATGCATATTCAATGTCGTGAAAGTTATTTGTTAATCTATCTTGTACTTTTGTTGCAGGTAGTTAGGAATCTACTATAAAAATTCAGACAGCGCCAACGACGAAGATAGAGAAACGATGCTGGTTGCATATCAACACAAACAAATCATTATAAAATTCTATTATTAGTTAACAAGCGAGTTTGGAGAAAGTATATATCATGTTGTCGGCTAAGAAGTTAACTTTTAAGATGTTTTTTTCTCACGGAGTTAACAGTACTTAGCCATGTAAACTTAAACGTATTTCCTATATTGCACGGCCACGTGCCGTCTCTAAACTGCTATATTTCATTGTTTCTATCTAGAATTTGAATAAGAGCTACTAGATTAAATTATTTTAAGAAATTAGTGATATTATATGCTTTTTGTTATTGATTGTATTGTTTGTATTACAAAACGAACCTTGTATGATCTTAAATGAAAACATATTTTATGTACAACATAAATACTTAAGGTATCCGACCCATAATTCAAGTCACAGTTCAATTTCATTTTTCGACAAAGAAATACAGCTTTAATCAATCAATGTATTGCCAATTAATGATACAAATAAAATATTTTGAGTCAATGTATACATTTCTGAGCAAAAAAAAGGTTAGTTAATCAAATAGTATTTCCGATGTTTACCGGAAATTACCGAGGTCTGCTCCATTGAAATACAATGGACATCCGGGACATCAAATATGATCACGTGGACGCGACGGAAAATGCATTGTCCCTTCTTCATTCTACAATACTAAGTTTGATTCAGTCACTTATAATAAATATTTCAAAAAGTCAAAGAGTAGTTTTGTTCTTTGTTCAGTACCTTTTTATTTGAAAGACTATGGCTCATTTTGCTCTTGTGGCAAATTTCTAAGGCACTATATTAATCGATAAAAAATAATTGTTATTTTAAAAATAGACAACCAATATTGTTAACAAAATCAAAGCAATTTATATAAACTTGGTTTTACATTTATCTATTCATCCATTTTATTCCGTTAATAAGTTGAAATCACACAATAATAAACGTTTTACTTTTATATAAGCAAATCTAAATTGTTTGCTATGAATTGGCGACTGACATAAAGACCATGAATCACTTTAAAAAAATTGCATTTAGTTTGAATGATATTCTTTTGATGCTAAGAAATGTTGCATGTAGAAATTCTTTATACTTTAAACGATTAAGTGAGAAGCAATTATTATTGTATGTCATATCCTATATCACATATTTATTTTAGATGTATAGAGACATAACAATATCAATATAAATTTTGATAAAGCAACAAACATCCGCTGCGCATAAGATATGGTTTAATGCAAGGAATATTACAGGTTTAAAGGGAGTTAAATTAATTTCAAATCGTGTGTGACTTTCTTATCAGATCGCATCTTTTCGTTTATATTAACACGCAAAGATCAAACTCACAAATTAGTGTATGTGAAATTGTCAATACATAATTGAACCTTACCCGTTTGTTAATCTACATATATTTTAATTTCTTCTAAATACCTTATAGCTGAGCAACGGTGTCCATTTTGAATAACCTTACTTTGTATTTTAGGCCCACTACAGGCGACTGACAGATTGATGACGTCATTGACGATATACATGTATTTTTCAAACAACAAGTGACAACAAATTTTAAATATTTTTTGATTACTTGTTAAATAATGTTCTTTGCTACTTCTTTTCATAAAAATTAATATAAAAGATAAGGATTTCTTTTAGTTGTTTTATGTTATATCATGTTTCTTTACAACATACTCCCAATAGTATGAAAAAATCATTCTTGCCGTTATTATAATGGAGAAATACTGGAACAAAATACAAATGGATTTTGATAAAACATTTATTTTGTAACATTCCTGTTTTGAGAAAAAACGTTTCGGAACTATTCAATATTGGTATAAAATTACACATTCACGAACTTTTAGGTTTTAGTATGTATGTCTGGAATATGGTTTGTTAAGCATTATAGTTTTTGTACTTTGTAGAGGATCTTGATTAAGCACACTACACTGACGGGTAAGCCATATTTCGTCTCTGTTTAAATCAGTGCTATACCAGATATTCTGACATTTTAATCTTGATTTTGAACAACATTTTGACGTTTTATACGTTAATCGAGTCCTATTTTTATGAAACCTAAGTGCTGCTATGACGCAGTTAAAAGAAAAGTTAATCTATTAAAAAATTATTGTTCAACAGGGAGGTAAATACATTTTCTGCAATCATGTTAGAAAGGAACAACATCGATTAAAATCTTTGACGTTACAATCTGTAGGAAAACAGATAAAAATAGCAATTATTGATCTGAATGTTATATATCTTGTTTTTATTAAAATTGAAAATATGATATACAAAAGGACAAAAATAAACAGTTTATATTAATAGGAAAACAACAGACAGTTAGTCATAGTATCTAGAGTAATTTGACTAATTTACTAATTCACATATTTCGGGTAATTTGCGATTAAGAGAAAACCGTTTTTAATTGATTAATTAGATATTCAGCAAGCAGTGTTTGACCCATACTCAGGACTGACCAACGCGACAAATTGTAAATTATTGTAATTGCTATATTTGGTTGTTTGTTCTCACATTTGGCGGTTTCTTCAACTTTGATAAGTAGGTTTCATATTTGACAGTGTCCTTGGTGGTCGGTATTTTTTAAAAAATTTTTTTTCGTTTTTTGAGAAAACAACAATGAAATCTTACATTTAAAATCCATGACAAAATCAGAATAGAGTTGAAATAAAAACGTGTTTCATATCTATTTAAAAGTGTCTACTCTATTAAATATTCGAAAGAGACCGTAATCGTAGAAAGGGAGTTACACAATCTTTACATTTTCTCACAATAGTCCGCAAAAAAGCTTTCTGTATTGTGCTTGTTGGCTTTCTGAACAGTGGTTTTGCTACTTTTACCATTTTTAGCTATATTAAGGCAGTCAGTGTTTGTCGTGGAAGATTAAAATGGTGAAATCAGGTACCTTCGGCAAGACAATGTGCAATTCGTGCATTTTATATTAAAAAACCACAAATTTGTTCAAACTCGAAAACTTCTAAGGATTATGACCTGATTATGACATACATGACAATACATTATATCTCTCAGCACATTAGAGCGCCATGGCTGGCATTAAAGAACTATCACCAATACCTTGCCACTCTTAATTGTCTGCTGCAAAATTTATTGGATATAAGGCTACTGTATTGTGCAGTTCTGTATTTAATGCAAAATTATTGTAGGCCATGAATGTGGCAGTATAAAGTGACTTGTTATTCGCAGTTACAGCTTGTCATAAAGGTTACTGATTATACGTAGTAAAAGTGTGTCATGAAGGTTACTGCTAATACCCTGTAACACTTTGCCGTAATTTTACTGGAAATGTGCTGGATAGGTTCGCCAAAAAAGTTACTCGCGTTAAAAGGAAACATTTTTCCAAAAAAGGTAATTGGCAATACTTAGTAACGGATCACCATAAAAGTAACTGGAAGTAAGTAGTAGCAGTTTGCCAACAATACTTAGTAACAGATAAGTATAAAAGTTACTGGCAATAAGTAGTAACAATTTGCCATAAAGGTAATTGGCAATACCTAGTAACGGATAAGTATAAAAGTTACTGGCAATAAGTAGTACCAATTTGCCATAAAGGTAATTGGCAATACCTAGTAACGGATAAGTATAAAAGTTACTGGCAATAAGTAGTAACAATTTGCCATAAAGGTAATTGGCAATACTTAGCAACGATAACCATAAAAGTTACTGGTAATAAGTAGTAACAATTTGCCATAAAGGTAATTGACAATAATTAGTAACGGAAAAGCATGCAAGTAACTGGCAATAAGTAGTAGCAGTTTGTCATTATTGTTACTGGTGGTACGGAGCAACATTTCATGATAAAAGTGAATTGTAATACGCATCACGAGTATAAAGCTTAAATTGAAAAACTTAATTCGAAAATTAACACTTGAAAATTATTTGTAACCTGAAGACTGCGTGTATACGATTTAATAATATTATAGGTATCAATTTATGAATACGAAAAGCATATGAAGCGACATAAAATGCGAACAAGAACAAGACAAACACGTCATTTTAAACCTGATTGCTCCAGAATGATTAAGCAAATAGTTTTGAAAAAAATATGGTTTTTTATGGCATGAATATGAAAAGGCTCTAAATGAATTTGAAGGTAAACATATTTATTTTGAAAAGAAGGACGTAGCATATGATACCGACCCATTTTCATCAACAACCCAACTCACATGCTACTGTAATGGAAGGTGAAGACTTAGCATGCCATAAAACCTGGTTAACCCCACAATTGTTTTTTAAATGATTATACCAAGTGAGGACCATTGCTGCAGTTGCTATAGATTTTGAATATAACAATGTTTACAAATTGATGTATATCGTCCAGTAGTACAGCCGTATATTTTTAATTGTAGTAGAATTGTATTATTTATTGACGCTCTGTTTCGTTGTGAATCTGCTTTAGTTAAAGGGTAATAAGTACACCACTTGTCTGATAATATATATTGTCTCATTATTGCGATGCTAACATGGAAGGCAATTACAAGAAATCTTACAATTATAATTTAATAAAGAACAATCTGTATTATTTTACCTTTTCCGTTCTTTGAAGGAAAATATTTAATAAAAAGGGAAAAAAGCTTTGCTTGAATATCCACGAGGAAAATGTTTTGATGTTCTTGAGGTAGGCTTTATGACTCTTTGAAAAGATTGTCTCTAAAAGAAAGACTACACAAAACTACATTTTTTTGGTTTATTATTGGTTCTATAATTTACCATGGTATGCCTATACTTTTACATTTGGTTTTCTCCCAAAATGTTTGGAATGATCAAAGATTGGGAAATTATTTTTAAGAACACAGCACATAGTGAAAAATGTTCTATTGGGTCAATATCAATGAAATTTAAAATACATTTTGCGTTACGTAGTCAGTACTGTTTGGATTTGAGAAAAAATATTGCTTTAAGTGGCATTGCACAGGCATAAAACCAACAAAATCAAATACTCTATGTAAACATTCACCTGCAGTATCTTTTATTATTTGCCTTATTTCTGAATAAAATGACCTATCAAAGCTCTTTTCTATTAACACTGTCTAATTTAAATGTGTAAGTTGACTGATAGGGTTACTTTTATCAGTTTATCCCTTTAGCTTATATATTTTATTTGAGATAGATCACTTCATTTTTCTATATTTCTTTCATGATTCAGATTGGCTTTTTTCTTATTTTATTTTATTGCCTGGAGCATAACTTGTTTTGATGTCTAAGATTTTAATTCACTTCGTGATATGTATAATATTATAAGTAGAGGAACAGTTTCTTACTAATTTTAAAGACTCGCTTTGTTGTACTACATTTTATCTTAAGACTTTCGGTTTTGTTATAGAGTGAGATTAACCTAAACTATTTATAAATTAATGCATATATCGATCCATAAAATATCAATTTCAGTATCATTTACCCGATAATTAATGTGTGGCCGCTTAAAAGTATACAAACATTTCTGCGTTGGGGAGCTTTGGTGTCCAAGTAATATTGGCCGTTAATACTCTACCATCTTAACATGCTTGTCACACTCAGGTTGCAGGTTAGAGCCTTAATTATTTCTGGCAAGGTGTGCACACTTAATTATTTCTGGCAAGGTGTGCACACTGGCTTCTTATCTTACTAAAACTTGGTATAGCTGAAAAAAAGTTAGCTAAAGTGGTTGAAATGTCTTTCGACATATGTAGCGTTTTCATGACGTCATGTTTTTATTTGAGGGGGATACCAGAATAGTAAATGAAAACCCAGACGTTGTGTAGAAGACAGTCAATCCTTTTGAATAAAGAAGTACAGCCCCTACAAGAAGTAAGGAATGAACCCACAACCTTATGCATGTATTATATTACCTGTTTGTAACTTTTTGTACACATATAAAGAAGCTAAACATAATAATCTTCCTTCCCGATTTGTGATTTTGTAAATAAGATGGGATTAATATTTTTTAATTTTTACAGAAGGTACGTTTTGTCCTTACATGTAAAAAAAATAATAAAGTTGTTAATTTATACATGAAAGTAGTTAAATTTAATAGTGGTTGTTACCGGCGTTTGTATTGTACATATATTTATGACCCATGTCGACGACATTCTGTTTGATTTTGTTTCGGTATGATAATGTATCTACATCTTGATCTGTAATTTTAATTGACTTCAGTCTTATTGGTGTTTTAGATTCCTTTACGACAGTACAAAATGATCCCGGAAATAATAGAAGAAACCATTAAAGCAATTTAAATTTCCAATTTCATAAGACATAGATGCATTGTTTTTCTTTTGCATTTATTGATTTGTTGATTTCAGTTAGTGAACATGAACAAATGGTTGTAAATTTTCTCAATTATCAATAGCTATCAATTATGTGAATTCAGCTGTGATTGGCAGGATACAGACATAAATCAAAGACCCCATTCGTATAGTATAGATACATTGATTTGTCATTTGTTATAACGTGTCTAATTTTCAGTGATAACTTTATTGTGTAAGTCTTGGACACAACAGACGTATTCCAGTAGAGTGATTATAAACATTAAAACCTTGAAAAAACAATTGTCATTCAGATTGAAAGGGCATTTTAAACGTTTAAACAATATTTGTTATAACATTTATAACAATTGACTGATGTCAAAATGGTTGATGATTATTGCATTTCCTCAACCTTACTGTCGACTATCATTTATCTCATTTTAATAAACCATTCTTATATGGCGTCCTTCATACGCTTTGAGAACACATAAGGGTTCTAATAAGCATATGGCATGGCATGACGTCACAATTAGAATTCCCACGTCATACGCTAAAACTGAAAAATTTCAAACTGAAAATTTCTTCATTGTATACCTTACTATCGCTCGGTATAAAATATTGACAAATATAAGGTCGGACTATGTTCGAATTCGCATAGAGCCCGCTAGCAATAACCTATTAAGTAACTAAATGTAAGTGTAACGTGGGAGTTAATCTATAAACGAAATCTGACAAATAACACATCCTCAGGTTTATAGTACATGTTTAAAGAGGATATGTATTCATTTCAAATAAATTACAACTGGTTGGTGTGCAGTCATAGTATTTAATGTACGTTATACCGTATAAGTGTTTTTTCGCGTGTTAAAATTTTTTTCTTTTGTAATGTAATTTTCGCGGTCCGTAATAATAATGAATAACTCCATCATTTGTCCTAATATTTCGCACGCTTTTATTTTTTCGTTCCAACTTTTATCGCGAAAATAGCGAAAATTAAATCACCGCGAAAAAAACACTTATACGGTAAATACAATGTCAGACCGTAAATTTTCACTTTTTGCACGTATCCGCAAAATTTCAAAGAATTTCGAAAATTATCTTATTCATTGAGAAAGATACTTCTCTTTAAAATGCACATTGATTCTCATTTATAATATTCACATTTCAGTTTACAAAAACTCTTTACTTGTAAATTTTGCCTAACAAGTTTCCACACACTTAAAGTGTACAACGGCATTTTTATTGATAAAAAGTATTAATAAGGTCAAAAAAAATTATATCTACAAGTACACGTTACTAAACCCCTCAACTATCAATAAGATGGTAACAGTTTACTTTAATATGTGACAAGTAGACTTAATTAAGTGATAAGTCTACTTATTTCACAAATTATATAGACTAAGTTATGTGACAAGTAGGGTCAGATATATGCCACCATAGAATATAATATGTGTATCCAATAAATTATTGGAGAAAGATTCAAATAGAAAAATATGTAATGTCATGAGCAACACGAGTAAAACAAACATTTATTGAATTAAACCGTTTGCCTATATTAAATCTTTATAAATAAATTGTTTTCAATGTATTTGTTTGTTTGTTGTTTGAATGGTGTTTTAACGCCACTTTCAGCAATTTTTCAGCTATTTCATGGCGTCCAGGTTTTATTGGGGGAGGAACTGGAGTACCCGGAGAGAACCCCCGACCTGCGGTAGGAAAATGTTCAATCCTTGTCAATAACGATTGGAGTCGAGTACACCCTGTCTGCAGCGAGAATTGAACACGCAATCTCAGTGTTGACAGACCACGTGATCAATAGTAGATGAACTACCTTGACCACTCGGCCACCGAGGCCCCCCGTTTTCAATGTGTAACTTTACTATTAATAAATATAGTTACTAGTTAACTGTTATATAACTCGTATATAACAAAATATAAAAATCCCAATAACGATAAAATGACTGTTTTATCTTAAAATGAGCAAATGTCTGGGGCATATCCCATAGATGGCATTTATATTCGATGAGTAGGTGAGGGCAGTGGTGTGTCCTAAACCACATTTTTCACTATTATAGGAAGCATTTTCGAACGTTTAACTACCAACGGAAAACTTTTTTCTAACGTGTCCCGGTAAAGTGATCTAAACAAGTATAGGTTATTTTCTTTTTATCTGAAATAAAAAAAAACAAGTAAATTTACAAAATCTACTTGGATATATATAATGAAACCGTCATTTATACAATATATTGATGGAATCTATCAGTAAAGACGTATGACTTACATTTATATATTGAAATTAAGGAGAGAAAAAAAAATACATGCATAAATCTATCAACAGATGTATGATTCTTAAGTTCAATAAACAGCCTAGTTGATGTTGCTGATGGCTGTCTCGGGTCAGATCAGTTTCTAGGTCCATTTCACGAATCGTGGGCAGTCCAGATTTTATAATATGGCCATCAGCAACATGAACTATTATGTAACTTATCTATTAGTAATCAATATTTGTTGGAGAAAGTCATATCAATGAGCATGATTAATGATTTAATGACACCACGCGTTTATACAATTTCTTCTCTGTTATTGTTTTCAAGCCAATAGCGATAAAGTAACATTGCTTAATATTTAGCAATGTTTATTTGTAATTTTTCTAAAAGAAATATGTACTTCGTCGTCAGCAACATTCTAAACATATCAAATTACATATTAATCAGAAATTTCGTCTCGGCAACAAATGCTTTTGAATAGCTACATGTATAAACAACTTTCCGAAAAAAATCATTGTTGGTATTCCGGCAGGTCTGTCAATCAAATGTGGACAATGTAGACAAAACAGGTCAGATTTTTTAATAAACTAGTTTGAAACCATTCATTTTTTTTTCATCGAAATTTACAAACTTAGCTTCAATCTTAAAACATAATTATATAATATAACAAATAATTCTTAAAATATCAGAAAATTTATTATACGAAATAAATATCTGGTTTTGAACACAACATACTTTATCACGAATTATTAAAAACGATAAAAATAAATGTTTTTTCTATGAAATCTGTCAAATACTCACATGTATATTATTGACCGTTAATTGTCTTCTCTTGTTAGTTTGTCTGTACTTTTATACAAAGAATGATTCTTTAGATACTTAAATATGCTACATTAGCTTGTGTACTAAAAGCACACGGGTGTCTCTTATATTTGTGAAAAGAAGACTAATTCAAACGCAATAAAGTTATTTGTTAACGGTTCCTGGTTATACTGTTGACACTTAGACCGGTGTTAAATGTCTTAATGTAAGTTATTGCAAGTACTTAGCCCTTTTTAAAGAGATGTTAATGCAGGTAAGAAGCAGCAATGGAACATATACCGGATTAACGCAAAACTAAATGAATTTAGACGAAACATCGCTGCTTAAGCATCTAGAATGCATTAAACCAGTTACGATAGGATAAAGAAGTATTTAAAAATATTTATGTTTTATAGTATAAAAAACAAAAACCAAATGTCTTACACAATAATCAGAAATGTACACATCTTAAATTGACTTGACAAATGAACGAAGACAAAAGTTTTTAATTCAAAGACAGGAACAAATGGATGTATTGAACGCACCCGATGACAATAGAAAACAATATAGTAACCATGCATAATTTACATAAAACTTATTTTAAAACATAATTTATTGACATTTAAGTATGTTACTGCGACAAATAACAGCTAGAAGATTCAGCACAAATTCAAATCGATGATGCAAATTACTTTAAAGTACAAATAATGTTTATTCCGTCATAAATCTGTATCAATATTATAATATATGAAGTGATTTCTCAATTTCAAATAATTTTTGTTGTGAGATCTCAACTAAATTAAAATATATGTATTAACCATTAAAAATCACACCGACATTAAAGTAAATTCCACTGGTCAATGCAATAGAAAAAAAGACTGTTTCAATCAATAACATATATTTACATTAAAGTTGGTTCATCGATATATTGGAGACAAATAATAAGACACACAGATACAAAAATGTCTGCATCCACTTTGAGTGAATCCTACATATTTATACAAGGTCCTCGGTGTCCTAGTGATTCAATTAGTACGTCTATTGATCACATGGTTTTTCAACAATAAAGGTTGCGGGTTCGAGTCTAACTCAAGTGTGCGCTCGACATCAATCTTACTTGACAAGGATTGCCAGTTTTCCTACCGAATGTTTGTCATCAGGTATTCCAGTTTCCTCTGCAAATAAAAACTATAGGCGATAATATAGCTGCAAATGGCTGAAAGTGGCGTTAAATATTATTCAAACAAACAACCATATTCATATATTTTCGATCAGTATATTTATTTGTATATTATGTATACAATTTTACAAATTACATATGTTTTCTTTATCTAAGAGGTCTGTCAACACTAAAGTTGAGGGTTCAAGTCTCACTGCGAGAAGGGTGAAGCTCACTCCAATCTTAATTTACAATGATTGCCAGTTTTTCTATTTCTACTCGTCCTTTCTTCCCAATAACAAAAAACTATGATATAACTAATTATGATGTAATTAGCGTTAAGCACCATTAAAATACAAATACACAAACACATTTTCACGTATCAGCATATTAAACATTTTTTTACATGGGTCTCTTTGCTGATGAATGTTTAATAATAGACGTGTAATTTTGGAAAAGAATCGTTTTACCACTTCATAATGTTCAATATGCAATTTGATTCGTTAAATGCAAATAGATACATGTAAATGTAATATCTTGAACTTGTCATGAAATACTTTGTCATAAGGAATTTCTCTGAAGCAGATAAGATGAACATATTAAATAAAGCATTTCTTAAAATTAGCAATATAATAAAACTTCAATTACGAACAATGTGTAGCTGCAATTGATTAAATAAAAGATATGCAGCTGACAGTTATATTTGATATATTTTTTTTATCTGCCACAGTAAAATTTCATTTTACTTTTTAATTACTTTTGTACATAAGACTACAGTTTACCCTTACATAACCAACTGACCCTGGTTTAGTGGTTATATGTACGACATAAAACAAATGTTTTTTTTCATTTTATTGTGGAATAAAAAAATGGTTCCATAGAAAGAGCTTACATATGTACTACTTTAGCGGGACGAAAAGAGCTTTATGTGTACTATTTAAGCGGGACGAATACAACGGTGAGATATATTTTGGCTTCGCTTGTAGAATATTACATTTGACAGTTTAATATAATACAGGAGTTATCTGTCGAAGCGTTATTATAAAACGCAATGTTCTCGTATTATTTGTTCTTTCCTGTTATCAAATAAACAAACATATTCAGCGTTTAAGTCTTCGTTTGTTGTTTAAATAAAACGCATGCCAATGTCCAATTAAAACTTTAACAAATGACCAAAAAATGACTGAATAAATGTATAATTTAACAATAAAGAATAAATGCCTGATTCTAACTAAACAAAACTGAAAACAGCTCACTGTTACACAAGTTATTTGTTTAATTGAAGCCTAACAAATGTATCAGTATAATAAAATCTGATGTTCATTATATGTCAATTGACTTTTTCATACGGTACAGTTTTTAAATATAAAATCCATGCAAGTTTTTGCATGTTGGGGAAAGTTGAATAAACCAACAAAACATCCTCTTTTCTTTTCAACTTAGATAGGAATAATAGATATTAATGTGCCGGCAAATTATAATTTTCTTTGTATTGAAAATTGTTTAACCAACGATCAAAGCAAGAGAGATCAAATATTACTGTATATTGTATTGATAAATTCCGATGTTATTCGACTGTATTAGGCTGTTTATGACAACATGAAGATTACAAACTATTTTTAAAAGTATCGACGCATCTTAACTTTACATCGAACATAAAGCAATAATGTTATAATTTTGGTTGTTTAAATGGTGTTTAAGGCCATTTTAAGCAATTTGTCAGTTACATCATGGCGTCCATTGTTTATTGGGGGAGGGAAGAGAACCTGAGTATCAGGAGAAAACCCTGGACATTCAGTACTGTAGGAAAACTGTAAATCCTTGTAAATTAAGATGGGAGTCGACTACACCCTGCCCACAGTGATAATGCTATATGTAAATATGGTTTCTATATTTTAAAGAAAATCTTTAAAATTAACACATGCAATATTATAGTCCGTGTAATAAAAAAATTTAGCACTGTGTGTTAGGTAAAATGAATGTTTATTTTAAGATGAAAAGTAAAACATCAGTTTCCACAGTGCGATTATAAATAATATTTAAAAAATGTGTAATTTGTTAGCACGCAGTACGATGCCTTCAAAAATCTAAAATAGTGTACAGTGTCTTAATATTTGACTAAGATTAAAGACAAATGCGCTTCGTATTGACAAAGTGCACTAGGGCAAGCTTTCTTCATCAAAGAAACTTCAGAACATTCCATTGAGTTCTTATTATTTCAGTTTAGATCAGTAAAGGAGGTACATGTATGGGAAACTTTAAATAAATGTTTGTTTTTTGTTCCTTATTACTACGCCAGACGTTGCTGGTTTTGATGCTTTTTTGAGAGTATAAAGATTACATGTATTAAACACGTGAACAAATTTGGTGAATGTCAATGACCATGTTAAAAAATTGCTTACAAAATGTAATTAATTTAGTATTAATCTTATTTTCTCAGCAATTTATAATACGTTCACTCAATTGATTATAAAATATACCCATAGTAGTATTACGATTCAGTTTTGGTACTACATACTTGTCATTCTATTATCGGGGTCTCGGTGGTCAAGTGGTCAAGGTAGTTCGTCTACTATTGATCACGCGGTCTGTCAACACTGAGATTGCGGGTTAGATTCTCACTGCAGGCAGGGTGTACTCGACTCTAATTTTAATTGACAAGGATTGCCAGTTTTCTACCGCAGGTCGGGGGTTTTCTCTGGGTACTCCGGCTTCCTCCCCCAATAAAAACTGGACGCCGTGATATAGCTGAAAAATTGCTGAAAGTGGCGTTAAACACCATCAAACAAACAAACAAAACATTCTATTAGCAACGTAATAATATCATGAAAATGGCAAACAATTCTAAAACAAATACGTTGATAGAATAATCGTAATCTTACGTATGAACACATTTTATTAAATGATAGCCTGATACGCAAAAACAGTTCAATAAATTTTATAACTTGGCTTCAAGTATTATGAAGGAGACCAATTAGTAATGCAATATCCTAATGACAACCGTTATCATATTAGATTTTTAGTGCTTAGTTCTCCATGAATATGTCTTGTTCATTGAGATGACGATGATTAACTCGATGGGTTGTCTGATTATTGGACGAAACTGCTTTCTTGTACGATTCATCGATGTACGTCCATGTTGTTATAAGGCTCTTTTTCTTATTTGTCTAGTGTCTCTTTGAATTTTGATGTTACCACTTTCATATATTTTTCATGTTGACCGATCTGTTTTGCAAAGTTTTTGTTCAATTGCAATTGCTCTACCAACATTTAAACAATGTTTATAAAAACCCCAATATTGTAGGCAATCGAGATATTTGATTCCTGTATCAAAAACTGTGAAAACGATAAAAAGGACACTAAAAACACCACCACTATCTCCTATTTATTAAAAATTGTAAATTATTTCATAAACGCAAATGTATTAGAAATACAGAAATAAAAATCAAGCATAAAAAATTACTGAGCTATTTTAGAACTGTTTCCTTTTAATAACTATTTTAGTTTTCTATAGAATTATACTAGATATAGTCAGAGTAATAAGATTTACAAAACATCACTTATTTAAAAAAATTGTGCCACTATGATAGTTTTGTGAGCTTTTTTTAAATTATGGAGGTTATTGTCATAAATGATATGTAACAGATATGATGTGAGTAGGCAGGATCTGTGGTTGGTACGTAGGCAAATTTTAATCAAACATATTTTATTCTGGAATTGAGATTTTCTTGTTTAATGTGGCATTCGCATCTTGTGAAGAGTCTGCAGTCTATTGCTGTCTTGGGTGGCAATTATCTCTACTATATGAAATCTTCTTTCTATATAATTTTAATACATCAATATTTTGTCGATTAATTAGCAATACTGTCGCTTTTGTCGTTTATTTATGATTATTAGTAAGGCTAAGGCTAATTATAAATGGATTAGAAAAAAACTGAAATATATATATATAGGGTTGCATGCGTTTTGAACAATCACTTCAAACGGAACGTGCAACAGTCTTGTGTGGATCTCCAGTTAGCGGAAATACATGCGTGAATGATTTCCCTACAACATAATGTCGTTCCATGGACGCATCAATGTCGACGGTGGTCTCACAGCACAACAATGGTCTTTAGAACTCTGCTCGGACGAGTCTTGTTTCCATCTTCGTCAAATTAACTCGGACTCGAATGTTACCTGAATCCTTTCGCTCCAAAAGATCACTGTTGGGTCCAATGCAGCTTGATCGTTTGGGGTGGCATCTCTACTAATAACCGCACTATTCGTTGTATGTGGTTATTTGACAGGTTCAAGATTTAACAATGGAGATTTTCCCCCAAGAGTTGTTTCCTGCCTTACGAGAATGTAGATTTCTTTCAACCTGATAATGCTCATGCCCATTCCGCTCCTATTACGAGTGAGTTTCTCAACACAAACAAAAGCTTTCAAAATCTGTTGTGGCTACCTTTTTTGGCCATCTTCATAATAGGCCTATTAAACACCTCTGCAATCACATTTGCTTGAAAACGCGGTAAGGACACGCAATCTTATTTGACTAACCTTACGTGGAAATGGCTTTGCGCGTGGAAGGGGGAAAATTCTACAGGGTTATTACGACGCCTGACTAGCCTAATGCGTAGGAGTATATATAAAATATAACATCAACTCTGCTGTAAAAATAGACAAATCTCTCAAATAAAAAAAAACTAAACAAAAGTTTGAACAGAAAACGTTTGGTGCCAACACTCGATTACTGATTACTGTTGTTCACTTTGTGTGTTCGGTTGTTGTCGTATTGTTTACTCCTTTGTTTTACCATGGTTTTGTCTTTCCTTGCGTTATGGTTTCATAATCACCCGTATGTATCTTCGATTGTTTTTTTCTATTTCGGATTGTTGTTGTTTCTAGATGAAACGCTAAAAATTTAAAGACAGTGTTAACACGGTTTTGATGAAAAGTTCATGAACTAACTAGAACATTAAATGAAACCTCAGAATTAAACCTGAAATTAAACATAAGTAACACAGGAAATTTAGAATTGTGTTTACAAATTTCTCAGATATTTGCACCTAATGTGTTTTACTTTGATCGTCCATAAAATTTGTAATAGAATACGTGCATAGTCTATCATAGTTAATCTAAGAGGAGACATCTTGCCGGTCTTAACACAATGTATCGGTAAAGTGGAATGTATCACTTCCTTTGAACACTGTAAATCACGAAGCTATTATGCAATTAACCATTCTAGATCCAGTCGACTTCGACTAATGTGCTAGACAGATATAGACCAGTGGTGTTAATAAGTAAACACATCATTACATCCACTGATATTCTTATTTTTTTACATAATAACTATCAGTTTCCTTGAGACTTTACTTTCTATCTATGTTTACGTAGTGATTTTTTCCTGCCTAGCGCTTGAAACTAAATTACTAGATTAAGGTCTTAATAATATTATAATGTTATTGACGGATCACTGACTAGACTGCATGTTTAGAATAAACAAATGTGCATAAACAATTCCATTTCCGGAACAAAAACACTAAGACCATCATTCACAGTTGTGTTTATCACGTATCCTTCATTACCAAATTATTTCGTGAATTGCAAACAAATTGTGTATTACAACAAAAACCGTTATGAAATAGAGCAATAGATCTAGCCGAATCAATTTCAAATATCCGCCCATTCGTTTTATCACTTGTGGGCAGTCGATGTGGACAAAGCTTTGTTTTGACATGGCTTTCAAATCCACACCAGGATATCACCTTAAGGGCTTACAACGTCTCGAAACATAACGGTGGGTGGCATCTGCATGAAACATTCGTTAAACACTTTGTAAGGCTGTTATACTGGAAATTTATACGCCTTGACAAATATAAAAGCTGTACCTTCATTTCTGTTTTTTCTCTAGTCTATTTGACAATAGGTCAATTTACTCTAATGCTTTAACAATTTGCGATGCCACACAATACATAGTAACCTAGTATTGTGTAGCGTCGGCTGTATGAGTCTTAACACAAGATAATGAATCACTGATGCATAAGTCAGTTTAGGATTATTTAAATTTGAAGTAATGGATAACACAATGGCTTAGAATCAACAAGAGATTATTTATTTCACGTTCACCAAACCCACCAATCACTAGATCTGGAAGATCTAGTCATTATTTACAGCTAGTGATTAATCATACTTGCAAGGTTACAATATTCTGAGATACTGCAGAGTGTATTCTTTATACAATCTTGTTGGGATCATTAAAATTATATCGGTCTAGTTATAAACATATCTTAAATATGTCATGAAATATTAAAAAAGAAGTACTGTCCACGTGCAGCATCAGGGTTACAAGCTGTTCTGTGTAAAACCGTCTAATTAATGATACATCTGTTATATATTTAAAGAACTTGTAAAGTTAGTTGATGCTTGAATTGTTAAATGCGTTTTTATGTTCCTTTTTGCTACTTAAGGACTTTTTTAAATATGGGGACCACAATTTTCATGACACCTAACGCCGACATTTTCAAGAATAACAGAAAAATATCAGAACTGCAAATGATGTTACATTATGCTCTTAACAAGTACACAGTTGCATTTATAGAATACAAACACGTACTTATGATTCCCATTCAAAACCGCATGGTAATGATGCATGTTGTCAAAGTGTTAATGTTCGTAGAAACTGCAATTGACTAATTCTAAAATGATTGCTACTGTTGCAATGCGGAACATATGTTGGAACTTCCCCTGAATATTTTGTATTTCGGATTCGTTCTTTGAATGTGTATTGGGCTATGTTGTTTCAAATAGGTTTGTTAAACAATAACGCCAATGCCCAGTGATATTACGAAAGAGTTTGTTAAACTGTTTTTAGCAAATTTAGTGTGCTTCTAATATCTAGTTCGTACAAATATTTAACACACTAGTTGTTTCTTATGCATCAATAGACAGTCTTTGTGGTCTTTTGTTGATACTCCCAATGATAATTACACAAAGGAAATTTCTTACACATTACTTTGCGGAATAAATATGAAACAAAAGCATCAAACTGAAGTATAATAATTTCCATTTATTCTGGATTTTGAAATAGAGTTACATTAGTAAAAGTGATCAGATATTTATGTTATTTTGTAATGTTGAAATAATCTATCAACATGCTTGTACATTCGAGCATTTAAGTGAAACAGATCATTACTATCTTGAAAAGTTTATTATAAATAGTTTATGGCTCAGTATGACCGTAACCAATTTTTATAAACGGAAATTACTTAACAGTCTGATTTAATATACATGTAATAATGAGGCCGAAGCAGGCGCAGATTGATCAGAAATCATTTGTATGAAACATTTCTTATTCAGGTTTATACGACACATTATAATATGAAAGGAAAGCGACAAGTTAATCGTGCAAATAAACATATTTTAAGAACACTATGAACATAATTACAAGGACGCAAACAACATAATTTTTAATCAACGAACGCCGTGCAGAGAAAGTATATATCATGTCGACATCTTAGAATTCAGCTTTCGGATGTCATTTATTTCGTGGAGTTCGCATTAGTTGCGATATGAACTATTTTTCATTGCACGAGTGAATATCATTCTTAACAGAAATAAAATTATCATTCTAGCTAATACAAAACACACGTTAATTTGGATTATAGGCTTATTACTTCACATCATAATGTGATGTTCTACAGGACCAAAGCAAATGTGTTTACGACAATACTATTTGGAGAGTATAACTATAACAAAACGGATATCTAACACTGTAAATATTAAGTAAGACTTATATAATTTCGCTTTTTGGTCATGTTGTATGCCCTAGTTGTAAGATGTTTTCCTTAAATTCAATCTTCTCGAATTCAGTTTGTTAAAACAATTATTATCCTAGTGAACATACAAAATTATTTTTAACGATGCTATTGCAAACATCTTTAAAGACCAGTTGAAGAAATATAATGAAGCTTCTGCCTAGCGTTAAGAGCGACACACTTTGAGAACACATTTCCGCAAAATGGTTTATTGCTTTCATCAAAAGTTTTATTATTATGTATCGCTCATTTTCCTCTTCTGGAAAATTACTTAACTTAGAAAAATATTATATTAAATTTATGAGCAATACATGTTCCATGGAAACTTGTCATCAAACATCGTTAAATGTTAACCACCTATATTGACAGCACGTTTACTGAATTAATAACTGAAACAGGAGGTCAGAAACTGATAATGAGCGTGTATAACTTTTAAATATTTTATTTTTTTCTAATTTTAAAATATTCTTTTGACGAAATGTTGCACGCCAACTGGTAACTTGGACGTTATTTCAAATTCTATATTACTTTTTTGAATATGCATAGACATTACAATCATAGTATACATTTGAATCAATTAATTGGCGTGCATTTCCCATTTTCCATAACATATCATTTGAGGCATGTAATATTACAAGTTGATGCAGAGGTAAAATTGATCCCCACCCGTTTGTGACTTTCTTATTAGAAGGCATTATTACGTTATCAGAGCACGCAAAGTTCCAATTAGCAATAACCATATGTCAATACATTATTTATACTTCCACTTTGTTAGCATTTAACTATTGATATATGTTTATTTAATTGCATATCAACAGCTAAAAATCTAAATAAATTTAAAAGAAAAAAAAACTATGTCATTATATGACCTTGCCGTGATGGTGTTTGTTTTGGTAAATAGCTATATCTTGAGTAGTGTAATGAAAATGATGATGTTTTTAAATTGTGATATTTTGTTCGAGTATGACTGTGATTTGTTTTTTTCTTTTAATGGCTGACAATTTCATTCAAATTATTCACAATGAAATTTCGATGTTATATTTACCTGCACAAGAAATTCATTCGGAAATGTATGCATTAGTAGATGTTTCTACTTTTAAAACGTGTTTTTGTATTGATTTTGCATGCATACATCTGTAAGTCTTGAGAAATATAATGTAACAACCAACCGATGGGTAAAACAAATTAATTATTTATTCAACCATCTAAATACAATATAACCTTATTATAGTTTGTAGACTACAAATAATAGATGCCCCTTTCTGTTTCCTTTTTATTCATAGAAATTGTAAATAATGGAAGGACAAACCATCGTTTAATAATGAGCGGTCCAGGAAATCGGAAAGCCGATCGCAGGACCTGCCATAAGATATAATTTGTGCAAAATACACACCATACAGTAGAGTTTCAGGAATGTTGCTATCGTAAAACGGGAAGTTGACAATTAGATGATCCCTAGTAAGGTCTAGCTGGTAGTTTTCCCAAGTCTATGTCTAGAATTTGGGCTATGTAATAGGCCAACCTTAGTGTATTGGTGATTTCATAATTATTCAAGCTCAGGTAGCTAGGGTATACTGACTGCAAACAGTCACCAAATTTACCGTAGATTAGAATAGGAACACAAAATCATCCATAAATATGAAATTAAAAGTCTGGTCCAGCGTTCATTTTTCATCTTAAGCAGTCCTTAGGAACTCTGCCCCATAATTGTACAGAAACATGTCTGCAAGTAGAGCAGAACAATTTATTGCCGTTTGAATACTACCAGCCTGCTGCAAAACATGTCCTTCAAACATGACAATATATTGTCAATAAGACATTCCAATATTTGATGGATTTTTTAATATTTGAATTAGAGTCATTGATAACAAAATAAGTTCTATCATGGCTAATAACTAGGTACTTATAGCGTCTTATTTTTTTTCTTGAAAAAGCAACGTTTAATTAGACCTTGAAGATTTATCTGAAGCTGCACATGAGGAATGAACGTGTAAAGTGCCGACACATCAAAGGTTTTAATGATGTTACATTGTGGAAGCGATCCAAACCGTTTGATGTCTATCAGATCTTTGGAACTTTTAGTATCCACAATGTAGCAGCAAGTGTTAGTATTGTTTGAATGCACATTTTTATTGCTGGAGTTTAGATAGAGGTTTGCTGGTATACTTTTTTAAAAGTTTTATATCCAATATAAAATCTTCGACTATGATATGAAGAACAATGTCATGGATGCCAACAATGTTTAGTGACTTTCAATAATCTCACCTTTGGAAATGATAGTGAATTTGTAAGTATGATTGCCAAGTGAACTATACATGCCTAATTCATTTATTAAACAAACTACATGCTATTTTTCGCAGGTAAAAACATTATTGTTAGATGTCTTTTCTGCATACACATTAACTTAAAGTGTGGTAAGACATGTACACGATACATTCACTTTGTAACTAGACAATTTACAGGCGCCTTTAACATCTAAGGACATGATTTAATTAAATTGATGGTCTTGTCATGTTGTAGGTGTAACATACAAAGCAAGACAATTATATTTAATGTTAATTGTAAAGTAGAGAGAAGAGAAATTATTTGCATTCTTCATTAATTTTATAATCAGTTTCTAAAAAAACATGTTCACATTTAAATTCTTTAGTTTCACAGAGATCGAAAATATTACATGCAAGAACAAAGCAGCTGCTACAATTAAAATGCCTTTTAGCGACAAGTATTTTACTTATCAAATTCTCTTATCGCTACAAAGAGCGTGAAAATTAATGATTCAAAATTGTTTTTCAAAGAACCAACTCAAAGCCTTTTCCTTATGTAAAAAAACTATACATGCACAAATTGTCAATGCTTATAACGTTTGCTTTCTCACGCACACACGTACACAGTACCATCACGAAGAATGTTTCTATGTGAAAAACACATGATGTTGTTTATTAATATTTGTCAAATATATAACTGGACAGACACAACGACATCAATAGTACAGAAACCCAAATGGAACATTAATTAAAAGAATATTAAATAACACTATTTACATTCCAGCAGCTAAAGCGTATGGTGTGTACATTTCACAACTTTACGTTATTCTAGATACTGCGATCTGTTTTCCAATTTTCTAGATTAACTCGAGGCAGGCACTGTGTACTCCTCCAAAGCACCTGCATGCACCCATGGTTTTTATTGGGTTCGGGTTACTCTCTATTTCAAGATTAAATAAAATAGATATTAATCTTCTATTAAACATCGGCAAGTCAACAACAAGGTTTTGTGGGTACCGGGCCTCCTATATGTCCTGCAGAAAATTCTATTAAAACACAAACGTTTAAACCATATTCGAAATCCATGCGTACGTTTACAATGAACAAATTATGAATTATACATTTTACAAACGTTCAAATGTTTACATCAAAAATCTATAAGCATGGGGCCTGTCGAAAAATTAAAATCATTAGTCATATACAGGTGAAGTCTTAAGGAAGTATAAAGGTGGAAAGTTGTTGAGACAAACTTAACAGACAAGTTTAATTAATTATAAAATGTAACACATAAAACAGTTTTAGAAAAAGTAGAAACGCATTCAAAATATTTTTAGTATAAATATTCCAAATACCATATACTGTAATGGAAGACCTAATCTACTCAGTTTTGTTTTTTTTGAGAACCCAAACGATGCCTTTCACCTGTACAGATAAGGACACTGTCTACAATTTCTCATTATAGTCGTTCTTCGAGTTTTCTGTACTATACACTATATACGCGTTTGATTTAATGATATCAACGAGGTAACATAATGTTGGCAGTATTGTAAGTAGTTAAACGGTTAATAGAGGTTAATGAATATACCAAATTAGGTTCTTTGATATGATATGCATTGGAAAGTAGTGTCAGTTTCTCATTAAGGTAAATGGCGTTACACAGTAAAATATTTCTACAATTGTTTGATGCGCGAACTGATTAACCTATTAATATACATTTCATACAAACCACGTTCGTCTAATTACTTTTTCATAATAGTTATGCAATATGAATAATGCAAATGCCCTGAGCTCATTATTAAAATAACAGAAACAATGGGTGGTATGACACACACACGTCGAATGTAGTTACAAATGACATACACGCTGCATTAGTTGTATTTAATGAAATCTTTGTAATATTTTTATAATTTAATTAAGCAAATAAAACGAAGACAGTAAATTTTAATTCGACTGTTTTGGTTAACAAGTGTAAACGGAATATATATTAATTGATTTCTGTATTTGTTCTTTACTGAATACGGCTCTTGATTTGTGACGAATTGTCAGCATATCCTGGCATCCTGTTTTTATTGAGGGCGGGGGTCGGAAGCCGTAATAAGTGGATAAAATCCTGACCTGCGGTAGGAAAACTGGCAATCCTTGTCAAGAAGGATTTGAGTCAAGTACAACTTGTCCGCAGTACGACGCGAACACTCACCCTCAATGTTGACAGATCACATGATTAATAGTATATGCATGACTAACTGCCTTAACCACTTGATCGACTACCTATTATCGAAAGGAGCAAACATAAATATACAAAATCTTATCACACAGAACCATGGCACGACATCACCCAAATAATTTGCTTTCTAGAAGGGTCTCTTAATAGTAGTAATAGTCATATATATTTACATCTTATATATGCATGACTAACTGCCTTAACCACTTGATCGACTACCTATTATCGAAAGAAGCAAACATAAATATACCAAAATCTTACCACACAGAACTATGGCACGACATAATCCAAATCTTTTGCTTTCTAGAAGGGTCTCTTAATAGTAGTAACATATTTATTAGTAAAATATATTTTCATCTTATATATGCATGTTGTAATTGATAAGAGACCATGTGTCAATCAGAAAAGATTAATTGCAAAAGACACATTATCATGGTCCCCAAAAATGAAAAAAATGTTGCGTGATGGGGCTAGAAGGTCTGTTCAAAATGTTTAGATCTGTAGTATAAGTGACTATCAATTTACATGTATCAATACCAAAACCCTGAACGTTTAGTTTGCGTATGTTGAGAAATTTCGGAATTCCGGTAGTAGACTGTATAAAACAGAATTATTTTATTAAATAATTCTTTAATACCAATTATATAGATATGAAACAAGAAAACTGAAACTTGCATATCGATATATCTATTTCAGGTATTAAGAAAAAGAATCGTTTTGTTATCAGTTGAATGTTAATATTACTGCAGTAAAAATATACAATAATAAAACAGGATTACATTTTGACTATAAAGAAAAAAACAATGGAATGAATGATGTTAGACCAAATTGAATAAAGTGTCATTGTATGTGTTATATTCAGTTAGAATTTAGTTATGTAACTGTGACAATGACGATAATTGTTTATTTCAAAGTGTGATATTAGAGTATTACGCAGAAATAAAATAACGGTAATTCAATCAGTAAGTTTGATATGAGTTTCAGCAATTAAAACATGTTTTGTGTTTTAGGCAAAATCTTTTGTAAATAGTTTACTTTGCTTAAAATATTATGCAACCTTCAAGAAAATTATACACTGGAGACATTTGAATAACTAAGACTTTACAGTGATCTAAGATGTTTTAGAGCGGATTACATTCTAGTAGTGCATTACCATTTTCTTTACGTAACGTAATAAAATACTATTTGAAACACTTAGAGGATTCAAACAATGAAATAAACTTGATAACATTGAGAATATGAAAACATGTCTGGAATGTGTTTTAAATATCGTAGATGATACAAGATATAATAATATTATGTTTCTCTCCTCAATAAGACATCTTCACATATTGCACGCCATACTATAAATAAATATTGTTTGAAATTAATAAGTTATTGGCTTGATGCATATAGAACACAAAAGTATTTATCAGTGTAGTATTTTAAGCAAAAATATAAACACATCAATCATGTATTTGTATGGATAATATTAGATAAGTTTTTTTTTAAACCGTCAAGAGTTGATAAACGTAACGATATGTGTGGTAATATTCCACATGGCCAACATATTGTTCAGTTTTACGAGGTTACCCTAACTTAAACTGACTAAACTCTGTGTACGATGTTAGGTGAAGATTGATGCCAAAGTTTAGTAGATTGTTTCTGGATTTGCACAGAGTTCAGACTTAAAATCAATATGTAGATAGACAACACTCAATGTACACGCAGTGGATTGAACTTTGTTTACTGCAAACCAACAAATTAATCTGAGTAAATAACAGCATACACTATAATAAAACATAAAGGATTACCGTGGCTGACATCTTTTATTACTTTTACGTCCTATAATTTAAAAGATTTACGTGTTGCCTCAGCGCAGCAGTTGTATAATGCACAAAATATCTTTTCTTTACAAATGTGCTTTCCTACTGGACTATAAAAACATAGTTTGTACAGCAGCGCAACAGTTTTGCAGAATAAACAATACGTGTTCAATTCCAAGCATACGTGGTTTTTGTCTCATTCAAAATGGACTGTAAAATTGATTCTGTGATTAATTAACTAGTCCTTATTATCTCGTATGTTGAACTAGCGATACTGTGCTGCATTTTTAAGGAATACTTATTATTATAATATATAATATAATCTAGCTGAATTTAATTATATCGATTTAATTATTAAACTAAGGCATGTAAGATAATGGTTTCACCAAAACTAACTAAAACACTATGTAGACATAATACTGGTTAATGCACACCACAAACAGTTTGCAAAGATAATTGTGATTGGTCAATTCGAAAGGCGATTACCGGTAATGGTGTTATGTTATCCACGTGACACCAGCAAAATGAGATTGATGAGAGATCGAATTTTTTAATTAGATTGTTTCGGAACAACAAGATGCATTTCTGATCGCCATCACGGTCCTGGCGTAACAAACAATTGCGTCGATAGCATTGCTTTGTATATTAGTTTGAAAATGTAGTGTCACAATAATAGTTTTCAATTGAAAAGGGAAAGTAAAGTGAAAGTTCCACATATCGTTAGTTGCGTTATATAGAAGTAATTGAATGGATTTTAAGAATATAAGTGACATCTTTGCACAAGAAATATCAATAAGAAAAGTATTGATAACCAAATTGCATCAACAGTAAATTTTAAAAAAAACTACAATACAAAATTGTGATGACATTAATATCTTTATGATTAATTTTTTTTACAATTTCATTTTCGTAAATATTTCAAACTAAATGACTTTGCTTTATAATTATTGTTTCTCATGAACCTACTGTTGGCATCTTGACTAAGTGTTATATTTGGCCTGCATCAAAATGAAAGAAATAATTTGTTTACTATTTTTTGCACAATTACAAGCGGTCCATTATTAGTAAGTTAATCTCATCTTGTGACTGTAACAGTCTGGACGAATAGGATATGTACATACATATTTTATTACTATTACTATAGTACGTTTTCCTATTATGTTTATAAAGTGCCAGAACGCAGGGAATTATAGCGTTTGTTGTATGTTTCTTTATATATGCCAATTATAGTCTTTTTCGTTTTTCAAGCTGCATACAATACTTCATTATTTTGTAGCGGACGTGAAGTTTTTGATATTTTATATTAGAATTCCAAACATTTACGTCTGAAATTGATCATACAATATATCATAATCCATAACGATAAGATAGGTAATAACAGTTCTAGATTATGTTTCATGCTATCAATTTATTCAAACTTGGTTAGAATATAACTAATGAAGCACCTAGATAAAGACTTAGTGTGGAATGACAAAATGGTTCAATATGTCAATATCATATCCGCTCAGTATTGACTTTATCTGTCGAGCTCATCTATGAATCAGACAGCTATATCGGGTTTGCAAGCTGTTTCGTACGTACTCGCTAAACGTGTGATTAAGACATTGCCATCGACATTTTGACCTTGTGAAAGACATGCACAATTTTTTTTTGTAAATTACTGTTTTCAAAACTCATTTTCTTATCGCTTGTTTGTTTATTAAATTGTTGGTGATGCACAGGGTATCTGTGATTTTTTAAATCCCATTCTTTACAATTGTGTAACAGCATGACAGCCGTTACCCGTCTCCACATTATGCACTGGTGTTTCTTATGAATGAAGGTAATGAATAAAATACTGAACACAAATGAAAGTGTTAAAAAGACAACCAACACATCAAATCACCAAACGGTAACCTTTACAACCAACACAACCAAAAATACAGCAACCAAAGAAATGGTTGTGACTTGGTTCAGGCATTTCAAAAGAAATGGTGGGTTAAATCGGTTTTGTGGCATACAAAACCTCCCGCTTCCATTGCGGTAGTTTGTTAGCTAGATTATTGATGAAAATGGATGGGTCCCATATAACACTAGTCACTAATAGATGTATCCATCTGCTGTTTATTTTTGTGATAATGATTGTTTTGTTGTATTAAGTCAGCTCGAAGAACAATAATTAACGAATCATGAAAATATGCATTCTACTGTTCCCCGCCAGGTATTTGACAATTTTCCAAAATCACCAAACCTAATAGGAATTAAAAATATTCTAAATCGGAATCTTGAATCCAAAAATTATTTTTTACATAATTATTTAGGGACAATAATCCAACATCTAATGAGTTAGGATCATTTCTCTGACTAATCATCAACCATCTTTAAGAAGACACTTGCATGTGTTATGTGTTAACTAAAATGAAGAACTATATCCTTAGATTGAAATATAAAGAAAACCTTCATATTACGTCTGGAGATTGTGCACACGAGACACAGTTAGAATATTTGAGTTTTAGACCACTGAATGGTACCAATTATTTTAATAGTTAGACACAGCTGCAGCATATTCGTGACTGATTAATTTAAATAATATTTTTGTATGCAAATTAAGCAAATTATCAATTCACATTTTCATAGATTACCATAATGTTTTGTTGATTAGGTTATATAGTAATTAGCTTTTATGGACGTTTATGGAACAACCACAAAATAGTCACTGCTATTTGTAGTACGAATGTTCATGACAATACTAATAATGTTAACAGCAATACTACGATATTTATGGAAATTTTACAAAGGAAAATCACAGCATTGATCATGGCAAAGTTCAGGGCAATAAAGAACTCCTCACATTTAATACTACAATTTAAATATCCCCCTTTTTCCAAGTTTTGTTTTAGGAAAATATTTTATCTTTTTGCTAATGTACTGAAAAGTGTAAATGAAACAAATTACCTGGTATATACATAGCAAGAATATTTAACAAAATCAGGTTACATATATTTGGTTTATAAAATATGTAACTTTTATTGTACTCGAACACTGAAACTACTAACAAGCAAAATATATAATAATCAAGAATTTCAAAAAATATATTCTGAACCACTATATGGTGGGTGACCAACGAAAAAACCTTCGAAAAAATCTTGTAACCAATACTAAAAAAAATTATACTTATGTTTATGACGAATCGGTGTTTCTCGTCTGCATTGGTTAAGGTAGTTCGTTTACTATTGATCACGTGGTCTGTCAACACTGAGATTGCGAGTTCGAGCCTCACTATCTTAATTGACAAGGATTGCCAGTTTTCCTACCGACGGTCAGGGGTTTTCGCCGTGTACTCCGGCTTTCTAACCCAATACAAAGACGCCATAATATAGCTGCAAAATTGCTAAAAATGGCGTTTAACACCATTTAAACAAACAAACAAACATCGTCTGCATTGGGATTTCATTCTTAATATAGAGCAAACACGTGCAATTATTAATTTGCAATATCTCAGAATTATGTACAAAACAAAATCATAAATGAATTCATTTTAAATTTTGTGACATCTCTATTTTACATCTGAACAATAAATGATAGAAAAAAAAATTGCAAATTAAATTCTAAAATCAAAGTTGGATTAATAATACATTGAAACAAATAAATTGCAAACATGTCCTTTCCTACAGTTTGTTTTATTCGTTTAGAACTAGCTTAAACAAAAGATTACAGTGCAAATTCGATGCCATTTATTTATTAACTATATGGAAGACAGCTTGCACATAACGTTTAAACAATAATGCACATTTCATAAATTGCGTTATAATTCTATTTTTGACAAAGGCGGGCTTTGTCATTTGTCTGCTTAAAAATACATTTTCGAACAATCATTTTGAATTTACGTGCCTACATTAAATAAATAGCGTCATATTCGGTGCACTAAAAACCATCAGTTGTGTGCCTAGCTGTATTTACTAACATTTACGAGGACTAAGCAAACAAAGCGCAGTTAGGCCAATTGAGGAGATTGTGAATGCAATAAAGACAATATTTTCACACAAAACAAGATATCAGCAACTTATTATTAACATCATTCGCTCCTTCAGGTTGGTATCCAAATAGTAAGTATTTAGCGATAATTGTGTAGATCAAAGCAACTGTTATCTTAAACATTTTAGTCTACAAAGGAAACAAGAGAAAATACTGAGGAGGGTTATTTAGAGAATACGTCCGAGACAGAAAATAAACTATGATTATACGAAACAAGATTTGTTTTAATGGTGTTTAGCGCACTTTTAACAATTATTTATTTATTTCATGGCGCCTTGTATTTATTGGAGAGGGAGCCGAAGTTCAGGAAGAAAACCTCCAACCTTGGGTAGGAAACCTGGCACGTTTGGCTAATTAAGATTAAACTCGAGCGCACGATGAGCGGAATGAGACTCGAATTTGCAGCCTCATTGTTGAGAGACAACGTGATCAGGAGTAGAGAGGCTACCTTAACCCTTTGGCAAACGAGGCCCTTCCAAAATAGGAGACCAAAGAAATGGCAACACTACACAAAAGCAACAACAAAACAAAAATAGTACCACAAACTCCATTGAAACTAAAAAAACCAGTCGTGAGTCATTGTTATTGCCATTTAATATATATATTGATTCATATGAACTAAATATCTAAAACATTTTTGGAAATTTTAACCTATCGTTTGAAAAAAAAAATTCTTTTTTATTACTATTTTTGAACCAGTTCTTATATACATGGGCCAAATACCAATTGATTTTTAAAAAGGTCAACAGAGTTTAAGCCCAATTAAGTATAAACTACTTCTATTTTATGCATGTCGCCGTCATATGTTAACTTAAGAAAAAACAAACGCTGTACAATCAAGCAAAAAAAAATAATAAACAGACAGTGAGCCAACTGCCGCCATTTAAAAACAAAACTTGCAAGAGAGTAAAATAAGAAAAGACGAGTGGGATTATATTAACAACGCTATTATAGAAGGAATGAATAAAAAACTCAAAACCCTTCTGGAAATATATAAAATCAAGAAAACAAGATACCATTGGTATAGCCCGCCCTCCTTAAAAACAGGGTCATCTAATCAACGACAGCAAAGAAAAAGCCCAGATCCTACTAGCTCAGTTTGCCTCCGTATTCACCAAGCGAACAAATGACCAAATACCAGACACTACACTCCATTCAACAAATTATCATTAGACCAGAATGAATTGAATAGCAGCTAAAGAACATAAATCCTTTAAAAGCATCTGGCCCGGATAATATACCAAAAAGAATCCTGAACAAATGTGCAACCGAACTCGCACCAATATTCACGTTGATCTTCCAACTATCTTTAGACCCGGGCAAACTACCGGACGAGTGGAGAAATACCAATGTCTTGAGTATCTTCAAAAATGGCGATAGACACTCAGATGAAAATTACCGCCCAGTGTCGTTAACATCAGTACCATGTAAACTGCGAAAGCATATAATTTGTAGGCATATGCTAAAACATATTGAACAACGCAGAATCCTCACAACACGAAACCATGGATTCAGGTCCGGCTACTCGTGCGAAACTCAACTCGCAACTACAATTCGTATGACAATGGACACAAAGTGGACGTAGCAAAACTGGACTTCTCAAAAGCATTTGACACTGTCCCACATAACAAACTCCTCCACAAAATACACCAGTATGGTATAAGAGGGAACATCCATCAATGGCTACCCACTTCCTAAAAGACCGAGCCATGCGGGTACAATTGGAAGGAGAATACTCCACAAGCTCACCAGTAGAGTCCGGTGAGCCACAGGGCACAGTGCTGGGTCCAATATTTTTCCTATGCCATATAAACGACCTGCCAGATGCTGTCAACTCATCCGTATTGCTATTTGCAGCCCACTGCCTTTTATATAGGGAAATAAACAACCAAAATACCCACAACAAACTACAGGACGACCTCTTGTCACTGTAAAGTGGGCAGCCGACTGGGTTATGCGCTTTAATGCAAAGAAATGCGACATTCTAAGTATAAGCAGGTAACAACAAATACGAACCTTGGCATACAAATTCAAGAAGACCTGAAATTGAAAGAACACATCAGCAACGTGTGCAACAAGGCCAGCTCAACTCTAGGATTCCTTACGGCGGAAGGTCCAGCATTGCCCAAAAGAATGTCGCAAAACAGCACATATCGCCCTAGTAAGATGAATAATGAAGTACGGATCAATTATTGGGATCCTTATTCACAACATGAAATTAACAAATTAGAAAAAGACAAAGAATGGGCTCTAGATTCATCAACTACAACTCTAGAGAATAAGGCACTCTCACCAAAATGCTGAAAGAATAGGACTTGCCAACACTCCAAACCATGGGACAACAACAAAGGCTGATCTTCTTTTACAAAGTGGTTGATGAGCAGATACCGGCTCTCCCCCCTTCTTACATAATTACACACCAAAAGCCTAAACGGCAGATAAGAGCGACGAAACACAAAGACTTTATAACAAAAAATATTATTGACAATCGAGTGAGGAACAACTCAAGAGTCGTTATTGTACCATCCGCAAAAACTGATACAAAAACTCTGTATTTGTGAGAACAACAATTGATCGGAATCCCCAGGAAGACGGTATATTGTGTGTCACCAGTACTGAGGAGTTTAAACCGCCCTCCTCTGTCAGCGCGACTAAATCTTGCGCAGTTCAACCCCGTCACACAATAGCCCAGTGGGAATCTGTGACGTACCAATACAGATACCGAACTATTGCTAAATTGGTATAACTTGGTGTCCATTCAATATGACCTATTAATAGCAATACAATATTGTTCTACAAAACTCAACTCAACTAAAAATCAGACACTGTATTTGACATCCGTTTATGTCTGGCAAGTTAAATTCGATAATTAGTCATATCCGAGAACAGTCATAATCCAGTAAGAAGAAGGACAGTGTTTACAACAAACATAACAAATAAAATAAATGGTCATTTGTTAAACAGGTATTCGCAACCAAGTTCTTATTAGCGTCTCGAAATGTTCTAAGCAATGACTTCATTTCGGTAGTCGTGAACTTAAGAGTTTTGTGTATTCATTGCTAATAATTAGGACATATGTCACATATGGAAAATCATATTTTGTTGAAATCTATTCCAGGTTGTAACTATTGTTTTATAATACTACACAAAGTCTTGGAGCTTTTCTTTTATAATAGTACAATGCCACAATACGTTATCTCGCGTCATTCTACTTCTGTTTCATGACAAACATTCAATTTGTATAAATGACATTGTGTAATTATATTTATTACTTAATATTCCTTAGAAATTGTGTTAAATTGTCTACGCTACAGGCGGTTAGTAGCAGCCCCATTAATCACTTTACCTCCTTAAATGTTTTTCCTTTTGTTCACTTATCATTCAATAACCATTTTTTATTTTATTACATATGCCGTCCAAATAAAAATCAATGTTATAATCTTGTCCGACTAATTAAATGATTTGAGAAACTCATCGTAGTGAGTAACTAAATTGAGTATTTTATTGGATAGAGAAAAAGATACTATAGATAAACACCATATAAACATTATGAATATTATCAGTTTTTAATTGGTTATACCAGTTATACATTTAACCCTGATTTGTAACTATGCTCACCGTTGTTCTGGTACGCCGTACGTTTGTCTATATTGACTGCCATGTATATAGTGTCTTCATTGTGCATTATGTTTAACTTTTCAAATTCATTTGTGGTTTCTTGTCTAATATTAGTATCTCATACTTTTTTATTTAAAAAATGAAGATACCTAGGAGTGTTCATAAACCAATATGTCCAAAAACAAATAAAACCAGGAAAACATTGAGACAACAACAAAACAAAATCACACACAACACAACACAAAAATGGGTGTCACGAACTCTACTAATGTTCGATTGGGGAGTTCAGGTGATCCAGAAGGGTACGAAGCTCTTCTTTCCGCGTAAAATATTTGTCCTAGCCATTTGTACTATTTGGTGCATAAGACAAATTTAATTTGCAACAACACGTTTCAATTAAAATAAACATTACATTACGCCTAATGTTAATTGCCAGCAAATGTATGGAGGCTTGAAAGGATATACATTTATCATTTTTGTTCTCACATTTATACCACTATTACATTATCGTTAAAGGAATCTTATCTCATAATAATAACAATACATTTGTTTAACACATTATCATCTGTTAAAACGTTGTCTGCCTAAATGGCAAAGTCATCAGTATTGGGCATGTTTTCCAGGCAGGTGCATGTAATAAAAGATAAACGACCGTCATATAACAGTCGTTAGACCATAATTGTGACACTTTCTCAACAGCAGTGTTTTGCACATGACCAGTTAAAAGCAAAATGGCGTTATTGCAATAAGACAGTGACGCCATTTGGTTATCTAAAACTGATAATTAAATCTGAATATTGCACAGCCGTCATTATAATAACATCTCACCAGCAGTTTATAGCTATTGACAAATTATTGACTAAATGGTCTATGCATGTTATAGAACCTTGGTAAGAAAATAGCAACGAAAACCTACCGAACAAGAGCCAAAAGCCAAGAGACAGTTACAAATTTGGATATAGACAAGCATAATACAAAAACCAAAACCATAAAACACAGAAAGAGAATAACCCAATAAAAACCATGGGAGCACTCATTTGCTCCGGACGAGTAAGAAGTGCTTGCCTCTAATTAGACACCCGTCAAGTTACTCACTGTCAAGTCTGGGGAAAAGTCAAATCCAGGAATATGACTCATCGAAAATGTCAGATCGTATTTAGTATTCTCTTGAAATAAACCGTAAGTAGTTCCTCATGAAGTAGTAGTATAGTATTACAGTTTAGTGATTAGCATTAACCAATGTTGATAGCACACATGGTTTAATTTTGCAATTATGCACATTACACAAACTGATTGTACTATTAAATTCAATGAGTTGATAAGCGCGCAATATTTGTAAAGAACCAGTATATTTAAATAAATTATTGAGCAGTTTGAGTAAAATCCATCGACATAAAAATTGCACGAATTGTCGTTCAATTGGCTTCCTTCAAGACTTTACATATGGAAAGAAACAGCAATATGCATAAACACATTGCAACACAACAGCTTTCGCACGCAATTACATACATAATACCACAAACATCAATGCCTTCAGAAAACACGACGTTGCTTCATCAAATGCGTCACCGATTGCTGTTGGAAACACTGCATAAATTATAAAACACAATATTGCTACGCGACATTTTTTTTTCAAATGTGCTTATCCGTTCTTCCTATTTTGCTAAATACATATTCTTTTGTAAATACGACAGCGTTATAGGTTATACTTTGCCTATTAATGACAATAGAAAACTTTTTTCAAAGAAACAAGAATCCAACGAATAGATGCTATAAATAAGAGAAAAAATCCCAAAATTGGCAATCAAATATCCGGACAAAAGCGCCAACGCAAAGCCATTGGACATAAACTTAAACTCATGCTGAAGTAAATGGAATATTCATGCAGAAGAAGGGATAATTGACAAATGTTGATGTCATTATGTTTGTTGTTAAATTTAGTAGAAAGTCTACCTTGAATGTCAATTACTGCTCCAATTGTGTCCTTTAAACGTATGCCCTTTTTGTGCGCTGTTAGTACTTCATCATTCAATTTTCTCTTTCATGTAAAATTATTGTTGGTTGAAAGTCACCAGGAAAGCAAACCCATCATCACCGAGCTGCAATTGTACGTGATGTCATCGAGAGAGAAGCGATTGAGCATCATCCATGACCAACAAATCCATGTCACTCGATATGAATCCAATTGAACATTTGTGGGATATCATTGGCAGTAAAATCAATAACAGAGCACCAGCTTGTTAAATTTGCACTGTTTTTCTTATATCTTTGCTTTGAACATTTTTTCATAAAAACTCAAGTAAAGCGACGGTAAACATGTTATTTGTATGCTTCGTTTATCATTAATATCCAATAAATTATCATTTCTTTTAAAAAAATATTAAAATATATAATATCTGAAATGAATCCATGGAAAATATTAGGTTGTTGCTCAACTTACGGCAAGGTGTATATTTTTAAATTGAGAAACTGGTACACGCGTACGTATCTGAATAAAAATATCAAGATTCTTGTAAAATTAATATACAAAATGTTTAACAATGACGGCTTCTAACGGCTTTGAATTTCCAATTCGGTACCATTGATTCAGAACTAATCAAACTAATCATGATCTCCAGCTTATGTCTGCGAAACAAATACAAACATCATCAATCGTAGCCTCTTACTTTAATAGACTCAAACGGGTCTGACTGAGCGCACGCGATACGGCGCGTGTGTTTCAACAGCAGGAACTGCTTAATTTTCTGGAGCACCTGAGTTGACTCATTTTCTTGAGAGTTCTTGTGGTTAACGTTTGTTAAGTGTGATGACTTGTTTTGTTTGTTGGGGTGTTCCATTGCTTTGTACTAGTGTTTTGAACTGTGTGGTATTTCTTCTTTTAATTTCTACTGTTGTGCAGGGCAAAAATTATCTTCGTCTGAAACTTGACCACCATAATTGAAGTCCTTTGCATTTTTTTTTAATCCTACCAATGTTTCAATTAATCATAATTATTTATTGTATGAGGAATGAACACTGTTACAGCTTCCTATAGAGGCACATCTAGTGCGAGCCGATTATTAAAATCTATTGTTTTTTTAAAAAAGAAAATACAATAACTAAGAAATACATTTTCGAATCATTTATTGGTCATTTCATTAATTAGAATAGATGTTGACATGAATTGGTATGAATATAAACAAGGTATTATAAAAGAAATTTTGAGAATGTAAACAAATTGTTCATATTCAAATCAATCCACAGATGATTGTCCTGTTTACCTCATCCCTCAATGGTAGATGAATAAAATCTAAGGCAACATCAGTTAACTATACCTAATAGGTAAATATTCAGTGCAGCTCTTTCATTTTTTGCATAAACCAAACTAAAAGAATTCTAATGCAATAAAACAAAGCTTTCTTTCTTCCGCTGCTTTATTATCAACCCTAAAACTGAATAACGATTGGCTCTCGATTGCATGGGACCAACCTACCAAAATTCGATTTGGTCAGCAGTCGGTAAAACTGCATTTTCAGTTTACTCTTATATTAGGCGTCTCTAACTTCGTATTATTTCTTTATAATTTACTTAAACCTGCATTGCATTGCAAAACGAGTAACTTGCTAAACACAGCTATCATTTGGTGCTAGTTAAAACCATTTAAATACAAATTGAAAGAACTATACTGAGATGCTGATATATCATTTAATGAAATACCAACCCTACACCGGGAGAAATAAGTCATCACAAAACATCTGCTCTCAGAGCATAAATAGATAACAGAACAACCTTTGTCTCAGAGCATAAATAGGTAACAGAACAGCCTTTGCCAAGAAGATTTTCTTGAATGAATAATATTAAATTATTAATACAAATAAAATATGATAATCATCCATTATTCTATTATTTTAGAAAATAAGTAAACAAATAAGCGACAATAAAGAACAGCATGACACGGTGGGATGACTCCTGGATGTCTGGGCTACTTTGATTATCATTAATTTTGATTGCATTTTGTCCTCAGACTAATATGAACAATTTCGGTACGATATAAATTGTCTATAACTAAAAGATTCTTTTAGAAACAAACTGACAGAAAACTGGAATAAGCCTGAATCTACTTAAAGTACTACTTAATTTTTTTGGTAAAAATAAAGACAGTCATTCAAGTTGTAATACCGGCAATTGATTCAATTAAAAAAGCAGGTGGAAAAACATGTACCTACTTAATGTATGTAACTTAAACAATACACAGTAGAAGTGTTGCCTGTTAGAGTGTGAAAAGCTAAAACAAAAAATGTGTGTGTGTTTATACCCAAATCTATTGCAATTTGAACTTATTGCAAGGCATATATTTAACAAATGAAAATGTCTTTTTAAAGTACCAATACCTAGTGCCAAGCACAAAACACTCAGTGTAAATTACAAACTGCTTCACTTAAATAATATTTACATTTTAAGGCACAAATATGATAATTTATACAAATATATACAATGATTATATCATTAAAAAGGCTTGAAATACTATTCAGTAAAAGAGTTTGTGTACGATCTAAGATGCATGGGAAACCATCACGCAACAAAACACAGGTTTAAAATAAAGACATGTCTTTAGAAGCTGCTGTACATCGTTTGTTTCAAAAACATAATTGTTAAACAGACCACTTCCTGAATCACGTTTATATCAAGGAGTGTATTTGCTGCTAAAGCTTCTCACATAATACACCAACATGCATTTCATATGTTAGTTAAAAATATTAAAGTTTAAAAACTTTTCTAATAGCCATTTTTATACACTGTTCCTGTTAAGGTTTCAGTCAAAAGGATACAGTTGTGCATATATCACATCCTAATCACAGACGCTGCATACTAACTGCTACATAACATATATACAAAATTGACATTTTAGCAATGTGTTTTTCTTCAAGAACTGACGATTTCAGGCTATTCTACCACAACAATATGTTTTTACAAAAGAGTGGATTATTTTTACTTCCTTGTTTAAAGTTGCCCCTACTATTTGTAGCAGGCCAAATATAAAAACACAAAACAAATGTAGCCTGCTGAACATGTTGAATTAACAAAAAAAAAAAACAAATTGGTCCCATTTTATTGTACACAATATCATGAGTCTGAATTACTGACTTCAATATTTCTTCAAAAGATGAGTTTTCAAATAAAACCATGCTCCACTAGTATTGAAAAAAAGAGATTTGTTTAACATGACAGCAGGGACACCAAGTGTAGGCAAAGCTCCAAGTGTGCTTAACATGCTATCTTTCAATTTTTAATTCACATTCAATTTAATTGTTTGTTGTAGAATTGTTGGACCAATTAAAGATTGCATAGATACATTCTGTACAAGATTTCAACTTTCTTATATTATAAAGCTATTTTGATGAAATTCTGATGAAAAATCGAAGCATTCTAACTACTATGATAAAAAGCCACACATTGGTCCATTTTTTAAAGTTTATACAATGCCAGCTTGTTCAATTATTCTAGCTGTCAATCACTTATCAGGTTTAAATAGTTACAAACATGTTGTCCAATGATGTTAACAGAAAAAAAAATGACAAAAAATGTGTATGATGACAGCAAACAATTAAAGACTATCTTGTCTACCATAGAACACTGTATAAGTTGGATTACTTAAGGTTTAAATCGTAACAGAAAATAATATTAATAAATTATATAGTTAAAATAATGCTGTTTATTTACTGACAGGGTTCATATTTTCAAAGAGCATGATCAAGAAAAAAAATGGGGACCAAACTTATAAGCGACTCGCTATTCTGTTACATCTTGTATAACATGAAGTTCATTACCAGAACATCAATCTTGAAAGCACTTTTACATGAATTATGAGGACAATAAAATATGAACATGACATTAATGTTTTAGATAAATTGTATATTTTCCTTAATGCAAATTATTCCTAAAATAAATATTAACTAGGCCAAGATAAAAATTTTATATAAAACACTTTACTGTGAGGGAATTGCTGCTGATTGTTACCCTATGAAAACTGTCAATCTTAACTTGGTCTCTGCCAAAAATGGCAAAGACCGTGAAAACAAAGTGGTTTAAGCAATATCTCAGCTATTCGACATTAAATACAGTATACTGATTGTTCTGTTATTTAATTGCATATATTTAAATTATAAAACTTGACTCTTACACACAGCCGAAAGAAAGTGACACAAATACAAACAAATTATATACCGAGACATTTGTTACAGCTGATTAACAGTTAACAAGACACAAAATATTTCTTAAATCTAAATATGCAATAAATGCAAACTGTTTGAATCATTTATCTATGTAAAACATGTAGTCAACTCCATTGATGAAAAAGAAGTATAGTTAGGTGATCATGCTTTTTAAAAATTGTAAAGGCCTCTAAAATCCTCTCTTAAAGCTGCAATAATAAATATATGATGAAGATTGATTGTACTGCAAGCCATGGTATAACACATTAAGTCCTCACTGCCATACACTGTATCGTGTGTATCCAGCCGTATCCTGATGGCATGTCGTGCCATACAAAGTTCTCTTTAGTACGGTTCAGTAATACTCGGTTTTCATTATGGTAATCACAAGAAGCATTACTAACCTGAAAAGAGAATGAACAAGTCAGTATTTATGATGTCTGCTGGTCATGGTCTGAACATTTTTATTATAATATCTAACTATGCCTTTGGATTTACTCATTTTAAAGCATTTTGTTTTAACCGTCTGAACCTTTTGTTCACAATCTCACACCATACAACTTACTAAGACAATTAAATTATTACTATACATGTGAGACACAAAACTTGTTTAATAAAAAAATCAAGAGAGAAATGTTTCTTGTCAAAATGTCAACCAGGTATATTTAAAAACCAATCATAATGAGCAAATATTATTTAAGAAATCGATTATTTCGTGCGGGTTATATGGGAATTAGAACATGGTCAGACCTTATATTTGTCAATATTTTAATATATTGTGTGTGTTACATTTATGCAGTTAAAGGTGAAAATGGTGTCTGCTATAGTATTTGCTACATGAATATCCTAAATGTACCATAATTGTCTTATTAGAATAGAAACTAGAGTAAAACTAGACGCTCACCTGGAATCCAAATGACTTACACTATATTAAAATTTTTGAAATTAACAGTTTCAGTCTAGTTGTTATAGCTTTTAAGTTACTGTGCAAAAACTAAACATTTCTTCAAAAAATTTGTTAAATACAATAACTCCTATAAGGTGCCATCCACAATTTCTGAAAATTAAATGGTTTTTAGGCATTGTCCTTTAGGGTACTTTAGAAATTTAGTTTTACTCTACTAATAGGTGCGTTATAGACTAATTTATAATTATAAAACTGTTCATTTGTACAAATTCATAATGAAAGGGCAATAACTCCTATAAAGAGTCATCTTGCAATTTTGGACTAAGCAATCATTTGTAGGGCTTCTATTGCTGATCATTTGTGCAATTTACAGTTTTAATCTAGCTACTATAGTTTTCAAGTTACAGGACAAAAATGGAAAATTTCATAACAAAATTGTCATTTAAGGGCAATAACCTCTATAAGGAGTCATCTGACAATTTCAGACCTATTAAATGAATTGTAGTGCTTTTTTTGCTGATCATTTTTGCAATTTATTATTTCACTCTAGCTGTTATGGTTTTTAAGTTACAGGACAAAAACAGAAAATTTCATAAAAAATTGCAATTTAAGGACACTAACTCCTATAAGGAGTCATCTGACAATTTCAGACTTAAATAGTAATTTGTAGGGCTTGTATTGCTGATCATTTTTGCTATTAACAGTTTCACTCTAGCTGTTACAGTTTTTAAGTTACAGGACAAAAACGGAAAATTTCATAAAAAATTGTCATTTATGGGCAATAACTTATTTAAGGAGTTGTCTGACAATTTCAGACCAAACAAGAGAATTGTAGGGTCTTTATTGCTGATCATTTGTGCAATTTACAGTTTCAATCTAGCTGCTATAGTTTTCAAGTTACAGGACAAAAACGGAAAATTTCATAAAAAATTGCCATTAAGGGCAATAACTCTTATAAGGAGTCATCTGACAATTTCAGACTAATACAGTGAATTGTAGGGCTTGTATTGTTGATCATTTTTGCTATTTACAGTTTTACTATATCTGTTAAAGTTTTAAAGTTACAGGACAAAAACTGAAAATTTCATAAAAAATTACCATTTAAGGGCAATAACTCATATAAGGAGTCATCTGACAATTTCAGAACAATCAAGTGAATTGTAGGGCTTTTATTGCTGATCATTTTTGCCATTTACAGTTTCACTCTACCTCGTATAGTTTTCAGGTTATACTGTAAATACCAAAAATTTTGTCAAAAATCATCAAACTAGAGGCTCCCAGGAGCCTGTAATCGCTCACCTGGAATCCAAATGACTTAAACTATATTAAAATTTTTGAAATTAACAGTTTCAGTCTAGTTGTTATAGCTTTTAAGTTACTGTGCAAAAACTAAACATTTCTTCAAAAAATTTGTTAAATACAATAACTCCTATAAGGTGCCATCCACAATTTCTGAAAATTAAATGGTTTTTAGGCATTGTCCTTTAGGGTACTTTAGAAATTTACAGTTTTACTCTACTAATAGGTGTGTTATAGACTAATTTATAATTAAAAAACTGTTCATATGTCCAAATTCATAATGAAAGGGCAATAACTCCTATAAAGAGTCATCTTGCAATTTTTGGACTAAGCAATCATTTGTAGGGCTTCTATTGCTGATCATTTGTGCAATTTACAGTTTTAATCTAGCTACTATAGTTTTCAAGTTACAGGACAAAAATGGAAAATTTCTTAACAAAATTGTCATTTAAGGGCAATAACCCCTATAAGGAGTCATCTGACAATTTCAGACCAATTAAATGAATTGTAGGGCATTTTTGCTGATCATTTTTGCAATTTATTATTTCACTCTAGCTGCTATGGTTTTTAAGTTACAGGACAAAAACGGAAAATTTCATAAAAAATTGCAATTTAAGGGCAATAACTCCTATAAGGAGTCATCTGACAATTTCAGACCAATCAAGTGAATTGTAGGGTCTTTATTGCTGATCATTTGTGCAATTTACAGTTTCAATCTAGCTGCTATAGTTTTTAAGTTACAGGACAAAAACGGAAAATTTCATAAAAAATTGCCATTTAAGGGCAATAACTCCTATAAGGAGTCATCTGACAATTTCAGACTAATACAGTGAATTGTAGGGCTTGTATTGTTGATCATTTTTGCTATTTACAGTTTTACTCTAGCTGTTATAGGTTTAAAGTTACAGGACAAAAACGGAAAATTTCATAAAAAATTACCATTTAACGGCAATAACTCATATAAGGAGTCATCTGACAATTTCAGACCAATCAAGTGAATTGTAGGGTCTTTATTGCTGATCATTTGTGCAATTTACAGTTTCAATCTAGCTGCTATAGTTTTCAAGTTACAGGACAAAAACGGAAAATTTCATAAAAAATTGCCATTTAAGGGCAATAACTCCTATAAGGAGTCATCTGACAATTTCAGACTAATACAGTGAATTGTAGGGCTTGTATTGTTGATCATTTTTGCTATTTACAGTTTTACTCTAGCTGTTATAGTTTTAAAGTTACAGGACAAAAACGGAAAATTTCATAAAAAATTACCATTTAAGGGCAATAACTCATATAAAGAGTCATCTGACAATTTCAGACCAATCAAGTGAATTGTAGGGCTTTTATTGCTGATCATTTTTGCCATTTACAGTTTCACTCTACCTCGTATATTTTTCAGGTTATATTGTAAATACCAAAAATTTTGTCAAAAATCGTCAAAAAAGGGCAATAACTCCTACAAGAAGCCAATACACAACTTCGCACTAATAGCAACTATTGTAGACCTTAATGTGCTGATCAATTTGAAGTAACGGTTTTCTCTATAGCTATTATAGTTTTTTAGATAATGATCAAAAACCTGTGTTGACCCCCATGTTCTATTTTTAGTAACAGCGGCCATATTTGTCTGTTGATCAACACCCTGGGTACAAACTTGAAACTAGGAACCCTAAGGATGATTGTGGCCAAGTTTGAAAAAAATTGGCCCAGTGGTTTCAGAGGAGAAGATTTTTGAAAAAGTTTACGACGGACGACAGACGACGGACGACGGACGACAGACGACGGACGACGGACGCCAAGTGATAGCAATAGCTCACATGGACCTTCGGTCCAGGTGAGCTAAAAAGGGCAATAACTCCTACAAGACGCCAATACACAACTTCGCACTAATAGCAATTATTGTAGACCTTAATGTGCTGATCAATTTGAAGTAATGGTTTTCTCTATAGCTATTATAGTTTTTTAGATAATGATCAAAAACCTGTGTTGACCCCCATGTTCTATTTTTAGTAACAGTGGCCATATTTGTCTGTTGATCAACACCCTGGGTACAAACTTGAAACTAGGAATCCTAAGGATGATTGTGGCCAAGTTTGAAAAAAAATTGGCCCAGTGGTTTCAGAGGAGAAGATTTTTGAAAAAGTTTACGACAGACAACGGACGCCAAGTGATAGCAAAAGCTCACATGGACCTTCGGTCCAGGTGAGCTAAAAACCTGTGAGCAATGATACCCTCTGCTTCACAATTACTTTGAAAATTCAGGTGTTCTTAATTATGAAATTGAAACTTTATCTAGTAAAACGTGAAGGCGAAGTTGCAGATAAAACATGTAACCCTCCCCAATCCCCCAAAGAATGGCATCCCCTATGTCAATGACAAAGTCCATGTTTTTCTATGGGAAACCTCCAATGCACAATGGCAATATGTGACCAAGATTTGGTGCAAGTTTCAATGAATTCCATTCAGTGGTGTAGGAGGAGTTGCAAATAAAAGATGGGTATCCCCTTATGTCCATGACAAAGTCCATGCTTTTCTATGGGAAACCCCAAATACCATTCCGATCAAAATGTTAAATATCTCCTGCACAATGGCACTAAGTGACATGGATTCTGTGTAAGTTTCATCAAATTCCATTCAGTGGTTTAGGAGGAGTTGCACATAAGAGATGGGTATCCCTTATGTCAATGACAGTCCATGTTTTTCTATGGGAAACCCCAAATATCATTCCGATCAAAATGTTAAATATCTCCTGCACAATGGCACCATGTGACATGGATTCTGTGTAAGTTTCAACAAATTCCATTCAGTGGTGAAGGAATGAGTTGCACATAAGAGATGGGTCTCCCTTATGTCCATGACAAAGTCCATGTTTTTCTATGGGAAACCCCAAATATCATTCCAATCGAAATGTTTAATATCTAGTGCACAATGGCAATATGTGACAACATTCTGTGTAAGTTTCATCAAATTCCATTTAGTGGTGTTGGAGGAGTGGCACATAAGAAATGGGTATCCCTTTATGTCAATGACAGTACGTGTTTTTCTAAGGAAAACCCCAAATATCATTCCGATCAAAATAATAAATATCTCCTGCACAATAGCACTATGTGACAAGGATTCTGTGTAAGTTTCAACAAATTCCATTCAGTGGTGTAGGAGGAGTTGCACATAAGAGATGAGGACCCCCTTAGGTCAATGACAATGTCCATGTTTTTCTATGGGAAACCCCAAATATCATTCCAATCAAAATGTTTAAAATCTCCTGCACAATGGCACTATGAGACAAGGATTCTTTGTAAGTTTCATTAAATTCCATTCAGTGGTGTAGGAGGAGTTGCACATAAGAGATAGGGACCCCCTTAGGTCAATGACAAAGTCCATGTTTTTCTATGGGAAACCCCAAATATCATTCTGATCAAAATGTTAAATATCTCCTACAGTCTATGGCACTATGTGACAAAGATTCTGTGTAAGTTTCATCAAATTCCATTAAGTGGTGTAGGAGGAGTTGCAAATAAGAGAAAGTGTAACGGACGGACGGACGGACACCATGAACACTATATACCTTGAAAAGCGGGCGTATAATTCATAAAGGCTGTCCTTTATCCTTGTTTTACTGTATGGCCATGTATGTCGTTTGAGATTTATATGACATACATGTAAATGACCATCAAATTGTAAAACAATGATAAACCACATTTGCCGTAAATTATTTCTTAATTATCTGATTGTACATATTGTGTTCTGTACACAGATGAATAAACAAGGGCAAGTTGCTACAAGTGGCCAAATGTCCCGGCCGCTGCAGTATAAAATTGCTTAAGAAGAGTGAGAAAAAAATCGAAGAATGTGTCCATGGGACACGGATGCCCCCGCTAAATGAAGTCCCAAACAGGAAGTAGTTGTCTGACAGGTCTGAAAGTTGCTTAGGACATACAACTTATGATACTGAACCACCCTGCCAATTTTCAAATTGTTCTCATGTACGGTTTCTGAGAAAAGCTTGACGGAAATTCGTACATACGGACGGACGTATTTACGTACAAATGAAGTCCCAAACAGGAAGTAGTTGTCCGACAGGTCTGAAAGTCGCTTAGGACGTACAACTTGTGATACTGAGCCACCCTGCCAAATTTCAAATTGTTCTCATGTACGCTTTCTGAGAAAAGCTTGACGGAAATTTGTTCGGACTTACAGACGGACGGACGGACGGACATGAGTAAAACTTAATGCCCCCCGACATGTCGTCGCGGGGGCATAAAAAAATTGAAAAGCATATTTTGTGATACATTAAGTTTAGGAACAAAATAATAAGCATGTAATATTAGAACTGTTTTGACAGGTTTTTGGGAAAAGCTAAGCAACTACATGAAAAAACTTAATAAGAATGTGAAACTCTAGTAGAGTGCTTGATACATTTGCTTTCTATATTGTTCAATATTGATAAAATGGTCAAAGTCTCATAACTCCTAAAACATTTGTCCAATCAAAATAGTGGTAGTTTATATTTACACATCACAACAATTAATGCTATTAAATATCAAAGCAATCCATTGAATGGTTTCAGAGATGTATGTGCACAAAATCTACCATATTGCAGAAATACTCAGTTCCATAACTGCTAGAAAATTTGATGAATCAAAATGGTGGTAGACTATGCACGTCTATAAATCATAACAGTTAATCCAACCAAACATAAAAGCGATCTGTCAAGCGGGTTCAGGGGGAGATTTTCCACAAATTCTATTATTGTATTATTTTGCTGAAATGGTCAAAGTCCAATAAGTCCTACAAAATTGACAACGGTACAGTATGCACATCTACCCACAATAACAATTAATCCTACCAAATAACAAAGCAATCCGTCAAGCGGTTTCAGAGAAGTTGTGTCCACAAATGTGGGATGGAGGAGGCAAAGACAGACGGATGCATGGACACGGACCATTACTAGGTCCCTCCATTGCAGGGGGGACAATAAAAACAACAAAGAGCCTGTAGGTAGATTCTGTTGCAAAAACTGCAGCCATTTTAAGTTATAAATTATAAAACTAGAGGCTCCCAAGAGCCTGTATCGCTCACCTGACTAGCACCAATTTTTTTAAGAGACATTACTTTTCTTGAAAATTTTGATATTAAATGCTAAAGAGATTACGTGAAGATGCTGTTTCTATGAATGTTGCCATGTTAAATTTCCAATCAGCAGCAATTTGTAGGAATTAATGTTGCTGAGAAAAAGCCGTTTTATGTTTTTTCATAGGTTAGTGATGTTCCATGGGGCAACAATCTTGTATTTTGGATCAAACAAAAAACTCAAAATTAACAGAGGACTATATCACATATCCTTCTGCTAAGAAGTTTGTGAGGAAACAAATTTTGAAATTTCAGCCAATGAGAATGCATGTGCAGCTCTTGCAAGCCCCTGCATTATTTAGTTTAATTGTATGGAACAGAAGCTGTTTGTATGATTTTCGAATAAGGTCCTATGTTAAGCTGTGGATTTTGGATCGTCACAAAAACTCAAACTTTGTAGAGGACCATATTGCAATATTTCAAATTAATCTGCATGCGGTTTGTAAAAAGACGGTTTTTGAATGCAGCCAATCAGAACCCATAAGTGGCCCTGGAAGCCATGTTCAATTTGCAATTGGCTCGAAAAACTCAAAATATTAAGATAACTATCCCATCTAAGGTACATTTCTGCAATATTTCAAATGAATCTGAAAAGTGAGAAGATTTTTGAAATTCAGCCAACCAGATTGCATTAATTAACATTCCTGCCAAGTTTGGTTTTAATTGGGCAAGTGCTTTTGGAGAAGAAGATTGAAATGTGAAGAGTGTACGGCCGACAATGATGATGACAAAGGACGCAAAGTGATAAGAATAGCTCACAGGTGAGGTAAAAAACTATTTAATAACTAAATGATGATCTGTTAAGTCATCAGTAAATAGGACTAACTGAATGCAGCCAAGGGTTAAAAATACACTGTCAAATGGGAGTAAAATCGAAGGATCACCAGACAACATGCTGCTATAGTATGTATTAATTTCTGAAATCTCAGTAGTCTGCTCTATAAGCAGCCTACATGTACACGTAACATCCCCCTCTAATGGCGAAATATTATGCACAAGGATGGAAAATCTATTACTCATTAACTGAGAATTTGATAGCGTTGTTTAAACAGACAGTGTTTCCATACTTTACAAAGAAAATCAATTTAACATTTGTACAAATAGATCATATTTCATATAAATGGAAACTGAATGTTTTCCATTTCTATCACGACCAATGGGCTATTACTTAAAACGCTCAGTAGTGTTTTTCCTGTCAACAAATTGAATCATGGTCTAAATCTTATTCTTTAAAAAAACCATATTGATCTTCAGATGCTGAGATTTCTATAGCATTTCAATTAGTTATTCAACAGTTTACAAAACATCAGAAACCTGAGAACGGCTGGCTTCCTTAGGGAACGGAGGATTTCATCTATTCTCAGCTACAAAAAGTGTTTTGATTGTCATTTCAATTATTATACTGATTGCATTTATTTCTGTTTGGTGCAAAAGGGAATGTGATATTGTCTGGCTGAAAGAAAACGAAATACAGGATTGGCATTGTGTCATCAAAACCAGAATAAAGATGTTATTCTTAATTTCAAATTACAATTCAACCATTTCTATTTTTGTTAATTCTAGAAGAATACCTATTTATAATAACAATGTAATACTTTAATACAAATATTTTTATCAATATAATATCATAGATATGATGGTTGGAAACGAAACACACAGTCGAGAGAATACTGCCATAACCTCTTTGTTAATGACCACATGATTAAGAGTAGATGAATACTACCATAACCACTCAGACCTCTTTGTTAAGGACCACCTGATCAAGAGTAGATGAATACTACCATAACCACTCAGACCTCTTTGTTAATGACCACCTGATCAAGAGTAGATGAATACTACCATAACCACTCAGACCTCTTTGTTAAGGACCACATGATCAAGAGTAGATGAATACTACCATAACCACTCGGACCTCTTTGTTAAGGACCACCTGATCAAGAGTAGATGAATACTGCCATAACCACTCAGACCTCTTTGTTAAGGACCACATGATCAAGAGTAGATGAATACTACCATAACCACTCAGACCTCTTTGTTAAGGACCACATGATCAAGAGTAGATGAATACTACCATAACCACTCAGACCTCTTTGTTAAGGACCACATGATCAAGAGTAGATGAATACTACCATAACCACTCAGACCTCTTTGTTAAGGACCACATGATCAAGAGTAGATGAATACTACCATAACAACTCAGACCTCTTTGTTAAGGACCACATGATCAAGAGTAGATGAATACTACCATAACCACTCAGACCTCTTTGTTAAGGACCACATGATCAAGAGTAGATGAATACTACCATAACCACTCGGACCTCTTTGTTAAGGACCACCTGATCAAGAGTAGATGAATACTACCATAACCACTCAGACCTCTTTGTTAAGGACCACATGATCAAGAGTAGATGAATACTACCATAACCACTCAGACCTCTTTGTTAAGGACCACCTGATCAAGAGTAGATGAATACTACCATAACCACTAAGCCAATGAGGCCCCAATTCATGTTATAAAAAAAAAAATTGAAGAATGTGTCCATGGGACACGGATGCCCCCACTAAAGGAAGTCCCAAACAGGAGGTAGTTGTCCAACAGGTCTGAAAGTTGTTTACGACGTAAATTTGTGATACTTAACCACCCTGCTAAATTTCAAATTGTTCTAATGTACGGTTTCTGAGTAAAGCTTGACGAAAATTTTCATACTCGTGATAACACATTTTCAAATCGACCCAGTCGAAAACAGGAAGTAGTTGTCCGACAGGTCTGAAAGTCGCTTAGGACGTACAACTTGTGATACTGAACCACCCTGCCAAATTTCAAATTGTTCTTGTCTACAGTTTCTGAGAAAAGCTTGACAGAAATTTTCATAATCATGTTAACACATTTTCACATCGGCCCAGTCGCAAACAGGAAGTAGTTGTCCAACAGGTCTGAAAGTCACTTAGGACGTACAACTTGTGATACTGAACCACCCTGCCAAATTTCAAATTGTTCTTGTGTACGGTTTCTGAGAAAAGCTTGACGGAAATTTTCATACTCATGTTAACACATTTTCATATCGGCCCAGTCGCAAACAGGAAGTAGTTGTCCATCAGGTCTGAAAGTTGCTTTGGACGTACAACTTGTGATACTGAACCACCCTGCCAAATTTCAAATTGTTCTCATGTGTGGTTTCTGAGAAAAGCTTGACGGAAATTTTCATACTCATGTTAACACATTTTTATATCGGCCCAGTCACAAACAGGAAGTAGTTGTCCAACAGGTCTGAAAGTCACTTAGGACGTACAACTTGTGATACTGAACTACCCTGCCAAATTTCAAATTGTTCTGATGTACGGTTTCTGACAAAAGCTTGACGGAAATTTTCATTCTCATGTTAACACATTTTCATATCGGCCCAGTCCCAAACAGGAAGTAGTTGTCCGACATTTCTGAAAGTCACTTAGGACGTACAACTTGTGATGCTGAACCACCCTGTCAAATTTCAAATTGTTCTGATCTACGGTTTCTGAGAAAAGCTTGACGGAAATTTGTACGGACGGAGGGACAGACAGATATGAGTAAAACTTAATGCCCCCGGACATGTCGTCATGTGGGCATAAACAAAAAAGTAGAATACACCATATACAAGTAGCCAGTCTCAGTCCAATTTACACATTTAGTAGAATACACCAGATACAAGTAGCCAGTCTCAGTCCAATTTATGCATGTAGTATTTCCTGATTTTTTGTTGTTAATTTTAATACATGACTCTTAAATTAGAAGTTTTGTTTAATGTTTTACTACAAGATAACATCTATAACTAGCCTGCAGAAAAACGGCATGGTTTATTTTATGGAGTGGAGTGTTGGAGTGGAGTCATGGAGTGGAGCCATGGAGTGTAGTCAATTGAATTTTGGAGTGAAGCAATGTGGGTTTTTTCGTGGGCAATGTAGGAGATATATGATTTTTCATAACATACACACAAAGTGACACACAGACAACTACTACATACCGATCCTGTTTCAGCATAAGCTCAGGTTATAAAAATATATTTAAAGTATACTCCAAACTATAAACAACTCAAATGTAAAATACTACTGAAGCATGTTGTATTTATTTATGTGTGTTTAGGCAATAGAAGTACACCCAGTTTGTATTGTAAAATGATACTTGTCAAACAAACTTACAATTGGTTGATATGAATTTGAACTCCAATCGCTTCAAATGAATATAATGTAAGAAAAGTTTGTCTCTCAGTGTATTAGACTTGAAAGGAAATAGTTGTCCTTTACTTTTCACGCAATGCTAGCAGATATGAAAATAAACATTAGTAATTGGACTGTTGAGTGATGTAAAATATTAGAACTGTCTAATTGCTGGCTTTCTTGATCTTTTATGACTTTTCAAAAGTTTTATGGGTTAAATGTCAACTATTTGAAATATTTTATAGCAAAATTAAAAACAAGTATAGACATTTTATAAACAAATTACAGTGCTGCAGGTCAAAATATCAACAGTTCCTATTATTTCGAGGTAAAGTGATTAATTTATTCCCTAATTAATTGAAATAACATAATTCAAAACTAAAGTTGTGTTATGTTACGACACATCATGTATCTCCACTAGATTACGCAATCAATAAAAATTAAAATTGAAAATAAAAAGCTCTAAAACTCCACACTCCAATCCATGACTCCACTCCACGGCTCCACTCCATGACTCCACTCCATAAAATAAACCATGCCCAGAAAAACATGTTTTATACACCTGTTATCCAGATTTGTATTCTAACCCTGAAACATGTTTATATTTCATTCTGGGCTTGGCTGACTTCATATATCAACAAAGTCTAAAGCATCTGGTGCAAAGTTTCAAACTAGGTCACCAGTAGGTACATGATTTATAATTACATAACAACAACTTATTCAGAAGGCAATAGTGAATTAAGTTATAGAACAGTGTCATAGTGAATTGTATGAAGAAACCAGAGGCTCTTAAGAGCCTGTACAGCTCACCTGATTTTATAGGCAATGAAGGTGGCATTTCCCTGATGTTAAAGTAAGTCCTGTAATTTTCAATAAACTTTAAATAGGACCATCCAAACAATATTACTAGAAAGCTTTGTTTCATTGGTTAACCGGTTGTATAGAGAAGATTTTTTTTATTTGCCCATGGGGTCCTATGATAAACTAAGTCCTACGGCAGTGGCGGCCATTTTGAATTTCCAATTGTCATAAAAAACATAAACTTTATAGAGGACCATCCAAACAATATTGCTGGTAAGTTTTTGTTTCCATTGATTAACCCGTTTCAGAGAAAAAGCCTTTAAAAACTTTTTCCCATAGGGTCCTATCTTAAACTAAGTCCTGCGGCAGTGGCGGCCATTTTGAATTTCCAATTGCCATAAAAAACATAAACTTTATAGAGGACCATCCAAACAATATTGTTAGTAAGTTTTGTTTTGATTGTTTAAACGGTTTCAGAGAAGAAGCCCTTTTAAACTTTTTTCTCATAGGGTCGAATGTTAAACCAAGTCCTGCGGTGGCGGCCATTTTGAATTTCCGATTGGGATAAAAAACATTAACTTTATAGAGGACCATCCAAACAATATTGCTAGTAAGTTTTGTTTCCATTGGTTGACCGGTTTCAGAAAAGAAGCCTTTCAAACTTTTTCCCATAGGGTCCAATGTTAAATTAAGTCCTGCGGTGGCAGCCATTTTGAATTTCCAATATCCATAAAAAACACAAACTTTATAGAGGACCATCCACACAATATTGCTAGTAAGTTTTTTTTCCATTGATTAACCGGTTTCAGAGAAGAAGCCTTTTAAAACTTTTTTCCATAGGGTTCTATGTTAAAATAAGTCCTGCGGTGGCGGCCATTTTGAATTTTCAATTCCCATCAAAACCACAAACTTTATAGAGGACCATCCACACAATATTGCTAGTAAGTTTTGTTTTGATTGCTTAAACGGTTTCAGAGAAGAAGCCCTTTTTAACTTTTTCCCCATAGGCTCCTATGTTAAACTAAGTCTTGAGGTGGCGGCCATATTGGTTTACCAATCAAAATAAAAAACACAAACTTTGTAAATGTCCATCCAATGAACACTATGGCCAAGTTTGGTTTTAATTGGCCAAGTGGTTTCAGAGAAGAAGATTAAAATGTAAAAAGTTTACAGACGCCGCCGACGACGACGGACGCAAAGTGATAACAATAGCTCACATGACCCTTTGGGTCAGGTGAGCTAAGAAAGGCAGCCATTCATCAAAATTTAAATACAATCAATGAAGAAATAAAAAAAAAACAAATTCCATACGATCATCATCCTCACAAGTCAGGGTTTCTATGTCCTCATGTGTCCATGAAACTCTGACAAACTTAGGAAATTCCCGGGCTAGAAGTCACAATTTTGATTGGCTACATAATACCTTCATATAGCCAATCAAAAGCTCACTTTCATTCACAATTTGGTTAGGGGATATCGTTATGTCGATTGTAAATAAACCAAACGGATGTGTTGAATAGACCACGTGAAATTCAGTGTATTTTATACAGTAGTGTTAATAGTTTGTTATAACTGTTTTATTAGTTGCGTTACGTTTTCTACCCACTCAAGAATGAGTAAGAATGACTACTGCCAAGCACTATTTCATTGGTTGATATTTTGAATGTTTGATGTCATATGAAAATCATCTAGCCTGGGAATTTCCTAGCTAAGTTTGTCAGGGTTTCGTGGACAGATGTGGACACAGAAACCCTGACTTGTGAGGAGGTACTATCTGATGCTTCATATCTGCATATAAAACAAACAGATATTTCATGACACCATTTATACCATACTTACTATTGCTGCCCATAGACTTTTGTCAACCTCTATAGATTTCATCATCATTCGACACAGTTCTGCTAACTCGTCAAATCCTTTGGTTTCAATACACTTAGTGTCAATCCCTTCAAATAATCCATAGGCCATCCGCAAGTTATTGACCCTGCAGAGAGAAATGTGGAAACAGTTATAAGAAGAATGAGTCATGTGTTTTAAGAGACATATTTTGTTACAACTGAACATTTTGCCAAGTTTGAAATTCAGGAAATATATGTAACACTTGTTGTCTACTGAGGTGTTGGGGACAACAAATTGTCTGTAAGGGGTTTGTCCTGTGGAGTTATTGTCTGTAAGGGGTTTGTCCTGTGGAGTTATTGTCTCTCTATATAATGGAACATAATTGACATTAAATTAATAGTAATACTGCAATGTCTACCTAAATTACTTAGAGTACTAATGGGTTTCAACATTCCTGCTGGCTCATGAAGTGACAACATCAATACAGCATCCATTATCTATAGCTATAAAGGCGTATATTCACTTAAGAGTATACAATTGGTCATAGATAATATGTCTGTAAAGGAAAATTGTCACATTTGCATATATTAAGTATTTAACATTTTTGGCATTGAATGACCAGGAAACTGCATTATGATTGTATATCTGGTAATTGTTTAAAATAATTAAGCTGATGAATACAGTAATTGCAAGTTTGCTTATCATCCTCGGGGCAATATTTCATCTATCATACATGACTAGTAAATAAATACATGGTTTATACATATGATAAATAGGAAATAACAGATTTGGAAGGCTAATAATTTTGTAAGTTAACAGATCTTAGAGTGACTACTATTACATAAGGAAGTCTTCACTTAGACATACCTATTAATATGCTGAACACAGAATTAAAATCATTGTTACAAGCTTTCAAATTAGCATAAATTAAATGTGCAGAATGGTAAAAGATATGTCTTAATATGATATTCAGTTTAACTCCGGTCGGGTGAGCTAAAAATAGATATGCGTTTTTATCATAATGACACATAAATAGTACTTCCTGTGTATAATTTTACATTTTGTTAAAAGATCAAATAAGAATATTCAATTTCCTGTCTGACATTAAAAGTAATCATACCACCCACATCAGTATGAATTAAAGACCTACAGGGTGTATAAACACGACATGGGCAAATTAAACAATACTTAGTACAAAGAAGTTACCAAAAAATGCTGTGTGTCATTACAGACCAATTATACAGAATACATTGTGCAATGTATTAGTTGACTTTTTTCCCACATTATTACAGCTCACATCAGGAAATAAGAATTGGATTCTGTATACATGTTACCTACATGGACGTTTCAGTGACGGCTTACGTTATGACTGTGAAATAAAATGTTTTGGGTGTTTTTAAAAAAAAAAAAAAAAATCTTTTGTTAAACAGGAAATAAACACCCACGTACTTAATTTAAGACAATTTAAGACCCTGATAATATGTTATTGTGTCATATTTGCCTAATGTATAAATGTTCATGTTTACAGGTTGATTAAAATGTGATTAATGATAGTCGCCACTGAGGTGTATGAACAGCAATAATCATCAACCATGCTGACATCAATCATTATAAAGTCACATAATGTAACAACAATAAAGTATTTTTTTTAAATCTTTGACTTTCAATTCTAATTTAAATTACTGTATAAATTGTTTGATGTCTATCACAGCTGTACAGGATATAGAAGTCATATACATATAATTCTTTGAATTATAGAAATTAGTAAGACCAAGCAATAACTACACCACACTTCATGGGTGCTTCCTTTTCATTTTATTATCAGATGACAATTCAAATTTCAATTCATTAAATTCATTAAAAGCCATTTAAATTAAGTGTTGTTAAGTTACCAAAGATGTAGAAATTACTATACTAGACGCGTGTTTTGTCCAATCAAGACTCATATACCCCAAAAATATGTAAAAACCCAATTTATTAATGTTACGCAAAATCTGGGCCAACTACACTCGACAACCTTCTATACAAGTTCAGTACCTCATATCAAGCAATCAGTTTAGCAGAATTAGCAATCTATGTGTCAATGTTTTATGAGATCGGAAGTCTTACACAATAATTTTGAAGGTTAAGTCAATCAAGTTTTTTATTCTGTAATTTACTAAATGTGATTAACTAGCCATAAAAAAGCATTCATTTTGTACTGTTTTAATGAAACTAGAGGCTCTTAGGAGCCGTCATCGCTCACTTGAACCTGACAATTCTTCCCTTTTATCTAGTTTGTCTTTCCTATTATTATTACTGCAAAAATCATTAATTTTGACGTTTTAAGGTGAATAACTCCTATAAGGAGTTGTATTACACTTTTTGAATAGAAAAGATTTTCTCTAGCTTTTACAGTTTTCAAGATATTGTGGAAAAATGCCAATAACCAACAATTTGGACAATTTAGGGACAGTAAATATTCTAAACTTTGTAACACAACTTCACCTCATTTTAGAAACTTGTAGAGTTTTTGATGCTAAGGAAGAACCCTTACGGAATTGCCTTGCACCAAGTATACTTAAAGTATAAGGCAATTATACTTCAAGTATACTTTAAGTATATCTGTTATGCTTGAAAACTGAAGTATACTTAAAGTATTAGCCAAGTATAATTGGAGTATTAGGCACACTTCAGATTTCCTGTATCTGTTATACTTTTTGAACTATAAGCCAAACATCATTTTGCACCCCCTGTTCTATGTTTTAGCCAATGTTTCCATGTTGGTTGGGCAGCTGTCATGATTTGAGGAATTTTTGGTAGAGGACATTGAAAGATTTCGGAGGAAAAGATTTTTCAAAATCATTTAAAATTGCAGCACTCCAGCTTCCTCCAAATAAAAAAAGACAACTGAAAAAGTGTTCAAATGATTTACCCCAAAAAAAAGAAAAAAACAGTAAAAGATTAAACCATACTAATAAAAGACAACCATGAGTGGACTGGTTCCCATTTATCATGAGTGATCTGGTTCCCATTTATTCACACCTTTATATCTTGAGTGGTCTGGTTCCCAATTATTCACACATATATATTGAGTGAACTGGTTCCCATTGATCAAACCTTTATAACATTTAAGTGGACAGGTTTTCATTTATTCACACCTTTATATCATGAGTAAACTGGTTCCCATTAATTCACACATTTATATCATGGTAGGACTGCTTCCAATTTATTCACACCTTTATATCATTAGTGACTGGTTCCAAATTTATTGAGTGGACTGGTTCCCATTTTTTCACACCTTTATATCATGAGGGACTGGTTCCCATTTATTCACACCTTTATATCTTGAGATGTCTGGTTCCCATTAATTCAAACCTTGACATCATGAGGGACTGGTTCCAATTTATAGAGTGGACTGGTTCCCATTTTTTCACACCTTTATATCATGAGGGCCTGGTTCCCATTTATTCACACCTTTATATCATGAAGGACTGGTTCACATTTATTCACACCTTTGTATCATGAGGGACTGGTTCCAATTAATTAACATCTTTATATCATGAAGGACTGCTTCCCATTTATTCACACCTTTGTATCATGAAGGACTGCTTCCCATTTATTCACACCTTTATATCATGAGGGACAGATTCCAATTTATTCACACCTTTATATCACGGGTGGACTGGTTCCCATTTATTCACACCTTTATATCATGAGTGGACAGGTTCCAATTTATTCACACCTTTATCCCTCATGAGTTGGCGGGTTTCCATTTATTCACACCTTTATATCATGAAGGACTGGTTCCAATTGATTCAAACCTTTACATCATGAGGGACTGGATCAATTTATTGAGTGGACTGGCTCCCATTTATTCACATCTTTATATCATGAGAAACTGGTTCCCATTTATTCACATCTTTATATCATGAGTCAGGACAGATTCCAATTTATTCACACCTTTATATCATGAGGGACTGCTTCCAATTTATTCACACCTTTATATCATGAGGGACTGGTTCCCATTTATTCACACCTTTATATCACAGGTGGACTGGTTCCCATTTATTCACATCTTTATATCACAGGTGGACTGGTTCCCATTTATTCACACCTTTATATCACAGGTGGACTGGTTCCAATTTATTCACATCTTTATATCATGAGGGACTGGCTCCAAATTTATTCACACCTTTATATCATGAGGGACTGGTTCCCATTTATTCACACCTTTATATCACAGGTGGACTGGTTCCCATTTATTCACATCTTTATATCACGAGTGGACAGATTCCAATTTATTCACACCTTTATATCATGAGGGACTGGTTCCAATTTATTCACACCTTTATATCATGAGGGACTGGTTCCAATTTATTCACACCTTTATATCATGAGGGACTGGTTCCAATTTATTCACATCTGTATATCATGAGGGACTTGTTCCAATTTATTCACACCTTTATATCACAGTTGGACTGGTTCCCATTTATTCACATCTTTATATCATGAGGAACTGGTTCCCATTTATTCACATCCTTATATCACGAATGGATGAGGAACTGGTTCCCATTTATTCACATCTTTATATCACGAATGGACTGGTTCCAATTTATTCACACCTTTATATTATGAGGGACTGGTTCCAATTTATTCACACCTTTATATCATGAGGGACTGGTTCCCATTTATTCACACCTTTATATCATGAGTGGACAGGTTCCAATTTATTCACACCTTTATATCTTGAGGGACAGGTTCCAATTTATTCACACCTTTATATCACAGGTGGACTGGTTCCAATTTATTCACACCTTTATATCATGAGGGACTGGTTCCAATTTATTCACACCTTTATATCACAGGTGGACTGGTTCCCATTTATTCACATCTTTATATCATGAGGGACTGGTTCCCATTTATTCACATCTTTATATCATGAGGGACTGGTTCCCATTTATTCACACCTTTATATCACAGGTGTACTGGTTCCCATTTATTCACACCTTTACATCACAGGTGGACTGGTTCCAATTTATTCACATCTTTTTATCATGAGGGACTGGTTCCAATTTTATTCACACCTTTATATCATGAGGGACTGGTTCCCATTTATTCACACCTTTATATCACAGGTGGACTGGTTCCCATTTATTCACAATTTTATATCATGAGGGACTGGTTCCCATTTATTCACATCTTTATATCACGAGTGGACAGATTCCAATTTATTCACACCTTTATATCATGAGGGACTGCTTCAAATTTATTCACACCTTTATATCATGAGGGACTGGTTCCCATTTATTCACATCTTTATATCACGAGTGGACTGGTTCCAATTTATTCACACCTTTATATTATGAGGGACTGATTCCAATTTATTCACACCTTTATATCATGAGGGACTGGTTCCCATTTATTCACACCTTTATATCATGAGGGACTGGTTCCCATTTATTCACACCTTTATATCACAGGTGGACACTGGTTCCAATTTATTCACACCTTTATATCACAGGTGGACACTGGTTCCAATTTATTCACACCTTTATATCACAGGTGGACAGGTTCCCATTTATTCACACCTTTATATCACAGGTGTACTGGTTCCCATTTATTCACACCTTTATATCACAGGTGGACTGGTTCCAATTTATTCACATCTTTTTATCATGAGGGACTGGTTCCAATTTTATTCACACCTTTATATCATGAGGGACTGGTTCCCATTTATTCACACCTTTATATCACAGGTGGACTGGTTCCCATTTATTCACAATTTTATATCATGAGGGACTGGTTCCCATTTATTCACATCTTTATATCACGAGTGGACAGATTCCAATTTATTCACACCTTTATATCATGAGGGACTGCTTCAAATTTATTCACACCTTTATATCATGAGGGACTGGTTCCCATTTATTCACATCTTTATATCACGAGTGGACTGGTTCCAATTTATTCACACCTTTATATTATGAGGGACTGATTCCAATTTATTCACACCTTTATATCATGAGGGACTGGTTCCCATTTATTCACACCTTTATATCATGAGGGACTGGTTCCCATTTATTCACACCTTTATATCACAGGTGGACACTGGTTCCAATTTATTCACACCTTTATATCACAGGTGGACAGGTTCCCATTTATTCACACCTTTATATCATGAGGGACAGGTTCCCATTTATTCACACCTGTGTATCATGAGGGACTGGTTCCAATTTATTCACACCTTTATATCACAGGTGGACAGGTTCCCATTTATTCACACCTTTATATCATGAGGGACAGGTTCCCATTTATTCACACCTTTATATCATGAGGGACTGGTTCCCATTTATTCACACCTTTATATCATGAGGGACAGGTTCCCATTTATTCACACCTTTATATCATGAGGGACTGGTTCCCATTTATTCACACCTTTATATCATGAGGGACTGGTTCCCATTTATTCACACCTTTATATCACAGGTGGACACTGGTTCCAATTTATTCACACCTTTATATCACAGGTGGACACTGGTTCCAATTTATTCACACCTTTATATCACAGGTGGACAGGTTCCCATTTATTCACACCTTTATATCATGAGGGACAGGTTCCCATTTATTCACACCTGTGTATCATGAGGGACTGGTTCCAATTTATTCACACCTTTATATCACAGGTGGACAGGTTCCCATTTATTCACACCTTTATATCATGAGGGACAGGTTCCCATTTATTCACACCTTTATATCATGAGGGACTGGTTCCCATTTATTCACACCTTTATATCATGAGGGACAGGTTCCCATTTATTCACACCTTTATATCATGAGGGACTGGTTCCCATTTATTCACACCTTTATATCATGAGGGACTGGTTCCGATTTATTCACACCTTTATATCATGAGAGACAGGTTCCCATTTATTCACACCTTTATATCATGAGGGACTGGTTCCCATTTATTCACACCTTTATATCATGAGAGACAGGTTCCCATTTATTCACACCTTTATATCATGAGGGACTGGTTCCCATTTATTCACACCATTATATCATGAGGGACTCGTTCCCATTTATTCACACCATTATATCATGAGGGACTCGTTCCCATTTATTCACACCTTTATATCATGAGGGACTGGTTCCCATTTATTCACACCTTTATATCATGAGGGACTGGTTCCCATTTATTCACACCTTTATATCATGAGGGACTGGTTCCCATTTATTCACACCTTTATATCATGAGGGACTGGTTCCCATTTATTCACACCTTTATATCATGAGAGACAGGTTCCCATTTATTCACACCTTTATATCATGAGGGACTGGTTCCCATTTATTCACACCTTTATATCATGAGGGACTGGTTGCCATTTATTCACACCTTTATATCTTGATGGACTGGTTCCCATTTATTCACACCTTTATATCATGAGGGACTGGTTCCCATTTATTCACACCTTTATATCATGAGGGACTGGTTCCCATTTATTCACACCTTTATATCATGAGGGACTGGTTCCCATTTATTCACACCTTTATATCATGAGAGACAGGTTCCCATTTATTCACACCTTTATATCATGAGGGACTGGTTGCCATTTATTCACACCTTTATATCATGAGGGACTGGTTGCCATTTATTCACACCTTTATATCATGAGGGACTGGTTCCCATTTATTCACACCTTTATATCATGAGGGACTGGTTCCCATTTATTCACACCTTTATATCATGAGGGACTGGTTCCCATTTATTCACACCTTTATATCATGAGGGACTGGTTCCCATTTATTCATACCTTTATATCATGAGGGACTGGTTCCCATTTATTCACACCTTTATATCATGAGGGACTGGTTCCCATTTATTCACACCTTTATATCATGAGGGACTGGTTCCCATTTATTCACACCTTGATATCATGAGGGACTGGTTCCCATTTATTCACACCTTTATATCATGAGGGGCTGGTTCCCATTTATTCACACCTTTATATCATGAGGGACATGTTCCCATTTATTCACACCTTTATATCATGAGAGACTGGTTCCCATTTATTCACACCTTTATATCATGAGGGACTGGTTCCCATTTATTCACACCTTTATATCATGAGGGACTGGTTCCCATTTATTCACACCTTTATATCATGAGGGACATTTTCCCATTTATTCACACCTTTATATCATGAGGGACTGGTTCCCATTTATTCACACCTTTATATCATGAGGGACTGGTTCCCATTTATTCACACCTTTATATCACAGGTGGACACTGGTTCCAATTTATTCACACCTTTATATCACTGGTGGACAGGTTCCCATTTATTCACACCTTTATATCATGAGGGACAGGTTCCCATTTATTCACACCTGTGTATCATGAGGGACTGGTTCCAATTTATTCACACCTTTATATCACAGGTGGACAGGTTCCCATTTATTCACACCTTTATATCATGAGGGACAGGTTCCCATTTATTCACACCTTTATATCATGAGGGACTGGTTCCCATTTATTCACACCTTTATATCATGAGGGACAGGTTCCCATTTATTCACACCTTTATATCATGAGGGACAGGTTCCCATTTATTCACACCTTTATATCATGAGGGACTGGTTCGGATTTATTCACACCTTTATATCATGAGAGACAGGTTCCCATTTATTCACACCTTTATATCATTAGGGACTGGTTCCCATTTATTCACACCTTTATATCATGAGGGACTGGTTGCCATTTATTCACACCATTATATCATGAGGGACTCGTTCCCATTTATTCACACCTTTATATCATGAGGGACTGGTTCCCATTTATTCACACCTTTATATCATGAGGGACTGGTTCCCATTTATTCACACCTTTATATCATGAGGGACTGGTTCCCATTTATTCACACCTTTATATCATGAGGGACTGGTTCCCATTTATTCACACCTTTATATCATGAGAGACAGGTTCCCATTTATTCACACCTTTATATCATGAGGGACTGGTTCCCATTTATTCACACCTTTATATCATGAGGGACTGGTTGCCATTTATTCACACCTTTATATCTTGAGGGACTGGTTCCCATTTATTCACACCTTTATATCATGAGGGACTGGTTCCCATTTATTCACACCTTTATATCATGAGGGACTGGTTCCCATTTATTCACACCTTTATATCATGAGGGACTGGTTCCCATTTATTCACACCTTTATATCATGAGAGACAGGTTCCCATTTATTCACACCTTTATATCATGAGGGACTGGTTCCCATTTATTCACACCTTTATATCATGAGGGACTGGTTGCCATTTATTCACACCTTTATATCATGAGGGACTGGTTGCCATTTATTCACACCTTTATATCATGAGGGACTGGTTCCCATTTATTCACACCTTTATATCATGAGGGACTGGTTCCCATTTATTCACACCTTTATATCATGAGGGACTGGTTCCCATTTATTCACACCTTTATATCATGAGGGACTGGTTCCCATTTATTCACACCTTTATATCATGAGGGACTGGTTCCCATTTATTCACACCTTTATATCATGAGGGACTGGTTCCCATTTATTCACACCTTTATATCATGAGGGACTGGTTCCCATTTATTCACACCTTTATATCATGAGGGACTGGTTCCCATTTATTCACACCTTTATATCATGAGGGACTGGTTCCCATTTATTCACACCTTTATATCATGAGGGACTGGTTCCCATTTATTCACACCTTTATATCATGAGGGACTGGTTCCCATTTATTCACACCTTTATATCATGAGGGACTGGTTCCCATTTATTCACACCTTTATATCATGAGGGACATGTTCCCATTTATTCACACCTTTATATCATGAGGGACTGGTTCCCATTTATTCACACCTTTATATCATGAGGGACAGGTTCCAATTTATTCACACCTTTATATCATGAGGGACTGGTTCCCATTTATTCACACCTTTATATCATGAGGGACTGGTTCCCATTTATTCACACCTTTATATCATGAGGGACTGGTTCCCATTTATTCACACCTTTATATCACAGGTGGACAGGTTCCCATTTATTCACACCTTTATATCATGAGGGACTGGTTCCCATTTATTGAAACCTTTATATCATGAGGGACTGGTTCCCATTTATTCACACCTTTATATCATGAGGGACTGGTTCCCATTTATTCACACCTTTATATCACAGGTGGACAGGTTCCAATTTATTCACACCTTTATATCATGAGGGACTGGTTCCCATTTATTGAAACCTTTATATCATGAGGGACTGGTTCCCATTTATTCACACCTTTATATCATGAGGGACTGGTTCCAATTTATTCACACCTTTATATCATGAAGGACTACTTCCCATTTATTCACACCTTTGTATCATGAGGGACAGATTCCAATTTATTCACACCTTTATCCCTATAATGAGTGGACAGGTTCCCATTTATTCATGAGTGGACAAATTCCAATTTATTAACACCTTTATATCACGGGTGGACAGGTTCCAATTTATTCACACCTTTATCCCTCATGAGTTGACGGGTTTCCATTTATTCACACCTTTATATCATGAAGGACTGGTTCAAATTTATTCACACCTTTGTATCATGAGTGGACAGGTTCCAATTTATTCAAACCTTTATATCGTAAGTGGACAGGTTCCTATTTATTTAAAAATTGATGTTAATTAAATGGAAAAGATATGACAGTTATATCACACCATACAAAACCTTTCAACTTTTTAAACTATTTAGAATTTATGACTGTCAGAATTTGACACATTTATATTTACAAGTAATTAAGCATACAATATTTTTTTTTGTTCTGGATAAAATATAGTGAGAATTAATGTGTCTACTGTTTTATGATAAATATATATTATATATAAGACAAATATTACATTAAGCTTTATTATTATTCCAAAACTATTTGTAATCTTCCGTGTAATCTTCGTGAATATAAGTTACCGCTAACTAGTACACAAAAGTCCCTCCACCTCCACACAGAACTCCACCTTTACAATATTGATACACTTCTTTAACTTAAATTGATTTATTTTAATTTTAATGGGCATGAACTTAAAGACTTGTTACTCTTCAAAGAAGTAATGTATTAATGTAACAATCATCAAACAAACTTAATTGGCTCTCAGAAGTCAGTAATCGCTGATAATAAAATAACATGCTTGAGAGACACTTTGACTGAAACAAAAAGTCAAGTAGATTTTTAGACCATATGAATTCCGGTTTTCTTTCTTATTTCAATGAAAGGAAGGAAGTTTGACAGATGTTACTATAGCTTGCATGGGGGGGGGGGGGGGGGGGGAGTGAAAAAACATCCCTGGTAAATATCCATGTATGTTAAAATTTCAAATGTTGTTCATTGTTGTTTTTAATTTGAAAAAAATTTTCATTCTATATGCATTTTTGTGCAATGTTACACTGCATAAAACTTTTATAGACTGAAATTACATCTTGTAAATTATAATTCCGTATTTCATTGACGTCATGTTCCACGGTACAAAATTAGCTACACAAATTACACTTCTCGTTCATTAGTAGAGAAATAGGTTTCACAAATCATGAGAATCGTATATCTCTTAATACAATCTCTTTTTATTTCATTTCAACAAACTAATAAACTCACCAGTTTTTTACTTTCCTCTAAATTACATAACTCGAGATGATATAAAGTGATTTACAATTCCTACTCATTGGGAAACCACTTTTAGCAAATGTTCAGTTATATCAAAGCATTTATTTTTTACTGCTAAGGATTTTATCTGGGTCGATGGGTTTAATTCCTCCCAGCAACTGTTTGTCTATTCCACAGTATCCTGTTTTTCGAATATTGCATTTGTCTCTACAATGGGATTTAACTCCATTTTAAGCATTTTTTCATATATATCATGCGTTCAATTTTAATAGGGGGGCCTTTGTGGCCGAGTGGTCAAGGCAGTTTGTCTACTATTGATCACATGGTTTGTCAACACTGAGGTTGTGGGTTCGATTCTCACTTTAGGAAGGGTGTACTCGACTCCAATCTGAATTGACAAGGATTGCCATTTTCCTACAGCAGGTCGGTGGTTTTCTCCGGCTAAGAAGCCTCCTCCAATAAAAACTGGATGCCATGATATAGCTGAAAAATTGCTGAAAGTGGCGTTAAACACCATCAAACAAACAAACAAACAGTTTTAATTGGATATATAATTCACTGAAGTATACCATTAAGATTATTTTGGTTAAGTTAATGTTAATGTTTTTCCTAACTGATAGTAGCTATATGCATAACATCAAGTCTACCTAGCGGCAAAGATGACTAAAAGTTAATATGTAACAACATCAGTGAATATTTTACCTGTTGCCATAAACTGACTTGCCACCAGCACTTCTGATTGGTTTTTGACCACAACAGAGTAACCCACAGAAGACATTTGGCTATTAACAACAGAAATATGTTAATCATAGCAACAACACAATATCTTAGATATCATAGTTTCCGCTCTTTTGCTCATGCACGTGAAAAGTAAAATTTGTCATCTCCAGTTTTGCTTGGTCGACTACAAAAGAGCCTCTGGACGGAAAACCAATTTATTACGAATGATAAAAACAACTTGAGAGTTGGTGATAAACGATGAATTGATAACAACACATAATGTCTACTATTTATTCATGCCTTAAAATTGCTTATCATCAACCATAAACCTTTTTTTGTTATCAGTCAGGGATTATTTTAATAATAAATTCTTGACAAAACATACTGTAAATGATAGTATAAATTTGAATGAATTCTACAAAATTACATTTTATTTTTTATTGTATGTTCTGTTAATTTCAGCCAATATGGCATATTTGAAGGCAAAGCCTTAATGGAGAAAACATTCTAAAGGACCTACTTCAACACTGCAATAAAGAAAAGTTTACATTAACGGTGAAAATCATTGTCATGACTATCCTTATGGCATATACAACTACAAAGCAACACTTTCAAAAATGGATTGGGGGAACAAAAAATGCCTTAACAATTTACAACAAAACCTTGAGCAAAATAACCACTATTTTAATCCAATACAACCATTCCAAATTCGCCTTTACAACAAGAAAACCCTATGAACCTAACAGTGCTGTCCTATCTGTACTCAGTGGAATCATTAACATGACAATTAAACAAGATGTTACGATTTATTGAAAGATTTTTCACTAGAATCCATGCTTATTATTTTTTTTATAATTTATGTGACAGTAATGAAACGATAGAAACCTACTGAAATAGCCAGTTGTGAACGAAAATCTAATTATTAAAGACAATCTCATTTAGTGAATAGCAGCCATTAATTAAATACATTGAGCTGATATGGAATATCCAAACATATTTTGTAATTAACCTAAAAAGCACTGAGGCTGTGTTTGTAGTCAACACATTTTATACATGTTATAGTAGCAGAAACAGTAAGAAGACTTGGTGGCATTAGGTTCTTATTTAGCCAACTACTATCATCACCAGGGGGTGTCAACAAAGTGGTTGTAATTGTAAGCCCGACTTTCAGGGCAAGTGGGCAAGGTACATTGGCATATTGATCAATTTTCATCTTGAAGAGGTTTCACTGGGCACTTATGCTTTCTCCCCAATAAAAATCTGAACACCATACAGCAGTAAATAAAACCTAAATAAAAAGCCTTAAAAACAAAGGAAAACAAATAAAGAACAATAAATCAGAACTATGTGGTTATATATGGATATGCTGTATATTTTATCCTGAAAGGTGGTGATAGGTTTGTACACTTGGTGGTGAAAGGTCAGTCCACTTGGAAGTGAGTCAGTCCACTTGGTGGTGATAGGTCAGTCCACTTGGTGGTGATAGGTAAGTCCACTTGGCAGTGATAGGTAAGTCCACTTGGTGGTGATAGGTCAGTCCACTTGGTGGTGATAGATAAGTCCACTTGCCATTGATAGGTCAGTCCACTTGGTGGTGATAGGTGAGTCCACTTGGTGGTGATAGGTCAGTCCACTAGGTGGTGATAGGTCAGTCCACTTGGTGGTGATAGGTCAGTCCTTTTGGTGGTGATAGGTCAGTCCACTTGGTGGTGATAGGTCAGTCAACTAGGTGGTGATATGTAAGTCCACTTGGTGGTGATAGGTCAGTCAACTTGGTGATGCTAGGTCAGTCCACTTAGTGGTGATAGGTCAGTCCACTAGGTGGTGATAGGTCAGTCCACTAGGTGGTGATAGGTAAGTCCACTTGGTGGTGATAGGTAAGTCCACTTGGGGTGATAGGTCAATTCACTTGGTTGTGATAGGTAAGTCCACTTGGTGGTGATAGGTAAGTCCACTTGGTGGTGATAGGTAAGTCCACTTGGTGGTGATAGGTAAGTCCACTTGGTGGTGATAGGTAAGTCCACTTGGGGTGATAGGTCAATTCACTTTGTGGTGATAGGTCAGTCCACTAGGTGGTGGTAGGTCAGTCCACTTGGTGGTGATAGGTCAGTCCACTTGTTGGTTATAGGCCAGTCCACTTGGTGGTGATAGGTCAGTCCACTTGGTGGTGATAGGTCAGTCCACTTGGTGGTTTTAGGTCAGTCCACTTAGTGGTGATAGGTCTATCCACTTGGTGGTGATAGGTCAGTCCTCTTAGTGGTGATAGGTCAGTCCACTTGGTGGTGATAGGTCAGTCCACTAGGTGGTGATATGTAAGTCCACTTGGTGGTGATAGGTCAGTCAACTTGGTGATGCTAGGTCAGTCCACTTGGTGGTGATAGGTCAGTCCACTAGGTGGTGATAGGTCAGTCCTGGTGATGATAGGTCAGTCCACTTGGTGGTGATAGGTAAATCCACTTGGTGGTGATAGGTCAGTCCACTTGGTGGTGATAGGTCAGTCCACTTGGTGGTGATAGGTAAGTCCACTTGGTGGTGATAGGTAAGTCCACTTGGGGTGATAGGTCAATTCACTTGGTTGTGATAGGTAAGTCCACTTGGTGGTGATAGGTCAGTCCACTTTGTGGTGATAGGTCAGTCCACTAGGTGGTGGTAGGTCAGTCCACTTGGTGGTGATAGGTCAGTCTACTTGGTGGTTATAGGCCAGTCCACTTGGTGGTAATATGTCAGTCCACTTGGTGGTAATAGGTCAGTGCTCGTGGTGGTGATTGGTCAGTCCACTTGGTGATGATAGGTCAGTCCACTTGGTGGTGATAGGTCAGTCCAATTGGTGGTGATTGGTCAGTCCAGTTGGTGGTGATAGGTCAGTCCACTTGGTGTTGATAGATCAGACTACTTGGTGGTGATAGGTCTGTACACTTGGTGGTGAAAGGTCAGTCCACTTGGTGGTGAAAGGTCAGTCAACTTGGAAGTGAGTCAGTCCACTTGGTGGTGATAGGTAAGTCCACTTGGCGGTGATAGGTAAGTCCACTTGGCAGTGATAGGTCAGTCCACTTGGTGGTGATAGGTAAGTCCACTTGGTGGTGATAGGTCAGTCCACTAGGTGGTGATAGGTCAGTCCACTTGGTGGTGATAGGTCAGTCCTTTTGGTGGTGATAGGTCAGTCCACTTGGTGGTGATAGGTCAGTCCACTAGGTGGTGATAGGTCAGTCCTTTTGGTGGTGATAGGTCAGTCCACTTGGTGGTGATAGGTCAGTCCACTTGGTGGTGATAGGTCAGTCCTTTTGGTGGTGATAGGTCAGTCCACTTGGTGGTGATAGGTCAGTCCTTTTGGTGGTGATAGGTCAGTCCACTTGGTGGTGATAGGTCAGTCCACTAGGTGGTGATAGGTCAGTCCTTTTGGTGGTGATAGGTCAGTCCACTTGGTGGTGATAGGTCAGTCCACTTGGTGGTGATAGGTCAGTCCTTTTGGTGGTGATAGGCCAGTCCACTAGGTGGTGATAGGTTAGTCCACTAGGTGGTGATAGGTCAGTCCACTTGGTGGTGATAGGTCAGTCCACTTGGTGGTGATAGGTCAGTCCTTTTGGTGGTGATAGGTCAGTCCACTTGGTGGTGATAGGTCAGTCCACTTGGTGGTGATAGGTCAGTCCAATTGGTGGTGATAGGTCAGTCCACTTGGTGGTGATAGGTAAGTCCACTAGGTGGTGATAGGTCAGTCCACTTGGTTGTGATAGATCTGTCCACTTGGTGGTGATAGGTCAGTCCATCAACACTCCATTTATATTAAAGGTGCTCTTGTAAAGTACAAGGAACATTCATTAAGACATCAATCAGTCTGAACAATTTACCTTCTGTTTAAAATTAAAACATTTGTTACAACCCAAAATAACGAAAACAAAATTCTTTCTTGTTGAACAGTGATGGTTTACTTTACAAACTTTTTTGTGGAATTCTATAGCATTCTAAAAACACAAACATCCACTTAGAAAAATATACCAACTGTTTTTTTCCTTCTATGATCCATGCCTGAATCATTAAAGTTGTTTATGTAAATATTTAATGTTCCATATCAATATATATCCTGATTGATGGTCCAATAAAAGGTAATACAGTTAACTATGGTGGGTAATATATATAATATTACACAGGTCATTAACAGTCATTATACAGACCAACAGCATTCAAGTAAGTTTAAAATGACATTTCAATCAAATGAATACAAAATATAACATTAACATGTTATAAAAACTGGCACATAGAAAATATTTCATATATATCATATGCGTGATTAATTTTATTAAGTTTGAGTAATTATAGGCCTAATTTTACTAACGTCATAATCGGATGTTGTTATAAGAAGACAAAAACAAAGCTTGTCTCTCTGTTTCTTTAAATTCACAATTATTTATATATTTTGTATAAGCTATTGAACCATTTAAATTAAAGTAAATGATAGTATAAACATGATACAAATAGACGGACAAATTAATTAGCTTTATGTTTCTCTCCTGCAACAAAATTGAAAACATTTTCTATAATATATATTTTCTATAATATAATGCAGTACAACAAAGCACAAGCCATTAGTAATAAACTGTTCCTCTACTTCCTCAAGCCTACAGTAAAGACATAGACATCAATCCAATCAAGCTAATGGGCAATTGAATAACATGGGAAGACACTCTGAATGAAGAAATATAGCCTTCTGTGCACTAGCTGAATCTTAAATTAAATCTTAAATCTGAAGAGATAAACAGAACAGATAGACTTGACCCTTTAGTGAAATTACAGATATGAAACAGACATAGAATTAATAGGGAAGTGTTTCCATTAGGTCATTGTATTGAGAAATAAGTCTAATTAAAGATAACCAGACTTCAGGGGAATGATTCCATCGAGGATTTGATTTTGTTGGTTTCTGTCTGTGCAAAATTATAGCAAATCCCAATAGTACACCAACATTTTCCTTCCACTTGAGCAAATTTCAATAATACACTAAAATTGTCTTTGCACTTCAGGAAATCCCAATAGTACTGGGGCAATGTTACATAAAAAACTTGCTGTGTATTTCAGTAAATGAAATATTAAAAGAGATATTTTGTACTCAACTTGGCAAATCACACAACAGTGGAGTTAAACTAATGTCCATGTATAAACATACATTTGGCTTTTGTTTGAATAGTGTTGAAAGCCACCTTACACATTGTTCAGGTATATAGAGGCATCCAGATTTTATTGGGGGAGGAAGCCAGAGTAACTAAGAAAACGCCTGACCTTACAACATATTTGTAAACATTCATCGAAGTTTAAAAAACTGTACCTTTTGTGTAATTTAATTAAACATGTGAAGAATTTCAATACAAAACAGTCTTAAGGGACAGACCACATGGTTGCATACAAATTTCCGCACAATGTACATAAGATTACTGTTTGTATACTAATCCAGGCTTCAACTGAAACGTGACGAGTTTATATTCACAGATCAGAACTATCATATTAGGGTCATAGTCTATGATATTAGTTAACGTAAAGTAAATGACAATAAGAAAGGGGATGCATAGTAGAGCTGTTCAAGATTAATACCTTACACTGAATCATGTAATTAATAGGTCCCACCTGAACTATTTCCACAAGCGGAAGAGTACATGCAGTCTCCAGTAAAGTCTACGTAAAAAAGCGTCAGCATATGTAATAATCAGGTTGCCGTGCAACTTAATCAATGTATGAATTATAAATTTTTACTTACAAAAATATATTAATCACCACCATTATGAGAAAACTAATACTACAACTAAATTAATTAAGTCAGAAGCCTTGTGTAATATAAGAAAGCCTTCATTGGAAAAGGATATTTAAAATTGTTTTTGTTGGTGACATTTAACAAAATAGTGTTTGTATTGATTCCATGTTTTGACTGATATATATTCAGGGAAGTTAAGTGCTCCTGACCTGACCACCAAAATAGAAAATCTTTAGAATGGAGTTAATGACATAAAAAACATCAAAGAGATGGCTCAGGAAGAACAGTTTAACTCTGCTTAATATATTGGCCACCAGGTGGAGCTGCCAGCATTTTCTTCTGTGTTCTGGTACATGCGAATAATTCACAAATCCAGTCTATTTTAAAAGCAATAAAACACAAGGTTTCTAGGATGATATCTGGGATCTATACATAGCTACACATCTGGAGTAAAACAACCTGTTTAATTTGTCTCTCAAAAAACTGACTGTTACATACAATGTAAACATGCTATAACCCAATAAAACAGTGATTGCAGGATAAAAATAGCTCTTAAGAAATCTACACAGATCCATAAATTTTTTTTCTGTTTCATAAGGTAGAGTAACAACCTCTTGTTTTTCCTGCTTTTGCATATTTTTCAAGAAATTGCTCTTTATGAAATTTCTTAAATAATTGTACTTCTCAAACTGAGGGTCAGAAAATTAATAGCTTAAAATCTAATACTTGCATTGATCATCAGCTGGCTGGGTCTAATATTATAGTACTACTATCAATGTGTTTTTGTAATATATGATCTCCTTTGAACATGTTGAAGGATAGTAAAAAAAAATATTATACATGTATACCAATGTCTGCTGAATCAAAAACACAGATTATCTTTGGTTTGTCACCATATAAGAAGTAACATCTGTTTTATTCAATCCTGATAAGATTCTATCAGAACACTGAATCTCTCACAGATCAAAGTTTTGTCAATGGAAGGAGAAAGATATTCTTTCTTTATCTTAAATTACATAATGCACAATTCTACAACAACAGACCAATTGTATCATGTACAACAAGAAAATGTGTCTCCACATTGTTCATATGATCTTGTAGAACAGTGCCAACAGAGTACCTGCAGATGATGTTACTCTACTTGAGTATTGCCTTTTAATTTAAACTGAATATTTCATTACTCAGAAGATTGGATAATTGGGTACACCCTGTAGAACATTATTTACAGCATACATAGATCTCCATAATATTACAGTGTTTTAAGATCAACAAGAACCACTCAACCATGACATCTTTTAAGATCCATTATATTGCTACATTCATTACGTGTTGATATTAGTTCCCTTATTTTGGCCACTGTCTGCCATGCAATATGATACCAATAGGTGTTACCAGACAAAGTGATCAACAACAGTATAATTTCCTACTGTGTGGTAAAAACAGTTAAAGTAATTTTTCAGTGCAATGATGCTGAACTAACAAATACAAGTCAATTACCTTCCCATGTTTCAGCATTATTATATAGCACTCATTATAGAGAGTTAACACATCCCATTAAATACACTGGTGTTGTTAGTGGTACATTAGATATTATAATGCTAATTACGATTACCAATTACTTAGAATGAGTAATCTTAATTAGCCTTGCTTTTTTGGTGAGTTACATGTAATATGACAAATCACAAAACTAACATCGGATTATTATAAATGGCAATACCGATTACTGTGTAATATACCATGTTAACTTTTTTATTTTATCACACTTTATAAGTGTAATCGCACACTGTCACAAAGCATGAAAAATAATAACATCTGATTCTAAATTTTTTTTCCTCAATGAGTGATCACACTGTACTAGACTGTACTACTACCTGTTCCAAACCTAAGTACAAGGCTACGTTAGTTTACAACCATCCTTACTTATAGAAAGTAAATCTTTCACTTGCTTCCCTTAACCTTTTTTGTTACTGTCACGAACATGACTCGGGGATCACTCACAGTAACACAAAGGGGAAAGCAAAAGTGAGATCTAATTTTAATTACATTTTACAAATCAACAAAACAATGTCAATGAGGGAGCTCTATACATGTACATATATAAACATTATAGTACTACAAGTAAACTTCTCCATCAAAGAACTTAACACAGTCACAAAATATCACGCTGAAGAGACCAGCTACTAAATTGCATACATGATTTAACTACTGACAGATCCATTGTTGTCTACAGGTATAAGCTTTGATGTTGTCACAGGAGTGATTTAACACAGTATGTAAATTATTTCGAATTAAAAATAGTCTCTCATAAAAACCTAATATTATTGGTTAACTTTCCCCAATTTGTTACAATATGTCAGCTCACCATAAGGTCATACAATATCCTATTTATTACCCTCGGGGCTGTTTGACTCCTATTACAAAGGAGGCATTTAAAATTATAGTTTAATGAGTTTTTAATAAATTTATCAAATTTCTACAATTCATTTGATAATGTTCACGAAGACACATGATTTTTTTAAAAAGCAATTAAATAAAACTGAATGGAATGGGATACCTTTAACCAGCTCAACACAGTAAATAAATTTTTGTGATGACTGTTTAAGACTGGTAATGCACATGTGTTATTCCGAGGCAGTCGCAATATTTTCGAATTGTGACCTTTGAACTAAAAGACGCTATACCCATGTTAACGTACTATTATTGAAGACAAACTTGCGCACATTGTGATTTGACAAAAATAGTAAAAAATTCTGCATTCGAACAATCTACTATGGTATACTCTGACTATCCCTATTCTGCTATTTGCATTTCTCAATTATTTTCCCAGCAGACTGGTGTTTTAAAATAATTGGTAGTTGTAATTAAACTTTAGAGAATGATTTTTATGCCAAAGAATGCCACTTAGAACTGATAAAACAATAACGACATAATAAAAACATAAGTCGTGTAATTTTGGTTGGGGTAGATTTTATATTTGCTTTGTTGACCATCTTAATCTGTCAAAAAACCCTCACGCCAGGATGTATTTTCACCATAGTTCTGGATTTGACCGGCCACACGCACTTTCTCTCTCTCTCTATCATGAAATTATTGTCATACAAATGATCTTACACACAGGTCATTTTTTATTGTCAGAACACCAAATGACTAGTATTAGACACAGTGGTTTGATAACACTTTTTGTTTAGTATACACGCACTATTTCTTTCACTTGATACATTTTTTCAAGTTTCATTTCTTATTGTTGTTTGTTTAGTTTCCGTTCTACTTTATATACATCTCGTGTCAAATTTTTTAAAGATAGGAGTTGTTTTATTTCTCTGATGCTTTTATACATTTCAGTAATGTGTGAGTTGCTACTATATGTTGACGTAAATGGTTGGATATCATACACCACTAGTCAGCAATAGGTGTATCCAATAATAAAATATTTATTTATTTGCAATATTATTTATTCCACAAAGCAATGTTTGGTTTCATGTAAAACCCTCCAGAAATCAGCTGATGGTTATTTATGACAAGTAATTCTAAACATAGAAAAACTTAAGGATTATAATACACTTATGTAGTTGTCAACCTTAAACATGTTACAGACAAAGTAGGCTTGCTACACCAGCTTAACATCTGTCAGATAGGTTTTGTTAACAATGGATTTTTTTTAAAACCAGATCAATAAAGCTCAAAAACTAATAATGTTGTTCAATGGTAATACACTCCGACATGCTGTGTTACTTCATCATAAAATCTGTATGAGGAAATGTTTAACAATTATTTATATCGATAGTTTGTTTTCTAGGTATTCTTGGGGGAAATAAACCAGCAATAAATATTGAAATTTAAATTACGCTTCTAGCTGTATCAATATATATGTGCTGTTGTGAAAATAATTAATATAAAAACCGAAACAAATTACTAATTAAATACGTTATTTCAATAACAAAGACATGTACATGTATGATCAATGGTTTAATTGAAAACTGAAATCATACTTCATACTTTAATTAAATTAAACATTTATTTCTCCTACTATTTCAATGTGTTTACACCAAAAAATAGATCAGTTTATTTTTAATCGATGTATTATAAATCACCTCCTCAACTGGACTATTTTTTAATCGATTGCAATCGATTTAAAGTCTTTACATTAGAGAGATATCGATCTCCATCTCCAAAAAGATCGATCTTTTTCTGCTGGTGTAAACATGGCCTCAGACAAGACTGTTCCCAAATCACATATGAAATAACTGTTTATTATCTGATCAATTACTATTTTAACAGTACTTAAATAAGAACTAGAGGCTCCCAGGAGCCTGTATCGCTCACCTGAACCTGAAACCAAACAACCTTTTTTTATCCAGCTTTTCGTTGCTATAAGGAATTGCCCAACACTTCTGCAAAAATCATTAATTTTGACCTTTTAAGGGAAATAACTCCTATAAGGAGGAGCTTTTGATGCTTAGAGGGAGAAGGGAGGTTCACTTCAAATTTGCTGTACCTGTTATACTTTTTTAACTATCAGTCAAAAACTCTCTCGAACCTCCCCCCACCCCCTTTTCATTTTTTCTATTTTAAGCCAACATAGCTATGTAGGTAGTCAGGTGTCATGATTTGCAAAATTTTGGTAGAGGACGTCTAAAGATGATGTGTGCAATGTTTCAAAGCAGTCCTTTCACTGGTTAAAGAGGAGAAGATTTCTTTAAAATCAACTAAAATTGATTAAAAAAATGTTCAAGGAGAATAATTCGTAAACGGTTCATCAGACAATCTTGACCCTAAAGTCATTTTTGTAGCCCTCATAGAGCAGAACAATTAAGCAATGCTAACTTTTTCTCTGGTTCTAATAATTTTTAAGATTTTGAGGCAAAAATGTCAAAAATAATCAATTTCGACAATTAAAGGGCAATAACTCCTATAAGGAGTCATCATACAACTTCAACCCAATGGAGTGTTTCGTAGAGCCTTTTATTCAGATGAAGGCATGTCTTTGGGTTTTCCTGTATCTGTTACACTTTTTTAAATATAAGCCAAAAACTGTATTTTACCCCCCCCCCCCTCTGTCCTATTTTTAGCCATGGTGGCCATGTTGGTTAATCTGCAGCCATGGTTGGTGCAAACTTGGTTGAGGACATTTGACGGATGATGTGTACAAAGTTTCAAAGCAGTACTTTCAGTTGTTTCAGAGGAGAAGATTTTAAAAAATCAATTAAAACCGATTAAAAACTAGAGGCTCCCAGGAGCCTGTATCGCTCACCTGAACCTGAAAAAAAACAACCCTTTTTTATCCAGCTTTTCGTTGCTATAAGGAATTTCCCAACACTTCTGCAAAAATCATTAATTTTGACCTTTTAAGGGAAATAACTCCTATAAGGAGGAGCTTTTGATGCTTAGAGGGAGAAGGGAGGTTCACTTCAAATTTGCTGTACCTGTTATACTTTTTTAACTATCAGTCAAAAACTCTCTCGACTCCCCCCACCCCCCCCCTTTTTCATTTTTTCTATTTTAAGCCAACATAGCTATGTAGGTAGTCAGGTGTCATGATTTGCAAAATTTTGGAAGAGGACGTCCTAAAGATGATGTGTGCAATGTTTCAAGCAGTCCTTTCATTGGTTAAAGAGGAGAAGATTTTTTAAAATCAAGTAAAATTGATTAAAAAAATGTTCAAGAAGAATAATTCCTAAACGGTTCATCAGACAATCTTGACCCTAAAGTCATTTTTGTAGCCCTCATAGAGCAGAACAATTAAGCAATGCTAACTTTTTCTCTGGTTCTAATAATTTTTAAGATTTTGAGACAAAAATGTCAAAAATAATCAATTTGGACAATTAAAGACAATAACTCCTATAAGGAGTCATCATACAACTTCAACCCAATGGAGTGTTTCGTAGAGCTTTTGATGCAGATGAAGGCATGTCTCTTCGGTTTTCCTGTATTTGTTACACTTTTTTAAATATAAGCCAATAACTTTATTTTACGCCCCCCCCCCCCCCCGTCCTATTTTTAGCCATGGTGGCCATGTTGGTTAATCTGCAGCCATGGTTGGTACAAACTTGGTTGAGGACATTTGACAGATGATGTGTACAAAGTTTCAAAGCATTACTTTCAGTTGTTTCAGAGGAGAAGATTTTAAAAAATAAATTAAAACAGATTAAAAAACAGTTCAAGGGGAATAACTCTTAAATGGTTAATCAGACAATCTTGACCCTTGGGTCATTTTTGTAGCCCTCATAGAACAGAACAATTAAGCAATGCTAACTTTTTCACTAGTTCTAATAATTTTCAAGATTTTGAGGCAAAAATGGCAAAAATCATCTATTTTGACAATTAAAGGGCAATAACTCCTACAAGGAGTCATCATAAAACTTTGACCCAATGGAGTGTTTTGCAGAGCTTTAGATGCTGAAGAAGGAAGGTCTATTCGGTTTTCCTGTATCTATTATACTTTTTGAACTAGAAGCAAAAAACTGTATATTTTTAGCCATGGCGGCCATGTTGGTTGGTCAGAGGCCATGATTTGGGCAAACTTGGTAGAGGACATTTTACTGATGATGTGTGCAAAGTTTCAAAGCAATCCCTTCAGTGGTTTTGGAGAAGAAGATTTTTGAAGAAAAGTTAACGACGACGACGACGACGACGGACGACGACGGACGCCAAGTGATGGCAATAGCTCACCTGAACCTTCGGGTCAGGTGAGCTAAAAACAGTTCAAGGGGAATAACTCTTAAACTGTTAATCAGACAATCTTGACCCTTTAGTCATTTTTGTAGCCCTCATAGAGCAGAACAATTAAGCAATGCTAACTTTTTCTCTAGTTCTAATAAATTTCAAGATTTTGAGGCAAAAATGGCAAAAATCATCTTTTTTGACAATTAAAGGCCAATAACTCCTACAAGGAGTCCTCATACAACTTTGACCTAATGGAGTGTTTTGTAGAGCTTTAGATGCTGAAGAAGGAAGGTCTCTTCGGTTTTCCTGTATCTGTTATACTTTTTGAACTATAAGCAAAGAACTGTATTTTGACTCCCCTGTTCTATTTTTAGCCATGTCGGCCATGTTGGTTGGTCTGAGGCCATGATTTGGGCAAACTTGGTAGAGGACATTTTACTGATGATGTGTGCAAAGTTTCAAAGCAATCCCTTCAGTGGTTTTGGAGGAGAAGATTTTTGAAGAAATGTTAACGACGACGACGACGACGGACGACGATGGACGCCAAGTGATGGCAATAGCTCACATGACCCTTCGGGTCAGGTGAGCTAAAAAAGGAACACGAAATTAGTCTTGCAAATAATTAAACTTTCTCAATTTAACAATTTTTTAACTGTCACACTGCCAACATTTTATATGTCTGTAGGTATTTCTCTGTCATAAAAATCTTAAAGTCATAAGCTACAGTCGAACTTCAGTAGCTCGAACTCGGATGGCTCGAACACCAGGGATTTCTCGAACACCTATCAAAGTACGGAACTTTCCCCCTATATAATCAACATTAAAATTACTTCGATTTCTTGAACACCGATTTCTCAAAAACTCAAACTAAATCAGCAGTCCCAATACTAAAAATCAATTGAAAAAACCTTGAATAACTCGAACTAAAATTATTGACAGCTTGCATGACTAATTGGTCGTAAAAGGTGTAAAGATCGAAGCCATACCTGTAAAGTGCCAAGCTTGATCTTTAATGATATAATCCGTAATTATTAACCTAATGTCATCAATTTGTATTCATGTACTCCTTTGTAGGCAAATTTGTTGAAGTAGTTTTTAATTAATTAAAATGTGCGCCAATAAATTGCTATCAAATCCGAATCGAGGTCATTTACATAGTTATGTAATGCAATAATACTTATCAATCCTCGTGCACAAAATTAAGCAAGAAATATAACAGTTAACATTTTTATTTTAATAATAACAAAAAATCGTACTTAAAAATAAGATTTATATATGAAATGCAATGAAGAAACACAATTTTTTAAATCAAATGTTACTCAGGAAATTAACAGAAATATATAAACCGATATCGATTCCGGTTCGCACATGAATCATTTCCGGACATCGCAAGTCCCGGTTTCTCGAACTCCCGATTTCTCGAACTATTTTTGTCGGACCCTTCGAGTTCGAGCCATCGAAGTTCGACTGTATTTTCAACTGACGAACTTGTAATTTGTTTGAAACTTCAACACATTTAATTTCTGGAGAAATAGTCATTGGATTCTTTCCAAACAAGTTATTTCCACCACATACATGTACAAGTTATATTTATAGCACAGTCTTCTGAGTAAGACGGATACACCTTTGAACGCTTTAGCGTGAGAAGGTGTATTTGTCTAACGAGGAAGGCGGTGCTATAAATTACTTGTAACATGAATAAGCCCCTAGATCCCGCCCATTAATAATTGCCTATAAATAAAGAGGGCGGTGTTTATTATGGTGCGACCGATTTTCAACTAATCAAATGAAAAGCTAATATTGGAAGCTCGTGCTATCCTTTTGCAGTGAAAATCAATAAAATTTGACTTAATTAAGGCGGAGTCTTACTGTGCATTATCGGATCTAATTGTAGTTGGTTATTGCATGGCTGTTTTTCCTTTGAGTTTAACAGGCACACGTGACCTTTCATGCAATATTATACAAGTGTTTTAATTTAGAACATACCTACTCGTCGTCTCTTGTTTATTTGTAAAAAAGAACAAAGGATTCATGTTACAAGAATAGTCATTTTGTTTCTTTCCTGTTCCACGTGGAATTAGACGAAAAAAAATGACATCAGAGGACGCAAGGGGAAACAGTCCAAACTGTTGACTGTCAACTGTCAACAGTTCAGGAGTTTTAGAATTTCAGAAAACAGTAAAAAATACCAAATTACATTTATATAAGGTATCCGGCAATAATAGATAATAACTGTCACTCTCTCCATTTAAACATAAAATATATATGTAATAAAGTAAAAATATTTACTATGTTTTAAATTTCTTGTACTCAAATTACTATGAAACCTTGTGTCAAGTAATTATATCACACCAATGTAATTCCTACAGCTTAAACAATCAGATGTTACTTCTAGCAAAAACATGTTTAATTTTTAGCAACTAAGTACCTGGCAGGAAGGACCCTAAGGCTAGCAGCATTCCCAAAGTACCTGTCAGGAATAACCCTAAGGCTAGCAGCATTCCCAAAGTACCTGGCAGGAAGGACCCTTAGGCTAGCAGCATTCCCAAAGTACCTGGCAGGAATAACCCTAAGGCTAGCAGCATTCCCAAAGTACCTGGCAGGAAGGACCCTTAGGCTAGCAGCATTCCCAAAGTACCTGGCGGGAAGGACCCTTAGGTTAGCAGTGTTCCCAAAGTACCTGGCACGAAGGACCCTTAGGTTAGCAGTGTTCCCAAAGTACCGGGCATGAAGGACCCTTAGGTTAGCAGTGTTCCCAAAGTACCTGGCACGAAGGACCCTTAGGTTAGCAGTGTTCCCAAAGTTCCTGGCAGGAAGACCCTAAGGCTAGCAGTGTTCCCAAAGTACCTGGCAGGAAGACCCTAAGGCTAGCAGTGTTCCCAAAGTACCTGGCAGGAAGGACCCTTAGGTTAGCAGTGTTCCCAAAGTTCCTGGCAGGAAGACCCTAAGGCTAGCAGTGTTCCCAAAGTACCTGGCAGGAAGGACCCTTAGGTTAGAAGGGTTTCCGAAGTAAAAAATTGCCTGACCTGAATACCAGACAGGCTAATATTTGCTACTTTCATTTTAAAGTACTATGACCAATATTTCTGTCACAAAAAAGTTGTGTCTTATAAGAGTCAATATTTAGTGTCCAGAAAAATACAGTTGGTTTCATTCAGACAAACTGTGCACCATTAGACTCACTAAACACGACCCTTGTATTTGATATGCTTCCCTAACCAAATGACGATAGAATGATATCTGAACTTCTCCTAAAGAGTATGTGTCTTCAATATAGGTCACACTTACCAACTTCAATGTAGGTCACACTTACCTAACATCCGCACATGTCCATGTTTGACTTGGAAAACTCCCCAATTTGTGTTCCCCACACGTAACATTCCTGTCGTATATTAAATTATGACTTGGAAATGTTTTGTCTGAAATAAAAAAAGAAAAAGTAGATAAAATTCAATATAATAGAAGAAACTATTGAGACTGACATAATTTCCCAGTGTTTCAAGGTCATATATGATATTTGCTAAAAAGTGAACGGTTGTTAATACACATGTATATCCCATTTTAAGAGCCTAAACACCACTTGTGTTTACATGTATGTGTCAACCAAAGCATTTTTCTCACCAGCATCAGAAACACACACAGCTGGTCATGTAGCACAGTGAGAACGTGACATACTGTAGGTTTCCCAAAATGCTTCATCAGAAACACACACAGCTGGTCATGTAGCACCGAGTGAGAACATGACATGCCATAGGTTCCCAAAATGCTTCATCAGAAACACACACAGCTGTTCATGTAGCACAGTGAGAACATGACATGCCATAGGTTCCCAAAATGCTTCATCAGAAACACACACAGCTGTTCATTTAGCACAGTGAGAACGTGACATGCCATAGGTTCCCAAAATACTTCATCAGAAACACACACAGCTGGTCATGTAGCACAGTGAGAACATGACATACTGTAGGTTTCCCAAAATGCTTCATCAAAAACACACACAAAGCTGGTCATGTAGCACAGTGAGAGCGTGACATACCGTAGGTTTCCCAAAATGCTTCATCAAAAACACACACACAGCTGGTCATGTAGCACAGTGAGAGCATGACATACTGTAGGTTTCCCAAAATGCTTCATCAGAAACACACAGCTGGCCATGGTCATGTAGCACAGTAAGAACATGACATATCGTAGGTTTCCCAAAATGATTCATCAAAAACACACACACAGCTGGTCATGTAGCACAGTGAGAACATGACATACTGTAGGTTTCCCAAAATGCTTAATCAGAAACACACACAGCTGGTCATGTACATGTAGCACAGTGAGAATATGACATGCTGTAATTTTCCCAAAATGCTGCATCAGAAACACACAGCTGGTCATGTAGCACAGTGAGAACTTGACTATACTGTAGGTTTCCCAAAATGCTTCATCAGAAACACAAACAGCTGGTCATGTAGCACAGTGAGAACTTGACTATACTGTAGGTTTCCCAAAATGCTTCATCAGAAACACAAACAGCTGGTCATGTAGCACAATGAGAACGTGACTATACTGTAGGTTTCCCAAAATGCTTCATCAGAAACACACACAGCTGGTCATGTAGCACAGTGAGAACGTGACTATACTGTAGGTTTCCCAAAATGCTTCATCAGAAACACAAACAGCTGGTTATGTAGCACAATGAGAACGTGACTATACCGTAGGTTTCCCAAAATGCTTCACCAGAAACACAAACAGCTGGTCATGTAGCACAGTGAGAACATGACATACTGTAGGTTTCCAAAAATGCTTCATCAGAAACAAACCCAGCTGGTCATGTAGCACAGTGAGAACATGACATGCCGTAGTTTTCCCAAAATGCTTCATCGATCAGAAACACACACAGCTGGTCATGTAGCACAATGAGAACGTGACTATACCGTAGGTTTCCAAAAATGCTTCATCAGAAACACACACAGCTGGTCATGTAGCACAGTGAGAGCTTGACATACCATAGGTTTCCAAAAATGCTTCATCAGAAACGCACAGCTGGTCATGTAGCACAGTGAGAACATGACATGCCGTAGGTTTCCCAAAATGCTTCATCAGAAACACACACAGCTGGTCATGTAGCACAGTGAGAACGTGACATACCGTAGGTTTCCCAAAATGCTTCATCAGAAACACACACAGCTAACTGGTCATGTAGCACAGTGAGAACGTGACATGCCATAGGTTTCCCAAAATGCTTCATCAAACACACACACAGCTCAATGGTCATGTAGCACAGTGAGAACGTGACATACCGTAGGTTTCCCAAAATGCTTCATCAAACACACACACAGCTGGTCATGTAGCACAGTGAGAACGTGACATACCGTAGGTTTCCCAAAATGCTTCATCAGAAACACACACAGCTAACTGGTCATGTAGCACAGTGAGAACGTGACATGCCATAGGTTTCCCAAAATGCTTCATCAGAAATGCACAGCTGGTCATGTAGCACAGTGAGAACATGACATACTGTAGGTTTCCCAAAATGCTTCATCAGAAACACACACAGCTGGTCATGTAGCACAGTGAGAACATGACATGCCGTAGGTTTCCCAAAATGCTTCATCAGAAACACACACAGCTGGTCATGTAGCACAATGAGAACGTGACTATACTGTAGGTTTCCCAAAATGCTTCATCAGAAACACACACAGCTGGTCATGTAGCACAGTGAGAACGTGACATACCGTAGGTTTCCCAAAATGCTTCATCAGAAACGCACAGCTGGTCATGTAGCACAGTGAGAACGTGACATACCGTAGGTTTCCCAAAATGCTTCATCAGAAACACACACAGCTGGTCATGTAGCACAGTGAGAACGTGACATACCGTAGGTTTCTCACAATGCTTCACATGTATCTACAGCTTTAATATTGCCAATAGCATGCAGGAACACACAATAATTAGTACAGACAGAAATTCCTGCTAGTGTCAAGATCTTACCATCATCTGATTGATGACTCTTTGTTTTTCACAATATCTGTCCAATTTTATATCTTTTTTTAATAAAAAATCTCTTTTCCTTTTAATTAAGATAAACTTCCAAGATAACTCGTTATCAAAATCAATATAAGTTGTAGAATGTTGATCGAGTTTTACTTCAATTGGATAGACAAAAATGTGATAAATAGGTCTATCATACATTTACAATCAATCATAATTAGTAAAAAAACAAAACAAGGAGTTATATCTTCACATAAATGTACATATACAAATGACTGTCCTTGTGTAACAGTTCTTTATCATGTTGTCAATTTTGGGCAAAAAATGTAAATTTCAGTTTATTAACATCATGTATAATTTTTGTTTGTTTGTTAAATGGTGTTTAATGCCACTTTCATCAATTTCTTTTGCTATATCAAGGCATCCAGTTTATATTCTTTAAGAAGCCAGAGAAAACCCTGATCTTCAGTAGGAAAATTGTGTAATCCTTGTCAAGATTGCAGTAGGGCTCACCATGCCAGCAGTGAGACACAAACCTGCAACCTTATTGTTGACACACAAGTGATTAATAGTAAATGACCGAAAAAAAGGGTTGATGAAACATAACAGGACTTACATGAGGCACATCATCGTACATGTAAGTCCTGTTTTGAAGTATATACATTTTCATGTACTCTTTTTTGTCTGGTAAAATATATGTTTGCCTCTTCTTTACATTTGTTTCTTTAAGAGGTCACATGATTTATCTACTTGTCACATGATTTCAATGTATTACAGAAGGTGATACATGCTATGTGATTCAGATAGTACAAACCACACACTGAAACCACAATGATCAGTTAGGTAATGATTTGATGGTCTGTCACCTCCACATGAATTTGTTGTTATTGGTACAAGTGTACTTGTAATAATAGGCAGGCTTTTAGTTACATAAATATGGTCAATGATATAATATTAGCAAAACCACTCCTGTACTTGGCACACAGTTACAGAGAGAAGATCTGATGGCATAAATCTTGTCATTTTAATTGATATTTATGTACACATGTGTTTAGATATTAATTGGATCATGAATTGAACTACATTCCTTTGGAACACACACATTAATTATTTGGGAAAAAATGTCAAAAGAATAGAATAAAATGCTTTCAACCCAGAAATAATGCTTCTGATCAGCACACTTCTACTTGCACAAAGCTGTACTGAAACTTAAAACTGCTTCATTGGACACCAATCTACAGAAACGATCAGAGGTCAATAAGGACTAATTATCTTCTTTCTATTGCAGCTTTAACATGTTTAATATTTATCAAAGAAAATAATTAAAATATAATATATTTTGAAACCAATTAAAACTGTTACAATTAGTTATTACTGGTTAAATGAAATTAGCTATTTACTGATTTGGTAGTCTAGGTGAATTCCTTGGATGAGAAGTCTGTGAAGCATTATAGAGTTGAGGAAGATTGTCTAAAATAACAGGGTGTATTCTAGGCTGAATTTTACTGCTTTTATAATCCAAAGTTAATTTTGTGATTTGTCTGATTTACGACAGAATTTAGTCCTATTGCTGGTAATGCATAAAATAAAAATTTTTAACTTCGGTCTATTCATACAAAATTTGAACATAATATTTATCTTCTTTACCTTATTGAAGTTTCAAACATTGCGAAAATAACCAGAAATGGTCTTTATTGAAGAAATTTCCTTTTCGTCTTTGAAGATGCATGTGGAAAATGCTATGTTGATCATTTTTCCGTATATGGATAATGTGACCTAGTTTTAGTGTAATCGTGCTAATTTGCATACTGTACCAACCAATCCGTAGTAAGAATCCAGTAATTTACATACTTTCCCCAAGATGCAACACACCGTTCAGTTTTGGGTTTCTCAATGTTTTTTGTGTAGTAAACATAATTAAACAGAGATATGAATGTCAATTAATACACAACATGAGTGGGTTATTAAAAACTTCAATAACTACATGTAAATGGGTCTATATTTAAAAACTGGATAATTCGCTGTCTGAGACATTTTTTTTATGAACAATCACTGATGCATTCCACTCATTTGTACAATTTACAAAAAATGTATGTACAATGTAAGTACTGAAAATACATTATGTACTTCAAATGGAAATTTATGAAGATTTCACAATTTTTTAATTTGCAAGTAGCCTGCAAAGACGAGCTAATAGCCTGGGATTTTCGCCAGTTGCCGCCTTCTAATGACAATCCTGGTTGAAAGATACCCAGATTGACCATGGCGGATTAAAATTGGAATAAAATTAAACGGCAAGTCGCCTTCCAACAGAAGCCATGAATAATATAGACCATGATCGCCTGTACAATATGGTTTTCTTTTGGGATTTTTGTCATTAATTGAGAAATATTTAGACAAAATTTGGGAAATTTGCTCCACAGTAAATTTACAATTGTTTGTTTGTTTGATGGTGTTTAATGCCACTTTCAGCAATTTTTCAGCTATATCATGGCGTCCAGTTTTTATTTGTGGAGGAAGCCGGAGTACCCGGAGAAAACACCAGACCTGCGGTAGGAAAACTGGCAATCCTTGTCAATTAAGATTGGAGTCGAGTACACCCTGCCTGCAGTGAGTATTGAACCCGCAATCTCAGTGTTGACAGACCACGTGATCAATAGTAGACATTTACACTTGTTAAAACAATTTCTAGTGGTAGGTGAATATACCAGAAACTATCTTTTACATGTCTCCATAGATACTAGTATTTATTTAAAAAAATGAAGTTCCTTAATACTCTGATAATTATAGGTTATTTACGTTTTTTGAAACGAGATGCGTTTTCTCGTTCATATCTCATCGATGGGCGACAGCCCTGAGATGAAATGACGAGAAAATGCATCGAGTTTCATAAAACGTAAATAATCTGTTTATCGCTGTTTTGTAACATTGTGACGTCACAGTGTTACTTAACGACGTCTTGACAGCGAGCTGAGATGGGCCCATCTCAAGTTACTAGAGTGAGATGGAATAATATCGCACACAAAGATCAAAGGAAAATACTGTAAAATAGCGATAACTTTATTTATGAAGGTAAAATTCCTTAGATAACATTTAATAATAAATTAAAGTTAGATGTAAATGAACACTTTAGCACAATGTAAGTTTGTATGATTTTGGTATGTAATCTGTGGTTTTGTGTAGATATATAAACATTTGTCAGGTGTCACTAATTTTACAATCTGTAGTGTTCATTGCAGATTAGTCATATTTTTGGCCATTTTGGGGATTTTCCAGTGATTGAATTCCAATATGTTTTAACCCTCGGGGTAAATGTCCTAAACATTTACTAACAATGTTGATTTAAAATTTCTCATTCAACTTATACAAACATAAGTCTATGGTAAATACCAAATTGTGTACTTTAACCCAGCACTCAAATATTGATCTACAGGCTGAACAAATTTACCGAACCAGCTTTGTGCTTAAGCTGTTATTAATTGGATCCAATCTGAAATCAATTTGGTATCATTCAGTGAGGAAAAGAGATGTAAACTTTAGGAACCATACAGACTGTAGCTGCATGTACCCCCACATGTATGTTGTTGAACCATAGATCAGTCAACAGATTTATTTACATGTACTATAAATACCAATTACCTGTGACCTGTCGGTGAACTTACACTTTCAGCATAACAATAATCTGCTTAATTAATGACCAGGCCAGTGAACTGACCAGTACAAACGTGACTTGGCATTATGTCAATAAACATGGTGAATTTACATATATTTATCTGTCATGAAAACCCTGAACAATTTTATGACCAGTATTTAGTCCACCAGAGTTGATGACCTTAAGTAATGGCATGTCTGATAACATGTATACATGTATTGATTGATTGAATTGATTGTTGAATTATGTCCAGCAAAGTTTCATTATATAAAAAAATAATAACAATATAGCTAACATGGTCACTGTGGACATTTTCAAAAGATATAAAACCACTAAAAATGTAGCATAGAAAACATGAATGTAATCTACTGACTGTTAGCTAAAGTGGCCTACATCAGCTAAATACATTTACAGTTAAAATTAAGTGGCCTACATCACCTAAATACATTTACAGTTAAAATTAAGTGGCCTATCAGCTAAATACATTTACAGTTAACATTAAGTGGCCTACATCAGCTAAATACATTTACAGTTAACATTAAGTGGCCTACATCAGCTAAATACATGTACATTTACAGTTAACATTAAGTGGCCTACATCAGCTAAATACATTTACAGTTAAAATTAAATGGCCTTCATCAGCTAAATACATTTACAGTTATATTTAAGTGGCCTACATCAGCTAAATATACAATTACAGTTAGCTGAAAAATTGCTTTGTGGACGTAAAACAACAATCAATCAATCAATCAAAATTAATCATCATTACATTCACATGTAGTATTTGTTTATTGTTAGCGTCTATTAACATGATAAAGATCAGTGGGGGTGAAAAGTAAACAAGATGTGTGAATAAAATTGTTGACTTGACTTGGGGAGTATTTTACGTCTTACACAGAACACTTAATGCCCTTGGTCCAATGGAGGAGTAAAATTGTTTGATAGTAATTTTTATTATATAATAGTTTCACCCTAAAAATAGAAATAAAAGTGCAATATAGCAGCCAATCAAAATAGCCGTTACCAGTACATGAATGTAACAACATAAAACAGCCAATCAGAATAGCCGTTACCAGTACAGGAATGTAACAACATAAAACAAACATAAATTATCAAACTAATATAATTTTATTAATGTAATAAAACAACTACTGACTTTGATATGTGGTCCCTATCAGGATTTCTCAATACCAAATAATAACTTAATGTACATTTTCTCTGGTTAATAGATCATGATAGCGACCTATATATAGGACACTAATTGTACTAACAACAATAATAATACCAATGGCATGCATTCATAACCAACAGACTGGAGACCTAAAACCCATTATGTATGGAAGTAAATTATTAACTTCATTGTTTAGGACACATCACAAACGTATCACATGTTATTTTAATCCTTTAAGTTAAAATTCAGAATATCAATTTCAAAACAAATCATTTATGTTCATCCCTCAAGTCAACAGTAAATAGAAATCAATAATCATGTTTATCAGATGTTTGTTACAGACATTAAGTAACAGTCAATAAAATCCCAATTGTTATTCACTGAGTACTACAAATTCTGTGATTAATTTCTATAAATAGAATTAATTCTCATCATTACTAATCCACCCCAGTAGTTGGGGTTTATGCACTCGTTTAGTTATTTGTCAGGTTTTTTGTTGTTGTTTTTTTTTTTTCGTGTATGAATATGAATTGTTTTTCATATTTATCTGTAAAATTCAAATTTAAATTCAAATTATTTATTGGTATAAAAATTCCAAAACAGAAGGAACCAGTGACAATACAATTTAATTTGATTCAAATTTATTGTCATATAAACATCTAAACAGAGTTTGTGACAAAAATAATTAAACAATATAACAGTAGAAATACACAATTAACATACTAGTTTGTTTGTTTGTTTGAATGGTGTTTTAACGCCACTTTCAGCAATTTTTCAGCTATTTCATGGCATCCAGTTTTTATTGGGGGAGGAAGCCGGAGTACCCGGAGAAAACCCCCGACCTGCGGTAGGAAAACTGGCAATCCTTGTCAATTAAGATTGAAGTCGAGTACACCCTGCCTGCAGTGAGAATCGAACCCGCAATCTCAGTGTTGACAGACCACGTGATCAAAAGTAGACGAACTATCTTGACCACTCGGCCACCGAGGCCCCAACATACTAGTAACTAGTATGTTAATTGTGTATTTCTATTGTTATATGTAGTATTTTACATGAACAATTTATTGGCTTTTAATTAAGAGTCCCAGGTCCTCAATACTAATGATTGTTTTATATTGGCTTTGCAAGTATTTAATTAAGAGTCCCCGGTCCTCAATACTAATGATTGTTTTATATTGGCTTTGCAAGTATTTAATTAAGAGTCCCCGGTCATCAATACTAATGATTGTTTTACAACACTATGTTTGCTCTTGGGCAATATCTTTTGCTATACATGTACATTGTACTAGTATTATTATATAATGTGGATCTTCAAAGGCTTTAAAATATTGTTTCCTTTGTTGACACCTCCATATTTTGTGAATTTTAACTACCTGTAAATATTATGGGATGTTGTCATGCTAGTGTAATAAGGTAATGACTATTTTTAACAGGTATCAACCAAGTTTTTAAATAAAACTATATCTGAAATTACATTGTAAAAACATTTACAACACACAATGTAACAAATTTATATTGAATTGTCTAATAGTAAAAATTTACATTTGATTGAATGGAAAGGATTGAACAACAAGAGCCCAAAGTTGAGGGACAAAATAACCCCCTTTTTATATTTAACAAACTCTGCAAAGCCCTGTGCATACATTATTACTGAATAAAAAAATGTTGAACCTTAATTGATAAATTGTGATTGAAGAAAAGGAATTTTATTTCAATACAAGGATCCTGAATAAGATTTTTTTTCCAATTTGTGTACTTTTGTTCTCTACAAAAATGTTGCTGTTTATACAGTTCACAGTGAAACAAACAAATATATTGCAGGAAGGTATTATAATTTATGTCGCCATAAATTTCTTAATTATTGGCTAATTTATGCAGTAACCAAAAACTTTGTTTTTTTTTCATTAACTTCCATTGACAATTTCTTATGGGCGAAGTGACAAGTAGAAAGAAACCAATTGGACAGAAGCTCCGAACAGCTACTAGTAGAATCAACATTTATACAATTTATACAGTTAGTCACTGCAATAATCTCATTTTATTTTTAAAATGTTAATACACTAATGCTTTTTTTTATCAATAATTATTTAACACTTAGGATCGCTGTGCATGGAATTTTGTTACATGTATAAATGTACACCGATAGGGCATGCATACTGTTAAACTTTAAACTGTACGCGTCCAAATTATATATTTTTCTCGAAATATTGCACGGAAAAAATTATTCTTATTTTGTCTGTTTGTTGCTTTAACTGCAAGTTCTATGATATAAATAAAACATAAATCGATAATCATAACAATTCTCGATGATCAATGTCCACCTGTTGACCACATTACGTTAAATGACAGCGAAAGGTAACCAAAAAAATTAATAACAATGATATCAAAAGTGACTACTTGATTGCCTTGGGATATTTTTCATAATAAATTACAGTCTTTTGATGAAATTGCTATTTTACAACCATAACACAGGAAATGTTCACTAGGTTCAATAATCATTCATCCATGGGAAAAATAGTGGTTTAGAATTGACATGATTTAGGATATTAATATTCTTGCCAAGCTTGATAATTCTACTTCTACTGTCTGAGGACCAACTTCAACTGAATGAAGAAACTGTCATTTTTCTGTGCATGTCTATGTAATTTACAAATTTAAAAAGTGATTTATGTGAAAAATAAACTTCTATTAGTTAACAGTGATAAATTTATCTGTGATAATTAAAAAAAAATTTCTATAGAGGTTAAAACTATTTACATAACCTTGTATTTAGTGGCTGTAGTTGTATTGGATTATTGCTGTTTTGAATGATTCAATGGAATGATTCATTAGGATAATTACAGGGATGCTATCCCAGATATAACTAGGATGCATCCCATGGAGGCATAGAATCAACTAATGGCTCATCCTACACAACCTTGATGCATCCCATGGAGGCATAGAATCAACTAATGGCCCATCCTACATCCTACACAACCTTGATGCATCCCATGGAGGCATAGAATCAACTAATGGCCCATCCTACATCCTACACAACCTTGATGCATCCCATGGAGGCATAGAATCAACTAATGGTGCATCCTACACAACCTTGATGCATCCCATGGAGGCATAGAATCAACTAATGGCACGTCCTACACAACCTTGATGCATCCCATGGAGGCATAGAATCAACTAATGGCCCATCCTACATCCTACACAACCTTGATGCATCCCATGGAGGCATAGAATCAACTAATGGTGCATCCTACACAATCTTGATGCATCCAGGACATGTATATGCAGCTAATCAAGAATCCTGGTAAACTTTAATTATGGCAAAATAGACAGGACAGTTTGTAATGCTTGTACTGTTATGCCATGCAATTGCCATTCAGACCAATTAACAAAGAACAGGACAGGAAAAGTTTCTGGGTTCAAATATTAATTTACTAGTACATGTATGCTAAAACCAGTTAGACCACTAGTAGGCACTACATATAGCTGTTGACAGACATTCCAAGTCTGTGGTTTATGCCCTTATTTTCTGTTGTTTTTTCTGGTCTTTGATTGTTATTTGGGTTTGATTATCTCCCCTTCTTAGGGTACTGTAAATATACTAAATGCTGAAAGGAATACTGTGTTTGTATAATAAAACAATTGATTCTAGCTCTGATACAGCCTTCCAACATGTATAACATTCTTATAGCTGGCTGTTTAAATGTTTTATGGGTACATTTTGTAATGGCAGGTAACTTTTATTGCCCAAGTAATCAGAACATGGAATTCCCAACTGATTTATGCAAGACAGATAATAACTATAAAGTATACATGCATCAGTCATCACAGACAAATGTTTAGAAATGAAAATAAACACAATTGCTGTCTACAAATATATAGATGTGCATTCAAAAATGTGTATTCATAGATGTGTATTCGTAACAAAGCATGTTTCCTATCAAAATTTCATACATGTATGTACATTTTTGTACATGTGTATTTCAGATAGATGCAATTGACTTTTTGAGCAATTTTAGCTATTTTTATAACTTTTGTTGACTGGGCTTTAATGCCACTTTCAGCATTTTTTCAGCTACATGTACATCACAGTTTCCAGTTCTTATTGAGAACATGGAGAAAGGAAGCCATAACGGACTTTGTACATCACACATAATATGCATGGACTGGTTGTCGAAGAATAAAGAAATATTTTAACTGTATATAACTTTGTGCACTGTACATGCAACTGTTTTGTTTTGTTTTTTTGAATGGATGTTTTAATGCCACTTTCAGTAATTTTTCAGCTATATCATGGCGTCCAGTTTTTATTAGGGGAGGAAGCCAGAGTACCAGGAGAGAACCTATGACATGCGGTAGGAAAACTGGCGATCCTGGTCAATTAAGATAAAGAGTTGAGTACACCCTTTCTGCAGTAAGAAACAAACCAGCAATCTTAGTGTTGACAGACCATGTGATCAATAGTAAACAAACTACCTTAAACACATGGCCACCCAGGCCACTGTACTGTAACTGTAATAATGTGTCTGATGATCTTGAGTAAAACATCGTACTAGTACATGTATGTGTACATGTACAGGTAATATATTATTAATTAGGTATTAACTATACCATTACAGAGAAAATCAGAGTCACCCATAAATAACTACCAAAGGAATAGTAAGAATAAAAGACAGGACTGAATCACTCCTGGCACTTTGATGTCAAAAAGCAGTGCATATATCAGCAAAGTACGATCATATCTTTTAACTGTGTCACCATTTTTTTGGCAGTTTGGTTTGTTTGTTTGTTGATGTACGTGTTTTAACGCCACTTAATTTTTCAGCTATATCATGGTGCTCAATTTTTATAGGGGGAGGAAGCCGGAGTACCCAGAGAAAACTGACCTGATGTAGGAAAACTGGCAATCCTTGTCAATTGAGATTGGAGTCGAGTATACCCTGCCTGCAGTGAGAATGGAACTGTCAGTTTTGTGTTAAAGATGTTCATTATTGTTATCTGATGACACCTTAACAGTGTGTTGTATGGAATGTTGTTGTCATATGCAAATTAACATGGTTGTATTACAATTGGGTAACAATTATCCATATATGGTGAAATGATAATTTTACGACTGACTCATTTCGTCATGGCAGCAATAACCAGTATTTTCATAGATGAAAAAGAAATGACTTTTGATATTTGGCAATATTTGAAGCTTTAATAATGTAAAAGAGATCATGTTTGAAATTTATATAAATAGATCAAAGCTAGAATTTTTTATTTGCTACATTATGAGTAAAATTGGGACTAAATAATTCTGCAGTTAATCTTACAAACAACATAACTTACATCAGAAACAGGCAGTAAAATTCAACCTAGGATATCTACATGTATAAAAGATCAGCTAATTTTATTGAAAAATGTAGATTTCATGAGGGTTTTATAGGAATATTAATTTCTGTTTACAGAGGTTGAAACTAACTGAGTTTATCCTTAAACATGTTAAAGATGAGTAGTTTAATATAATTTGTATGTTTTTGATTTAGAAATATCGATATACTAGCAGCTCATTATAAGAATGAACTGTACAGTTACCAGTACATACATGTATGTCAGTACTATGATCAATTTTATTTACAAGGCCACGAGCTGTCTGCAGGTTTATACTGAAACATCTGTTGTTATTGTACCATCCTCCAAAGTTAAACAAGTACAGGTACCAATGTTTTATCTGTTCATAGCCATGGTGATGTAAATATGAAGATGCTTCTCTTTCTTTTTGAACTTTTCAGGGGTGACTCTTAATGGTAATAAAAGTCTCAAATTGGGTGGTTGTCATTCTAGATGTGATTACTCCATTTAGATTTTCAGAAACCAATTCAATTATCTGTCAAAATTATTATTCTTTTTCAACTGAACTTTTAAACAGTGCTTTGCTTCTTAAACATCAAAACATAAGTGAAAGAACATACACCTGGTCGGTTGCCATCATTTTTTCTTTATTTTAGGGATGAAACTTAACAGTCGCCCAGTCGCCAGTGCGAGTAGAATTTTTGTTGGCTGACCAAATGCCTGTGTCTAGATCGCCCAGTTGGCGAACGTAACAAGTGTAGTACTATGCACCGACCAACGAATGCTTAGACGCATTTTGCGTTTACCTTTCAAGTTTTGTCCCTTAAAAATGTTATTGGCAATATTTCGGGCGTGTAGGATATTTGGTGAAGTGGCGTAATTATAATCCAGATTGGGAATAGATATAGAACAATTTAATTGACATTTGCGTCAGGAATCGTCTTGAAATATTTTACGAGACATTTTTTGTCAAACGGGAATAATCAAATCCGCCTAAGCTGGTTCCCGCCTGACTTATCTTTGTCAATACCACCATGGAGTTAATAATGGTGGAAACCAGTACAAAGCAAATAAATTACGAAAATCACCGGTAGTAAATATGATTTCGATTCCAGAGGTTTTAAATACAATGTTTCCTATTAACTGTCAAGATTAAAACACAATAATAATAATAAGTATTTTGGAAGTAACTTTTAGCATATTAATTAAATTACAATAACATATCACTTACAATTTTGTAAAGAATTTATAATAGCGCATTGTCCATTGAATATACATATTTTGCAATGATGTCATTTTCTACTTCTTGTTCAATTAACACAAAGAAAGATTAAATTTATTGTACATTTTAAATATAGAAAACATTCATTGTTTTGTTTAATGCAAAACAAGACAGACAACACATAAACTTAAATCCTACCCATTATCATAGCAAGTTTATAGTTTAAATATCAATTATTTATGAAAAAAATAACATACAATAGCACTCTATAGATTGTAGCTATTTCAATCATACATTTGTCATGTTTATGTGTGCATTGTTACTAGTAGCATCTGTGGCAGTCTTTTCTGTCTTACAAATAAATCTAGAATGAAAATGGGTGGACATTTTCCAGCATACTTAAAATGGAAATAAGTTAAATGTAGGATTTTGAGTCAAATAGCTGGTAGCTTTGAGGGGAGGTTCCTACATTCTGAGAGATAATCTTAATTTCTGGAAACAAAATACAAGCGTTCAACAGACTCAAATATCTAATTATGTATGTAGTGATCCAAGGTACTAGTAGGTAGTAACAATATCAAAACAAGACAATAACTTCTGAATTCATGTACATAAGCAAATTTGTACACATGATCATATAATTTATAGTTAAAACACACTTGCGCTGAAAAAAGTTGGGCCCCTAACTATATTGTTGGGCTCCTGGATTTTTTCAGGCTAGAGGCCCAGCTGGCTACTGCAGGAGAAAAGTTAAGCTCTATCCCTGCATGCATTTAAATGTTTATACTTCAAGTTACTTTTAAATTTGACTACATTGTATTTATATGAAGAGTTTAAGTAAGTAGGGTCTTTACATTTATAAAATATGTGAATATTCAAAATGTTTTATGAATTATATATCAATACATTACAGTTTTGCTCTCGATTGTGATAAAACTTTAACAATGATATAGATCAATAGATAATCAGTCGATTGTAATAGATAATTGGTTTGTTGCTAATTTTTTTTTGTTGTTGATTGCACAACAAACAAAATGATCCAATCAAAACTAGATATCAGTGAGATGGTACCCATCTCTGTGGGCCCGCCGACCTGGAGGTCAAGGTCAAAGGTCATCAAGATACTAGTAGGGCAAGGTGACCAAAGTTTAGACGTTTGTAACTTTGGGCAAAATATTTTTTTTCTATATACTAATCAGAGTTTTCAGGGACAGAACTTAACTTTTTTAGCCAGTAGCCACCTGGGCCCCTACATTTTAAAATTTAGGAGCCCAGATCAAAATGTAGTAGCCCAGGTGTCACCATTGAGAATGAACAATTCGTGTAAAAGGCACGCACCCTCAAAAATTTAATAAATTTTTAAGTACATCTTTATTTTTACAAAAGTTTTTTATATACACAATCCTCATTCAGTTCGTTTTCTACCTCAGAATCTGTTTCCCCTTCCTCATCATCATCATGCCCCAGTTTATTTTTAATTCTCTCCATTTCATCTAATAACTTATTTACATAGTCCTCCTTTTCTCTTTCACTACTTGTCTCACCCTTCTCACTCTCCTCATCTAACACCTGAATCTCATTCTCTACCTCTTGTGCTTCATTCCCCTCTCTCTCACCCTCAAGTCTTAAAACATGGTCCACATGTAAATTGTCTTTGTCCTTAAGAGTTGGCCTTCTGCTTCGGACAGAACTAGTGTTCCAGTGCTGTATACTTTCCAATGGGTTAAACTGCTTAATTGGTGCTGACAGCAACTTAATTGCAAGTGAGTGATTTAGAGCATCCTGACCTAAGTTGCTTCGAATATCAGTTTTTGTTAGTTTCAGCTGAGAAAAGCCACGTTCAGCTTCAGAACTTGAAGGAGACATTGTTAATATCAAATCAAAAACACACAGAATATTCTTGTACTGTCCCATACGTTCATTGATCAACTTCCAATCTACAGTTTCTGTTAACAGCTCCCTAAAAATAAAGCATATTAGAAAATAACATTCCTGTGATGGCATCATTAGTTGTTCTTATCTATGGAACACTATTCTAAATTATTTCTTACTAGTAGAGTTATATTTTTACATCTTTAAGGCTTATCATGATTTAATGTTTAACTGAGATAATATATGTATCATGGCAATCACTGAAAGTCTAAATTATGGAAAAGGACTATAAGTATAATCAGTTGTGGATATGTAAACTTCAACTCAAGAATTATGATCAAGTAACAACCAGATTATGATTTGAAATAACTGTAACAACCTACAAGTCTAAAACCTCCTTTTTCAGAATTGTCCATTCAGTTTCAGCATCCTCTACATCTACTCCAACATCCACAAGGACTGTCCTAAAGTGGTCAAGAATAACTTGAAGTTCTTTGTCACCAAACTCTGAAAATGTTTGGAAACAATTATTATGTGTACCAAATAATGTGATACAGTGTGTAATGTTCTGAAAATACATTTGTAATTTGTATATGATTTAAATAGTAAATTGTTTATATACATGATATATGCAATGCACTCTGACTCATGACTGACACTTTTACAAAAATGGAATAAAACAGTCAGCTAGAGAAAGTACCTAAATTGACAGGCTAGTGACCATGAAGTTAACATTTTGTTGTAATGATTCTTAAATGATCAATCATGTAACATCATAATTAAATTTCAATTAATATGTATAATTTATCAGCATAATTTATAAATTTAATAATGGTGTATATAGTACATGTAATTTCAACATTATTCAAATTGAAGACTAAAAACAATAACTGAACAATTACTTAAAATTAAAATCATTCATTTGGCCAAAATTTATCTTGGATGTTTTTAAAAGGAAATTGAAAATTTAAAATGATATTTTCAAAGACAAAGTCAAACTTGTAATAATTGTATAAATAATTTTGTTCAAATTAAATTTTGGCCAAAAGAATAGCATGCAAAATAAACATTTTATTTTAAAACCTTTCAATGAATCCCAAGTTTTTGGCCAAATCCTAAAATTAGCAATTCGAGTAGCAGATATAACACTTGTGACTGCAGTTTCAGAAAACTCAGAGAATCGTTTGCTAATAGCTTCAATAATATTTGAAAGAAATGTTTTCCTTGCAGCAGTGAATTCCACAATGTTACAGTAATTAAGAGAAGTTCCTTGGAATTCATTCTGATTCATAACCTTACGAAGATGTGGTCCATCACTGTTCAGTAGGAAATAAATGGGATATTGAGTGATAAATAAATTACACTGATTACAATTTAATTTAAAAATTTGAACATTTCAATTATTATTAGAAATCAAAGCCTTACGTGCCTTAGGTTATTAATTTATTACACATGTTGATTAGAAATTGTTGGGCTTTAAAGATGTAAAGATTAAAAAGTCAATAAATATTATAACAAAGCATTAATTTATTGAAATCAAAATATAAGTATGATTAAAAATTACCTATATGTACAAAGAAATAATTTAGCACAAGTTCCAGCAACAACATGTATGTGATATGGTTAAAGATTTGTTTTTTTATTTTACCTTGTTTGGTACTTTTTGAGAACATCCAAAGTTGCTGCCATGATGTTATGCTGCTCACAAATGAGGCTAGTTCTATCTTGCAGTATTAAGGACATCCGTCTTAGAACTTCTAGTACATCCATGAGAAGATGAAGAAAGCAAACAACATCTTTTGATTTAAGGAGTTTTAAAAATGCTATACCCTTGGCCTTCGAGTCAACAGATACTCTCTCAATTGGCTCGGACAGCTGAAATAAAATGTTTTAAATGCCGGTAGCTGAAATGATTTAATTTGAGAAACGTATACTCAAGTCACTCAGGCACTGTCATGATATATTAATAAAAATGCCAGTCTGAGCCATGAGTATAATATCAATATGAAGTACCAACTTCTATCTATCCTTTATGAGATTGCACACAGTGTTTCTTGTTTCACTTTAAATGAATCATGACGGACGCTAAGAGTAAAGACGAAAACATTGTGCAAGGATGTTATAAAAGAAAAGGCTTTGCAAAACATTAAATGTATTAGAATAAACAAATTGAGTAACTTTTGACAAGAAAACATATTTATATTACTCAATATGATATCTCTAATGTCTTGCAACCATGTTGTGTTTTTGTCATTTCGGATCCTAAAATCGCAATGGAAGAGGAAGGTTTGGTGCCATAACACATGGTTCAACCCAAAATTTCGTTTGAACTGGCACTGCCTGTACATTGTACTAACTTAAGTCAGGACCATTGCGATCCAGCATTTGTCCGGTGTGACTGCTTTTTTTTGTTTTGTTTTTTTGTATTTTGTTATTTTTTTTGTTTATTATTTTTTTTTTTGCTTTATTTTGTGTAAACACAATTACATGTACATGTACCTGTCCAAGATGACCAACAATGAACTTGTATGACGTAGTTAGATTTGTAACACATGTAAGTGCATGGCCAATCCACCTGGTACCACCAGCTTTTGTAGGAATAAGCAACCTATCATCATCTTCTCGTAAAGCATCATAACTTCTGTACAGCATTGCCCTATTAAGTGCACTATTATGATAAAAATAATACAAGCCCATGCATAGAACAGAGACCGTCTTGTCATACAGCTTTACATTCTTGGAAGCATCTTTCAGTGCCAGTTCTAAGCGGTGAGCCATGCAGTGAAGTGTAATTAGAGACGGTTGATCTGCTTTCAATAAAGCACTGACTCCTGACCTACATCCAACCATCACACTAGCTCCATCACAAGAGAGCGCTACTGTTTTTTTGATGACATCATTGTAGTTTAATAAAAGATTTTCAGCCAACAAATCTTTTATTCCTGATACTATATTTTGAGCATTTGCTCGTTCCACATTTTTTACACCAAGGAAATTAACTGAAATTTCACCACCCCTTGCACTTCGAACATACCACATTTCTTGTTCTTTTACGGACGTGTCTGTTGATCCATCCCCAATTAAACAGTTGAAATTGGATGTGGAAATTGTAGATGCTACAGATTTAAACTCAGTTTCTGCAATAGCCCTAATGAAGGAGTTTGCGGATTTGGAATTCCTGTACGTGTTTCCTAGTTTGAGCCCTTTAATTTCATCCAGATCACAAAGCCAAACGTAATCATTAAGGGGGCGGTTGTGTTGGACCATGGCGTGTACATTCCTAAACATTATATTTAACTTTTCAATGTTCTCTTTGTTTAGTGTTTGTATAATTTTTGCTGCCTGTGATTTAGATTTTGCTTCATGTTTTGCGTTGTATAGAAGGACCGCTTTCTCATGGCCTTTTGATTTTTGATGTTTTTGTACACTATCTAATTTGTATGAAACACAACCGCTAATAAATTGGTTCATTACATTTTTATCCCCGAATTCCTTACAAATTGAACAAATAATCCCATCGTCGGTGTTAATTAACCAACTTCGGCCCTTCTCCCACTCTTTTAAATACGTTCTCGATCGTTTAGAGGCTTCATATTCCTTATAATATTCCTCCTTGTCATCCTTTTTTCTTTTTTTACCCGGAGGATTGCCCCCTTTCACAAATTTCCACATCGACGATTGCATATCGGAAAACAGAAAATGATTGTAGTTACGATCTGTTACGGAAAAAACACGAAATATTCCGCGTTTCGCGACTGGGTTTCGAAATTCGGGATCAGTTTAAGTAACTTTTGTTTCCGGTAAACATGTACGTTAATAAAATGCTTTATTATTTAAAAAAAGCTTCGTCAGAGAGGTTTGGCCCCCTTATCAACAAGTTTCTCTCGCCCAGGTCCTCATTGAGAATTTAGTCGCCAGCTGGGCTCCTTTGAAACAAGATTTTAATCGCCCAGCTGACAATTTAGTCGCCGTGGGCGAGTGGGCGACCGTTAATTTCTGTCACTGGTTTTCATCCTTTTCTGTGGGGTACATTCTTTTATTTACAATTTTTTTTATTTCTAGCAAACAATAGAAAATAGGTACATGTCCTAACTTTGGTCATTTGGCCATGTGTGTATTGATTTATTATACATTCATTAAATCATGATCAATATGTTGGTCATCCTGTATTGTGCCCAAGTTTATAGTTTGTGTCACAGACATGTACTATTCACATGTAAATTGTTAACACAGAAATAGATATTTTACTCTTTCAAAGTACTTCTGAACCCTAAATATTCTGTATTATGTATGTACTACTTGTCATTTAATCTGATACCCAGTTTTTCTGTGAATTCCCTTATTGTACACAAATTTGAAAAAAAAAAACAACAAAAAAACCCCCCATACTAGTTAGTAGTATAGTGTACATGTAGCTGTTTTAATTGATACATTTACTCCTTATTTTTGTCCAATTATAACTAGCTCAATTATTTCATATATATTGTTTAAGTCAATACATTTTTTTGCATAGATCTTTAATGGATATTACATATGGATTAGTCAATGTTACTCAATTTCACACCTAATCAATTTTTCCGGTCCTTTTATAATTAATGTGTAATAAAAACCATTTCATCCTCACTATAATTTCGCACCCAAGAAGCACTGTTTAATATCAACTACTTTCAAAACAAACATTATGTGCCTCAAACAAAACTATATTCCCACAATAACATCTATAAATTACTTTGAAAATAATTTCTCAATTTGCTATCCAAGTTATTTCCACTTCATAAAAAAACATGGAACATATCATCAAAGCCAAAATCTGATTGACTGGAAATGTATGGATAACTTCATTTTGTTAACTTAGGGACAGACCATTTAACTTGAAAGGGGGTTCCTTGGTTTTTTGTTTTGGTCAGAAAATTTTTTTCGCGCAGAGCGCAGACAAAATATTTATTTTTAGGAGGTGTCGCGACATAATATATTTTTTCATTATTAGCATTAATTTATATAGCAGAAATCCTTCTTCAGAATATTTTTTTTCTTACCCTCTGCTTCCAAAATATTTTTTTCATCAAAAATCATTTTCAGAATATTTTTTTAGGAAAAAACCAAGGCCCCCCCTTGCAAGTTAAATGGTCTGTCCCTTATGGAGGTTAAACTTTAATTATTTTTTTAATGTCATGAAAATAAAAATCAATTTTTCCCCCTTTTTTTTCTGCTGTGTCATCAAAGCAATAGCTACAATAATGTAGCTCCTATATGAACATAAAAATGGAAGCTCCTGTTGGGTATGTTATAATGTAACTAACCCCACCACAAGGCCCCCCCCCCCCCCCCCCGCCCTTTTTCTCTTCCTAGCTTTTTGTTAAACTAACGAAAATAAATTTGTTATTAGAATTATATTTTATTATTCATATCTTTGGTATATGTTTAATTTCACGTGATAAGGTCATAAGGTGAAGTGGTCAACAGGAGCCCGAAACTTCAGTTGACCTGACCAAGCCCAAGCCAAGGGCAAGGTAAAACTTGCATTCAAAAAATGTATTCGAAGTAATATACTATAACACTAGAAAACAGGTAGTTCTTAATTAGTGACATGTTCTTATTCAACTTTTAAACTAATTACTAAAATTGTCTAACGTCGTAATAAAAACATTTGTCAAATTTCTTACCTGGATACCTCGGTGGATCATTAGTTTCCGTAGAAAGTTCACACAAAAATATAACTATCACAGAATAATAAAGAACAAGTTTTTGACAAATCCAATTCATTTTGTAGTTATAATTATCCACATTATTAGTAAATAACGTCCACTAAATTATCTCTATCCTGGGTCAGCACAGTACATAATGTGACGTGTATTACTTTAAGTCACTTCCATTGAGTTTCAATTCACAATTTGTGTACTGCATTTTTAGTCAACCTTGAACTTTCATAGTCTACGATTAACCAATCGGCGAAAAACAAAACAAACTGCCGGGAAATGGACTATAGTCTGTTTCTATATAGTTATGGCAGCTTTAATGACTGTAGAAGTTTGCCTCTAGCGAAACACTGTTGATGTTGAATTATTAATAAACACGTATTGAATAATTAGCGTAGACATCTTCGAAATTACATAACGTTAATGATCGAATTACAATAACAAAACAACGACTTTTTTGCACAAGCAAGAGATCGATCCTAATTTGTTATCGTAAAAATCTATAATTTGTTTACTGCAGCGGCTAGGCTTAGAAGCTGAGATCGGTAATATAACGATCAGTTTAATGGCAGGAAGTTAATAAATATAATATGGGTTTCATCTGGTGTTATGACAGCGATTTTCTGCTATGAACATTCAAACATTTAAAAACAAAAAAAACAAAGACAAAAACTAAAATTCAAAAACAAAACAAACAAAAAAAATAATTAACCGCCAAACGATTAAACCAACAGAATCGTAAATTCTATTGCACAGAAACTGAAGAAGAGTATCTTGAGACATTTTGACAAAAAAAAAACCAGTTGTGCATCTTCTGGTACATGCATACGCTTTTTTAGGACATGATCAATTGAAATTGGTTGTTTTCTATTAATTAGGAAACAAATGTATTGCATTTGAAAATTTAGAAGCATCATTTGGTGATTTGATTGCCGGTAATAGAGTTTACTGGCGACGCGTAAGCGGAGCCTATAAATGGATTTTTGCGACCATCATTTCACCAATTTATGCCGGCAAATCTTCAACGATTACCTCCATTTTTATGCTAAAATTAAAAAAAAAACTAAAAAAAAACTAATTAAAACGAGGTTTTCTTATTTCACCGGAAATAACGTCTGCTCTTAGGTCAACTTCAGACGGCGTTAATTGTGGAATTGATGTCATGAAATTATTTAAATTGTCCAATCAGGATTGACATTATATTAAGAATTGCATTAGAATTTAAGTTGCTTGATTTTGTAATGCAAACGGCAGCTGCTCCCCTGCCTATACACAATTTACGGACCTGGGCCACACAAGTTTGAATAAGATCACAGCTACCTGGTACAAAAAACGAACGTGCTATACCTATACATTACAGGTTGCTATAATGACCTGGAAAACGGATATTAATGTTTTTCTTTGCACATAACGGTAACATTCTTTAAAGTTTTCGACAGTGAATAGATACATATTACAGCTTTCTCAGCTCATAAAGACACCTGTGTTGCATTAAAACATAATGTCTGTACGAATTTATGAATTTTGTAGCTGTTTAAACCACGTGTTGTAGCCATTAACAGTGTAATATATTACAATAACAATTACAAAGCAACAGTAATCCGATAACTAATTAAAGAAATTTGAACATGCGCTCTGAAATAAAAACCGAAAGAGTTTGTAGAATTGTATAGAAATGAGTTGTTAACCCATTCCTCCATAATGACGTCATATGATGCTTCCCTATTTACTCTATAATGACGCCTTGAGATGCCTATATGTGGTACGTTGGTTGTAGCGTCCAATATAACAATTATACACTATAGGCAATGCCAGGAACAATTTTTTTTTCGCTTTTCAATCCTGGTTAATGAATATATTTTAAAATAAATGCTTAAAGGTACATGTATCTTATGCTGCCTGCTTTTAGTTTAGTGTTTTGTGTATTTTTTTAATTTGTGTCAGCCTCCTTAATTAAATCTATTTTAAATATATGTTTTAAAATGCCAATCTCCACGCAAAGGATTCTGGGTATCCTACGTCAACCACAATCACCTCTGCCATACCATTGGTTGACATTGTGAGAGATATCTCTCATGGATGATAAGCTTCGCGTACAAACGCAGTAATTTCAATGTAAAATTGTATCTGAAGTGTATAAAAAGACTATATAAAAATAAATAAAATCTCGTGTATTATTTTACAAACATCCTTCTTTGTTTACAAACGTCACGAGCAGACGACATATGTAGTCCCGCAGTAAATGGAGGATGACGTGTGGCAGAGGTTATATCTGGGAACCAGTTATGTTCTCTGTGCCGGAGAGTGTTAAAATGCATGCAGTGTTATGCTATTTATCTTTAATGCTTATCATGCTTGTATACACTTTGTATGAATGTACCCTAACATGTATGGTAGCATTGTGCTATCGTGTCATGTTTTTTTATTAGTTCTGTTGTATTAAATATTAAGTCGGTTTAAGTACGGAAGCCGTAAGGGGACATGAAAAATAAGAATTTTTTTAATTTGTTACCTCGATCAAACAGAATTGTTTTTTCAAGATCTCGATTAAACAGTCTATCATTAAGGATACTGTTATATCGAGAAAACAATGTCTTTATATCGAGATCACGATATAACAATTGTGTTTTCTCGAGAAATAGATACAATTGTTTTATCGAGAATACGATATAACAATATCTTTATATCGAGATCACGATATAACAATTTTTTTATCGAGAACACGATATAACAATATCTTTATATCGAGATCACGATATAACAATATCGTTTTCTCGAAATCATGATACACTTATTTTATCGAGATCTCGATATAACCGTTTGTTTTATCGCGATAACGAATTTTTAAAAATCTTCTTATTTGTAATGTTCCCTTATGGCTTCCGTATATAAGACTCTAAATTTACTTACTTACTTACTTACTTACTTATGTCGTAACGGAATTTTCACTTAGATTATGGCTTCAAAAATACAAGAATATACTTTGGTTTGGAACTTTTTTTTTCGGTCGGAAGTGTTACCTATAGAAAGGTAACTCCGAGACTGCTTGTATTATTTTACAAAGAAATAGCACAATACAATGTTACAAATAAAATAATTATACAGATTAAATGTCAGTTGTTACGATAGTCGGGAATGTTCTTGTTTGATCTGAGTAAACGGACAATTCTTCTATTAACGGATTAAACGTCTAATAGTTATCAAAACAGGATAAATATTGAACCTCCAATTATCCCAGAAAAGAAATGCAAATGGTAATACAAATTATAATTCTTGAAGTTATTCTGTTGTTTTAAAATTAACACCATGATACTTACTTACATCTGAACTTGGCGTATAACTTTGACGTTTACAAACTATGGCCGTCTGAATAATGGACTTATTCCTCTTGTCACAGAATTCACCATTGTCTAGGTTCGGAGAATCGGATTTTGAAGATGATAACAGCAATCCGGTTTCACTTAGTTCGTACAATTCGGTGAGAACTTCAGACTTGTACTCTGATGAGGAAGCAGACCAAGATTCTGACCGCTCTAAGGAGGACGATGATGTACTGCCTGAGACACTCTCCGGCACAGAGAACATAACTGGTTGCCAGATATAACCTCTGCCACACGTCATCCTCCATTTACTGAGGGACTACATTTGTCGTCTGACAGTGACGTTTGTAAACAAAGAACTATGTTTGTAAAATAACACACGAGATCTTATTTATTTTCATTTAGTCTATTTATATACTTTTGATACAGTTTTACTTTGAAATTAATACTATTGTACGAGAAGGTTATCTGCCATGAACAAGGATTGCCAGTTTTCCTACCGCAGGTCGGGGGTTTTCTCTGGGTACTCCGGCTTCCTCCCCCAATAAAAACTGGACGCCATGAAATAGCTGAAAAATTGCTGAAAGTGGCGTTAAAACAGCATTCAAACAAACAATCAAATCCGCCTGAGAGATATCTCTCATAATGTCAACCAATAGTATGGCAGAGGTGATTGTGGTTGACGTAGGATACCCAGAATCCTTTGCGTGGAGATTGTGCCTGAGAGTGACGGTGAATTTGATTTACAGCTTAGTGCTTGGTTGGTTTTTGGTGCATATTTACAGCCACTTTCAGCAATTTTTCAGCTATATTATTGCCTCTAATTTTTATTTAGGGAGGAAGCCGTAGTACCCGGTGAAAACCTCCGACCTGCGGTTGGAAAACTGGCAATGCTTGTCAATTAAGATTGGAGTCGAGTACAGCCTAGTGAATTACTTAGCGGTCAGTTGACCAGCAAATCAAATGATGATTTTTGGTCTGATGTTTTGGGGATATTGATATCTCAAAATTGTGGGGAAAACCATCCTCAAAAGTCAGGGTTTCTGTGTCCACATGTGTCCACGAAACCCTGACAAACTTAGGTAGGAAATTCCCGGGCTAGAAGTAACTATTTTGATTGGCTACATCATACCTTAATGTAGCCAATCGAAAGCTCGCTTTCATTCACGACTTTGTTCGGGGATATCCCGATGTCGATTGTAAACAAGAAATGATATGGGTTACACCCATATCCAGAGATGTTCGATTTGTCTGTTCTATGTGTATCCGATTTGGTTTAATAGGTTTTTTAAGTTATATTTAAAATTTCATCATATACTGTAAAGGGTTACAAATATAGACGATTGTGGAAGGCAAGAAATAATCATCTTGATTATAATATCTCAACTTTGAGAAGAGTACTGTAATAAAAAAGCAAAGTGTTGGAAAGACAAATGTTTACCGTACAATAACAATACATTAACCTTTTCGAAATCACATTGTCACGCGGTTCTGTGGGGAAAAAAAGGGGGTGTAAGATCGGCAGTTATCGGGTCCTTCAGTCGGGCATCCTCGGATGATCAAAGAAAAATACCGACAAGTTACAATTTCTATTGATTTAATTTTTACAATAATTAAAATTGTTTTTCAAAAAATTTGCAATTAAATGTATTCAAACGTCAAACTAACGTTCATGTGCATCTAAGAACTAAATAATATTTTCAGACTTTAAAATAAACCAAAAAATAAAAATTATAGAAAAGTCTTATTTTTACCAGAGACATGTAATTATATGTCATCGTTTCTGCAAAACAATTTATAAGTTTATTAACTTCTAAAATTATTTTCAACTATTTAAACTGTTGATGACCTTTATTCGAATGTAACTGAATTGTTTTTCTATTGTATTATTATATACATTTTTCAAAATTTCATTTAGCTTTTTTAAATTTCTGTTTGTTTAAAGGACTTCATATACGATCTTAGCGGTATGTTTAAATTAATTCTATAAGTATCTTAATATAACTTGTTTCTTTAAAATAGTTGAACATAACAAAATTTAAATCTTGAATTTTAAAAAAAACCATAACTTTTGTGTGTTTTTTTATCATAAAGAAATTTTTCTTCCCTACCAATGTCTATGACATTTTTCACTGATTCAGAAATCAAATTTCTTTAAATAACATGCGTGTTTTAAAATCTTATTTTCGTAAAAAAAAAAATAATCTAAATTAGCATTTTCGTGGCTAATTATGCGAGTCTAAATTATCTTTCATTTTTACCTTTCATTAAAGTTCAGTGTCATAAATAAGCAATTAGCAAATAAACAAGGCACATGTAATTTACAATTTACAATTACATCACAGAAATATCTCTTACCCCACCCCCACCACGCACAAACACACGCCTCGTTCTCGGCCATTCTCGTGCGAGAGAGTTTGGGATTAGAAATCGTTAATAATCAAAACCCAGGGAAATTAAATTTAATGTTCAAGATTGATGAATTTTATACATAAAGGTTTCATTTTCTACCCTAATACTGAAATAATCCAGAAATAATACTGAATATTATCGATCATGGCTTTCTGGATGAGTGGTCACAAGCGCGTTAAAAATACTGTTGGGCAACCGATGATGCACGAAGGGAAATTCATGCATTACGTAATACTACAAAATTTTAAAATGCATTATTTTTATTAAATCAACTTATGAATTCCTATAAAAACAAATTACATTCACATTCTATTATGTGAAGATTAGAAACTGCATAAAAAATACAAAGCTTAAGTACCCTTATAAATTCTGACATAAACAAAGAAATAAAATAGAAAATAATCGATCAAGTCAAATTTATAAACATCTAAATTTTTATGTAAAGATAAGAATGCAAAAAAGATATGAAGCTTGCTCTATCAATCGTGAAATAATCAAAACAAAACAAAATATATTATGATAAAATTGAACCGAACAAGTCTTTCTAACACATATACATTACGTAATATAACATAACAAAATCTAAAAATGCCTTTTTATTATCAAATTATCTAACTAATTAATAAAACAAACACAAATAAATACATTATATTTTGTAAAGATAAGAATGCATTAAAAAAAATACTAAGCATACCCTATAAATCATGAAATAATCCAAGAAATAAAATTGAGGCGATGATCCCATCTAGCGAGGTCAAAAGCGCATTAATATACAATTTTGTACATTTTTACTACTCCTTATTAGATCAGGACAAATATTAATTTTAAAGCCTGAAGGATTTAACAAAAACAAAAAACTGTAAATGAAATATTTTCTTTAATATTTAATTAGCAATTTTATCACTTACAACATGAACTATATTGTAGAGTATGGTTTTTACCTTTTTGCTCAATTTACCCGAAAACAATTATATATATCATTAAGAGATAATAAGAAGAGATCGAACATATGATAAACCAAACGTATGTGTTGCATAGACTATGTGAAAATCAGTGCATTTTGTAGAATAATGTTAATAGTTTGTTATTACTGCGTTATTTATTAGTTGCGTTACGTTTTCCTCACACTCAAGAATGAGTAAAAATGACTACTTCCAAACATTTGCTTCTTTCAAGCAATTTCATTAATTGATATTTTGAAGGATTGATGTCATATACGAAAATCATCTAGCCCGGGTATTTCCTAGCTATGTTTGTCAAGGTTTCGTGGACACTTGTGGACACAGAAACCCTGACTTGTGAGGATGGGGAAAACATGCATCTACTGGGAAAGAACATGTCCTGTTTACATGTTGCATTTAGATACAAAAGCTGTAAACATGTATTAGTTGTTTTTTGAAGACTGTTTTTTCAGCACCTTGAAAGAATACACAAAATGTTACCTATATAGAGAAAACTATATTTATGCTACTGCTTTTTTAAGTCACACCAGAGCACTCTTCCCTCTATATGCGTAACTATGTTCCATGTCGTCAAATTATTATTTTACTCATGACTGCATAATTCATGTCTATTTGTAATGTCTTGTTTGTGTTGCTCACGAGCATTTCGTTGGTTTTAAGTCTGCTTTTCACAATATCACAGTCTGACACCGAGGATGATTTGCCTAGCAACAGTGTTGTGGAGAGACATTTTTTGTTACTTGATAAAACTGGTCTTTTTTTAGAATTGTGCATTATGCAGTTAGATAAAGAAGAATATATTTAATAAATTTCTCCATCCCTTGACAAAACTTTTTTCTGTGAGAGATTGAAGTCTGCTGATAGAATCTTATCAGGATTTAATCAAACAGATGCTACTCTTACATCACAAAAATAAATCTGTGTTTTTGTTTCAACAGACATTGGTATATATATCAAAGTCTTATCTTTATGGTTGAATTTTATTTTACTATTCTTCAAAGGAGATCATATATTACAAAAAGCATGTTGATTGCACCAGCTAAGAAATTGATTTATCTGATGAACTTGATGCAAAAATGTGTTTTTAAGGCTATTAACTTTCTGTCCGCACAGACCAATATTTAGAAGAAAAATATGCAAAAGCGGGAAAAACAAGAAGTCGTTAAAGAACCTTATGACACAGAAGAGAATTTGATGGGCCTGTGTAGATTTCCTAAGAGCTTTTGTTTATCCTGCAATCAGTTTGATTGGGTTATAGCTTGTTACATTGTATGTAACAGTCAGTTTTTTGAGAGACAGATTGAACAGGTTGTTTTATTCCTGATGTGTAGCTATGTATAGATCCAGATATCATCCTAGAAACATGGTGTGTTATTGCTTTTCAACTAGTCTGGATTTGTGAATTATTTGTATCTACCAGAACACAGAAGAAAATCCTGGCAGCTACACCCAGTGTCCACTATATTAAACAGAGTTAAACTGTTCTCCCCGAGCCATCTCGTTGATGTTTTTTGTAACACAGTCGTTAACTCCATTCTAAACAGTATCTATTTTGGTCCTCAGGTCAGTAGTACATACGTTCCATGAATGTATATCAGTCTTAACATGAAATTAATATAAACTCTGTTTTGTTAAATGTCAACAACAAAAACAAAAATATCCTGTTTCATTGAAGGCTTTCTTACATTACAAGGCTTCCAATTTAAATAATTTGGTTCCAGTATTAGTTTTATCAAAATTTCATAGAATAACCAAAATTGTACAAGTAAAAGGCATACATTTATTACTTCTTAACGGAAGTCGGGGTATATACATGTATAGTGATCTCAATGTCTGTCTGTCCGTCCATCAGTTTGTCTGGTCATATAAATTTTTAAAGGTAAAACTTTATAATTCATAAATTTATTAATTGGGAAGGTTGAAGAGCAACCTAATTATGTATGCTAACGCTCTTTTACATAGACTTTACTGCAGACAATGTGTATACTGTACCCTTCTGCTTGTAAAAAAGGTTGAGATGGAACCTATTAATTACACGATTCAGTCTACAGTATTGATCTTCAGTTGAAGCCTGAATTAGTACACAAACAGTACCCAAATGTACATTGTGCGAAAATGTGCTATTGTTTGGAAGGCGTTTAAGTCAGTTTTGCATTCTAATTCTTCTGTAAATGGTCGGTTACCCAGTACAGACAAGCTTACGCGCACATATAGGTACTTTCACATACTGTTGGTAAACCCGTGTTTTCTTCCATTTGTGATATAAATTATATCGCGAAAAGACAGGAAAATGTATATCACAAGTGGCAGATAGCACGGGTTTTCCCAACACCGTGTGAAAGTACTTATGTGTCCACTCCACTCGCGAAAAGACATCAAATTTCTATTTATTAATCCTCTGAATTTCCACGATATACTAGAACAATGTATAAGGTGGCATTAAACACCATTCAAACAAAAATGGGTTTTAAGTTTCATTTAATTAAACATGTAAAGCTTTTATACATTGCCATTTGTTCTATTCCAAAACTGTTGTGTGATTTGCTACGTTTAGTATAAAATATGTCTTTTAAAATTTCATGTACTGAAATACACAGGAAGTTTAATGCCATATGACTTATTTCTCAATACAATGACCTATGGAATCACTTCCCTATTAATTCTATGTATATTTCATATTTTTTATTTCACTAAAGGGTCAGGTCTATCTGTTCTGTTTATCTCTTCAGATTTAAAATTTAGTTTAAGATTCAGCTAGTTCAGAGAAGGCTATATTTCATCATTCAGAGTGTCTTTCTATGTTATTCAATTGCCCATTAGCATGATTGGATTGATGTCTAAGTCTTTACTGTAGGCTTGAGGAAGTAGAGGAACAGTTTATTACTAATCAGATGGCTTTTGCTTTGTTGTACTACACTTTATTATAGAAAATAATGTTTTCCATTTTGCTGCAGAAAGAGAGAAACATAAAGCCAATTAATTTATCTATCATTTACTTTAATTTAAATCGTTGAATTGCTTATACAAGATATAGAAATAATGATGACAGTGGCTAAATAGTGGTATACAGCTCATCGTTGCAAACAAAACAACAATATATATGAGTGTAAGTCCGACTTCTCACTCATTCCCAAGAACAAATAAACGTACGCTAGCCTTTTTTAAATTGACAAATCATAAAAACTAACATCCGATTATAACGTCGGTAAAATTCGGCCTATAATTACTCAAACTTAATATAATTAATTACACATAAGATACATAATAAATATTTTCTATGTGCCAGTTTTTATAATGTTAAATTTCGTATCCATTGCAATTTGATTGAAATGTCATTAAAACTTCCTTGAATGCTGTTGGTCTATATAATGACCGTTAATGACCTGTGTAATATTATACATATATCACCCACCATAGTTTACTGTATTACATTTTATTGGACCATCAATCAGGATATATATTGATATGGAACATTACATTTTTATATAAACAACTTTAATCATGCATGCTTGGATCATAGAAGGAAAATACCGTTTGTACATTTTTCTATGTGGATGATATTGTTTTTAGAATGCTATAGAATTCCACAAAAAGTTGCTAGAAAAACATCACTGATCAACAAGAAAGAATCTGTTTTCGTTATTTTGGGTTGTAACAAATTTTAATGTTTTAATTTTTAACAAAGGGTAAAATTTTCATACCGATTGATGTCGTAATGAATGTTCCTTTTACTTTAGAAGTGCACCTTTAATATAACGAGTGTTCGTGGACTGACTACCAAGTGGGCTATTGGTATTTGATGTACTGACTTATCATGACTTTTGGATTGTTTATTGGTAATCAGATGGACTGATCTATCACCACTTTTGGAGTGTTTATTGATATTTGATAGACTGACCTATCACCACTTTGGGAATGTTTATTGATATTTGATTGACTGACCTACCACCACTTTTGTAGTGTTTATTGGTATTTGATGGACTGACCTATCACCACTTTTTGGAGTGTTTATTGGTATTTGATGGACTGACCTATCACCACTTTTTGGAGTGTTTATTGGTATTTGATGGACTGACCTATCACCATTTTTGTAGTGTTTATTGATATTTGATTGACTGACCTATCACCACTTTTGTAGTGTTTATTAGTATTTGATGGAGCTACCTATCACAACTTTTTAAGTGTTTATTGGTATTTGATGAACTGGCCTATCACCACTTTTGGAGTGTTTATTGGTATTTGATGGACTGACCTATCACCACTTTTGGAGTGTTTATTGATATTTGATGGACTGACCTATCACCACTTTTGTAGTGTTTATTAGTATTTGATGGACTTACCTATCACAACTTTTTAAGTGTCTATTGGTATTTGATGGACTGACCTACCACCACTTTGGGAGTGTTTATTGATATTTGATGGACTAACTATCACCACTTTGGTGGTGTTTATTGATATTTGATAGACTGACCTATCACCACTTTTATAGTGTTTATTGGTATTTGATAGACTGACCTATCACCACTTTTGGAGTGTTTATTGGTATTTGATGAACTGACCTATCACCACTTTTTAAGTGTTTATTGGTATTTGATGGACTAACCTATCACAACTTTTATAGTGTTTATTGGTATTTGATGGACTGACCTATCACCACTTTGGGAGTGTTTATTGATATTTGATGGACTAACCTATTTCAACTTTTATAGTGTTTATTGGTATTTGATGGACTGACCTATCACCACTTTGGGAGTGTTTATTGATATTTGATGGACTAACCTATTACAACTTTTTAAGTGTTTATTGATATTTGATGGACTAACCTATTACAACTTTTTAAGTGTTTATTGGTATTTGATGGACTGACCTATCACCACTTTTGGAGTGTTTATTGATATTTGATTGACTGAGCTATCACAACTTTTTAAGTGTTTATTGGTATTTGATGGACTGACCTATCACAACTTTTGGAGTGTTTATTGATATTTGATTGACTGAGCTATCACAACTTTTTAAGTGTTTATTGGTATTTGATGGACTGACCTATCACAACTTTTTAAGTGTTTATTGGTATTTGATGGACTGACCTATCACCACTTTTGGAGTGTTTATTGATATTTGATTGACTGAGCTATCACAACTTTTAAGTGTTTATTGGTATTTGATGGACTGACCTATCACAACTTTTTAAGTGTTTATTGATATTTGATTGACTGAGCTATCACAACTTTTTAAGTGTTTATTGGTATTTGATGGACTGACCTATCACAACTTTTTAAGTGTTTATTGGTATTTGATGGACTGACCTATCACAACTTTTTAAGTGTTTATTTGTATTTGATGGACTGACCTATCACCACTTTTGGAGTGTTTATTGATATTTGATTGACTGAGCTATCACAACTTTTTAAGTGTTTATTGGTATTTGATGGACTGACCTATCACAACTTTTTAAGTGTTTATTGGTATTTGATGGACTGACCTATCACCACTTTTGGAGTGTTTATTGATATTTGATTGACTGAGCTATCACAACTTTTTAAGTGTTTATTGGTATTTGATGGACTGACCTATCACAACTTTTTAAGTGTTTATTGATATTTGATTGACTGAGCTATCACAACTTTTTAAGTGCTTATTGGTATTTGATGGACTGACCTATCACAACTTTTTAAGTGTTTATTGGTATTTGATGGACTGACCTATCACAATTTAGTTTAAGATTCAGCTAGTTCAGAGAAGGCTATATTTCATCATTCAGAGTGTCTTCCTATGTTATTCAATTGCCCATTAGCATGATTGGATTGATGTCTAAGTCTTTACTGTAGGCTTGAGGAAGTAGAGGAACAGTTTATTACTAATCAGATGGCTTTTGCTTTGTTGTACTACACTTTATTATAGAAAATAATGTTTTCCATTTTGCTGCAGAAAGAGAGAAACATAAAGCCAATTAATTTATCTATCATTTACTTTAATTTAAATCGTTGAATTGCTTATACAAGATATAGAAATAATGATGACAGTGGCTAAATAGTGGTATACAGCTCATTGTTGCAAACAAAACAACAATATATATGAGTGTAAGTCCGACTTCTCACTCATTCCCAAGAACAAATAAACGTACGCTAGCCTTTTTTAAATTGACAAATCATAAAAACTAACATCCGATTATAACGTCGGTAAAATTCGGCCTATAATTACTCAAACTTAATATAATTAATTACACATAAGATACATAATAAATATTTTCTATGTGCCAGTTTTTATAATGTTAAATTTCGTATCCATTGCAATTTGATTGAAATGTCATTAAAACTTCCTTGAATGCTGTTGGTCTATATAATGACTGTTAATGACCTGTGTAATATTATACATATATCACCCACCATAGTTTACTGTATTACATTTTATTGGACCATCAATCAGGATATATATTGATATGGAACATTACATTTTTATATAAACAACTTTAATCATGCATGATTGGATCATAGAAGGAAAATACCGTTTGTACATTTTTCTATGTGGATGATATTGTTTTTAGAATGCTATAGAATTCCACAAAAAGTTGCTAGAAAAACATCACTGATCAACAAGAAAGAATCTGTTTTCGTTATTTTGGGTTGTAACAAATTTTAATGTTTTAATTTTTAACAAAGGGTAAAATTTTCATACCGATTGATGTCGTAATGAATGTTCCTTTTACTTTACAAGTGCACCTTTAATATAACGAGTGTTCGTGGACTGACTACCAAGTGGGCTATTGGTATTTGATGTACTGACTTATCATGACTTTTGGATTGTTTATTGGTAATCAGATGGACTGACCTATCACCACTTTTGGAGTGTTTATTGATATTTGATAGACTGACCTATCACCACTTTGGGAATGTTTATTGATATTTGATTGACTGACCTACCACCACTTTTGTAGTGTTTATTGGTATTTGATGGACTGACCTATCACCACTTTTTGGAGTGTTTATTGGTATTTGATGGACTGACCTATCACCACTTTTTGGAGTGTTTATTGGTATTTGATGGACTGACCTATCACCATTTTTGTAGTGTTTATTGATATTTGATTGACTGACCTATCACCACTTTTGTAGTGTTTATTAGTATTTGAAGGAGCTACCTATCACAACTTTTTAAGTGTTTATTGGTATGTGATGAACTGGCCTATCACCACTTTTGGAGTGTTTATTGGTATTTGATGGACTGACCTATCACCACTTTTGGAGTGTTTATTGATATTTGATGGACTGACCTATCACCACTTTTGTAGTGTTTATTAGTATTTGATGGACTTACCTATCACAACTTTTTAAGTGTCTATTGGTATTTGATGGACTGACCTACCACCACTTTGGGAGTGTTTATTGATATTTGATGGACTAACTATCACCACTTTGGGAGTGTTTATTGATATTTGATAGACTGACCTATCACCACTTTTATAGTGTTTATTGGTATTTGATAGACTGACCTATCACCACTTTTGGAGTGTTTATTGGTATTTGATGAACTGACCTATCACCACTTTTTAAGTGTTTATTGGTATTTGATGGACTAACCTATCACAACTTTTATAGTGTTTATTGGTATTTGATGGACTGACCTATCGCCACTTTGGAAGTGTTTATTGATATTTGATGGACTAACCTATTACAACTTTTATAGTGTTTATTGGTATTTGATGGACTGACCTATCACCACTTTGGGAGTGTTTATTGATATTTGATGGACTAACCTATTACAACTTTTTAAGTGTTTATTGATATTTGATGGACTAACCTATTACAACTTTTTAAGTGTTTATTGGTATTTGATGGACTGACCTATCACCACTTTTGGAGTGTTTATTGATATTTGATTGACTGAGCTATCACAACTTTTTAAGTGTTTATTGGTATTTGATGGACTGACCTATCACAACTTTTGGAGTGTTTATTGATATTTGATTGACTGAGCTATCACAACTTTTTAAGTGTTTATTGGTATTTGATGGACTGACCTATCACAACTTTTTAAGTGTTTATTGGTATTTGATGGACTGACCTATCACCACTTTTGGAGTGTTTATTGATATTTGATTGACTGAGCTATCACAACTTTTTAAGTGTTTATTGGTATTTGATGGACTGACCTATCACAACTTTTTAAGTGTTTATTGATATTTGATTGACTGAGCTATCACAACTTTTTAAATGTTTATTGGTATTTGATGGACTGACCTATCACAACTTTTTAAGTGTTTATTGGTATTTGATGGACTGACCTATCACAACTTTTTAAGTGTTTATTGGTATTTGATGGACTGACCTATCACAATTTTTAAGTGTTTATTGGTATTTGATGGACTGACCTATCACAACTTTTTAAGTGTTTATTGGTATTTGATGGACTGACCTATCACAACTTTTTAAGTGTTTATTGGTATTTAATTGACTGACCTATCACAGCATTTTAAGTGTTTATTGGTATTTGATAGACTGACCTATCACAACTTTTTAAGTGTTTATTGGTATTTGATGGACTGACCTATCACAACTTTTTAAGTGTTTATTGGTATTTGATTGACTGACCTATCACATCTTTTTAAGTGTTTATTGGTATTTGATAGACTGACCTATCACAACTTTTTAAGTGTTTATTGGTATTTGATGGACTGACCTATCACCACTTTTGGAGTGTTTATTGATATTTGATTGACTGAGCTATCACAACTTTTTAAGTGTTTATTGGTATTTGATTGACTGACCTATCACAACTTTTTAAGTGTTTATTGGTATTTGATGGACTGGCCTATCACCACTTTTGGAGTGTTTATTGATATTTGATTGACTGAGCTATCACAACTTTTTAAGTGTTTATTGGTATTTGATGGACTGACCTATCACAACTTTTTAAGTGTTTATTGATATTTGATTGACTGAGCTATCACAACTTTTTAAGTGTTTATTGGTATTTGATGGACTGACCTATCACAACTTTTTAAGTGTTTATTGGTATTTGATGGACTGACCTATCACAACTTTTTAAGTGTTTATTGGTATTTGATGGACTGACCTATCACAAATTTTTAAGTGTTTATTGGTATTTGATAGACTGACCTATCACAACTTTTTAAGTGTTTATTGGTATTTGATGGACTGACCTATCACAACTTTTTAAGTGTTTATTGGTATTTGATGGACTGACCTATCACAACTTTTTAAGTGTTTATTGGTATTTGATGGACTGACCTATCACAACTTTTTAAGTGTTTATTGGTATTTGATGGACTGACCTACCACAACTTTTTAAGTGTTTATTGGTATTTGATGGACTGTACTACCACAACTTTTTAAGTGTTTATTGGTATTTGATGGACTGACCTATCACCACTTTGGGAGTGTTTATTGGTATTTCATCGACTGACTATCACCATATTTGGAGAGTTTATTGGTATTTCATGGACAGACATATCAATATTTTTGGAGTGTTTATTAATATTTCATGGACTGAACTATCACCATTTTTGGAGTGTTTATTAGTATTTGATATGGGTAAATGTCACATTTAGTTTCTTCTATACTGGTTTCTTTGCTTAGAAGTGTATTTACATATTAGATATGGCTTGGAAATACTTTCTGGATAAAATATACAGCATATCCATATATAACTACATAGTTCCATTTAAATGTTCTTTATTTGTTAGTTTTTTCTTTCTTTGTTATTTGTTTTTTATTTATCTTTCATTTACATATGGTGTTCAGATTTTATTGGGGAGAAAGCATAAGTGCCCTTTTGAAACCCTTCTAGATGAAAATCTGGGACCATACTGGGAGGGTTCCCAGTGCTCGACCCACAGAGCAGCCCAGCGCGTCCCTGGGTGGCGGATAGGGGAGGCCCTCTCGTTGGGGGGTTGTCAGGTTATAATACGGAAAGCCTGACCGCGGACCGTAGTGAGTAACGTGTTTGGAGAGTGCCACGCTCCTTGCACGATAAAGACCCCCTTTGTAGATTTCGGAAAAGTGTAGGCTCATTGCAGCCCCTACAAAAGGCGAACTTTTCCGCCCCTACCCAAAACTCCATACTTTTCTAGTGGCTGTCAAAATTGTATTCCCTTTGACCCATCCCATGAATTGATTTATTGTTTGTTAACTTGTTCCCGTCCTGACTATTGCTGAAATACTGCTCGTTTGACGTAAAGCAGACATCCAATCAATCAATCAATCAATCAATCAATCAATCAATCAATCAATCAATCAATCAATCAATCAATCAATCAATCAATCAATCAATCAATCAATGGATCAATCAATCAATCAATCTAGATGAAAATCGATCAATATGTCAAATGTACCTTTCTCACTTCCCTGAAACCACTTTGATGACACCCCCTGGTGATGGTATTAGTTTGCTAAATAAGAACCTTGCTTTACTCTTTCTGCTACTATAAAAAGTGTTGACTACAAACACAACCTCAGTACATATAGATTAATCACAAAATATGTTGTGATATTCCACGAGCTCAACTCATTCAATAAATGGGCGCTATTGATTCACTAAATTTTTTCATAATTAGATTTTCGTTCACAACTGGCTATTTCAGTAGGATTCTATTTATTCATTATTGTCACATAAATTATACAAAATTAATTAATAGGCATGGATTCTATTGAACAATCTTTCAATAAAGCGTGACAGCTTGTTTATTTGTCATGTTAATGATTCTACTGAGTACAGATAGGACAGTACTGTTAGCTTCAAAGGTTTACTTGTAAATGTAATGTGAAATATTGGATTAAACTAGTGATTATTTCTTTTTCAAGCCTTTGTTGTAAATTGCCTTGTTTTCATAATTTTAATTATGAAAGTGTTGCTTTGCAGTTGTATGCTTCAATGAATAAAACTGTTAATATAAGCATTACAGCGTTGAAGTTGGTATTCAGAATGTTTCCTAAATTAAGGCTATGGCTTCAAATATGGCCACCTTATTGACTGAAAATACCAAAACAAATAAACTGTAATTTTGTAGAGTATTCTTTGAACTTTATGCTACGCCGTTTGGAATCATTTACATTTTCTCAAAAATTTATTATTAAAATCATTCGTGACTGATAACACAAGAAATACCATGTGCAGTGTATGGTTGATGAAAAGCAATGTTTGTAGATCCTTGGGCATGAACAAATAGTAGACAGAATGGGTTGTTAACGATTCATCGTTTATCGCCCACTCTCAAGTTGTTTTATCAGTCATGATAAATTGGTTTCCGGTCCAGAAGCTCTTTTGTTGTCGACCAAGCAAAACTGTATTTTACATTTCTAACGATGACAAATTTATTTTTTCACCTGCATGAACAAAGTGTAGAAAACAATGATATTTAAGATATTGGCAAAATACTGAATGAAATAGTCTTGTACAATTTTGTGTTGTTGCTATGATTAACATATTCATGTTGTTATATAAGCCACCAGCCTTCTTTGTGTTGTAACTCTGTTATGGTCAAAACACAATCAGAAGTGCTGATGGCAAGTCCGTTTATTGGTGATAGGTAAAATATTCACCGATGTTGGTATATTAACTCTGCAGTCAGTTTATTGGCGATAGGTAAAATATTCACCGATGTTGGTACGTTAACTCTGCAATCAGTTTATTGGCGATAGGTAAAATATTCACCAAATAGACTTGACCAATAAGTGAAATTACATATATGAAGTAGACATAGAATTAATAGGGAAGTGATTCCATAGGTCATTATATTGAGAAATATGTCATATTGCATAAAACTTCCTATGTATTTCACCACTTGAAATTTTAAAAGAGATATTTTATACTAAACTTAGCAAATCACACAACAGGTTTGGAATAGAACAAATGTCAATGTATAAAAGCTTTACGTGTTTAATCAAATGAAACTTAAAACCCATTTTTGTTTGAATGGTGTTTAATGCCAAATTATACATCGTTCAGGTATATCGTGGCATCCAGATTTTATTGGAGGAAGCCAGAGTATCTAAGTAAACCCCAGACTTACAACATATTTGTGGAAATTCAGAGGATTTATAAAACTCTACCTTTTGTATTAAGTTTCAAGTAATTAAACCCGTAAAGAATAATAGGTTCTTACATACACTTTTGGGAAGGCCGTGTTATCTTCCACAATTGATTCAAATTTGATGTCCGTTCGCGAGTGGAGTGGACACATAGGTACTTTCACGCGGTGTTGTGAAAACCCGTTCTATCTTCAACTTGTGATATACATTTTCCTGTCTTTTCGCGATATAATTTATGTCACAAGTGGAAGAAAACACGGGTTTTCCCAACAGCATGTGAAAGCACCTATATGTGCGCGTAAGCTCATATGTTCTGGGTAATCTGTATCAGAAACCGACCATTAACAGAATAATTAGAATGCAAAACCATCTTAAACGCATACCAAACAACCGCACATTTTCACACAATGTACATTTGGGTACTGTTTGTGTACTTATTCAGGCTTCAACTGAAACCTGACGAGTTTGTATTCGCAAGCAAAAGGGTACAGTCTGCAGTAAAGTCTATGTAAAAGAGTGTTTATTTAATCTGATTGCTCTGCAACCTTCCGAATTAATACATAAATGCATTATAAAGATTAACCTATAAAAAATTTATATGAGTGGACAAACTGATGGACGGACAGACAGACATTGAGATCAATATACATGTATATACCCCGACTTCCGGTAAGCAGCAATACATGTATGAGTTTTACTTCTACAATTTGTTATTCTACACCATTTTGATAAAACTAATACTGAAACCAAATTTATTAAATCGGAAGCCTTGTGTAACATAAGAAAGCCTTCATTGAAACATGATATTTTTGTTTTTGTTGGTGACATTTAACAAAACAATGTGTAATTAATTCCATGTTATGACTGATATACATTCCATACTTAGATACTACTGACTTGACAGCCAAAATAGAAACTGTTAAGAATGGAGTTTAAGACAGGGTTACAAAAAACATCAAAGAGATGACTCAGGAAGAACAGTTTAACTGTGTTAAATACATGGCGTTACTGCCAGCATTTTCTTCTGTGTTCTGATAGATACAAATAATTCACACATCCATTCTATTTTAAAAGCAATAAAACACCATGTTTATAGGATGATATCTGGATCTATACATAGCTACATATCTGGAGTAAAACAACCTGTTCAATCTGTCTCCCAAAACACTGACTGTTACATACAATGTAAACAAGATATATGCCAGTCTGCATATAAAAAAGCTTTGAAGAAATCAACACGGGCCCATCAAATTCTCTTGTCATAAGGTTCTTTAACGACTTCTTGCTGTTTCCGCTTCAGCGTATTTTGCTACTAAATTGGTCTGTGGGTCAGAAAGTTAACAGCCTTAAAAACACATTACTGCATTAAGTTCATCAGATAAATCAACTTCTATGCTGGTTCAATTAACATGTTTTTATATTATATAATCTTTAAAGAATAATAAAATAAAATTCAACCATAAAGATAAGACTTTATATATAACATATACCAATGTCTGCTCAATCAAAAACACAGATTATTTTTGTATCATGTAAGAGTAGCACCTGTTTGATTTAATCCTGATATGATTCTATCAGCACCATGAATCTCCCACAGATCAAAGTTTTGTCAAGGGATGGAGGAATTTATTAAAGATATTCTTTCTTCATCTAATTAAATAATGCACATTTCTACAAAAAAGATAAATTTTTATCATGTAACAAGAAAATGTGTCTCCACAACACTGTTGCTAGGCAAATCACCCTAAGTGTCAGACTAGATATCTCTGTGATATTGTAAACAGCAGACTTAAAACCAAACAAATGCTCGTGAGCAACACAAACAAGACATTACAAACAGACATAAATAACTCAAACAAGGGTTTGTTGCACCTAGGTTGATGTTATCTCTCCAGAAATTCTATGGTCGTCACCATGACTTAATTGATCGTTATGGGAAATCAGTGTCTCAAATACGATCTGACATGTTTGCGGAGTCATAGGTAGTGATTCCTATTCCTGGATTTGACTTTTCGCTAGACATGACAATGAGTAACTCGAAGGGTGTCTAATTAGAGGCAGGCACTGCTTACTCGTCCGGAGCACCTGAGTGCACCCATGGTTTTTATTGGGTTCGGGTTACTCTCGTTCTGTTTTTGGTGTTTTTGGTTTTTGTGTTGCGTTTTGTCTATATCCGGATTTGTAACTGTCCATTGACTTTTGGCTCTTGTTGTTCGGTCGGTTTTCTTTGCTATTTTTCTTATGCAGTCATGAGTAAAATAATAATTTGACAATATGTCAACATAGTTACACATATAGAGGGAAGAGTGGTATTGGTGTGACTTAAAAAAGCAGTAACATTAATATAGTTTTCTCTATATATGTACATTTTGTTGTTCTTTCAAGGTGCTGAAAAAAAACTGTCTATAAAAAACAACTGAAAAAGGTTACAGCTTTGCATCGAAAGGCACTGTTACTAACTCTTCAGTCATTTTTTCCTCTAGATTGACTTGGAGGTAACTGTTATTAGTTATTACTATCAGTTAGGTAAACATATTCAACATTGGAGGTCTAACTTAACCAAAATAATCTAGATGGAACTTCAGCGAATTCTATCCTATTAAAACTGAACGCCATGATATAAATAAAACAATGCTGAGAATGGAGATTAATCTCATTGTAGAGACAAACGCAATATTCGTAAAACAGAATAATGTGGAATAGACAAACAGTTTCTAGGTGGAATTAAACCCATTGACCCAAATAAATCCTTAACAGTAAAAAATGAATGCTGTGATATAACTGAACATTTGCTTAAAGGGTTGTAGAATTAAAGGTTTCAAAATGAGTAAGAATTGTTAATCGCTGTATAAAATATCCAGTTATTTAATTTCAAGAAACTAAAAAATAAGTCTATGGCAAGTTTATTAGTTTCTCGAATGATGAAACGAGAAGTGTAATTTATGTAGCTAATTTTGTAGCCTGGAACATGGCGTCACTGAAATACGGAATTATATACTAGATGCAATTTCAGTCTATAACAATTTTATGAATATTACAAAAATGCATATAGAATGAATGTTTTTCAAACTAAAAACAACAATAAACGGCATTGTTCAGATATAACATTTTTTCTTAAGTCACTGATATTCGTCAGGAACATTCTTTCACTCACTGCAAGTGACGTCAAATTGTATTTTTCATAACTGTACATATTTGTTTCACATCACTGCCATATGTATACGACATTGCAAAGTAAGCAACTGTAGTCCAATACAAATATGCAACAGTTCAGCAATCTGTCAAAGTAAAATTAAAAAAATAAACATGTTTGCATCACATGGTTGCCCAATCTGTCAAAGTTACTCCACCTTTAATTGAAATTAGAAACAAAACCGGAATTTATATGATCTAAAAATCTACTTTCAAGTAGCTTCTATTGCAGTCCAAGAAAAGATGGCCTTAACCGATTCTGTACATATATACATTTATATATTCAGCTGAAAAGTATCCACTGGTTTCCTGAAATATGCAGGGATGGATATACTAATAATTGCATATCTAAATATCACATTAACAGCAAGTCGTGCTACATGAAGCTTTTCTGTAGCTCTCATCATGCATGTTATTTTATTATCGGCAATTACCTTTCCCGAGGGCCAATAAAGTTTGTTTGATGGTTGTTACATTAATACATTACTTCTTTGAAGTGTAACACGTCTTTAAGTTCATACACATTAAAATTAACATCAATCATGTTAAGTTTAAGTAGTGTATCGATATTGTAAAGGTGGAGTGTTGTGTGGAGCTGGAGGAACTTTTGTGTACTAGTTTTGGTGATAACTGTATATGAATGAATGTTACCCCAAAGCAAATAGTTTTGAAATAAAAAAGCTATAATGAAATATGTGTCTTCATTACAAATGTTATACCACGCAAACAATTTATGATAATCAAATTGTAGAAAATACCCACCACCACATTCCTCCCCAACCCTGCCTTAATATTGCTGCTTATTTTTGTATCCATTGTATATCGCAATATTTCTGTTTTGGCGGGTCACTGGATGTCACAGTTTAGCTGAAAATAGCCAATAGTGGCATTTCACCTCATTCATGCATTTAAACAAACAAACACATTTATGCCTTGAATACCAGTTTTAAAACCACGTACTAGTATGTAAGATTTTTTTTTTTTACAACTTCAACACAACTTGCACGTACAAGTTAACCCAGGAACATGTACAATATTTTTTAAAGGCAGAAATGCATAAACAAATATATTACCAGAAAAGCGGAGACTATATACTCATGTAAAGTTGAAAAAAAATGTATGATTGTATAATGTACATGAACTGCTCAAACTTGTTTTCATCCGAAGACAGAAAACACATAAATTGTCACTATATGTTAATTACAACAAAACAAAATATAATGTATGTAAATATTAATATGTCATTTCTGACAGAGTGAAAAATTAAAAACACAAGAAACGTTGTGTATTTAAATGTCATATGCTTTCTATATAATTGATATAAAGGTGTGAATAAATGGGAACCAGTACACTCGTGATATAAAGGTGTAAATAAATTGGAAACAGTCTCTCATGATATACAGGTATGAATAAATTGGAACCAATCCCTCATGATATAAAGGTGTGAGTAAATGGGGACCTGTCAACTCATGATATAAGTGTGTGAATAAATAGGAACTTGTCCACTCATGATATAAGTGTGTGAATATATAGGAACCTGTCCACTCATGATTTAAAGTGTGAATAAATGGGAACCAGTCCACTCATGATATAAAGGTGTGAATAAATGGGAACCATTCCACATTTAGACATGTTAAACAGACAAGTAAACGATAACCTTGTCTTTGTTCATTTGAACAGGTTCAAAACCCGATGTAAATGGTGCACCAAACGTGGTGAAAAGAAAAGGAAACAAACCGTGTTTGGCTGTTCAATCTACAACATTCACTTATGCAAGGAGGGTTGTTTTGAACAATACCACCGTCTCTATGAACTAATCAGCATTACTTCATCATATTTGCACTAAATTGTACTCTGTTCTACTCAAAACATTACATTCTTTTTATAAAGATATTTTCTCCAGTCATCTGTAACAGACCCTTCGTCCACTCTGTATAGATATTAGGTATTATGTTTGACACTGGAACACACAACCTGTTCAAACTTTTGCAAACAAGGACATAGATGCTATCAATCTTAGTAATATCTTGCATTACAAGTAGGTTCCTTACAAAATTCCATCACACCTCAAAATGAAATCCGTTCCTAACTGTTATATTTTATACCTATAAACCCCCTTTGTACCCAGAATCTTCAATTCAAAACGTGTATTACAGGACATTTTGATCAAATACTTCAAACCGAAGCCCCCTGAATGCAATTGCCACATTTTCCGATTCATATATAGTCTTTCGGGGCATGTGAGAGCTGGAGATCTTGACATTTTTGAGAATAAAAGACTCTGCAATATTTTGTCCAAAGCTCCAGAACACCGTGAACCTAAATCCATCAATTGGAATTATAACTTTATATTATTGATGGATTCAAAATAGGACTATGCCACAAAATGGGCAAAGCAAGAAGGCCAGGATGTTGATACCTTGTCCGAGTGGGTAAAGACCTTAAATTTATGGATTCAAATAAGAATAAGTCGTTTTAAGAAGGTCCACGAGTACGAAGGTATTATCATACTTCAGAAATCTCGATGCTCTTAAACTATGTCTGAGATTCATGACAAATATGTTGTTGTACCAGCAGATCAGGCGACTTACAACATAATTTTTATCCGCAAAAAACCCACATTATATTGAGTGTTTAAAAAATGAATTAGGCATGAACAGTTCACTTGGCAATCCTACCTACACATTCGATACTCTTTCAAAAGAGAAAATTCCTGAAAATCACAAATCGGTGTTTGGCATTCTCTGGTCTCAAAATCAAAGTCGAAGATTGCGATCTCTCATTCTTGTTCTGGATACCAAAATGACTCAAAAATCCATACACACAGCGTTGCGTAGCAGGATCAACTAAGTGAACCTCCAAAACACTATCGCAAATCTTGACCACTTTTGTAACAACACAAAAAACGGGAGTTCAAAAACACAGTGACACTTTCTACTCCAGGAACGGCATAAGTGAAATATGGACAATACTGTATTCAAAAGACCTGATAAACATCTTGAGGTCTGGATCTCTTTCCCGATATAACAGCATTTAAACATTTGATTTGACGATTTAATTAAATATCTTATTGAAAACTGCTTTTTCAAAAAAAAAAAAAAAAAAAAAAAAACGGAAAGAGACGATATAAAAACATAATAATTAGCCATGACATTATTTATTTTGAAGGACAGACTGTCTGTATTCTTATGCGCACTAATTGTGCTTCTCTCCTCGCCAACCTGTTTGTGTATTCTTATGAGGCTGTGTTCCCAGAAGGTCTGCCGAAGAAGAATGATAAGATACTAGCCCAAACCTTTAATTTCACATTCTGCCATATTGACGATGTCTTGTCCCCCAACAGCGCTAATTCTAGGACTATTTGAATTCAATTTACCCAAGCGAGCTTCAAAGTAAAGACGCCAATACACACTCAACTTCTTACTAAGACCTACTTCTAGAAATAGATGCAGGGAACTCACAAACTAGATTATAAGACTTCAACTTTCAAATCGGCAACTTCCCGTTCATCAACAGCAACATTATCGAGCTCCATTGTATGGTGTGTACATTTCACAACCTAAAAGTAATTCGAGATCCTGCAATCGGTATTCTGATTTTCTAGACCGATCACTCCTGTTGACTACTAAACTACTCAAACAGGGGTTTGTTGTATCTGGATTGGTGTTATCTCTCCAGAAGTGTAATGGTTGTCATGATTTAATTGATCGTTATGAGCAGTTAATCTCTCAATTACGATCGGACATTTTCGCTGAATCCTAGGTAGTGTTTCCTATTCTTGGATTTGACTTTTCCTAATCATGACAAAGAATAACTTTACGGAAATGTAACAAGATGCAGGCACTCCTTACTCGTCCTGAACGCTTGAATGCACCAATGTTTTTATTGGGTTCGGGTTACTTCATTCTGTTTTTGTGCTTTTTTTTGTGTTGCGCTGTATATGTTTGTCTATTCCAAGATTTGTAGATGTCCCTTGACTTTCGGCTCTTGTTGTTCGATCAGTGTTCTTTTGCTATTTTTTGAAGATACATTATCTGATAAAAAGCTAATACAGAATTAATTTGTTTGATTAATTTCACGTTTAGTCTGGCTACTTTGGGGACTATTTGGTTGGCATGCGAAACACTTTGATGTTTATATTTCAAACTTTCCAATAACATTCTCAAAGTTATATTTAACATTTTCACGTTTTGATATGGTTGCAACATGCAAATCTTAAAATTGTATTTTTTTCAACAAAAGAGCCCAACAAAATTGATATGCTTGTTTCATGCAAGAACTTTATTGAGAACATAAAGAATTTTACGAAAACATGAATTTATTTTCTAGTAGAGGTTCCGGGTACACACTAGGGTAGGAACACCATCAGCAGCTCAGATGCGAGCGTTTTGATGAAATTATATTAGGTCAGAGTAGACTTCACTCGATCGCTTTTGACGTTTCAGGTATTAATCAAATATAAAAAGACACATTTGACTGTCTAGACGTCTTTATGCGCCTCATATAGCAATGCCTCTGTAATTCGTAATTTTTCTGTTGGGCGTCTTTCAGAACTGCGTCAAGTAGAGATGTCAGTTGATGCATTTCAGGGATATGTTTATGGCCGTTGGGAATGAGTTTGATTTGGGTGCGATCGCAACCTCTTTACCAGTAAGTACTGTTATATTTTACGGAAATTATTGATGAACTATCAAACTCATCAAACCTAGCCCAAAAGCGACAGAAGTGCTGATCTTAAAATTGTAAAAAATTCTAACATCTTGGAGGGATCCCCAAGACCCTCCGCGCACCCCGGTTGTCGAGAACTGCAGACAGCCACGATGTCTTCCATTTCCTCTTGAATATTGCGGTTGTATAGATAGTTTTTAAATACATAGAGGTACTCATGCGTAATGAATTTGTCAACAACAAACATCAAACGGTACACAGTAATATTTGCCGTCTGAACAAGGCCCTTAGATTGTCGCTCTAAGATTTATGTAAATAAAATGAAATAACAATTTAGTTACTACATTCATAAACATATTTAAACAAAACGCATGTAAAGTTAATATATTTTACGAATCTCAACGTGTACGCGTAAAGCGTCACTCCTTGATGTAGTTGAATATTATTTTAAGAGGCACAGTGCAAATAAACAAACCAACATAAGCTAATACTGCGTTCATTCTGTAACGTAGTACGTGACTTGGTTGACCATCCAAGGATTGTAGTTTCTGATACTTTGATAATCAGACAGTTTCATTAGATCAGACATACAAAAAGGTAGCTAGAATAATGTAGAAAGTAAGGATGGTATTTATTCATTTATAAGTTAAAATAGATTTTTAATACAATACTATGTTATCGATTGGAACTTTCCAACTTTTTTTATAAATTAGCTTCATGAAATATATTTCTACCTGCTCCCGTGTAGGTCTTTATTTCTGGAGAGTAAAGTATTGTTGCGTTAGTAGAACACTAATGGAGATGGGGTAAACTGATGCATTTGATTGGGCAATTCTGGTATTAAACTTAAGATATTTGTATTTATATTTTTACGTTTGAATATAGTTTGGAAATGACTTTTGTAATGGAAGGATGAATATGTTGTGACAACAAACGCGAATAATTTATATATAGTCTCAGTTTTATTGGCTACAGATTGAGATGTTGTTGTGCTGCAAACTAATACACACACGTTTTTTTTTTACTGTAAGAATGTTATATTAAATCTTATACGTCTTATATCGCGAACAATAACATATATATTGTATCGCAATTGCAAGCATGTGTGTTTTGTAATTTTGAGTAAATGTATTTTAGGCAATTATTTTACAAAATCAACACCACAGGGCTGCAAGCTGAACCATGAGAAAAATAAGTGAGCCATTAATTGAGTTATAATTCTATTCATGCTGTCATTTATTTATATTAAGTGCTTGATTGGATAAAAACACTTAAATGTCGTCATCTCAGATAATTTATATATCGATATTTCCTCTGAGCGGACTACTTTCAGTATCCAATGTAAACATGATGGCGTCCTCCTAGCGTATCGTTGAGGAGAGGGGACAATGTTTTCTCTGCCGCAATTATTTCCATTAAATCGACTGAGATTTCAAATAAAATATAATATATATACAATTTAGTGTTTCATTTTGTTTTTTTCCTATTAATATCTACAGAACCGCGATTCCTTTGGTACTGTGTTTGCATATTCCTACGTTTTCGGCCCAGGTGGTTGTAAGGTCTAGATGGTTTTAAAAATCGCATCGATTATTTCACAGAATTATAAGGATTAAACACTGGGTTTTAGGAAATTATCAATGTGTAAACTTCGGCCACTCCCTCACAAACTTGACATATTTAGTTTGTGAGGGAGTCGCCGGAGTTTACCCATTGATAATGTTCTAAAACCCAGTGTTTAATCCTATAATAGATACGATATGACGCAGACAGATGTTTTGCTCTACATTTCCTCCGCATTTGTACATATTTAGCTAATTGAGTGGTACAACAGGATTCAGCATTTTACATGTGTGGACAGAAGAACATCAATGATAACATTTCCAGTATTTTACCCACCACAGTAAACATTGCGACAATAGTGATTTTTGTTGATAGGGATATAAACATTATTTTACTGAAATATCAGCTAAATGATTTTCGGTGTGTATTTCATGATTTGTTTTAATACGAGTCAACATAAACAGTGGTTTCTAACTTTTAAGTAGTTGTCTGTGATCTGTTCTCATCGTTTTTAGACTGATACTAATGGAACTGCATTAAACAGTGAAAAATATAAAGACTTTAAACACTTAGTTTAAAATTTAAAATTGTGATACAAAGTGGTAGTTTTTAAGAAAGCTGACATTTACTCCGACTATCAACCTTCTATTCGTTTAATAAATTTAACTGATTTTTAATAATAATCTAGTTGAGACAAACAGCACGGAAACAGACCGAATAACAAGAGTCAAAAGTTAATGGACAGTTTTAAGTTGAAATTTAGACAAACATACAACACAAAACAAAAACCAAAAACAGAAGTGAGTAACCCGAACCCAATAAAAACCATGGCTGTATTAAGGTGAAAAGAAAAAGTACTTAAAAATAATGACTATCGACGTCCAATCATATTCAATGTTACAGTAATGACGGATTACACAATCATGTAATTTCAATGACATAGGAGCTTACTTCTTTAATCCTCTTAATCGGCATGTCAACATACGGTAAGCACGTTCTAGCATATACTTCAACATTAGTTCACAAAAATTTCAGTTTTCATGTCGAAGATTGGAGCTTTTCCCCGGGTATAGCAGCATCATCCAAAAAAAAATTGAATGACCGAATTAGCTAGAAAATGAATAAATTTGGCGCTAATACAATTTAAACACACACACAAACACAGACTCTTTTTCATCTGTAAATAAAACCAATTCACAGTGAGTTTATGTTTACGAATGTAAGAAATATTTTGCTGGTGATAATGGACTGGATCGCGTTGAGTTGTATATAGGATTGTTTTCAGCTGTTGGTTAGATTATTGGATATAGAGGACCTTGGCCTGGTTTACTCTTTACATAAGCATTTATTAGCATAAACCGACCAAACGTCGTCTATATCCAATAATCTAAACAAATATTGAAAACAATTGTTATGATGAAAATCCAATATTATCAAAAGAAATATTTAAAAAAAAAATAAGTAATCAAATAGTATTTACAATTCACAATGTTTAGTTGTTTGCAGAAGAATATATATATATATAGAAAACTTCATCTTATGTACAACTTGCTCAGTTATTTATTGAATAGAAGTTAAACTATTATAACATAGGACAGAAACCAAATTTATACTTAACATATAACCTAATTGTTAATTTTGCTTGTATTCTACAATCAGGTGTACGCAGACATAACCCAAGTGCGTTGGATAAATGTACAAAAAAACAAGGGCGTCCCATAGGATTAATGTTTTAAATAAGGAAAGCACATACTCTCTCATTAAAAATGTTTCCCATGGCTCTGACGAGAGGTCCCAGTCTTCACTGATTATTGTTGTGTTTGTAAAACTTCCAAAGCCACTATGTCTTTCCTTGTTTATGTTCAACTGAAAGCTCCTTAAAGGTTTAAGAATTTATTAACGTATGGAATTTTTTTCAACGTTCTTCACTTGCATCAAACGGTCTCGAACGATGCTAGAAATCTATTAATCTACACAAACATTGATATTTAAATGCCTTTACTTACCAGGCGTTGGATGCAACTGTGGATTTAGTTGTTATAACTATTTTGTCTTCTTCATAAAACAAAGAAAGTAGTAAGACATACTTATTCGCGTATTTAAAATATGTAAGTTTATGTATTTTCCCATAAAGATGTCAACTTAATAATTAACAGCCTTTAACCTAAAAAGTTTATTGACAGTTAAATGGCGAGTAGATTCAATCTATTCAACAAACATGATGACTTTCCCTGTCGGCTGCCATACTTGAATTAACTTTGTTATACAAGAAACGGAATGAAAATAATCAGTAGAAACACAATGAAATCTCAGCGATGATAGTCTTTTTATGGATCCTAAAGTATTATAATTGAATATTATTTTATCCTTCGTACGTTTAATTTTTATTCACAGTTTCTTATAAGTATTTATTTGTTTTCAAACGATGTCAATCCTGAATGAAATAAAGACACCCTATTGATCGCTAGTTATTTTTGACCTTTTTTGTTAAGTGTGTCAGTACAATTTCTTAAGAAGTATGTTAACACATTTATTTCATGGTTATTTTATATTGAAATGCCAACGAGCTAATTAAAGAGACAGAGACAAAAAACAGCAAAACCGTTCTACAAAAATCTCTTAGTGCACTTTTATGTGAGGTTATACTAAAGAATACATAGTTTAAAATTATAAAAAAAACATTTTAGAGATTTTTGAAAATTATGGACTTTTTTTCTGGCAATTTGTTATTGCCTCTTAGCTTGTGACAGTCGCTGATTCTTGCTTAGGGTAGTTAATATCTAGTTAGTTCATAAAACATCTTTGCTTCGTCATGTGTTATACAAAACTACGGACATTTTTAAAATGTAAAGCACACAACAATATGCAGGAAAAACAGCAAGGAAACCGACAAAATAATAAATATAATGAGCGTTACTTCCAATGCTTTGCAGCGTGTCCTGTGCTGCAGGTCTACACTTGATTGATTTTGGTGCCGTGACCAGGATCGACCTTAGACCGTGAGTCATAACTAAAGAACAGAGTAAGGAGATTCGTTTTTTAACACATCGTTAAATATGGCTTATGGGGTGAAAATGTATTACTCTTTCAACAACGATAAACGAAATAAGCGTGGAAATACTTAATTTATTCTTAACAAATGCTGAAAGGTATTTTCCTCTGGGTTAAATAACCGGGAGTGAAATATTTTATAACCTTTTAGATGTGTTTAAAGATGATATTTAAAGATCATTAAGAAAAAAGGATATATGACAATGAAATAAATTATTTTAAATTTACGTTTATTTTTTTTTACAGAACGTTTTGCAAATTGGAAGTAAATGGAATTTAATTGCATACTTAATATTTGTATGCGGCAGATGCGGATAAGGATCCTACGTTAAACACTTTTATTTGTAAATATATTACATCTCCTCTGAGTGATGTTGTTTTGATATTATTGTCGTTAACGTAAAAGACATTTTAATAAAATTTGTAAATAAAAAAAATAGCCAAGAGTTACGACGAGAATATGGAGACTTCTAATATATCTTCGGACCATACATGTCAACATGAACGTCAAACACTTGACCAGATGATAATGATGATACCGGTAAAACCGCATGACGATGGATCCGAGATGAACAAAACGCTGCCTCGCCCATGTCATCAAAGTATGTAAAAAATAGTGAAGAAGTACATTTAACAGTAAACAACTTGATCCGCGATTACAAGTCGGATAAGTAAAATAACACAGTTCCTTCATGTGTATAAACAAAAAACTTAACTAAGTTATGGCCTTTAGTTTGAGTAAATATCAACATAGTTACTACGGTTATAACATTAAATACACCTGACGCATATTTCGTAAAGTCAAGAATGGCATTTACGTGTAAACTTTGTAGTGTTTGTGTTACTAAATATTAAGCCGAGTAATAAAGTGTTTCATATTGTGTGTTTGAATCTATTCATATTCCACGATACCTAACCAAGAAACTTGGCCAATATGGAAACTTGACATGTTAATTCATTGAATATTAGTTTGAATCTATTCATGTTCCACGATACCCAGCCAAGAAACGTGGCCAATATGGAAAACTTGACACGTTCCTTCATTGACTAATCAATAAAAACTGGCATATCGACTAGGCTAATATAGGTAAAAAAAATAGACCTATATGACATTCAAAAAGCCATTGTTAAGCGGTTTTAATTAGCGGTTTTAAATGTTTTAATCATATTAAGATTTCTATACTACTGTAAGTCAATAATATTCAGTATAACATCTTGAAAATACAATGTACTTTCAAGTTAAAATTGCACGGTTCCTGAATGAATTTATTTGACATGAATGCAATGAATACAACCTCTGAGAGGAATATTTTTCAAAGCTGTTTAAAAGTTTGATGGAAAATTGGTAATGTGATTTCTGTACAAATCATTGTTGTTATAAAGAACGATATTATTATAATTCGTTGGAACAGATTTTATCAGAACGAAGATATTATTATATTGCTATAACGAACGAATATATATATACATGTATATTAATTTTGTCGGTGCAGATTTAAGAGAACGAAAACATTACTATTCATTGGTGCAGATTTTAATGGAACAAAAATTGTACTATTCGTTGGTGAAGATTTTCATAGAACGAAACGGTTAGTTTTCGTTGGCGTAGGTTTTGAATATTTTAATCTTCGTTGTGCTGATTTTGACAGTACGGAAATATTACTATTCTTTGGTGCAAATTTTAATAGAAACATAACCACGACAAACATGACGAACGACGGATGTGGCTGTAAATTACGTATAGGATCGTTCTGAGAATCGAGTAAGTAAAATAGTTTTGTTATATATCTATTCGATTAAAATGTCTCAGTCAGTGTTGCATATAAGCAGTTTTATCCATTTTACTGCCAGCTATATAAGGTCATCGAAACTATTGATTTTCAACATGTATGATAAGCAAGTTTAATAATTAAAGTTTAAATCGAACCATAGACACATACAACTCCCAAACGAATTCCTGTTGGATAACCACAATAATAATATTGCTACACATAAAGCGAAATATATGTCTATTTCAGTTTATGAGGAGATGAATAACGGATGTTTTCTTTCAAAATGCAATACGCATGACGTGCGTTACGTGATAGAGACTAATTTGGGTCATTAGCGATAAAACTTGTTCGGTACATTTGCAATCAATTTAAAGGACATATAAGAAAATGCTGATGGTCTTTCATTACAAAATTAAGATTTAGCGATCAAAGATAATTTGACAGTCACTGAGTTGTGTTGAGTTGCTAAGCATTTCTTCTGAATCTTATGGAAATGTAAAAATATAGTAAATCCACCAGAAGCTTACGTTATTGCGGAAAGGGATAAAATGCTATGTCAATCAATGTGTCAAACTTAACGACCTATTATAAATGAAACGTAATGTACGTTAAAATATTGTTGTCTCATAAAAGTTTTGCGGAAAGTTGCAGGTTTATTATTACCAGACAATGCATTAAAGTGTGTCGCTTTGAATTAATTGAATTGTATTACCATTGAAAGAATATCAAATCTGCCAAAGCTCACAACATTGCTTAATTTACGTATATATTAACTATACTATTTGGTTTGGTTCTTCTGAACATCCCAAATAAATGTCACCCTATTGACTGACATTTTTTATAATAGCCCTTGTCGCAATTACAGAACATCGATCAAGGTTGAATGTCAATTAGTTTTCTACAATTATCCATTTAAAATGCGAATGATGTAATAAGTATATTATTAAAGAAACTAGTCGTGCTTTAAAACGTGGCGTTCGTATGCAGTAATTTTTCAGAAGGATTATTTAGGTATAGGTTCTTTTCTGTCACGTCAAAACCTCGCTACAATACAATGAAAGTTTATACAAATGTATTTAATCACAACAAAACGCTTAAAACTTGACAATTTTCGTTTTATTCTAATATATAAACATGTCGTAATTTAAGTGGAGAGTAAAGTTAAACGTGGAATTTTCAACCTACTGCTTACATTCTATAACGCAATCGCCGAAGTTATCAATGCGGTTCCGTTTGAAACAACTCCTTATTTCGGCCGAACGACAAATTATCATAAAGCCGTTTTTATAAATGACAAACAATTATTATTCTTGACCGCACAATTCCTGCAAAAATATTTTAATACAAAATATCAGATTCATTATTATAACGGACCTATATTTCCCAAGGTATTACGTAATTGTTTTAACAATCAATGGATTGTACTGCCTGATATTAGGATGATTTCTAGTAATTTATTTAACATTGTCCTAGTTGCAGTGATAAACAATAATACAGTTCTGTTGAAAGAGAACCAAATAAGGGAGATAAGCAGACAAATCTAGCAAAAATATTGATACCATTGGACTATTAATTAATAGTCTTGCAAATATTAGCTCCCTTTACCATTACTTAATCCAGTAAGGACATAACATTCCCTCGTCCTCATACGTCATGTTTAGTCTTAATTAATAGTAAAGAATTGTTAGTGGTAGGTAAGAATATGGGAATAAGGGATGTGCTCAATTAATTTTCATCCAGCTAAATACCAAGCGACGCACAAATCACTTTTATATATTTGGTATCAATTCCCTGAAAATACATCAAGTAAATACTATAGCTGCTTGTCTTTAACATCAAATAAGAAATGATACCTGAAGGCGATGTGTGATCATTATTACAGACCTGATCACCTACCGATATGAGATTAATTTCGCTTTGTTATAAATAAGCATGACCCCCATATCAAACGTTAGGACATCTACGGAATAAATACAATCAATAGGGTAAAAGGGACATTTAGCCTGATAGTTTCTTTCCGCAAATTATAATAGATGTTGGGATCATAATATTTTTTCCCTTTTTAAACTCGGGCCTCGGATGTCGAGTGGTTTAAGTAGTTTTATACTATTGATGCGTGGTCTGTCAACACTGAGGTTGCGGGTTCTAGTCTCACCGCGGGCAGTATGCTATCGACTCCAATTTAAATTGATAAGGATTGCCAGTTTTTCTCCGGAAGGTTTATCCGGGTACTCCATCTTCCTCCTCAATAAAAACTTGACGTCATGATATAAAAATGCTAAATGTGGCGTAAATGGGCATTCGCTGTTTAGACTGAATAGAACAATATTTAAAAAAATATTCTTTTGAGAAGACAAAACACATGAAACAGCTATATTTTATAATATGAATACTATGAATAATTATGTCGTAGCCATTCTACACGAAAAAAAACACTATACCTTCTTTTTTCGTTCTGGCTAGTTACATATTATGCATCCGAAAAAAACCATTTTAAAATCTGACATGTACAAATCTGTACAGTCGTAACATACTAAGATCAAGATGCAATTATGCTTGAGATTTAATAATTAATATTTCGCCTGATCTTTGGTTGTACAGATCAGATAAATTATCATTCCTTGATAAATTGTCATTGATAACAACAATGCCTTATGTGAGATTTGAAATCAAAAACAATAATATTGATTCCGCCTAATTTGCCTAAACATCGTGATGGCACAGTCTAAGAACAATATATAATGAAATCAGCTTCGAACCGTGTAATTTTTAATAAAATGTCTTTGTAGAACTGTGCCTCTGTTATATATAGTATATAATATAATTAAAACACGCAGAAGAAGCACATTAAATAGTGGAATTGTGAAAACCATATTTACAGTCTTTTTGTAATGCAAGCTTCACTGAAAAACCAGAAGCACCAGTTAACAATTTTGATCATGAGAGAAGCATATGTAAAGCTAAATCGTTTGTTTGAATCATAGCCTGTTTGCCCCCAGCAGATAAATACCAAAACTGTTATTTAAGAATTGGGTATTTGTACAATATAGAGGGCATCTTGACTTCCCAAGGAAGAGCGGTATTGCCTGAAATGTTAATAATGCCCCTGGTAAGGGGATTATCAGTGTTGAAGGCAATACCGCTGTCCCAGTGCTGTTAAGTAGCATAACAATGCCAAATATTTACACAACTATTATGTTTATCTTGTTAAAGACGATGCGATTTAGTATGTATTCGTTTATTTGTAGATGCTGAATGATTTGAAATTGATAGAAATATCATTCGTCGGTATTTCTAAGACTATATACAGTTTGTTTTCTAAACCTTTTTTTTCTTCATCGATGTAGCACATGTACAAATATCTATTTATACAACTTACAAATACAGAGTTTGTGTTGTTTGTAACAGGAGCCGGGAGGGTATTACCACGACGTCATAATGCCCTCATGTCAGATTACTGCAGATTGAATAATACTAGCCGACCAAGTGAAACAAACATACAGATATGAAACAATATACAAATATTCCATATGATTGTTTTCAAAGCTCAAGAATATGTGTCCAGAATACCTTGACTTGCTCTTATATGTTATGGACTTAAATGGCCTCCAGCGGATGGAAACATAACACTTACATGTTACTCAAGGGCAAAAGCAACAATATTCTTGTACATTGACAAAATCTTAATGAAAAAATAATGAAATGAAATATTTTATATGTTATATTTTAACATAGCTGAGAAACAAACTACAAAGTCAACATATTTGCTTGAAGATCAATTTTTCTCTTCCTTGGAAACATCAGAGAATCGAGACATTTTTATATGTTGTCTTCTTACACACATATCAGATGCTTTAAGTTATGTCATGAAGATGTCACATGTACTCCCGATCAGTCAATATAACTGACGTTCTGAAATTCAAAGATGAAAATTGCCCCCGCGTGAGTTATATAGTCCGGTATTGTGGATTTTTGAATTTTTCCATACAAAATAACAAACAGTATTGTATTTTTAACACTGTAGTAAATCCATCCTTAAAATGCAATACAATAATATATAATATTTTGGATTGACTCAAATTATAAAATAGCTTATAGAGAAGGCTTACAATGGAACGCAGCGGACCACGTTTCCATTGTGCTAGTCCTCATATTCTTTTTATGTCATACTGATATTATGTTTATCATGCAATCTGAAAAAGAAACACTAAAAATTCTTAAAGATTGGAAGCGAGTGATTAAGATAAGTAATAGTAAATACACCGTTTTCAAGATTGGTATTTAGATGTATCTTATCACGTGATATATGGTAACACGTGATGTTATTAAGGGCACTTTCCACTAGGCACCGTCTTTTAACATCGTATGAACGGTATAAATTGGAATAAAACTTGGTTACCTTTCCATAAGTTTATTTTATGTGTTGGCTTTGCACCCCGTCAAAACACAGCACAGGTTTTGTTTTGCATCGTCTTTCTTACGCCGACCCCTTTCGTAACAAATGTTGCCGTTTTAAACTAAAAGTGTCCTAACATTTTTATGACGTCACGTGATCAGCATTGCAATTTCCACCTACTTTAACGAGGGCGATTATATCTTGAAAACGACGTATTGCAAGCGGTTCTATTCGAATGAGAACATGATCATATATATGTGTCAATATTTTATACCGAGGGATAGCGAGGTATAAAATGAAGAAAAATATAAGGTGTTTTTATTCGCACAGAGCCCAATAGCAGTAATCTATTTGGATTCTAACATGTCTAAGAGGACGCTTTCAGTTGTAATGTTGTTTTCTTAAACTAAAAAGATAAATCGCAAAACAGTATGTTAAAAGGAAACATAGTGGACATAATTATATACATTTTGTTGAATATACGGACCTTTAAGCAAAACAGGTTGAGAAATCATAACAAAATTGCATTGTTCCGGTTTGAAATTTTCGGTTAAGCGTATTATGACGTCGGAATTCTTATTGTGACGTCACACAACAGAAGGACGTCGTATTAATTCGAATGTAGAGTTGTTAGAATGATAATTTATCGGGAGTATGTTGTTTCATACAAATATCAGAATTTACACTAATAATAACTGTATTATTAACAATAACGATAATTATGGATAACACATTTCAAACTGGAGCTTTAAGTCAGTTTTCACATTAACACAAAACATATAGCTTACGCATGTGCGAACTAAATTGTTTGGAATGTAAACACGGTTTTGCTTACATACCTAAAGCAGGACGTACTATTAGAATGCGTTCTAGGATTTCGAAATTCAAGCGTCGAGACTTTTTTGTGATGTCAGAGAAGGGACAATACGTACCAAGTGACTCAATCTTACAAATATATACCATCAATCCATAAATGTACTGTCAATACACGCAATTTGCCCGACTGCAGTATAATACAGTTTATAAACATTTCTAATACCCTTGGTACAATTCTAAAATATTCTCGCAATTATACGACGTATTCTCAATACGATACATTTATTTTCGTTTTAATGACTAATGATTAAATATGTTCCCTTGATGAATGCAATAATTTTCGTTCGATAACACGTAAAGTAATTCGCTCAATTATACGACCTATTCTCAAAATTATAAATTTATTATCTTTTCAACGACTAATGATTAAATATGTTCTTTTGATGAATGTAATAATTTTCGTAGGATAATACATAAAGCAATTTTTAGACTGAAGTAATTTGTCCAAAGGATTAAAAACAACATCTGATAAAAACTTACTTGTTTAAATTGCAATACGTATAAAATAAAATTAAACGCGAAACAATACAAATTCTATTATTGTTTATGAAAAACCTTTTTTTGCTTTTTTTTGTAAATGTGCAAGGGTAACATATACGGCCTTAAAGGAAATTACAAAAAGATTAGAAAATAAATTATCGCATGAAATAGTCATATTGCTATATTTCTGGCACTGTATATATTTGTATTATTTACAAAATAGAACGTCATATCAATTTGCAATACTGCACCGATATACGAACTCCAAATGATTATCCATGGTAGCAGATGTCGCTATGGATATATTACCTTTGAAGGACGAATGATACTACCACAAAAAGTCAACACAATGGAATTAACACTTGTATTTTAAATACCTTTACTCGGACAGAGATAATACAGATCTGATTTTACCTATTTTGCGAGATTTCTGCTTAAAAATGGCACGACTAATATACCAAACAAATATATTGCACACTAATACGTTCGGATGGTGTTCTTTTATCTTGATTTAAGTCAAAAGAAAGAAATAAAAACATAAATGTGAGTGAAATATGATAAAATGACGGATACGTCCCGCTTCAATCATGATAAATAAGCTTTACTATACCAAATACACAATTTCAGAAAAGAACATTCCGATTTATGAGATTGTACTGCAGAATCGTATTTTAAAGTGACATTTTAGCTTCAAGTGATAATGAGCGAAAAAATTATTACAAACTGTGTATTAATCTATGCTCATATGAAGTATATTATATCATAATATTTTAAAGCATATCTCATTAAGTATATTTTATGTTTTAAGTCTATAAATACATCTTATCTATAAAGTCAGCGAATCTTTATAGATAGGCATAGATCGAAATCAATCTAAATTTTGGTGTTTAGATTATTTAACTGGTGTTTATGGTGCGGAATCAATATCCTTAAACGCCACTAACGGTTCTGTCGAAATCCCTGCTATATACAAACCAGTAAACAATGCGATTGAATTTTCCTTAAGAATTATCTGATTATCCTAACAAATCTCAGATTTAAGTATTGTTAGCTAAATGAGAAGATTTTAGAGTCATCCAGAACAAGATATAAAGATAGTTTTCAATGAGTATTCGTTATTTAGATTAGTTGGAAAAAAACATGCAAGATATATTCTTTTCTAGATGATGACACACTTAAAACAACTAAATGTTATTATATAAATTATGAAAGCATAACCCATATATACATGTGTTTATAAGGTGAGACATATCCCAGAATAAAACAGATTTCTGTCGTGTAATTGTATAATGTACACACATTGTTATATTCTTATGTTTCCTTCGCTTATTGTTCTACACGTTAAAACATTAAGCCATGTTCAAACATTAAGCCTTGTTCCTTTGTTCTGAAAAGTCGCGTATTTTGCATCTAAAAACACATTATATAAAAATCTGGCAAGTATAAATTGAAACAGTCATATCACACTAAGATCAAGATGCAATTATTCTTGAAATTTAATAATTAATATTTCGCGTGATTGGTATAAAGATAAGACAGATAATCTTCCCGTGATAAATTGTCATTGATATGAATAATGCCCTTATGTCAGATGTGAAATCCCAAGCAGTTGTATTGATTTGGACTTAATTGTCAATACATTATGAAAGCAGTGACGCACGATGTAATTCTTAAAAAAAGATCTTTTCTGTATAACTATAACGATCGGAAATTATAATAATAATAATAAAATAAAAGAAGAAGCGCATGCATGAAAATAGTAGAATTGATTTTGAAACCAACTTAAACCTTGAATTAATGCAAGCTTCGCTTTAATACCAAACAGGGCATTAACAGACATTTATGATGTCCAGATGCAACAACAAAACAATAGCGCATACATACGTAAAACGAGCAAGTTAATTGCAATCTCATTATTGTAATATTGTTGTATAATTGCACGTTAATATATTTATAATGAGCACCGTAGTCTGCCAGTTACATACTTTGCATTCTTATAGGATAGGAATGGTAAAAGGGATGTAGCACTGTGTAATTAGTTGATGAGTATAATTAAGACACGAAAGAAAGCTTTTTTTTGTACTGTACCCACTGTACCAATTTTACACAGCAAGTAAATAATACTTTTATTCACATTTATATGTTTTGTTTGTTTTGTTTTTATTGTTTCAGTTTCAGACTTGTTTTCAGTATTGGATGACTTATTGATGTTATTGTGTCAAATTAGAAATGTATATATAATACCTTACACAGTGCAACTTTGTTTATAGTTGTAGGATGTGCACTGACGCAAATGTTGTTTTTACATGTATTGATTTATGGATTTCAATGTGATTTTTGTGTGGGATGTAGAGAGCCATCAGTTGAATTCATGGTATACAGTGAAGATTAATCTTAACAGAACACTGGTGGAGCTCGAAAAAGAAGAGATCTGAAATGAGTTAAATAACCCGAGTGTCACACAAATTTTAAAATATATTTTATAACCAGCTTACGCATTTTGGGTTTTCAACTCTTGAAAGCCTTAATAAATATCTTTTGTTTCATTAAAAAAGATTTGAACGGAAAAAAGGCAGTAATATTAAGCAAAATGATTTGTACTGTTTAGCTCCATCTTAGAGATTTACAAGAATTGTTGTTGTAGCATTGCCTATTATACAGAACTGTTATTGTAGAATTGGCTTTATACAATTATTCCTTATGATTTTTATAATTGTAGACAGATATTTACCCAGAATACATTCAGTTACAGACGCATTTTATGGATGTAAATGGTCTACAGCGACGGATGGCAATAAAACACATACATCTTATTCAAAGTACAATGCAAACATATTCTTTTACAATAACAAAATCCTATGGAATATTTGCTATATTATATTCTAGCATTGCTGAGAGAACATAATTACTAAAAGTTCATTTTTGTCTTCCATGTAAACGTCCGAGAATCTAGACGATATTTTTCAATGTTTTCTTTCTACACGAATGTCGGTCGCATTCAGTTTTGTCATTCAGATGTTACCTGTTCTCCACTCCAGTCAATATAACCAAAGCGCGGGAAATTCATAAATGAAAAATGCGTGAGTTGTATGCCCGATAATTAGTATATTCGATTTTCGCGTACAATATAACACAAACGTTTTTATTGTTACCAATAAAAAACATTATTCCTTAAAATATAATACAATTACATAAAATATTATCGTCTTGAAAAGTCATATGTTAAAATAACAAATGAAGAGGCTTAGAATCGAGAAAAATGAAAAGGACAGCAGAAAAATTTTCACGTATTTTCCTCGTTTTTGTGCCTAGTCCTCATATATTATGTTAATCATGTAATCTATAAAAAACCACTAAAAGCATAAAACGGAATCTTTCGAAGCGTGAACCAGATAAGGGGAAATGCATAGTAAACGACTAAATAAAAGAAACACATACAATTAATGCATTTATTTACGATCAATACACGAAATGTATTTTACTCCGGCTACTGCAGTATAATTCTGTTTTCTCAGCATTTCTGATACCCTAGGTACAGTTTTAAAATGTCTGCTCAATTTAACAATCTATTCACACATTGATATATGCTTTTGTATTTTGTATGTTTAACGACTAAATGGGTTTCCTGGATGAATTTAATAATTCATGTCGGATAACACGTAAATTAAAGTATTGAAATAGACTGAATGAGTTGCTCAAAAGGATTGAAAATAACTTATTTTATCACCAGAAGAACTTATTTGTTTACTTTAAGATACGTATAAAGCAACTTCTTAGTTGATATTAAGTTAAATGATTATGAATACGACTAAACGAATGGCCTTAACTAATTCGAAGCTTACTCAAAAATAAAAAAAAATGTGGTCGGCCAAAACTCATGTTTCATTTAACAAAGGCATGTTTTAGGTTATGACTAGATGAAATAAGTATCAGAAATGCGTAACGGATATGTAAGGAGTCAACAGTAAACAAATAACGCGAAACAAAACAAATTATACTATATACTATTTATAGAAAGACACTTTTGTTTTGTTTCGACTTCTGCTAGTGTTAGTGTTAAATATACAGCCTAATACAAACATGAAAACATGATAACAAAATAAATCATCGAATGACCAATAATATTGCTATATTTCTGTATAGAAGATGCATTTATAAAGACAAATGCAGTAGCACGTTATGTCAATATGTAATACTACAATGAAATATAAAATCCATCAATTGATTAAACAAAGTAGCAGATGTCGCTATGAATCTATTACTTTTAAAGTACTATTGAAGTACTGCCTCATACAGTTAACAAATTGGAATTAACACTCTTATATCAAATACCACTTGAAGTCCACATTTACCGAACGTATAAAATAACGATTTTATTAGTCGGGCATCTTGTGCTTATCGTTCACACAACTTTCATACATTTTTCATATTTGGTTTCGTTTCATATAACGTTTAACATTCATGGTTTTTCCAGCGTTTATCTATGATCATTGTATGAATTCACGTTTGCTTAAACGAAAATCGTATGTTGCATATATGATTACACATCGTTTCTCACAACATTTTATCAGATTGAAAAAAAAACATTTTTCTAATTAAAATAGCCGCTGTATATTTATCGCTTTTAAATAACTTAATAAATCGGAATTAAACAAAGCTAGGCTTTCAGTATAAATAAATGTATTTAAAAATTATAAAATAATTAATTATATGAGACAGGGCAGATATAAAATATCAACATATTAACCGCTACACGTGTGTTTATTTACATGGTCTTGTATTTCCCTTTGATTTAGTTTTATACCTGTGTAATTAAAATAGTTGGATGTGTATGTCGGCAAGGTTATGTGCATTTTGTTCTGGATGGCTGCGAAAAAATTTACCTGTTTCCTAATTAGCAACAAGTGTTACAGTTTACCGTGACAATGTACAGTTATGTATCATCTGATTATTATAATGTAAACTATCATTAGATGTAGATAAGAAAACAGAAAAACTTTCTTCATCTTAACAAAGTGACCGCAATTTTCAAAGTTAATGATAGGACTGTTAAATAATATCGGTTTTCAAAAATTCTTTAAACAAGTGGAAACTTAAAGATTCATTTAAACGTACACGTGAAGTCACATTTTTAAACCATGTAAAAAAAAACTTTTGTCTTATACACGTTAGTACAATTTCCAAATTTAATGCTAGGACTAGAAAGCCATGACAGATTTTGGAAAATTATATTAACAACAAGCTGTAATTGCAAAATGCAATTCCAAAAAACCAGATATTTCTTCTGTTGTCAAATATTTAAATAAATTAATGGTAATAAAAATACCCGGTTTTAGTTTAGAACATTCAGTGTTGATGATAAGTTGGAAGAATTATTAGGAATAAACGCCTTGTGAGTGACTCGACCTTATTCGTGCATCGACAAAGTACAACAATAAGCGTTTAATCCTATATTAATAGGATTGACATAATTAAAACACATAGTATTTTATCTTTAACATAACTTTAAAATAGCAGTAAATATGTTTGTACGAATCGTTACATTTTACATTTGATACTTTAGCGGGGTGCAAATTTTGGCGTATTTTAGCGGTCAAACTGAAATCGCCAAAATAAAAACCGCTAAAATTCATGATTTTAGAAACTCCGGTAAAATGTTTTGTAGACGATCGGTATTGTAAATTTAATCAATAACATGGTCATTTGTCAAATATTGGTATTATAATAAAACTATTCATTAACGTCCTACGGTATCTTTGGTCAATATCTGCGCAAATTGTCTTAAATTATTTTGACTAATCAACAAATCTATTCATCTGTTTTACCTTTGTTTGAAGATCAAAGGCTAATTGTGATCGAGTTGTCAAATTGACACCTCAATTAACTGTCATTTAAACCGTTAAATAAACATGCGGATAAGCACTACATCAAACCACACAATTAATAGATCTGTCATAATTACGAAATTGGTATGCAACGTGATTTTACCTGTATATACAAAATTAAAATTATCAAGTACAACTTATAGAAAATTGGTAGATTTGTAAAAAAATATGTTTACAAACATTGGAAAACTAAACACTTGAACAGGATGAAACCGTTTTTATTTTACGAATATTTCTTCCCCTCAGATTATTTATCGAGGAAAAACAGATAAATGCCATCCTGTATATAAGCTTCCATCCATAATTAAGTTTCTGTCTTTGTACATGAAATATAGCATGTTTCCTTCCCCTTCCTATGTAGTCCCCTTGTTTACTTACGTTCCAATTGGAAAATACACAAACACATGTTATCAGGGATTGCTAGACCGCCAAATGTTTTTCTATGGTTTTTCCCATTCGCCAAAATTAAAACCACCAAATTTTTTGCACTACATTTTGACCTACAAACACCAAATTTTACACCCGCTAAAATAACCTGCTATACTGTATTATGGCATGTCTTTATTACACTGCTATATACTTCTTACCTTTAATTATATTTATATATCAATAACGCACTTTGCAATGTTTTTTTTTCTTTTATAAAATGTGAAATTTTAAACATGATTTATTTCATGCCTTTATAATACAGATATATATTATTTTGAAAAAAAGTTATGAAAATAATGGCATTAAAAGTATTATTAAATAGGAAATCAACCAAGCAAAATAGACAAATTATTATTTTTTTATCTAAAGCATTCAGATAAATGTACCGAAATATGTTAACGAGTGCACTCAATGGGAAACTTCAACATAATAATAGAAAAGATACTGAGATTTCGTTTATAATCATTTTTATGACAGTGTTCGTCTTGTAAAGTAATTGATCTAATATATTAAAATTGATATATGGAAATTACTTTCGATTTCATGTTGTAATGTCTAGAAATCATTACACTACAATTAGATTATTGAGACAGCGGGATCTGTGGTAACAGTATGATCTAACTGTCATAAAGGAACACAATTTATTCTATTTGGTTTATGAATATCCCCGTAGATGGACACATTTCATCAGGCGTTCCTTATCAGTATATTTTAATCTCACTATCTGACATATCAATGGTTCGTCTGACTACAAAGCTTACTTGTGTTATTTATTTATATAGTTAATGTTTTTGGTTGAAATAAAACCGATATATAAGGCCTTTTCTGGTTTTTGAAGCAATACTGATAGTCAATGCAGAATCTTTATTACTTGAGAGACAAAGGAATCGTTTACGTTGTATATGTTTGTCTATATGTAGATTTTTAATTGTATCTTGACTTCTTCATGTTCGGCTGATTTCTTTGCTATTTGCTTTATACGTACCGAATATCAGACGTCAATTTTTCCTTCTACACCAACACGTTACAAATAAAATAAATTATATATATAAATTAGCTCACGAATATTGGTATAAGTAAGTAAGAAGTAAGTTGTTATCATATTGTTTAACCTTGATTTTCGTATCTGTCTATGCAGCCGAATTAACTATGCCTAATTCAGTAAAATTTGTGGTTGTTTAATAGTTAGTTCTAAAATAAAATTGTCTATATTATTAAATACAAATTTCACGTCAAGTTTCCATACATGATGATATCATCATTTGCTTAAAATGTTTTTCTACCACTTCGATTTTAACAAAAAATAAATTACATAAATGGCATGAAAAGTATCATAAAATCATTAATTAACTTAAAGGGAAACTTCGCGAAAAAATGAAAATTTGATATGGTATTTTTCAAATTAAAAGAAATATAATTGCCTTTTGATGTTTTATTGTATTCTTTATCGTTACGCTTCTAGAGTGGGTTATAGGTGATAAAATTGTGTGTATAGGGGCTGCCATATTGACAGTATTATATCACATGACTGCGTTTGTGACGTGATAAATATAATTATCCAGTAAATATGTTAAATTATCCAGTTTAAGCATACGTTTTTCTGCCTTTGCTCTTTCACGAATATCAAAACTGTGGCGATGACTAATACCCAGCTGACAAGATAAGATTACCAAATACGTCTTAATGTTTTAATGATCTTTGTATAAATAAAAGTATTTTTAGACACAAATTTTAACCTGACTTTATTAAACTCAGATAATTACCTAAATAATAATTGTAATAAAAGATATATTGTATTATTTATTTTTTAACATAAAAAAATCCGTTGACAATTTTGCACGTCTTGAAATGGCAGTTTAACCTGGACGTGAAAAAAATTTACAGGTAAAACATTACTCGTTTTTGAAGGGTAATTAACAGAATTAGCAGGTAGACAAACAGGATGTTTATTGTAATTACTAGGTCATTTGACGCCGACTTTGAAGTATGAATATTCAGACATTTTCAAAAGCTAATCAGATTGAAGGTTAATCATGTACTTCGAAAAACGCTCCCTCCTGCCAAAGGCAGGTATGATTTGAATACACCGAAGTGTCAGAACATAGAATGTATACAAGATTTCGAATACCTTTCGATGCCATGTCAGAGGAAACGTAAAACTGACACGTTGACTCCAAATATACACATGTAAAATTTTGAAAACTGTGTTACGCACACGCACAATAAATGTTACCAGTAGTAATAATAATAATAAATGTACTAAACATGGAGTGAAATTTTGATGCGCTAAAACAGGGCATTTAAAAATGATTCATGTAATGACCGTTATTTCTAAAATTGCCAACTTCGCAAAGATTTTGTATACAAAAAGTTTCGTTCAATAAGTTGCATAATCTGATTAAGTTGATAATAATAATACGAATAATTTTCAATTTAATTAATATTTATGGACAAAATTCAATCGAATATTCGATGACAATCAGGTCACTATACCAGCAAACTATCCTCCATTAAATTCTGGAAAATCATATTCAGATGAAGTTGTTGCTGCTGTGGACATAGTCGTAAGTAGAAGTCTTTAAACTGGTTAACTATTTGGTACACAAATCGGGGTTTTTTATGTTCTTTTTTTCTTAGATCAGGAATACGAAACGTAATCCTGCCAACATCGTGTCTTTTAGTACAACCTTCTGTTATTGACCGTTTCGCGTTATTATCATAAGGCGACTTTAAGGTACTTGGATGTCCAGGGATCTCTAGTATCGCCATCTAGCGACGACATAGTGACAAGATGGCGGACCTTCATAAGTGCATTTTTTACACGGCAAATTCAATATAGAAACTTAATCATTGAAAATTAAATAAAACATCAAGATCAATTAGTGTTTCTTTTAATTTGAAGAATAACATATCAAATTTTTATTTTTTCGCGAAGTTTACTTTTAAGGTCAGTAGTTTATTTATGACAACATTGTTAGTAGAAACGTTCCCTTGTATTTTTGTATAGAATTGCACAACAAGGTTGTTTCATTACAAAGTGTGTAAGGTTTCTGTAGAAAAGTTTAAAATGTATCTTTCAATTTATATGATATTCTCCATTTGTTGATGCAATATATCCAGTTAACCTTTACCATTTCGTTGACCAGGTTCAGATTAAATTGTTCATTTATTTTGTTAATTTGTTACTTATTTGTCTATTTTATTACTATCTGGCGATGTAGAAACTAACCCATATTGAAGTGGCACATTTGTAAATTTGTTTTTGCAATATTAGAAGTCTCAGAAATAAAATTAATTGCATCGCTAATCTCGTTGAGGAATTTGACGTTGTGCTCTTTACGGGGATCCATTTGCATAATATTATATTAAATAATGATATTATTGATGGCTTTGAAAGACCAGAAAGAAGAAATAGGAATTCAAATGGAGGTGGAATTATAATGTATCTTAAATACTGGATTTGACATAAAAGGAAGAGTATAATTGGAGCATGATCATGTTGAAAGTATGAAATTAAATAGAGTTTCGGTAAATTAAATAAAGTTTTGATAAATATGAATTACAGGTCAGAGAGACAATCACGTATTTATAATTGGCAATACTTTTATCAGATGCTTAAGCCGGAGAAAGATGAAAACGGTAATACATTTTCCATAGGGGATCGACATTGAAAATTTCCTCAATAATTTACCCAATCTATTCAAGACATCTTTGTAATTAATGAATTTGTAAATATAAATAGTAAACACATTTTGAACCAAGAACTGGTAACTCATTTCTACTAGATCCAACACTGATCACAGATTCAATACCGGTTATTGATTGTGATACAGTATTGATTGATAGATCAAAAAGTGATCACAACGGAACATATGTTACTGTAGAATGTGGTTATTGTAAAAATAATACATTTCAACGCAAGGGGAGACAAGTTACAAATGAAACACATAATAATTGAAACTGATTTGGAAAATGCGATTGTAAATGAAGTTGATGTAAATTTGGCCAGTTCTAATTTTACAAAAAAGCATTCTTGATATTGCTAAACAATGAATTCCAAGAAAGTAGGTAACCGAATCCCTTAAACGAGACGGAAGATATATTTAAGAAGCAAAACTCTCACATCCGTACGAAAATTTAAAACTCAAAGAAATAAAGTTAACAATTTGAAGAAACAATCGAAACAACGGTTTAATACTAATATTAATGAAGATCTTGATGATCTCAAATCAACTTATAGTAAAATGTACTGGAAAACTTTCCCCATGCTTCTGAAAAAATACCTCGCAACGAATGAGTAACCCCCAATCCAATTTTAACTTGGTATTTAATTCAACGGAGAAATCAAACATTTAAAATAATTATTGTGTTCGATCACGAGTTCCATACCGGTCTGTACCGGGTAATTATTGACCCGTTTCGTTATTCTCCTGTGGTATTAAGCTATTGGAAAAGGTTATTATCAAGCACATGTTTAATCATTTTTATAAAAATAAACTTTTATATAAGTTTTAATCTTGATTTATGCTAGGTCATTCTACAAGTGACCAGTTGATCTAAGCATTTGACAGAGTTTGGATAAGAACTTTATTCTAAAAACTTTCTAGATATGGCTTTCAATGAGATCTTCTTTGTTGGTTGAAAAGGTATTTGACCAATTGTACCCAACGAGTTGTAATCAAAGATGCTCTTTCGCTCTTTTAATTTTGACCAAACACCAATTAATTCAGTTAATTTGCACAAGTATTTAAGGTTTGTTTTGAGTAGCGACTGTAAGGGGACAAAGTATGTAGATAAATGGATTTTATCAGCTTAAAACAACTTAACGTCTTCAGAGAATTAATATATAAACTTAAGAGACATAACTTAGAAAAATACATCTTTCTTTTATTAGACCTCTCATAGAATACACAGCGGAAGTATGGGATAACTGCGAGAAATAAACCATGATAGACTAGAAAAAAATTAATCTTGAATCTGCGCGTATTGTCACCGGATTACCGGTATTTGCTTGTTTTAATTTTATTTACACTGAGAACGGATTGGAAAAGTTGAAAAATAGAAGAGAGTTTAAAAATAAACTTTTGTTCCATAAAATAGTAAACACAGTAGCACCTAATTATTTAACAGAGCTAGTACCACCTACAGTCGCAACTAATAACCGATATCCATTAAGGAATAACAACTATATTTCGCAATAGTTTTGCAGATTATATATGTACCAACATTAGTTTTTTTCATCATACAATTAAATTTTGAATTTATTGGAACTGAACCTGCGTAAATTGCCGACACTTTCATCATTTTAAACTATGCTTAAACGAAAATATTTTCTACTCAAACGTAATCCAATTTGTTTTCAATTTCAACGACCGGGTTTGTAATGTTTTGAACACACGATTAAATAAAGAGTGTACTTCACTTAACGGCGACCTATTTAGATCGAACCTGGTTTCAAGTGTCGCTTGCTTATGTGGTGACGAAATGAAAATTCTGAACATTATTGTGAAAGATTTAATATATTCAAAAATTTCATGCCGGTAAAAGGCAACAAATTGATCCGACACAAGTTTTAAAACTTATATTTGTCTTCTCCGGTTGTTACACCAATTAATTTAAATCAGAACAACAGTAAATATACATAATAGTTAAATATTTTCACAATATGAAGACGAGAAAAAATATTACTCCGACATACCGGTACACAGGACAAAACGACAAATATACAACATATTGATTTTTACAAATACAGTTCAAACACACCGGAATAACTTGCAGACAGAAACGTGTTTATAACATTCGTTAAAGTTTATTAAGTTATAGATGTAAATTTATTAAAATATGGAAATGAACCGCTTTATGTCGGTAATTACTGTTTGATAATACTTCATTGTCTATAAGTAGAAAAGCGTCCTATATCTTTTATATATTTTAAAACACGAGAAAATATTGAAACGAAAATAGATTATTGCGAGCGTGCTCTATGTGAATGAGAACATGGTCAGACCTTGTATTTGTCAATATTTTATATCCATATTCCAGTCAGCCATTTCCATTACAGGTCTCTTTTGCGTTCATTCAATATAACCACTTATTAATATCACACACAAAATGGAAATTATTGGTTTTCGTAGCCCATGCCAGCACATGCCGTCTGGAACATTTCCATCCGTATGTTTAACTTTTGTGGAAACACATGCTTCCCATCGGTTTTAAATGCATTTATGTTTGCATTAATGTTGTATTGCATGCGTGAGTATACAAACGACGTCACCATAACTTTTTTTCCAAAAATTCTCTTTAATGAAAAGATAACAAAGAGTTAACAGGAAAAGATAACTCATGGCAGACAAAATCACTATTAAACAAAAGACGGGACCTCAAGACAAAAACCAGATTCAAAAGCAAATACCGTAAACTGAACAACATAAACCCCATTATAATTGTACGTGAGTCCAGGTGCTCCAGACGAGTAACCCGTGCTCCTTGCGTGGTGCCGTCGTATTACCAATAAAAATCCAATTATAATTCGTGGAAAGTAATACTTCATTAAGTACTTATCACAAAACAAACAAATCAATGTTCGTTTGTCATACACAAATTTGGTAACTGTAAATTAAGTCGATTTGTCCTAGGTTAACGCTGCAGATACAGCCTAATATAATAAACACAAAAGAAATGCTAAATAATTTATCGCATGAACAGTCACACATAATTATGTCTCTGCAAGAATTCTGGATTATGGTGTTACTATTTATACAGGCTGGAATAGTTAAATAGACAAAAGCAATAGCACGTTTTATGAATTGGTAATATTGCAAAAGAAGTTGAAAATTTAAGTATTTTTTACAAAATCATCCTAGATAAATTCTTAGAAGATCTGGTAGAGCATAGTTTAATACAGTGTCTCGTCTTGAGGGAAAATAATTGTCATTAAATATGCATAACACATATATAATGACCACAACTATAGTCACACTATATTTTGTAGAGGTACTTAAACGAGCTAAGGAGTGTTTCGATTTGACTGCTGAGCTTGTATCCTCATTTCTGTCGAATAACCATCATTACACATTCTGTTTTAGTTTCCGAATTTCTTTATCATATCAATACAACTGATAGTGTTTAGATAAAACCATATGGAAAACAAGAGACAAAAAATAACTTATCAGCTAAACTATAGTGTAAAATAAAGCATTTGATCGTTATAATGATCAGGTAAAACAGAACCGAAATATCCTAAAAAGTATTACAAAGCGGAAACATAAAGGTGCTAATGAATGTTAACAGTATAACATTACAGATAAATAAATAATAGTCACATGTTAATGGCAAATTATTGTAATTATCTTAATCCTATTATCTAAGGACAGTGTAACTTACATGTGTAATAGAAAAATACAAAACGGTTTAACAGTCACTAAATTTCTGCTGGCAGAGTACAATCAATGTTTTACAGGGTTACATGAACAACAGAAGTTACGCATTTATCTATTTGTAATACTGCAAATGAACTGGGAAACCGTAGATTGAATAAGCGAGACAGCAGATGTCGTGACTAATATATTATCTTTGAAGGACGTTTCATTACTACCACATCCAGTCAACAAGTTAAGATTAAAACTGTAAATCAAATACCTTTTGAAAGACGATATAAGATAATGGTTGGTTATTTTCATCAATATAAACTTCAATTATTTAATGTTCCAGCGCATGCACACATTTGTTCATACCGTGGTAAACGTTACAACCTTGACACAAGACGAATGCATTGTTTATATATTGTCTAAGAATTTTTTTGTTTACTTTTATTAGACACAAATCTACTGTAAGTTAAAAGCAGAGCGAACTGTACATATATGATGTTACTATTGGTATGGTGTGACTTAACACCAGTCGTAGTTGAGGGTTTGAAAAAAAAGTTTATAAACAGATAACTCTTGTTCAGTCTACTTTTCCTTTGTCAAAAATATAAAGAAAAACAATAAATAAAAAAGCCGATTGGGTGTTAAATATAAATAGTTTGAATTGTACATCAACACAATCACACATCATCGAAGTATTCTGACAATAAATGATACGAATATTCTTTTTTGTAGAACTACACATACTAGAAATAAAGTGCCTACATGTAATTAATCAGCCGTTTTAATACTAGAATAACATGTATATGCCTTCATTTAGAATAATCCTGTTAAGTTTTCTACTATAACGACTAGGCGTATTGTACTTGTTACAAACGGCTATTTTTTGTGATTATAAACACTCTGATTTCCCCCAACACATTGTTAAATATTTGTTTATTTTCATATGATCCGAAGCATTTAACAACTTGTTTCTATTTTATTTTTATCAACCTGGGAAACTTAAAACACAATTTTCTTGTATATTTCTGTGATATTTATGTAATAAAACCGGGATGAGAAAAGTCGTTCTTTTCAATTAAATAGGATTACGATGGCAATCAATTAGACTGACATACATGGATAATAATTCTATAAATTGATGTATGAAAATTACAACCATATTGTAGTTTTTTCATGTTGTAAATCTTCAATTTGATTCTGGAACTAGCAGACTTGTATTCTTATCATAGTCTATCTGCCATTACCAGACACAATAAACTTGTTAGTTTTTTTCGAATTATCTTGTACAGGGATGAGGATGGAATTATATCATCTGTTGATTGTGGCTGAAATTAAAACTTTAAACTGTGGGTTTTCTGACCACGGAAGACAGGATTGGCAGTTAATGTGCTATCGTTATTATGTGGTAGATTCTTTCGTTAGAAGTACACCTATTTTGTTCAAGTAATGCTATTTATAAAAGTATATCCTGACTTAACTTAAGTTGGTCGTTATTATCTTATGTTCCTCGTTCTCCATAGTTGTCTGTTTTTCGTGCTTTTCGGAGTTTTAAGATAATGCCTGAGATACATCATTTGTAATGTATTGTAATTGGTATATCAGCAGTAAAATGAAATGTTCGGTATTGGTCGGGACCCATATTTTAACACATTACTTTAGTGTATAAACTTAGCACTGACTTACTAAGTAGGTTGATGTACAATCACCGTTTTTATAAGTAGCTGATACCTGCTATAAAACTTTTTTATTCTTTGTTCTAATAGATGTTTTTTTTATTTATTCATTCGTGCGAAATGTTTTTGTTTGTGAATGCTTAATTTATATCTGGCTTAAGTGCCACGAATGAGTCTTTGTTAACCAAAGTGCTCGTCTGAAGGGATTGATTAATGACTTCCTACATCTGATGACATTTTGTAAAAATTTACATTTCCCACACTTGATGGGTATTAAAATAATCTGTTTTGAATTTTAAACAAAGTTTGATAGATGAAGAGATTTCAGAAAAAATATATAATCTCTCATGATATCATTAAAACTGGATGCAATAATAGCATTTTGTTTACATATAACAAATATTCAGGGTGTATGTGCTATTGCTTATTGTTCAGTAATTTTGTTTTCTTTTACAGAGAACATGTTAACAACAATATGCAAATGTGATTGATCTATGGTCAATAATTGTTGACTACCAATGAAAATCTATGAAGCTTTTTTGAAAACTACTCGAAGGTTACGTCCATGCATAGAACGTCACACTTGTCACATCTAGTCCGCCGTCAGGCTTTCTGTATTTCAAGCTGAGAACCATGAAAGAAAAATCCTCTCTAACTTTAATGAGCCTGCTGAGCAGCTCGCTGAGTCAAATCTAACACCATTGCCAGTATTCAAGAAGGAAAATATTCTTAACACTTGTTATTTTAAACTGACCACCGTACATTCATATGTGGGAAAACCCAACAACTGTTGGATATAAAATTATTGAGTAAAAATATCGTAAAAACACTACCCGTCCGTTTACCACACACAAGTTTTCGTTGTGGTGCCAATTTATATTTTTACCATTATTACAAATGTCCATGATACGATTCATGCAACCTCAAAGAATTGACTTGAAACGGAATTTAAACTGTAGCAGAACGATAGGTATCAACCATGATGCGGGCTTTGTTTTCCCTTACGAAGCGCCTCGTTATTAATCCCTTCACTGTCGTGTAAGGGGCCTCGGTGGCCGAGTGTTTAAGGACGTGCGTCTACTAATGATCACGTGGTCTGTCAACACTGAGATTGTGGGTTAGATTCTCACTACAGGCAGAGTGTACTACACTCCAATCTTAATTGACAAGTATTGACAGTTTTCCTACCGCAGGTTTTCTCCAGGATCTCCTGCTTCCTCCCCCATTAAAACCCAGATGCCATGTTATAGCGGAAACATTCCTGAAAGTGGCATTATGCACCATTCAAACAAACAAACATGCTATCGTGTAATTGTTTTTAGCTGCAAATTTGTTGCTTATTGTGTTTTCTAATAGTTTTGCATTTGGTGTTTTGTGGTTGGAATAAATGAATGTTATTTCGTTTCTATATGATCATGTTTAATTATTTGACACTTTATTGTGGTTTTCCCTGTATTGTATTGTTTGACATTAATATCTGAGATGTCGATAACAGGATCGCAAATAATATAATAACACATCATTATTCATATTGTGCGAAATAAGATTAATGTTGTGGTACATTGTATGCCAATATCATGTTATATTCATTAAACTGCACCTAGTAAATAGCGATTGAGACCCACACGTTTAGTTTAAACCAATTTTATTTGCTCACATTTCCAAATAGGATAAGACACAGGTTAGACAAACTTATGAAATATACAATATGTTGCATATGAATAACCAATGTTTAATAATTCCTGTGCTAAATTTTGGACGACGAAAAAACATTTGTTTCGATTGTTACTGATGATACATTAAATATCGGTGCAAAATCATTACATTTTAACATTTTAAATATATACTTAAAGGCATTAATAATTTCTTACGAATTCCTATTTTATTTTGAAAACAATAATATTTGATATACGCCAACCTTTGTGCTTCCTTTTTTATTTATTGGATCGTAGTTATTCAATTACTGGATAATATCAGGCTGCCAAATTGTAAATCAAATGAAGTGGTGCGCACATTTCCAATTAAATCTGCAAATATGCAGTTTTAGAATCAATACGTTTTAAGAATATACTTGATCTAAATAGCAACGTTGGTACACAAAACTAACATTTGTATTTAATTTACAATTTTATTCGACTTCAGTAATCAAATAATCATATGTTTCTAGTGCATAGTTTCAGTGTTAATATAAATCAACATTCAATTTGGACTGTATTGGCACGAAGACGTAATTGCACATTATAGTAAGACATATAGTTTTTTTAATCGGATTCAGTAATGAATTGCATTTTATCTATTCACTGAACATTTTGTCTACTGGTAATAACCCATGAGAACATAACATCATACAGTTAGAGGACAGCAACGACCGATATGAATACATTTATAATAAAATTATATTAGCTTTTAAGCAAAGCGTATAAATAACATTACTAATGTCTACATATTTTAGTAACAAAATGTTCTAGGTTACGATGGTAACAATTTCAACACGAAGCAATGAAAGCGAATCATTATCTAAAACGATAAACCAATTTATAACGTTTTTGAAACTTGACTTTGTCATTTTCATGAGTCCATAAGGGCATGACAAGCCTAATGAATAATTTTAATAGTTTTTCCTTCGCGTGGTGGCCTTAGACGGCTTTAGTGTAAAGTTGTGGAATTATGATTATAAAAATTTTGCAAGATCATTGCTATTTTCTTTCTTTTTTTGCGAGGGGTGCGGATGATGAGAGCTACTTTTGCGGCTTGATTAGAACGCTTTTCTCTATAATTTTTTTATTGCAAAAAGTTAGCATCTTATCAAGCAGTAAAATTCTATAGAAATATACATGAACATCAAGGAAACCAAACCACAAACACATGTCAAATCGATGAGGAAACACCAAACTCTTAATATTATGAGCACCTAAACTTCCATTATAACTTTCAGATTAGTGTACAGAATCCCCTCTGAACCTAGGACAACAAATACCTTGACATGAAAGAACATAAAAGAACGTCAAACCATTTAGGAAAACAAACACCTAATATTTTGAGAAAAACTATAATCTTCAAACGAACATACAAGATCCAATACTGTGCACTCTGGACAACAAATAGATTGACATTAGAACAAACATAAACGAACGTCGAATCTTTGAAGAAAGAAAACAGAATATTTTGAGCATGACAAATCTACTTTAACCTTCAGACGAATGTAATTGGCTTTGACAACTACCATGAACTTGTGTGATTGAAAGCAATTGTATTATCAGCATCGTGTGTTTTAAAACACAAAGCACAATAATTACTTAATTGTCTCGTCTCTATCCTTTACAACAATGGTATCAGATTGTGTCATAACGTCTAATTATAGGATTAATCTTTGACGTCATTAGACAATTTCAGTTAATCAAATTCAAGACAAATGTATATTAAAGTATATGGATTTTTTATAAAAACTGTGCATATTCGGTCGGTTTTGTATGAACTGAAATTATTACATACATATCATTCTTAGAATATGGTTGTAATAATAATGCATATGTACATCCTGATAGAAGTTTGATGTAAACAATTTTTAATTCACTTTCATTAAGCAAAAGAATGTAAATGTCTTCTGGGGCTTTGTTGCTGGACAAAATGGAGTGATGCTTATAAAATGCACACATCCCTTGAATTGGCATAATGTTTCATGTTATTGCTTAGATTTAGCATTGAATGAAACAATCCATACTAAATGCATATAATTGTTTTGCTAAAAGGAGTTTTATATCCTAATTTTTATACATTACCTCCCATTGAAACAAAAGTTTTGAAAGACTGACAGTTCAAGCCTTAATTGATGCCACGTGAATTATATATTTCGTATTTTATGGTATTGCTATATCATACAAAGGCTGACTGAAACGAAAAGAAAAGAGAAACAAATAATTGTGTTTTTTGTTTGTTTGATGGTGTTAAACGCCATTTTCAGCAATTTTTGAGCTATTTCATGGCGTCCAGTTTTTATTGTGGGAGGAAGCCGGAGTACGATGAGAAACCCCCCGAACTGCGGTAGGAAAACTGACAATCCTTATCAATTAAGATTAGAGTCGAGAACACCCTGCATGCAGTGAGAATCGAACCCGCAATCTCAGTGTTGACAGACCACGTGATCAATAGTAGACGAACTATCTTGACCACTCGGCCACCGAGGCCCACAAATAAGTGTGCATCATTTTAATATTATACACGCACCTAGATATTTTTCTACTATATAAGGAGCGTTTAAGAACTATCTTAAGTTAGCATTAGATCAAACGATTATAATCGAGACACCCAGATGGCTGAAAATAATTCAGTCGCAATTTGATATATAGAGTAATGATTGTATGTATTTTTGGTTAAAGACGAAGACAACATTATATCAAAACATTTGTAAGACTACAGCGGAAAATTGCCTGCTCAGTGATGTGAATCACAATGTGATTACCGTCCTTGCATCTGAGGATTTCATTTATGTTTAAAAAACAGTAATGTTAAGGATAGGTATTCTATATCAGTAAAAAACATGATAAACTTACAATAAGCAAGATCAATTAACCAACATAATATAAGCAGAAATAATATGAAGCCAAATAGCAAAGAAACCGACTCAATAACAAGAGCCCTAAGTAGGTGTGGAATAGTGGAATACATACATTTTGTAGTAACATCAAAAAATATGAAATACCAAATATATATTTGGCTCATATATAAGAAAATAATACGACTTTGAGGCAAAAAGTATAAGCTGACATTACATGCATGACTCGCCTAAAACTTACGACGTCAACAGACACAAAATCTAAAAACAAACAATTTTGCAATAAGGACACTTATTTCAATTCATTGGGGTCTTGGTGGCCGAGTGGTTAAGGTAGGTCGTCTACTATTGACCACGTGGTCTGTAAACACTGTGATTGCGGGTTCGATTCTCACTGCGCGCATGCTGTATAAGACTTCAATCTTAATTGACAAGGATTGCCAGTTTTCCTACCACAGGTGGGGTTTTTTCCGGGTACTCCGGCTTCCTCCCCCAGTAAAACTGGACGCCATGATATAGCTGAAATATTGCTGAAAATGGCGTTAAACATCATTGAAACAAACAATAAATTCATGGTGTTATTTTTTGTCGAAATCTGACTAAGGTTACGATCCAGTTATTTATCCGAGAATGTCCGTCGTCATCAGCGTGGATTTGATTCTCAACAACAGTGTTCCTGGCACAATCTCAAAATCTATGTCTTTGCTAGAATATCGCCCATTCTTAAGTTTGCTTAAATATTTTGATATTATTACCCGAAACGATGAAACTATGTCTGTAACGAGTTATCACGTTTGCGTTTGTGTAATTGCTAGAAGTAAATAGGGCCAAATAAATAAAGGGAAATATAATGGAAACATTTAATGTTTATATCTAGCGGTATACGTTTGCAAAGGAAATTATACACACAATTATTTGCTACATAAAAAAACACAGCAATATTTAATATATTTAAAGCAATAAAATATATGTTCACAAATTGTCCCGCAAAATAATAGTAAATATACCACGCGCATAATACTAACAAATATTACATTTCGTAATGTCATATTTTGTGATGTTGACGTTTCGATTACAATTGATGTATAACTCCGGTACAAACTTATTTTCATTTCTTTTACTATTACACTTTTATTAATTTAATTAATTGATGTCTCTGTTTCAGCTTTTGAGTGGCAGTCAGTTCATATTTAGATATAGAAACGATGAAAGGTGCTTCCTCTAAAAAGAAATTGCCTTATATGAGCATGATATATATTCTTGTTGATAAAGTTGTTACAGTAACAAATTTCACAATGCACCTCTTTTTACTTACAAGATTTCTTTCACTAGTTATAGTTTGAAATAGTCAGATTTAGATCACAGCATCTAAATGAAGGCAACAATTATCATAAGAAGCACAGCCCAAGGAAAAATATTATGTAATTTATTTCCTTATCTTACTAGATCTATAGAATTAGGAATTATAAAAAGAACTAAAAGTACTTCATCAATGTCTTTTCCTTTGCATAGAACTTGACCAGGTTTATGAAACTAAAAGTACTAATACCTTCAAATAACAATTTCAGCGTAAATCAAATAGGTACATACAAACCAATGAACCTAATTAGTAAATAAAATGTCGTCAAAGATACCTAGGTTAACAAAAAAAATTTTCTTCGCCAGACGCACGTTTCGTCTGATCAAGACATCAGTGGCGCTCAAACCCAAACAATATGTAAAAATCCAAATGATTAAGATGTTGTAGAGCTTATATCACCAAAATTCCAAAACATTATATCAAATCCGGCTAAGGCTATCTACATCTTGAAATAGAAAACACTTTAGAATTAAAATATTTTGTGAAATTTATAGTCAGTAAATTTAGACAATGACTTTATCACTGTTAGAATCAATGATTTTCCTGTCAGCACCGAAGTGTGACTACTGGGCTGGTGATACCCTCGGGGACTAAAAGTCCACCAGCAGAGGCATCGACCCAGTGGTTGCAAATAAAATTTCGTCAAAGAAACCAAGATTAACAAAAAAAATTTTCTTCGCCAGACGCACGTTTCGTCTGATCAAGACATCAGTGGCGCTCAAACCCAAACAATATGTAAAAAATCAAAATGATTAAGATGTTTTAGAGCTTATATCACCAAAATTCCAAAACGTTATATCAAATCCGGCTAAGGCTATCTACACATTGAAATAGAAAAGAAACCTTAGAATAAAAATATTTTGTGAAATTTGTAGTCAGTAAATTTTGAAAATGACTTTATCACTGTTAGAATCAATGATTTTCATGTCAGCACCGAAGTGTGACTACTGGGCTGGTGATACACTCGGGGACTAAAAGTCCACCAGCAGAGGCATCGACCCAGTGGTTGCAAATACAATGTCGTCAAAGATACCAAGGTTAACAAATTTTTTTTTTTAAATTAAATATTATTAAATATTATAAAATATTATGTTACCGTTTTCAGTCTTTTCACACATTTGCTAGTATATATACAATTACAACGTTGCAATGATTTGTAATTAATACTTTTAAATGTAATTTTTCTCATTTGTTGGACGTAAATACATTAACAGCAATTATTATGACATAAATGTCCCGTTAACAAAAAAACAACAAAAAAAAAAAACATTGAGCACTTGCGCACAAACACAATAACGTTTCGTAGCAACTAAAATTAAGCCGACAAAGCATTAAAACGCTTTAACAAAGAAATTGCAAAATAAACCAACAATGCCAATTACGGAAGTACGTTACAATTTACTTCCAAAAGATACTTTAAAAGGAGAAAAGTCACTACAATTAGATATTTGTATTCATTTGAGTACCTCTCATTGAAAAAAACAAAACGGTCACTTAGTTTATATATATTTGTTTAAATGGCGTTTAATACCGGTTTTCCAATTGTTCAGCTATATCATAGCAGCCAGGTTTTATAGAGGAAGTACCTAAAAAACCGGAACTTCGGTAGAAAAACTTGCAATCCGTGTCAACTAAGATTGCGGTCGAGCGCATCCTACCCGAACTTATTAGAACTAATGGTCATTAGCAAGAAGGAGAAATAAAGGTCAAGAAGATCTTGCTTTAATTACTTGTAAACAATAAACCCGTGTGGACACTGTCGTTTGAACTATTTTGTAGGAATATTTGCACAACCAAGCGAATGAATTTTGGTTTTATGTAAATCAAACATGTTATTAGTATTGTGTGTTTTAAGACAAAAGCAAAAGACACACTGAATTTAAACACATTGTTTCATCTACGTTCTGTATAACAATTTGTCTGAATAATAAAAATGTATAACGTTAGTACACTATTAACGTTTATAAGACAGTTTCGTTCTGTTTGATTTTTCTAAATAATTATGAACTTCGGACATTGTATAAAATGGTCTGGCATCTTGAGCAAATTAATATATTTGCAAAATAATAAATATTTGATATTACAAATTAAGCTTTTTACGAAGTAACATTTCAGATTGTTGGATTTTGAGATGATTTTTAAACTAACAGCGGTATACTGCAAAGTTCACGAAATGAAATCTGTCTATATATGATATCTTTCATTTTGTTTTATTGAATAATTCACATTAATTAACCTATAACTGGAAACCACGATTTCTGATTATTTTATTTAGTTCACTTAAATGTGTCAGCATGGGTAATGTTAAATTTGTTTTGAGGGTCGTATTATTGGAGGGCTTTATTTAACAAAAACCCAAAAATTCAGCAAAACCGACAATTATTCCCATGATATTTTAGCGCTTCAACGTTTCGGAAGAAAAATAAAAAAATAGACAATCCATCCGAGGCTGTTTCGGTGGTCTGTTAAGTATCTGACGCACACACCATATATTCCCTTAAACATGTACACTGCAGTTGAAAACCATCTAACCGTATTTTTAGCGAAAAAGTAACATGTGAAATGTGTATGTTTGTCGTTTTGTGCAATTTAGAAACTGTAACTGCAAGAAAGTAAGCTAATTATAACACTGAGTTAACAACTGTTAACCTTATGTAGAGCATAAAAGCGAAGTCGTAACCAAGTTTAGCAATACGTGCAAAATGCAATACCTTCAAAGGATACGACCACGTTAAATCGAACTAACGCTATCTAAAAGTGTAGAATTCTGCTTAGATCAGCTAACTATGTACTTATCCTATTAGTAGAACCAAATGTGAATTTGTGTTTTTGCATATTGTAAAAGAAAAGAACACACACACAACCACGAAAGGAATCATCCATCATTCGTTTAATTTCAATTATAACATATTATTAGATAATTAGATTATTACCTCTGATCAATAATATAAGTCTGGCTAATATGGACAAAGAAAATCAAACAATATCTAGGCGGATAGGAAGAACATCATTTAGGTATAACATTATACAACATTTATGTTATTATATTGTATTAAAACCTTTATATTATGTGAATGATAATCGTTTTTTGTTGATTTATATAAAATAGGCTTGTATTCTGGCCAACATTGCGTTGTCGTTAAAATATCATTTTATTTTTTGTTTTAATTGTCTAATAAACATAATAATTTAAGCTTTTCCTCGTAATGAATAAACTAAAATTAAAACTATAAATTTAACTTAGATTTCTTTACAAACAAAATGTATTATATGTTTTACGAAAATAATTCTTACAGAATTTTCGTAAAACACGTTATAAATTATAAATGTATATGCATGTACTCTTACACAATATGTCCTCACTCTGCAAATTTTTTACTGTAATAAATTATAGTTCTCCTCATGTATATGATTCTATTTGCTTACAGATTCATTAAGGACTATTTTCAATTTGGCTAGAATTAAGTTTTACTGCACTTTATAAAACTTAAATCATGTTTAAATAGCCTCAAGTTTGTTGACACAATTATCTATCTAAGAAGGCTAATCTGTCAACGACCGACGCAAAGACACAAGAACGTCCTTTCGTGTTTTTTCTCTGTATGCTTCGTTTGAGATTAGTTTTTAGTCGTGAAATGGTCTTACCATTATATATTCGTAACATGCTTCTTGACATATGTGTCTTTTTCCTGTTTTGTTTTTCTATTACTTATTTCTTCACCATACTTTTGTATTGGATTGTTTTCAGTTTGTTTTCCTGTGTTTTTGTATTTTGTACCAGGAACATTGTGTGGTATTTAAAATCAGAAAATATTCTGCTAGTTCTGTAATGTAATTTGTTTGGTTTGGTTGTGTGATACGGTTTGCATAAGAAAATGCCATCGAATTTTGTTTGGGATTTTTGTTGGCTAATAATTATCATTCGTATGTCTTGCATTGTATTTGTTTTTTCTTTGATAATGTGGTGCTCTTTTTATATAAGTTATCTTTTTACCCATAGTTATCTCCATTGTAGATGTTGCATAAATTATTACTTTGCTTGGCGTTTGTTTTATTTCGCTGTGATATTCTGAAACAGTAACTATTACATTAATTGTAAATACCAATGTTTTCATTTTTATGTTTAAGGTATCCGACCCATAATTGAAGTCACCGTTTAATTTTATTTTTAGACCTAGAAATGCAGCTTTATTTACTCAATATATTACTAATTAATAATACAAAGTAAATATATATTTTTTATTTTGAGTCAATGTTAACAGTTTTGATGAAAAAAGTTAGTTGCTCAAATAGTATTTCCGATGTTTGCCGAACATTACCGAGGTCTGTTCCATTGACAAACAATGGACATCCGGGACACCAAATATGATCACGTGGTCAATTATGGGTCGGATACCTTAACTGCAAGCTCAATAAATCTATTTATTTTGGGAGGTTTTATGTTTTTCACAACTATCAAACAATCTCGCACGGAGCTAACAGTGTACTGATACAGAAACAAATAGAACAAAAAGTTGTATCTTACCCATTTCTTTAGTTACTTTGTATTCCTAATAAATTTTTTTTGTTTTCTTCATGCTCACAGCTTCAGAGCAATCACATACCTAGTGTTGAGTTTGTTATCTAAAGACATCAATTTAATAATTTACAATCTTTAACCTATAAAGTTTATTGATTGTTAAATGGCGATTAGATTCAAGCTATTCTACAAACATGATAACTTCCACCGACTGCTGTGATACTTCAACTAGCTTTGTTTAACATAAGCTACGGAATGAAAATAATCAATAGAAATAAAATAAAATGTCAGCGCTGATGGCCTTGCCGTGGTATTAAAATATTTTATATATAATAATATGTTATCCTTTGAATGTTTAATGATTATTCACAGTTTCTTATTGGATTTTATTTGTATTTAAACAGTGACATCTCGGAATGAAATTAAGAAGATATTGCGAGAGTTCTTTGTGACCTTCTCTTGTAAGTGTGTCAGGACAGTTAAAAAGAAAAATGTTAACACATTCAAGTCATTGCAGTTTTCTATTGAAATGATATCGCGTAAATGAAAGGGACAATTCATGAAAGTAGTATTTAAGCATGTATGCTTTTCTAGAAACGCTTAATAGTGCACTTTTATGCGAGGCTCTACTAAGGAATATATTGCCGTAAAGAACCATATTAGAGTATATCCGAAAATTTAAAGTGTGTTCCTCTGCAAATTTTTCATTGCCTAGTAGCTTGTTACAGTCATTGATTCTTGCTAAAATGTAGTTAAGATCTAGATAATGGAAAATCTTTGCATCATTATATATTGTACAATTTGACGGACTTTTTTTACAATCTCGTATTTTGATGCAAATTCTTTTTTTAATATTTCAGTATCCATATTTTATTGATGACTATACAGGAGTAGCAAATCTCGCTATTTTTGTGAAGTCCAGCTTTTATTGTTGATAAGGTAGTGATCACGATTCTATAACCTGGGAAATTGCGTTTACTTTGTAGTTTACTTGCAATAATTTCAAATTTGAAATTGTCGGATTACTGACTTGCAGTTTAGCTATTGCAAACAGATATCAAGATTAGGCAAGACAAATATTTAGAAATATATGTTGTTTTTTAGTCTATTAGACACTATTACGAACTTCTAAAATAAGTAGTTTATCAATTGCATGTAAATTTACATAAATAAATACCAAATACTAAAAACAATTCAGTAGGTGAGGGTGCTTGCAATATCAAGCTGTCGTAGAAATAACCATTTTCCACTTAGTAAAAGGACAACCACAGATTGAGTGAATATCTGCAAAGATACTTATACAATTTAGTTAAATTTTGTCTCATGTAAACTGTTTATTGTTTATGTTAATACATATTTGACAGAGTAATAAACTTTATTACATTGTCTCGGCTGTAAGTCCGAATCTTAGTCATTTTGTAGGGATTGAAGTGAAGCTGAATTCAAATATATCTAGCAAAAGACCAATAACTCTGCCAGGGTGTGAAAAACTGTATGAATGTAATTATTCACTTACCAGTTCAAAATACTGAAACAAAACACAATTTTAACTGCAGTAAATACACATATTGGACTGGTTTGTATCATATTAGCGGTTTTTTTTTGTATTTTGTATTGTATTGACGATTGTACACTTTTAATCACATTAAGATTGCTTACCTAGTGTTAGTCAATAATGTTTTACAATTTATTTGAAATAGACGAGAGAAGGAAAAACAGAACATAGTGAACTAGTTAACTATAAAATATATACACATGAAAATAAAATACATCAGATAATTGTAACTTGCAGGATACGTAAATGGATTTATTTAAGATATTTAACACATAAAAATAAATTGAATACATTTTCTAGAGGAAACTATTTCAAAGGTGTTTTAGGGTTCCCTTGGAGAATCGGTAATATGTTTATTTTTGCGATCAAGAACGAAGAATAACACTATTCGCTGGGTCAGATTTTTATAAAAACATAGCGACAAACATTAACACAAATATTTGATCTAACTGAGAATTGTGCGAGTCAAAGCCTGTATTATAAAAGGTTGCAAAATGACAAGAAGTCGCAATACAGCATACATTTATTTTATTTTTGCTTCAAAAAGGATATGAATAATAAAAAAAACTATTGATTTTCAACATGCACGAATAAGATATATAACAACAAAGCAAGTGTAATTAAGTGAATCGAATCAAAGACGAAGGAGATCTCCAAAAAAGAATTAATTTTGAATGGGCACAACAATTTTTCAACATATTAGTCTTAATAAATTTGTCTATATGTGTTCATCCGGAATGCTTCCTTTAAAAGGTTACACGCACAACGTGCGTAACGTGATAGCTAGTAATTTGTATCAATGATAAAACCTGTCCGAAACATTTGTAATCAATTTCAAAGACTTGCTACGGATAATATATAAGGAGAAAGCAGTCGAAGACTGAAAGATAAGTTGTCACAGAGTTGTGTTGAGTAAAACAAAACATTTCTTGTGAATCTTATGAAAAAGTAAAAAAATATTTAATTAACCTTAAGCGTACGTAAAAAAGAAAAAAAAAATGTCAATCAAAAGTGTCAAATTAAACAGCATAAAGCAAGCACTATATCTAGTAGAAATAAAACTTAATTATTCTAAAATATTGTTGTCTCATAAAACAGCGCAAGTTTTATAGGAAGTTGCAGGTTTCATTATTATTGCCAGAATAGGCGATAAAAATATTAGCCATGATCTGTGAAATAATGAGCTGCCTTTAATATTATAATTGAAATAATATCATTACTATCATTGCTTTAAAAATTTATTCATATTTTTAACAAAACACAATAAATCTGAACATCCAATTAAATGTGACACTGTTTTTTGGCATTTGAAAATTTTTTTTTAGGTTCGACTGAATTGTGGTTTAATGGAAAAAGACTGCAGCCTTGAAGGTCAATAATACAATTTGTTATTATTCATGTATATATAAACTCGTCAATGCAGCTATTCTTTAAGAGCAAAATCTTTCAAAGTAAAAGACCATATGTAATAAATTGCATCCATTGTTGAGCAATCGGATGAAACACGTTTGTTAAACCAATCCAGTTTTTCAATTCTCGATTAACAATTTGTCATAATTTATCGGTAAGAACGATTGCACAGTAATTACGGATCATCGATCATGGATGAATGCTATTTAGTATTCTTCAATTTTCCATTTAAAATGAGAATAATATAATAGGTATATCATGGAAGTTCACGAAATAAATATTTTAATTGTGTTCGTAAAGCGTATAGTACGCATCGTACGAAAGCAATGTTGCCATTAGTTTATAAGATTTCGAAATATGGTATGTCACGTCCAAATCTTTTTCAATATGATAAACTTTCATACAGAATTATTAACTTCAACAAAGTCAAGTTTTATACGAGTACATTAATAGTAAATTAATGATCACACCATCATGAGGTAGAGATAAAAAAATACGACCAATTGAATGCTCCAAACATTTTTAAGTAATAACAATAAGCCATCGATGACCTTAAGCAAAACTCTTATATGTAAAAAGACATTTTGTGCTTGAATTTTGATGCTTCTGACATACGGACATTAGACAATTTACTACTTTTGGCTTATGTGAGTAATAATAGTATATTTGTATTTGTTTTTTATATCATAGATATTAAGATATTAATTCTAGTGTAAGGTTTAACGTCGAATTCCAAACCTACTGCTTACATTCTACAAGGCAAAAGCCGATGCCGGTTTCGGTTGAAAAATGTCAATAATTGTAAAAGTCTTTTAATTAAAAACTATCAAACTCAATGCATTTTAACGTCAACTCATTCAGTCCATTTCTCATTGACAAATAAATATGATTGGACAGTTATACACTAACGATTTAATTAACAATGAGATTAAATAAATGTTCAGAAAGGTTTAAAACATTTCCATTAATATTATTGAAATGCTTTATCGCGGCGCAACTTATCAATGCTGGTCCAATGTACGTCAGGAATGAATATTATGCTTAATATGATATTACACTGCAGAATCGCGTTTTAAAATGTATTTTTTATTTTAAGTGATAATGAACGGCACAAATATTGCATCCGTGTTGTAAGTTCTACTCATATTACGTATATTCTTATTTTATAACATATGTCATCCAGAATTTTATACATTTTAAGTCTAAGATATCTTGAAAAATTGCGAATTAATTATAGTCGGTTACAGATCTAAGTCCAATTTTGTTTTCGGCTAAGGGTCATTGTGTGGAATCAGTACTGTTAACGCTACTTACGGTCCTGTCAAAAGCCTTGCTAAATGCAAACCAGAAAACCATGCGACGGATACTTCTATTTCAAAGTCACTGCTATAATTGTGTTTTCAAATACATTTTAAGCCACTTTTGTCAATATTCAGCCATATAAGCTATGATTTAAAATGGTTATGTTTTGACAAGTATCCTTTGACATCAAAATCATGCTTTCCAAACAGTTTCATCGTAGGAACATACTTCATAGATTTAAGGAAAAATGATGTTTGTACCCACGATGTTTGTCTTGAATAAAGCGGCAGACATTACACATATATATCTATTATGACATAATATGTGGGACCAATCTTTTAGAAGTTAAGATATATATTATTTACAGCTGTGGCTAGATTGAGGAACTAAGTATTCAGTTACATTTATAACGTCTTCCGAACAACGCTACTCGTAATAGCATGCACCTAAGGTCATCTGGACCACACACAACTGCTACTTGCTATAACATGCAACTACATGTATATAACGTGAAATATAATTAGAACTAAAATTGTACATCTTAAAAACGTTTTTGTGTTGTCACACATCTAAAGAATGTTAATGAAAATACCCGGTTTTAATTTAGAAAAGTAACTGTTGGACATAAATAGGTCACAATAATAGAAACACCCTGCATAAGAATATTGAGACAACAAATGATACTGACCTAGTAAAAAACACATACCGAAACGGTCTTTGTAAAACGTTATATAAAAGATTTGCTGTATAGCTATAAATCAAAAATACAACAAAGTTCCAGGCAATCAATTTTGCTACACCTGACGCGCGTTTCCTCTGTTCAAGACTCCAGAGGCGTTATATCTAAAAGATTAAAAATGTCAAACACTATATAAATATGAAGAGCATAGAACAATAAAACAAAAATATTCCGAACTGTAAACTAAATTATAACTAAGATCAACCTATACCTGGAGTAGGAAGAACCATAGGGTCTTGACAATTTTGATATTTAGACGGGCAATTTCATAGCTTCGATGTCGTCATCAACACAAAAGTGTTGATGCTGGAGCGGGCTAATCTCGAGAAATGAAAAAATCCACCATCAGCGCTGGCCATCACTGGTTTTAGAAATCAAAAATACAGCAAAGTTCCAGGCAATACATTTTGCTGCGCCTAACGCGCGTTTCGTCTATTGAAGACTCATCAGAGGCCCTCTAACCAAAAACTTGAAAATGCAAACACTATATGAATATGAAGAGCAAAGAACAATAAAACCAAAATATGCCTAACCGGAAACCAAATTTTATCTAAGACCAACCTATACCTGGAGTAGGAAGAACCATAGGGTCTAGTTAGGTCTACGTCGTATTTTAAAATCTACGACGTTCGTATCTTTCAATACTGTCTTTATCTGCCTACGCGTCACACACGTACAACAAGAGAATTTTGAGGAGAATTTCAATGGGATAGTAAAAAGTAAATGTTTAAAAACAATTTTACAAGTATTATTATGATTCAGCGCCTTCGGCCTTGATTTGTTTCGGAGTGAGTCGACATAGTTCCTGGATCAATTAATTCACAGAAGACAAGCGTTAAAAACACGTTAGTATTTTATCTTTTACCTAAGTTTACTGTAGCAGTACATTTCTGTCTACGAACCTTTACATTTTCCTTTAAATACTAATATAGCAAAATGTTATATACTTCTCACCTTTCATTATATTTAGATATTGGTAACTAACAATCTGTACACAGGGTTTTTGTGTCTTGTATAACGGATGAATTTTTAAACACGATTTCATGCCTTTTTCAAACACATATATAATATATAAAAAGGTTAACATATTGGAATCATGCATAATAAAAGAAGTAATTAATCGCAACAATTGTAGACAAATTATTTTCCTGATCCAAAACTTGCAGTCATACAGTCCCTGGAACGTATAAGTTAACAAAACGCACGATGCACGAACGATGTACGAAAGATGAACGGACGATATACGGACGATGTACGCACGATATACGAACGATGTACGCACGATGCATGAAACGACATACGATAGAAACGGTGAGACGGTGTTTATCGTTTTAATAGATCGTTTCGTCTATCGTATGGCATATCCTATCGTGCAACGTTTCGTTTATCGCATGGTATATCGTATGGTGCATCGTTTCTTATGTCGTCATTGCAGGAATGATTGTTCTTGGTATAATTGGTTTACTTTTCAGTATTTTCTTCAGTATTGAAGGCATTTAGTAGTTTTACTAGATGCAAAATAATTTAAAAGGTACTAAGTTAATAACGGAGTAGAATCATGGGCGTAACATTTAGCATTCATATATAACGCTATGTATTTTGTTATGGAACTTCGTTGATTAATAACATTACTTTGACCTCTGTTTTAAATAAATTTAAAAAAAAATAACTTTAACCTTATCTACATTTCTTAATAAAAGCGTTTACATTCATTCGATTCAAAAAGCCGACAAAGTTAAACAATTCTGTATATATGTTTTAAAAGCAGTAACTCCTATACATGTACCTTTCATCAAGTTCCTACCTTACTAAATGCGCCAGTCATTTACAAATTGTAACATTGTTGCGGTTTAACAAAATATTATTAACTTTTTCTGTTGCCGCATGTTTACCTGAAAATTTCCTTTCGTGCTGAGGGTAAATTGATTCAACATAGATCTTAGATCCCTATCATTAAATATGTACTTTATATGTTAATTCAAATATTCATAGTTCCCGAAAAAAGCTAAAATATTGCTTGCTGGAAGTCAAGCAACCAATCAATCAATCAATCAATCAAATATTCATAGCTATAATTGTTTATTCTTTAAACTATATTTTTATTCATTAATATTACTGACACCTCTTTCTAAAATTTAAAAAAGATCGTTAATTATATTCACAGACGCGTTTTTGTATACAGTAGTACTAAGTCTTAAACTATAAAATTGTTGTCACTTCATGTTTTTTGGTTTTCGATAGAACTATTTTTGTTTTCTTATCTACATCTACTGGTTGTTTATATGTCTTAGTTGGTAAATAAGTGTGCGTCGCCGCGGTAACTTACCAATCGTAAAGAATGACACATTTGTATATTTGGTGACAGTTAATTTTGCGCGATCATCCAAGACAACGATTCAGATTCATACTTTATAATGTTATCCATCCATTTGGAGTTATGAATTTAAAGAAGTGTCTTTTAACAAGACTTTTTCCGTCCCTGTTGTAAATATCGTAAAACTGTATGTAGCGTTGTGAAGGTTAATTCTTCTTTATTGTCCAAAGTATACCAAACTAGCTTTAAAATCGAACACTTTAAATCTTTACTAAGGACGACACACATAATCACCGACCCTGGACAAGTACCTGACAAACATGAATTCAAATCGAGTGCACCATTTGTTTTCACCGTACAATGTCACGCACGATAGCATCTCAGCTAATCAATAAAACTTAAAAAAAATAACAGTAATGTACTGCGATTTAAGTGAGACAAAAAATTAAAGATTGTAATTAGCTCTGAATCAACAAAACCCAAGACGTATCTCCAAACAATTCCAATTGCTACAATGTCTTTGAACAGTTTAATGCGTTGTTAATACATTTTAAAGCTCAAAATATTTGCACTAAGTTTAGGTTTTTGATTACCTGAAAAATAATTTCTTGTTTGAAGTTATAAGCCACTTTCAGCACTTTTCAGCATGGGGGGTGGGGGCGACTCAAATTTGTAAAGGAGAAGGAATAGCGAGAACCTGGTGGAAGCCCTGAACTTTTCAGCAAGGAAAGAGGGATGAAGTCGAGAACACTTTTTATTTAGTTTTTAGTTGCACAGTATTTGAATATTTCTTCACAGCACTTTAATAATAGATGCATTTTGTGTTCCAAACATCGTATTTTTAAATAAATTTCGTTTTATAAAATAAAATTTTAAAAATAAGCACGAAAGGCATGATTTGTCATGCACTATAAAGTTAGTTGAAAATTCGAAAACGTAATTTTATTGTAATGATTGTTCCTATGTATAAAAGTTGTTATTTATTTAATGTATACGTGTCATTTACGTGTAGCTACCTGAGGAGCAAAGGTGCACAAGTAAGATACGTTAATTATTATTATGTTAATTGCAATCACCACAGGTAATAGAGGATAACGTGTCCCTTTGAAGTGATTTTATTACAGTGTAAATTATAAAACAACTTGATTATCTTTTGATAAGTACTCTAATGTCGAAGTAAAGATGTCATACGGCCAGCATCATATTTACATGATGAAAAGGTGTAGATACGTGTATTTATTTTTTGATATCTCGTAAACTATCTGTAAGGGAAGACAAAGAAAAAAATCTTCATTGTCGGTAGTTATATTTCATCGTTTTGATAAAATGTTAGTAGACATACGAGTAAATATTGTGGATTAATGTTATATCAATTCGGATGCAAGCGGTCATAAAGTTCGAACAAATACATCAAGTTTTCGTTTAATTACAAACTAACATAGGTACTTATGAAAAATCCTTATATTTTAACAAACATAATATACTAGTCCCCCTTGTTACATGCGTATGCAAAACCAGACTCCTACATAAATGTACAAATACTCATCCATAAGACAGCTCAAAAGTAAATATAGAAAAAATATAAATAAAAGTATAAAAATCATTTTTAAATAGGATCGAGTGTCTCATACATGCAATTACGCACAAAAGCTGCATTAACTCCTTTGAACATTGTTTTACGTCGGTGGAGCTACATTATTGCACGAGGGGGGGGGGGGTGGGGTAACTAAGTATATTTTTATGTATACTTTGTATACTTCTGCGGACGAAGATTTGAAAACCCACCCTATTCATATATTTCGGGCGTTATAAAACGGGACCTAATCATATATTGAATGAGTCAATCATACCTATTCATATATTTTATTACCGCACATACCCATTGGCATAATAGTCCTTTCACTATCAAAATGATCAAGTGATGTTAATGGAACACTTTGTTTGTAAAATCACTGTGCTTTACATAGGCTTAGCATGCTTAAGATGAGAATTGAGGCATGGATATATAATTTACAACTACCCAATGATATATTTTTCAATGAAAAAACATAACTATTCATATATTTTGGAGAGGAAAAAAAGTGACCTATTCGGGCCGCACATCCGTATTACCCAATATATACCAAGTTAACCCCCCCACGTGCATTACTGTAGCTATTGTACACAAGTGTAACGGTTACTGCAATTTGTAGCATCTACTATAAATATTTTATTTATAATTTATCAATGATATTTATTTAATTTAAAAAATCGGTATCATATCGCCTGTTCAGTAAACCTGTTTATTACGTGTATCATTTAAGTGTATATATATATATAAACTTACATAAATGGTCAGGTACCCTAGGACAATGTCGGTTAAACAGCTCATGAGATAGCTGGTGTTCTTATTTTATATTTATTTATTTATTTATTTTTTTTTTTTTATTTATTTATTTATTTATTTATTTATTTATTTATTTATTTATTTATTTATTTATTTATTTATTTATTTATTTATTTATTTATTTATTTATGACAACTCATTTGCTATTAAAACAGAAATATGTTATTAATGTTGCAGTTTACTTAACGTAAAAACGATGTATATGTAAAATCAAATTACCCAAGCATTATACAATGTTCCCTAATTTGACAGAACAACAATATGGCGAACGATAACGCAAACGATAAACCATACGATGTACGATAAACCATAAGATATACGCTAACATAAACTGAAAACCAAACATTAAACGATAGAACAAACGATCCACCAAACGATGCACGCTGGTGAAAACGATGCACGGTATACTATACGTTATACGGTACCATATACGAACGATACACGCACGATGTACGAACGATGTGCGGACGTTGTACGAACGATGAACGCACGATGTACGAACGATAAAATCGTTAACTTATACGTTCCAGGGACTGTATGTACTGAAATAAGTTATTGAGTGCACAGAATTGGAAAGGCAAACTTGAACATCATAATTTGATATTAAAAGATATTAAAGTTTAGTTTAATTACAGTGTTCTCCTTATAAAATTATTGATGCAATATATTTAAATTGATATATGGAAATTTCAATGTTCTTTGTATTTGTTTGTGAAAGGCCTCGAAATCATTACACCACAATTTTATTCTTGATAAAGCATAATCTCTGATAACATTATAATCTAACGGCAACAAATAGACACAATATTGTATTTAGTTTTACGAATTTCCTCGTACAATGACCCAATTTTTTTCGTTCGTTCTTATTAGTATATTTTATTGCACTATTTGACGTATTCCAGGGTTTGTCCGATTATACACATTAACTTTGTAATTTCTTTATGAAATTAATGCTGTTGGTTTAAAAAAAAACTATTAATTGTGGATTTTGTTGGCTTCTTAGGCAATACTGACAGTCAATACATTATCTATTATATGAGAGACAAAGAAAGAAATCTTTTGCGTTGCACGTGTTTGTCAATAAATGTGCATACATACCGAATATCAGTTGTCTATTTTTCTTCAAATATATATATATTCAAATAAGCACACGAATTTAGTATAATTGTTAATGAGCTGACGTTAAGTTGTTATTATCTTGTTTCCCTTGATATCCGTACCGGTCTGTGGAACTTAATGTTTTCATTATAATCTCAGTCTAAATATAATAAATTAGATATTCTATCAACAAGTTTAGTTATTTTTAAGTCATCAGGATTCAAATCATCTATATTGGTCAGATTCCTGATTTAAACGCAATAATAAAGAAATCAAGTTTATCTTGAGCTATTATGAATGTGTACGCTTAAAAACAATCACCATTTGCATAGGTAGCTGATATCTGCTATAACACTAAATTTAATTTTTTGTAATAGATTTGTATATGCACGCTTTTTGTTGTTTAATTGGTTTTGTGAATACTAAAATCAGTTGCCCCTTCAATATGTTTGCAACTGATAAGACTTTGTTAGACAACGATTTCGTCTAGTTCTGCTGATTCATGTGTTTTGTATGTTTGACGATATTGTGTGGGAAATTGTTGTTTATAATCAGAGATTCTGAATCAATTTAGAACACGTTTAGAATTGAAATTATGATTTCCATATATTTTTTTTTAATTCTTATTGGGCGTTTACCGTCGACAAATAATAATAACATGGTGGTAAAGAATAAAACCCCTAATATTTATTTCAATAGAACAGTAGTAAAGCATAAGAATTTGTGTTTTATTCGCTTATAAGTTAATGAAGGTAAAAATACCATACCGAACACCTAGAAAACTCTCAGAACGTTCATCCACAAATCAAAGTCCAAGACACTGGCAAACTTGATAACCAACAACCAAACATAGAGCAACTTTATCAATGGTTCGTACTTGGTTTGATATTTAACAAGAAATTGTGTGTTAAACCTATTCTAAATGAAAAAATTATAATGACTGTTGATAACGTTGATATTGTTTCTTTAAGTGGTTAGCAATATATTACACATGATTACTCCAGCATGTTATCTAAAAAATGTATAGTTTATTTTTTAAAGAATGTTTGTTCAGCGATCATCGATTGAAAGATTTAAAAGATTCAGCAAAATGTTGTAATATATCGTGTTCACATTAATTCTTATAAAATCATTGCATGACCAATGCAAGGGAGCTTGCCGATCGGTTTTGCGTCCGATCTTTATGAGTTTTTTCCCTTAAACACTTAAATCTCAGCTGTTTTATAATTTAATTAACAATAGAAAACTAGCAAAATTAATCAAAGACATGAGACATTAAACAGCAACATCCAAGGATTCTTATAGAAATAGATGAATAAAACAATCAAATAAGTAATACAAACCCCTCGGAACAAATAATTGTTATCAGATGTTTCGAAAGATTGATCACTTTTGGATTCACCAGTGACAACTGTCCTTTTATCAAGGTCACACTCGTTGTGATGTCAAGATCTAGAGGGAAAACACATTTTCTTACACACGTAAAAACGTGACGACTACCCAATAACTTTTAAACTAATAATGATAGGCAACGACTAATCTCCATATCTTTTGTAATAAATACTTCTTAAATCGTAATGTCTGTACGAGATTAATTCTAAATAACATCCAATAGATCATACTGCATAAAAGGTGAACATTAATCGCATTGAACCAAGAAAGATGAATATTGTGGTACATTGTATGTCAATTTCGTGTTATCCCAACTAGATTAAAACTAGGAAATTACGATGGTGAACCACCAGTCATTGCAGAAAAGATATTGCTTATAACAGCAGTATTGATAACATTAATATACTAATAGACGTGCCATTTCTGATATTTAAGAAAATATGATTGATTTGTTTTTTAATTTGTCTGTCTATTATGCTGTCTGTCATTTCTATTGAACATCAGACTACGTCTAAGTCATTGTTGTTGTCTAATTTGCCAGTTGGTTATGGTCTTTAGTCATCTACTATAGATAATGTGCATGTCAACACTAAAGTTCGAGTCTCACGGCGGCCAGTATGTGTTCGACTTTAATATTAACTGACCCAGATTGCAAAATATTACTATCGGAGATTGGTTGTTTTAACATGCATTCCGGAGTCCTCCTCCAATAGACACTAGACTATATGATACGCTTTTAGTGGGGTTAATCCCCATTAAAAAACACACATCTAATTCATGGGTTAACTTGTTGTTTCTCTTTACTTTTCTATTCTTGGATATAAAATATACATTTTTTACTGACATACGTATAGCCATTAATTGTAAAATATTTAAACTAAATAGATATGTGTTAAAATAAATGTGTAAATTTGGAAAATTACAGCCGAAAAAAGGTTGTCAGTTAAACAATCGTGAATAATAAATAATTTTTTGTGTATTATGACGAGTTACAATGAAATATCCTAAAACGTGTTGCAAAACAGATATATAAAGGAGATGATGACTGTTAAAAGTATAACATTAAGCACAACATAAATAATAGTCATATACGGTTTGTGACTTATTCTTGTCCTTACTAAATTTCTTCTAAGGACATTGTGAAAAATGCAGCTTAATGCAAAAACATCTTTTGAACAGTCTGTATGGAGAGTGCATTCTTATATAACAAGGGTTAATTGGGCAAATGCAGTAACACGTTTTATCTATCTATCACTAATCTAATATATATTATGGACTTTTGATACTACCACACCCAGTCAACAAGATGTGATCTAAATTATAAATTAAATACCTTATGAAAGACCCAATAGAGATACTAGTTGGTTGGTTTAAAATAAAAAAAAACTTCAATAACTTTATGTTCAGCGCATGTACACATGAGTTCATGGTAAACATCACAACATTGTCACAACTAGAATGGCATATTTGCATAATTGTCAATGAAAATTGTGTTAATATTTTAATAAGACACAAATATACTTAAAGATACAAAATGTAAGAACAAATGTGCCCATATCATATAGCTTTTCTTAAGGGGTCACTGAACATATGTCGTAGTTGAAGTTGAAAAATACGTTTGTTAGACAACGAACATTACATTTCTTCTCGATTTACAATAAATAAATTGATATTTTAACTAATATCATTGAAAAGAAATTTATCTATGTTCCAAACAACTGAACCGGATGAATATATTTTACAAACCTAAATATAACATTTCGTATTTTTGCAAATGATTGATCTTTACATAGTTGTTTCAATTATGAATTGACGTCGAAAAACAAAAGCACGATCCATGATTTCTTGTTAATGGTAAACAATAAGAATAGAGGTTTAACATAGTACGTGTATTTAAATTCTTCAAAAATTATATAACATATTTGTTAGTCATTGTTGGATATAACGCAACGTTCGTGCAAATGACAGTATAATTTTAATAAACTGGCAGAAGTGTTGGAAGGCAAAGAATATTGTAAATAGTGCTTAAGATATGAGGAAATGATGTTATGTTTTACGACACTTCAAATGAAGTGGGTACATATACGTGACGTCGGTAAAGATTGAAAGTATAATTCGTAATTTACTGCTTAAAAGTGATAACTATTGTGCAGTTTACGTTTTCCTTTGTAACAAATCTAAAGAATGTGATCAAAAATGTTCATTTTTAGACTAGCCAATTGGGTATTTAATAGTAATATGTTTCATTGTACCTCAACCGAACCACACCATCATCGAAATATTCCGACCATAAATTATGCGCACAAAGTCCTAATAAAACGTCTTAATAGATTTGTTTGTTTGAATGGTGTTTTAACGCCACTTTCAGCAATTTTTCAGCTACATCGTGGCGTCCAGTTTTTATTGGAGGAGGAAGCCGGAGTACCCGGAGAGAACCCCCAACCTGCGGTAGGAAAACAGGCAATCCTTGTCAATTAAGATTGGAGTAGAGTACACCCTGCATGCAGTGAGAATCGAATCCGCACGTGATCAATAGTAGACGAACTACCTTAACCACTCGGCCACCGAGCCCCGTCTGACTAGATATTATATCCAATAATGTTTATGGTATAAAGAGTGTGCACTGACTTGAATGTCTTGATTTCAAGCTCCCAGGTTGCATGTGATTGATTTTCAACACAAATTAGATAAACGATAAGTCCTATAGCTATTAAGAAAAATAGCAAGGAAAACTACCGAACAACAGCAGCCGAAAGTAAATCGATAAAACCTTCAGGCAGTTAAAGAACCCATATTTTGTCCGATTGCACATACTTAGTTAGAAATTGAGTACACGCATTTACTTTCGCCTGTCCATTTCAATACTAGAATAACATTAACATATGTGTTTGTTAATTTAAGGATGAACACTTTTGTTTTCTTCTATATCGACTAAGCTTATTGTAGTCACTGAACAGAGCTTTCATACCTCTTAATTATACATACTTTTTTATTTATACACACTTTGCATAGTTTGCTATATTTGTTACTTTTAGTTTGATCTGTGTTGTAGCATTTAACAACCTGTATTAGTTTCTATTTTGTTTTGTGTCAACATAGGAAACATGAAACACGATTGTTTATGTAATACTAGTACAAATATGTTAAAACGCCGCGAAGTTAATAAAATACTGGCATCAACTGTACCCACGACATTAACCTTTTTGTTACAAAAACAAGTCGTTCTAGTGCACACAAAGAGAAAGGCTAACTGGGACATAATCATAAAAAGATATTGAGATTTCTTTTGCAAACAAGTTTATTACACTTTGCATCTTCTAAAATAATTGAGCTGATATACAGTTAAATTGATATAGATTGAAGTAGTGTTTTTGCATGGTGTAATGCTTCGATTTAATTTGGTAGATACATATAGCAGGCTTGGATTCTTATCATAGTATTTTTGTCAATAACAGGCACAATAAACTATTTAGTTTTTCATATTGTCTTGTCATCGTCGAACTTAAATCATGTGTTCATATTTTAAATCAACTTGTCGTTGACGTGAGACACGAGTACAGTCTGTGTAATTTCGTTACGTAGTTAATGTTTTGGTTGAACTAAAAACTTCAAATAATGAGTTTTCTGACTTTGGAAGAAAATGTATAGTCATCATATGCGAGACAAGCGCATTTTTTTATAAGTACACGTATTTGAAACACGTAATCCTTGTACAAAAGTATATGCTGATTAAAAAATGTGCACAATTTAAGTAATTTGTTTTTTTTTGTGTTCTTCGATATCCGTATCTGTCTGTGGAACCTAACATTTTTTGGTAAATATAAGTCTAAAGATAATGCGTAAGATACAATACCAATTTAAATCGGCTACCGTAGAACTTAAGAGTAAAATTTGTGCTAATGTGTATATTAGATGATGCCTGCAATAACACTTCATTTATTCTGCGTTCTAATGGATTTTTTTCATATTTATGCATTCTCCTTGTGAAATCTTTTTCATGAATGCTAAAATAATTTGGCCTTATAATATGTTCAGCTTAAGTGTCACTTATGAGACTTTGCTAGACGACGCGCTCTTCTGGAGTGGTTGATTTATGACTTTTTTTTTGTTTGATGACATTTTGTCGAAAATGTTGCTCAAATTAAAAAAAAACATACTTAAGGAAATATTTGGAAAGAAGGCAATTATAATTTAAAATGGAAAATTGACCTTATGCTATCATATCAAATATGTTTTTTGAACACTCTAATAAACAGTTTATTTTGAATTTCGAACAATAAATTTTCCTAAACAAAGTTCCATCGATCACAAAATGTCAGTTTATTTCTGAACCAATTGACACTTATAATTTTACTAAAAGACAACTGACAAAATGAACCAAAATTTAATGTAAATGACAAACCCCTAGCATACCCAGAGATAACAAGGCAAATTATGAAAACAACAAACTAAAAAGTAACCCCAACCCCTCTGAAAAACTAATTTATATGATGAATATGAGATGTTTCGGAAGGTTGAGCATTTTCGGATTCAACAGTACCATCTGTTATGCTACGAATGGTCTCAATCTGTGTACGAGACTGACTAGTGATATGGTACCCATCCATTTTTATCAGCAAACCAACTCACCTACTACAGTTGAAACTGGAGGTTTGGCATTTCATAACACCAGGTTTAATCACCATTTCTTTTAAAATGATGTACCAAGTCAGGACAAGTTAGTTTTTGGTTCTAAAGTTCGCCGTTTCAAGGATTTTGATTTGTTGACTTTCTTTTTTTGAAAGTTTCCTTGTTGTTCTGTATTTTGTTATTACCTTCATTTAAAAACTGCTGAAAGGAGTGGCTAACACTCGTGCGTGACACACATATATAGAGTCTGCAGTCAGGCTTTATGTATTTTAACCTAATGCCTATCAACGAAAAGTGTTCTCTCATTCATCCATATGTGCTGAGCATCTCTATGAGTTGCGAAACAATCACAGACTCTTCAATATAAACTCTTTAATGACTTAGTATTTACATTTAAATTATAGTTGTGGCGCCAATTAATCGTGTAACCATCGTTACTAACGTCTGCGATACGATATATGTCATTTGGACGACATCAGATAATGTTGGATGAAAATCCGGTGTTTTGTCAAAGTTTTGATAGTTCTTTCTTTTAATATGGTGCGTGTACCTTGACGTTTGTTGCCTCTTTTGCAACATTGTTGCTTATTGTTTTTTTCTTTTAGTTTATTGTTTGTCTTTTGTGGTGGTCTGTATAACATAGAGTTTACAGCACGCTTATTGGACGATTTATTGTGTTGTTTTGCTCTGTATTGAATGCGTGTGAAACCAATACATAATCTGTCAATAGCAAGATAACAAAAGATATAATAACGCAAACACATTAATCATATTGTACGAAATACAGTGAATTGTGTGACACGTTGTGCATCAGACGACAACAAGTAAATACCTAGCGGTGATATACCAGACTTGCAGATACAATCTTGCTTACAACAGCAAAAGATGGACTTGACAAGTCAATAAATAGTCATATTAAGGATTTTTAAACAACAGCATTGTTACCAGCACTAATATACTGACACAAATATCATTTCTGATATTTAAGAGATTGTGCTTGATTTTTGTTCAGATTTTTTGGTTATTTCCATTAGAACTGAAGGTCTAATCCATTGAGAGTGTGCCTCTTTGACCAAGTGGTAATCGTCTTCAGTCGTCTTCTATAGATCACGTGCATATTAATATTGTAGTTGCGAGTTGGAGTCTCACTACGGCCAGCGTGTGCTCTACTCCAACCTTTAGTGACAGAGACTGCTAGTGCCCTTGCCATTTTTTCACCTTCTGGCGTCCTCTTGCAATAAAAACTAGACTTCATAAAAAGCTTATCAATTGCTGGAAGTAACGTTAAGCCATATTTAAACAGATAAAATCTAATTCATGGCTTAACTTATTATTCGTCCTTACTTGAAATCTAAACTTAAAATGAACTCATCAAATTAGTCACAATTTTAGAAGCGTCTATCTAACAAACATTGTTCACTAGGATTTTGAGGCTAGACCATGAATTATATAATGTTAGACAATTGTAGTCAACTGTAATTTGTTATGCAAGATTTACATTTCTTATACGGATTAGGAGAGATTTTTAAATTGTACTTTATCGGTAATTTGTTACAATTTCCTCTCAACCACGCTGACTCATGATGTTAAATATGATCAGCTAATGGTCATTTGTCATGCGCGAACAATTTGCAAAGGAATCTGCCTAACTTTTTGACCAATCGCGCATCACTGACCAAAGATCATGAATAATGAGGAAAACAAACATCACGATAAAAACAATGCATCTATGCTGCAATTAATCAGATAATTTCAGAATTGTTACAGTATATACAACGCATCACATAACCAGCATCTAGAGAGTATCATATATGGTTTCATGAAATAAGAATAACGAACAATGTACAAACCATACCCACCACCTCACCACTTGATGATTTAATTGATAGCATAAGCCCTAGCCGTTAGGCAACCTACTACTTAGTGTTATACATTCTAAAATTTTCATTCTATTTAAGGGTACATCTAAGCATCAGTTTGGTATTCAGTATGGATGAATATATCAATATCGTATATATGAACGGAACAAGATAATTGAAGGTACTTTTATGATGGTATCAAGTAAGTCAATGAAAGAAATGAGAATTATTTCTTTATTGTCGAAACATTAATTAAGTTTTAAAACATAATTTTAACTATTTTGTAAAGCTGCAATTGGCTACAGGTTGACATTTCTACTCCGTTCATCTGAAATTCTCGCCTTCCCGCCGGTTCAATCGCCATCACAGTTTGGATGAATGGGGTAGTGATGTCATGTCAGACCGCATTATGCATAAATAGTGTACAAAAATAATGCACATATTCTAACCGTGAAAACGACACTGTTACAAAGCTAAATAACTAAGATTTGTCAAAAATACGAAAACTAAATCAAAAGGATGTCCAAAAAGTTATTAGTTTTGTATCACTACAAGGATTATCAGGTCCATATCATATTAGCTTTTAAAGCTCATATGCACCTATTAATCCTTGTCTCGCGAAATAACTGCTACCATGATAAAAAGAACATTACTTTTTCTTCTGCAAACGCTCAAACTGATATAGATACAATCTATGAACGATGCTCAAAGTACCAAACAAAACTTCTAGTGTTACCCTCTTGTTGAAAATGTACTAGACGTTGCCTGGATATATTGTTGTGTATATGAATAGTGGTACAGGGCAATATTGGGAAGACGTGATAACAAATATTAAAAAAACCACAACTTGTTCTTGATTTTGGTACCGGCACCATTCTGGCTACAGCTACAAAAGATTTCCCATATTCCAGTCAGCCAATTCCATTATGTTCTCTCTTTGTTCTTTCTTTACAAAGTCTTTCAACCTAATTAATATTCCATATATAATGAAAAAAAATCTTGGTTTCATTCCCCACGTGTGGTTACAGCACGTGCAGTGTAGTACATTTCCGTTCGTAGGTATAACGTTTGTGAAGATGAAACGATTGTGCATGCTTTCTCCAAATAAATACATTTATGCTTGTGTAGTCTATGTTTGGCTTGCACTACATCAAAAAGAAGTTTTTAATTCAAATATTTCGTGTAAGAAAATAAGACACCAAGGAGCAATCAAATACATTTCAGTCGAGACAGACAAAAACCATGATTTAACAAACGAGGGGACCACAACACGAATACCAAAATTCAAGCAATATATACCCTTGAAAATCGGAGCTGAATACATGTGCTTCAGCACTATTCGGGTAAGCAACTCCTGCTTCTCGGGTGGCATACATCGTATTACTCATAAGTCATATCCGGGAAAAGTAATAATCCAGTAAGAGTGTTAACAGTGCTTTAAAAAAAATTACAAATCAATGGTCGTTTGTAATACACATATTTCGTAGCCTTAAAATGTCATGTTAGCGATCGTACATTGTTTAAAGTGATGACGTCAATCTCGGTACCTCCTTTAAGTATGAGACGGGGAAATGTGAGGCTCTGTGGATTCCTCGTATTGTTTTTATGTCAACCATAATTATTCCGTACTCTATTACACGACATTTGACAACGTCTCTGTAAATCAACTTTGCCTGAGGAAAATGAACATAGTTGGTACTTTTATATTTGGGGTCACCAAACTGTAGGTTTATTATTCATTGATGTTTTACTATTAAAGCTGTATTTAAAATGCAGTGTTATAAAGACTTGCAAATAAATGTATCAGATAATGTATTAAATCAATGGCCCTTGTGAGCAGATTGTACAAGGCTTATTTGTGTGTTCGTTTCCTTGGTTACTATTCATTGATTCTAAATGTGTCACAGTTATTATGATGATGAAAAAGCTAAACAATTAAAAAAAGGGCGTTAAGCTTTATTTAAACAGAAATACTATACTAAAAGTTACACCCCCTCGCGCTCAGTGTTTTGCTTGCATTTTTTTTAATTATTCCATATTGTACCTTTGTAGTGTTCAAATCCAATGTAAAACGATTCTACACGATATCACGTCCATATTTGATAGTGTGGCGTTGTTGTTGACATGTTTTAAATCGTCCTTGACATTTGCTACCAGAATTTTACATAGGAAGTCAACCATTTGAGTTTGTTAAGGGACCTAGCTTTGCTTTCAAAAAGAATGTTTGCCTTCGTAACGTTCAGTGGTATTCGGACAAAGCAAGAGGCTTTACCCGCCTTAACTGCAGACAATATTACCCGAAAGATTTCGAACAGACCACAATGAACTCTCCCAAAAATACACTTCCGTTGTAATTTAGGTCAAACTTTACTATGGACAATTGCGCTATCACAATGAAAAATCCACCGCATTTAACAGCGCTCAATAACTGTTGAAAATAATTGTTAAATTCAATTTATACATTTTTTTATCTACAAAAGGCGCGTAAGCTGAACCATACGCTGTCAGTAGTTTTCATTTGTCACGCAAAAACAATAGCCAAAATACGTCACCATTTAGTATACACATGTTAGTCATGGGTAAACATTATATTTCTCTTTACTTGAGATCGCAATATGAAATGAACTTTTGGTCATTACATCATACAATTTAAGAAAGCGTTTATCAAAGAATGTTTGATAACTTGGCTGTTGGAGCAAGACAGGAAACACGTTTATATTTTCGAAAATTCGTAGTCAGCTAATTCACATAATACATGCATGTTAATACTAGATTTAAGTTTCTTAATCGGACACCGAAAGTTTCATTATATTGGACACTGTATTGTTTTGTGTAAAACAAAAATACTAAACAATCTACAATGAACTTTAATGTGTAACATATCAATAATTTAGAAGAAATATACAAAGACCATTGCTTTTGAATGTTTAACAGTTAGTTTTCTACTTTCATATAGTGAATGATATCGGTGTTACATGATGTCTATATTCTAATTAATCAATTGGAACAGTCTTAGTTACCATAATTACATGGAATATTTGTAAAAAGCGGTTTCAAAGTGTTTTTCCTTGTTTTTATAACGAATCAGTTTTTCACAGTTATGACCACGTGATTGAATTCGACCACTGCAATGACGGATTTCAATGAAATGCGCACATAGTGTAATAAGCGGTAAGCGTTAGCTTATAATAGTAGGGCATTGCCTGCATCTAAATGTCTGGTACCTTTTGTGTTGTGCATACTTGTGAACTTTTTAGTCATTTTTTACCAAAAGCTTACGAATAAATTTCTGCTGATCACAGTAGGCCTTTATTGGGGTAATCATCTGATCGTTGAATGAAGACACAGTTTAAGAAACTGCATTATCAGTTATATGAAGTTTTTGGTTTCTTTTCAGATAATAATATGTCGTGTACAGCAGCTCTAAAAGCGCTAAGCTCATTGTTGAATTGTCCAAAGTTTATAGCTTTTATATAATGCATATTTACACTTATTTTTTGTTGTTGTTCTTGTTGATTAAAGCATAGATGTAAAATGAAATATTGCTAAGCCCGCAGCAATGAGACGGACAGAATGCAATAACTTATTTTGGTTGTCATTTTTGATATTTATAATTTTCTAACCAGGACTCATTTGCATTTTTTTAAATATACATTTAATTCGTCAATATTGACTGCAAAGATATATTGAATGGCATAAAACAGTCTGTTTCTAATCATGTGTTCTTTTAACAATTTGTTTGACAATTATGTTTTATAGCTTGATTTTAATAGCTTTTGCTAATAGCATATGTATCGCCTTACTGTTAACGATTGTTTGCCATAAACTTCAGTAGTACTTTGTTTTCAATGCATAATTCATGTAATCTGTCTTATTTTATGTATTCAGGAAAATAAATATACTAAACTTGTGTGATGACTTCATTTGATGCAAAATAAATTGTCCATCTCTAATTGCTTTACTATAACATTTAACAGAATGATAATTTAGATAATTTATCATTTATAAAAATTATAAACACAAAATTACTGATAACAATAATACTATTTCAATGAAAAATGAATTGAATAATTGCCAAGGATTCATGCACCAGCATTAGTAAATATATAAATTATCAATGTTTAAATAATCTACGTGGTCAATTTTAACTTGAAAAACATCTTGTTTGCGAGCGTTTCTTATGAAATATCCAATATCCAAGCACGCTCAATTTCGTTTAATACCAACGCGCTGCTGTTTAATTTTGAAGACGACAATATTGGCGACACTGCAACTTGAGGTTTGCTTTTTATATTTATTGGATCGTTGTTATTCAGTTACTGGTCAATGTAAGGCTGTCAGAATTTAAATCAAATGAAGTGGTGCGCACATTTTTATCTAAATTTTAAAACATGTAATTTAAGAATCAATAAATTTTGTGAAAATATACTCGATCTCTGTAACAAGGTTGGTACACATTACTTACTTTTGTATTAAATTTTCACTTTCGTTCGATTTCAGTTATGAGACAATGATATGTTTCTAAAGCAAATTTTATGAACTAGTCTATCAATATTAAAAGATGGACTTTGGTGTCACAAAGACGTGATGGCATATAATCTATGCACAGTACATTTTGTCTTTATTGATACCGTTTGCACTTAAAAGGTTATGAGATCATAACATTAGACACTTTTATTGTAGTCTTTTTAGATTTAAGAGACGACAGACGTAAATCCCGGATGACTCTCTACACTGTCGTAGACAGTTATATTAGAATTGTGTCCCTGTCAAATTATATGAGTTAAGGGAGTTGGCCAAGCGTACAAAATTACACGACTAATGTATACATATTTGCAAAGACCATTATAACATGACATAGGTGACGAAGAAAAAGCTATAACCTAATATTAATTATATTAAAGCATAAAGCAATTAAAGCAGAAAAATTATATACCCAATTTATAACGTTTATATCTTTACATTTTCGTTTTCTATGAGTCCACGAGGGCATCACTTGCCCACTAGTCACAATTTGGTGCCGACAAGAAATTTATTAATTTCGCCTGTAATATAGTTAAACTCTACGTATTTTGTATAACTCTTTCGAATTTTGATTATAAAAGCTCTGCAACAGCATAGTTATTTAGATTTACTTTTAAGTGGGGATGGGGTGAGCACTACTGATGCCGCTTGAGTGAACGATCGCTTGTAGTAAATTTAGTAACCTTGTTATCTGTGTGCTGAAATGGTATTTGCAACCAGCTGTTCAATGCATCTGCTGGTGGAATGTTTGTCCCTAAATGTGTCTTTCTGTGGTACTAACATGAATGGTCTTATGTTTACAGTGATATATGTTTGTTTTAATTGACTGACATTTTAAAAATGATTCAAATTCTCAAGTTTTTTTCCGCAAGATGAAAATAGACTGAGCCGGATTTGTTGTAACGTTGAGGGATGTTTGTGGCATAAACTTTGCAACCTCATAGTTATTCCGATATTTTTTTTCTTTAGTAGGAGTGGGAGATGAGCGCTGTTGAGTCTTGATTAGAACGCTCGTTTGGCTTAGTAGATTTGATAACATTGGCATATTTGGTGTCATTTTATTTGCAAACACGTGTTCAATGCATCTGCTGGTGGACTGTTTGTACCCAAATTGTATCACCACCTCAATAGTCTCACTGCGGTATTGACAAGAATAAGAGTTTTTTCATGAATATAGTTATTTCTAAATGTACTGTTAGAGCAAAAATGATTCAAATTCTTCGGTATTTCTGCCACATGGTAAAAAAAGCATTGGCCGTCAACCACTAAGAAAACTATGTCTTTTCTATGCATTGCAAGACGCGCGTTTCATTTAATCAAGTCTTAGCAGTGGCGTTCAAACCCATAAATATGTTAAAATATAGCATATCAAAGATTGGAAACCCGTGGAAACGATCTGGACATCACACACAATGACATTATGAGCAAAACACATTCCACCATAATCTTCAAAGGAATGGAAAAGGTCCAACACTCCATAATCGGGACATCAAATACATGTCACAAAACATACACGTTAAATCTTTGATGAATAGAAGAATGTAATTTTATGAGCAAAAATAAAATTTCACCATTATCAGGCGAATGTACAGGATCCAACATCCTGTATTTCTCCTCTACATGACGCAACTACTGTAGTACTAATAGTAAATACTAGTCCAGTAAAAGTTCAAAAATGTATATAATAAGGGTAAAGATTAAAGCGTAAATAATTTGCAATGAATTGTCAGTCACCACTCCTTAGCTGAATAAACACCTTTAAAATCACTATCAGAAAAATGTCATTATAACGAACAAAGAACAGCAGTATTTTTCACTTGCTATCGTCTTTCTTTGGCAGCTCCCATAAAGTAATATGATTAAAATCGAACGGATTATTAGTATCGTATGTTCTTAAACACAAAGGGTACAATTATTACATAATTGTCTCGTCTCCATCCTGGATAACAATGGCATCAGATGGTATAATAATGCCTTATTTGAGGATCAATATTTGACGTCACTATATAATTTCAGTTGATCTAATTTAAGGCAAATATGCATGCTATTATTAAGATATATAAAAAAACAGTCGGCTGTTTTGTATTCACGGAAATTTTCACATTAAAATTATCATTCGAATATTATTATAAAAGTAAAGTGTTTGTATATGTTCTAACACTAGTTTGATCCACACGATTTTTAAATTCACTAATAATTAGCTTCTGGCAAGATACACACATGTAAATAATTACCTTGTTAAATGGAATTTCGCACTCATTTACAGTATGTCACACTGAAAGCAAAGGCGTAAGATTTGTTATATAGTTAATATCAAATTTTCACAACTGAAGACTGCCACTTCAAACATTTTTCGAAACCAAGTAAATAATATATTTAATATATATATATATATACATAATGATAATTCTTAATCATACAAATGCTGAACTAAAACAGAAGGTTGTTCAGACTTTAAAAAGAATTGTGTATGATCTTACACGAACCAAACTACACTGTTTAGATCGTTTAAGAAATACCTTAAGTTAGCTTTAGATCAAACGATTATAAGATAAACACTCAGATTACTGGAAAACATTTAGTCACAATCACCTATATAAAATATTACTTACGTATATTTTGGTAAAAGGAAAGACATGTATATGACTACACTTGAAAGATTCCTTCTTAGCAATGTTAATCGCAATGTGATTATCGTCCTACTGTTTGACGATTACATCTGTTTTTAAGAACAATAATGTTTAGACTTGGTTTTCTATATCAATCTAATAGTAAAATTACTATAAATTGCAAATTAGCTCGAAATATAATAACAACAGACCGATACTTGTAAACAACAAAAGTACGTGTGTTTCAAATAAATTGTATAATGAGCTGTATATTTTCATAACAACCAAACTTCATCCAAAGTGTGAAATAAATAGGAATAGGTAAAGACAAAGTGGCACAATATATTAGATAATTTATTTTGCAAAGAGAGAAATATGTGTACTTAGTAACAACTGAACATCTTCCAAAGACTATTTCTTAAGTTATTGCTGGAGCTAATACTAATATAGGTATCATATAACTAGTTGCTTGTAACATTACATAATCTGATCTCAATCCGTATCCATACTACAAGCCAGAACAAATAACCGGCATAGTGTAAGCAGACAAATTTATTAAGTTATGTTTTATTTTTTTCCCTGGTTTTCTGATGGGTTATTATCTAGAAGCTTTATAAATTTTCTCTTATGTGGAGAAAAATAGATCCGTGTTTATATTTAGTTCATTTTAATAGCGTTAATACTAATAGAGTAACAAACAATATTTTGATGTATTCTGCTAAAAATAGGTAATAAAACATTCATTATAGTGGTATATTCATAACAACAGAATCTATTAAAAATATATATCAAATTAATTTATTAACTTTTTTTTCAGTTGACACACCTTTTCGTAAAATTAAAACGAACGCCATCTGTGAATAACCTGGACCTTCCAGTCAAACAACAAATAACAGTCACAGACAGACAGACATGACATATCAATTAAGGGTAAACTTGCTAGGCTATTGTCAATCAGACAAGAATAAATGTGTACGTTAAGTTAGGCGTTCGTAACTGTAGATAAGACTTCGTTATCCCATAGATATTGCCACTTTTAATGATGCACATTTCTAATGACTAATCGCTAAGTAACTGAAATTCCTTCATAATAAGTTATATGTGGCAGCTACTTAATGCAAAACAACGTAAGATCAAATACATTTGCATGATTACATAAAGCAGACTATAATGCTATAAATCGCTGCTATCTGTCTGGTTGAGATTGAGTGGTCAGCTGGTGAGTTGTGTCATTTATTCGGGACATTCGATCACTATTTATTCTTTTGTCAACTGAGCTCGCGGGCAAATCTTAATAGAACATTCCGGTTTCTCTAAGGAACCTCGATAATTCTGATCTAGTTTGCTAGGTTCCATCTTTAGACAAAATTGCATAATGTTTTTAATAAAATGTAAAACCTTATTCAAGCATAGGACAAATAAAAACTTCAATTATATAACTATGCAAATATTTGTTTTTATATAAAATTATTTAAATTTAAAATAAAAGTGTCTAAATGATAAAAATAGTGTAGAGAAAATTGGTAACGCAAATTAACATTCATCAAAACCTTGTATTAACAAAAAACCTACATTTTAATTAGTGTCTTAACTTTAATGCACATTTATTGTGCACCAACTGTTCTGATGAAAACAAAGCTTTCTTATGAAGCTGATTAATAATGATCGTTGCTTATTGTAAAATTGTATGCTTAAACCGCAAGTATTGATGTAACAGATACGATTTGTTTAAAACAAACATCACTAATTATTTAATTTTAAAAATTGGGAAAATAACAAATACATATGGCTCATATATATAAGAAAAAACACGTTAAAGCATGGATTTACCAGAGTATAGATTACATAATACTTACGACAACAACAGACATATCTGAGATCTCACAATTTACGTCTATATTAGAATATTGCCTTCTCTGACAATTACTACCACATATCGATAAAATTTTCAGAAACGACGGAAATACATCTGTAACTAGTTATCATTTTGGTGTAATTGTAATTTAAGCCAAATCAATTAACTGAAATAAAGTACACAAGCATATACCGGAAACAATCAATGTTCATATCTATCTGTATACGTTCACAAATCGGATATTAGGTTTTTTAGAAACCTTAATTATGCAAAATTAAACTTTTCATGCAAGGTTTTAATGTTTGCGTTTATATCATAAATAACAATATACATTTGATATATTTTGTTTGTTGCAAAAGATGGATCCTTACATGTATTTGCCATCATAACAAGTCTTTAATATTTATTACTACAAAAATGTTTAGAGGATAAACCTTAACTTTTAAGGTTGTCTACATTGTGGATGAAACGCCATTGTTTGATGTTAAGAATCAGTTGTACTTTATTTAAATTGTCAAAATCTACGTATTAGTTGTATACTCAAGTATTTTTGTCATTTTGCATCTTTAAATTGGACATTGTGTTGTAAATATAAATTCAATGTCATTGAAATTTCTATATAACGAAATGTGTCTTTTACGTATTTAACATCAAGTTATTTCACCATGTTGCTGTGATATTTAACAGAAGACTGTTAGTTTTAAGACTATTATATGTGATCACTTTTAAGAAATTATGTCTATATGTCTATCAAACCTGGTTGAAATGCTAACACCAATAACGTTTTACAGGAATAAGATATGCAGATGTTGAAAGGTAGCGGAAAATATTACCCCAGACAAAAATCATATGCATTTCGAAGGCATTTCTTTATACAAATGTAAATACTCCACACCGGGTAATACTAATAGCAATAATATTTTTTTAAAAATCAGTTGAATAATTGTAAAGGCGCGGAATTTGATAAACTATTTGTTAAAATATAAAGTTTTAGCTGAACTGTATTTTCAGTAAAACTTTGATTTATATAACTTCTGTACACATGTACTTTCTGTCTTAGTTGCATTATATATTTTTAAACTAAATAATGTTATGTTTGTATTTCAGATTTGAGTGGCAGTGAGTACATATTTATAGCAAAAGACGAAAGGTAGTATCTCAAAAACAAAATTGCATAATAGGGCATGACAAATATTTTTGTTTCTAAATTCGTTACAGTCAGAAATTTAATAACTCGTATTTATAGCACCTGTTTAATGACAAGATTTTTTTTCACTCTTAATAGATTGAAATAGCATTACAGTATACAGTTCTATTGTAGTCAGATTTAGCTGAAAGCATATTCAATGATGCAACTTTTGGCATAACACGCATTCTTTTCATTGCTAAGAATAATATTTATGATGTAATTTGTTTCCTTATATCTAAATAGATTTATAGAATCTGGCATTATAAATTGAACTAAAAGTACTTCATCAATGTAATTTGCTTTCTAAAGAACTTGACCTGGTTTATGAAGATAACAGTACTAATTTGTTTAAATAACAATTTTAGGAAATAAATTGATTGATTTATTTATTGATTGTTGTTGTTTTTCGTCCAGCAAGCAATATTTCAGCTATATTCAGTACGTGAAAATTTGGAAATAATTAAATTATGTCAAGAATATCCCTCCTTAAATGATAAAACGTGATCTCATACAATACTATGAGCATATATACAGATAAAACGAAAATAAAAACAATAAAGGATATCAATATCACAATTTAAAGACCAATTAAATTTTGCTGTATAAATTGATTTCTTTTAAAAACTGTAAAATTGTGTCGCCAGCGACAGTTGTAAATAAATTATAATATGAATTAACAGAATAAAAACGTTCCCGAATGTGTGCCACGTCAACAGTTCATCATGACATGCGTGATGGTATATGGACAGTGGCATGGTACACACTCGGGTCTTGGCTCGTTATTAAAAAATAAAACTATGTGTCGTCCTGGTATTACCAAGAAGACATATGGTTAAAACAACTTGGTCTCTTCGACGATCTCTATAACAATTAAAATTACCTTTGCGCAGTTGTGGCTGGATCTCATGAAGTTTATTATGAACTTGGAGATCCCAACCACTCTGCCACAAAGAAGAGATATAGTTAAAAATGTATGGTTTAAAATCATTAAAAGGAACTGAACACAAAATAATTTCATCATTTAAGGCCTTCTTGGCTTCCTGGTCAACGACCGTGTTTCCATGGATTCCCACATGATTGGGAATCAAAAAAAAAAAAAAAAACACAACCTCTTTACCAACAGTAACAAGACATTTATAAGTTTCAAGTATTGTTTAGAATAAATGGATTTTTTGTTTTCGAATTTTCAATAGAAAGAAGACAAGACAAAGAGTCTGAACAGATTATAAATTTGACGTAGCGACAATTTTCAGTGCAAGAAGAATTGCTTGAGCTTCTGCACTAAATACAGAGGAAGCACAGGGAAGATGGCGAGTCTCAACACGCTCTCCGAAGACAGCGGCTGATGTAACTTTATCACCGTCCTTCGATCCGTCTGTATAAATTGCACTATGGTCAAGATAGTACGATTTTATCTCTGCAAAATGTTGTTGTAATAATAGAGGCTTGGTGTCTGACTTTTTAAACCTTCTAAGATCATAAATAATTGTAGGTTTCGGATTTAAGCAAGGGGGATTTTTAGGAATTTCAATCATGGCAATTTCATCTACATTTACACCAGAGTTTTCCAAATGAGATTTTGTTCTCAGGCCAAATGGTTTAATTTTATTTGAGTGTTTTTCAAAAGCGGATCTGAAAAGAGGTTTGAAAATACAATCGTGATCAGGATTGCCAGGATAGGCATTTAATTTGGTAGCATATTGCAAACCGAGCTTAATTCTTCTTTGATACAAAGAAGGCTCGTTTGCTTCAACGTATAAACTATCAACAGGTGTGGTTCTGAAAGCTCCAAGGCATAGTCGCAATCCTTGATGGTGTATAGTATCAAAGATTTTGACATATGACTTGCGAGCTGAACCATAAATAAAGCAACCATAATCCAATTTCGGTCGAAACAGCGATCTCGCATTCAGCACCCCAGTCAGTGCTGGGTACGACTTTTAAAATATCTAATGCTTTAAGGCATTTATTTTTTAACATTTTGATATGGGATAGAAAGGTTAGCCTTGAATCAAATATGAGACCAAGAAAAGTAGTTTCTTTTACAATTTGGATAGGATCTTTATATAACTTTAATTCGGGATCAGGATGCATTTTTCGTTTATTACAAAAATGCATCCCAACAGTTTTTGCAGTGGAGAATTTAAAACCATTCTCCATTGCGCATTTCTCTATTCTATTTAAACCTAACTGCAGTTGACGTTCAATATTACTCATGTTTTTGGCTCTGTAACATATGAGGAAGTCGTCCACATATAGAGAACCATCAATATTATCTTTTAAAACTTGAGCAAGGCTATTAATTTTAATGCTAAATAAAGTTACAGAAAGGATGCTTAACTGGGTGACACCCATTCACCCATTTCCTGTTCAAAAGGGTCAGATAATGTAGAATTGACCCTAACTTTAAATTCTCTGTCAGTTAACAAATTTGATATAAAGGTAGGAAGTCTACCTTTCAACCCCATATCAAAAAGATCTTTTTAAATACCATATTTCCATGTTGTGTCATATGCTTTTTCTAAATCGAAAAAGATAGACACAACATGTTCATTTTTTGCAAAGGCGTTTCGAATATACGTTTCGAAACGTACAAGGTGATCAAGGGTACTTCGCCTTTGTCTGAAACCACATTGGATATTAGAAAGTAGATTGTTGGATTATAAAATCCAGACAAGGCGATAGTTGATCATCCTTTCCATGGTTTTACAAAGACAACTTGTGAGGGCCGATAGTTTGACGCTTCTGAGTGATCTTTTCCTGGTTTTGGAATAGGCACAACATTGGCCATTTTCCAAATAGATGGTAAGTCACCCGTTTCCCAAATGTTGTTAAGAAGATTCAGAAGGCATTGGGGAGAAGATTGTGGAAGATGTTTGAGAAGTTGATAATGGATGTCATCTGGGACACATGCTGTATCGTGAGATTTGATCAATGAAGTTTTTAGCGCTTCAAAAGAAAAACGTTTATTGTAATCTTCTAGATTTTTTGACTGGAAATTAAGTTTTGATTTTTTTTTTTTTTGAGTTTTGATACGCTGAAAATCGGGATGATAATGTTCAGCGGAAGAGTGTTTTGCAAATGTTTCAGCTAATTTGCTAGATATATCTGACTCTGATGTTAACAAATCTTGTCCATCCTTTAAATGATGGACATTTGCTTTACCGTTTTTACCTTTAATTTTACGAATCATGTTCCAAATTTTATTCATAGGGATATGGTTATTTAGTTTGGACACAAAGTTTCGCCAAGAAGTGTGTCTTCTTTGTTTCGTTACCCTACGAGCTTTCGCTCGATAAATTCGGAATTGGTTAAGACTATTTTGAGTTGGGTGTTTATTAAAGCGTCATTCGGCCTTTTTCCGGTCTTTAATAGCGTCCTCACAGCTGTCATCGAACCATGGTTTACTAGGATGTTTTGGATTTGTCGATGTCTTATGAATTGTTTCATCAGCAATTGAAACAAGTTGTTCATTGAATTTTTAAATTGGATCAGAAATAGCTTCAAAAGTATCATAGTTAAGTCGCTCTATACAGAGTTGTTCAAATAGAGGCCAATTGGCTTTGTTAAATTTATACCGATCGGCTAGTTCTGTGTTGGAAGAGTGCAAAGATTCCAATATAATGGGACAGTTATCACTGCCACAAAGATCCTCATGGACTTTCCATAAGAAATCGGGCAAAAGCGAAGGATCGGCTATTGTTAGATCAGTTGCCGAATATTATCCATTCCCAGGATGTAAATATGTATTTGTTCCACCGTTAAATACGCACAAATCTTCCTGATTCATTAAGCCTTCAATAATTAATCCTACCCTTGTCGTTTATTGTGTTACTGCCCCATAGAGGGTTGTGTCCGTTGAAGTCCCCAAGTAATATATAAGGGGTTGGAAGCTGATCAGTAAGATGTTTTAATTGATTTAAATTTAAAGAAGAATTTGGAGGAATATACACAGAGCATAGTAATCGTTTGTCTAAAGATATCCTAACAGCAACCGCCTGAAGATCAGTCGTAAGATCTACAGGGCTTTGTAAAACTTCATCTTTTACAAGAATGGCAGAGCCTCCAGCAGCTCTATTATTCTCGTCTACATATGTGTTGTATATAGAATAGTTTTTTAAAGATATGTTATCATTTCGTTTTAGGTGGGATTCTTGAAGACAAAATGCAACATGAAGAAAGGCTTGAACAAGTAATGTGATCTCAATAAAATTTTTCTTAAGACCTCGACAATTCCATTGTACAATTGTATCCATTATCTGGTTAGTCGAATGGGGTAGATACTAGTTTTGCGAGTTGTTTTACTCCACCCATCTGTGATTGGTGATCGACTTGAGGGTAGTGTATCCATTTTGTCGCCCCAAATGGTCTCGTCGTATATGTCGTCGAGACTGCCGAATCTATTTTGGACCTGGACAGGATCCCTTGTAGATGTCGGCTTGGGAGTACGGTCGATATTTTTATTTTCCTTAATTTTGGTTTTTTTTTGTTGAGTGTTATTTGAATTGTTATTTACTTTTTTGGGGACTGCTTGAAGAAGAGGTGGATAGTTTATATTTATTAGATGATGAAGACGTAGAGGTTTGAGATGTTGAAGATTTCCGGGAAGATGATATAATTTAGTTAGTAGTTTCCACTGGTAGTCTAACATGATCTTTTTGATCAATAGGCCAGGTGATCATTGTTTAGGTCTCGGTTGTAGCATAGACGCGTTTGGTCACACTGGCATATGACGTTGTAGCAGTAGAGGAATTCCTCGCCGAACTGAACAGACGACGAGCCTCAGGGTAAGAGATGTTTTTTTCTGTTTTCAATTTCTGAATTTCTTTCTCTTTTTATAATGTTGACAGTCTTTTGATGAGGACATGTGGGCCTTACCACAATTGACACATTTTGGATTGATTGTGCAGGTAAATTCCTCATGCCCTACTTTCGCACACTTAAAGCAGATCAGTGTACCTCTACACTGTCCCTTGCCGTGTCCAAACTTTTGGCATTTAAAGCAGCGCACCGGGTTCGGTATGTAGGCGCTGACTTTAACACTGTAAAGACACATCTTGATTGACTGAGGGACAGTGGGAGTGTTGAAGCTCAACAGAAATGTGTTCATTTTAACTTGAACACCCTGTCTGTTGGCAATAAATCTTTTCACTTTAGTTACACCCTGAGGCTGTAATTCTTTGCATATTTCCTCGTCAGTCAGTTCGACGAGGTCATCGTCTATATAGTTAATAATTTCTTGGCTGGAGTTCAAGGAGTGATGTTTTTTACTGCATTCAATCTGGATACAACCAGATTTCATTTTGGTGACATTCTTGACGTCCTTTGATTAATTTTTCAAAAATAAAGGGAGATACTTTTGATACGGGTTTACTGGGATCTTTACTTGATAAAACAATAACAATAAATCTGGAACAGTGATCTTCATCCACCATCTCTTCAAGGAGAATATCATTTTTTTTCTTTTTTTGGACCTAATTTCATTTGTGTTTGTGTAGCCATCATAAAAGAATGCGGTTCACCACCCTTGTCACCCACCCGCCACGGAGTGCCAACAGGGGCGATGCTTGGTCTCTGCGGATAACCAGCAGAAAGCATCAGGTGTTCCTCGGGTGGTATACTCAAATAGATGAATTTCTTCACGAAGGCAAGCTTCATGCCAGAGTTAACTGGCGAAACAACCGTTGGAAACTTTATCTACTTGATTGACCCATGAGCCACCGCCTTCTTAACAGCTTGTAACTGAACAACTTTTGTAGTAAGATTTACAAGATATGATTATGTGATCAGAAGAATGACGACAAGCTTGTTAAGGGCTCGGCATGACCAGCCGACTGACCGAACTGGGTCCATCCGGCCTCCCGTCTAGTTGAAGTCAGGGCCAAAGTGGTGTATTGAAAATCAAACCCGCTGACCCGCACTAATGGATGCAGCAGAGAGTGATCTCTCAACCACCAGGATCCCTTCCTCCAACATCACGGGTTGCAACACACGGCAAACATGTCGCCTCTATAAAGCTGAGGAAGCTTTGCCCTTCAGTCACCGTCTTCTTTGCGAATCCTGTAAGGAAGCCGTCTATCAAATTGTATATACATTTCGTGGATCAGTTTGAAGGAAAACAATGTAATAGAGTAGCTTAAATGAGAAGGATTCACAAAAGGCAAGACGTGACATGCCGATTCATCGAAGTCAGGGCTAACTCGATTTCCCGTCTAGAAAAAGTAAAGGTTCAGTAAGTTATCGGGACCGTTACCCGGCCTACTGAAATCCCGTCATGTATTCGACACGGGTCGCAACACACAGCAAGTGTGGCCTCTGTTAGAAGACTCTCCTATTCTCCTGTACCCCGGGTCCCACACGGGGCAGGAAATAAATTGAATAATATAATATAAACCAATAAGCATAATAAGTAAATACAATTAAATAAATACATATTATGTTGTCGTTTTCGCACATTAGCTATTTGAGATACATCTGCAACAACACTTGTCATTAGCAGTTTTAGATGCATGTGTTAATTAGCTGTTCGTCCTAAATTCGGTATTTTCTATTGTGAAATAAATGGCTAATTATTTCGCTCATTTTCGCGTTTACACAAAAGTATATCCACATAAGTAACATTAAAAATATCGTTATATCTGTAACGATTGCGCACAACTTTTCTTAGCTCAGCGCGGAAAAACACGTAGCGATTCCATTTTTATTCAAGCAAACAATCAGTACATAGGTAGAGACAACTAACAATAACCAAACAAAACAGTGCAATAATATATATATATAAAAAAAATGAATAAATTTCTTTTAAAAACTTTGAAGCAACGTAAATGCAATAAAACAAAGGATATTTTGAAATGTTTTAAATATTTTATTTATTTGAGTACCTCTTGTGTAAAAGCAGGAAAGGTTTGCTTATTTTATACCTGCACTTATTTGAACTATCCATCGGTAAAGACGATGTACAAGTTGTATAAAATTCAACAAGATCTTGCTAAAATGAATTGTAGCAATACAACTTGAATGATCTATTTTTTTATATATTTATAGAAACAAACGAAGAAATTATAACTTGTTGTTTTATGCAAATCCGTCGTGCTATATGATAATTGTAAAAATGTTTAACGTTAATACATTATTTGTTTATATTGTTTTTGTTTAAATGATGATTAACGACACTTTTAGCAATTTTGTAGCTATATTATGGCGTCCAGTTGTTCTGGGGGGCATGAGGTAGCAGGAGTACCCGGAGAAAAAAACCCTGACGTTCGTAGGAAAACTGGCAATATTCGTCATTAGGATTAGAGTCGAGTGCAGCGTGCTCACAATCAGGCTCGAACCCGTAATCTCAGTCTTGACAGACCACTTGATCCATAGTTGACAAACTACCTTAACCACTAGACCACCGAGGCCCCTTATTTGTATATACAACACAATTTCATCGTGTTTAATTTTATACAAACATTGTAGGAACTAGTCTGTCATTTTCGAGAAAATTATTATGTTAACCGAAAATTTTAATATTTAACATCAAAAGATTTAATACGAAGAAGTATTACATATTATTATACAGTTGATACTCTTTTTGTTTTTTATGTTGGATTTTAAGCTGCTGTTAAAACAAATAATTAAACTGACAGACTGTAGTCTAGACAGACTTATAGATATATTGTAAATGCGGTCGCAAAAATCATCCAGACAATGCTCTAGATTTAAATGAAATAAAATCTCCTAATATGCTGGTAACATTTATTCTGTTTCATTAACTGACATAAAGAACGCAACAATAACTAGTAACCGCGATCACTGATTATTTAATTTAGTTCTCTTGTTCTCACTGATAATTTTTATGAATTCGTTATGCCAACAAAACTCCATGTATTATGAAAAATTCAAATGCCCTAAATGCCAATATTACCTTGGTTCCGGTACATAAAGCCGAAAGATCTTTTATAAATAAACCCCTGTGTTAAATCACATCCCTACATAATAAATGCTATGTTGTTTTATAGTTGAATCAACAAATCTCTACCTAATTATGCAATATCTCTGATAACACTTTATATTTTGACTTTTTACTTAAAGCTGATAACTGTCTGCAATGCTGTGCAAGTAGTTATGTAGGTATGTAAATATGTATATATCTAAGTTTGTCTGTCTCTTTGAAATGTGAGTTACATACTAAAAATTGTCCTTCCATGATTCAACCGTTGGTTTTTTCTGTCAGTAATAACCATAGACTCACAATTAGCAGTGAGACATACACGCTGTAGTTAAACTGTTTACTGAAAATATTACAAAACTTGACATTGATTTCGCCCACTAACTTCAAGACGTTTTTTTTCTATTTTATACATGAAATTGAAAAGTCTTATTTTGATCAGAAGCAAAAACCAATTTATAATCTAGTTTGTTTTACTGGTACACTTGCGTGCATTGAAAACAAAATCAATAATGGGTTTTGTGTCAATGATGAACATTCAACGATAAATGTTAACAACATGCAGAAACCTATTGCGGAAATTAATTACAATAAAACTAAAACTTGTTGTTCTTTATCTCTTATAATTTGCCAAGATCGGTACTAAAAGAAAAGGCAATTGACAAAAGTACATGGACTACAGAAATACCAATCGTTACCAAAATGGTATTGTTCTGGGAAGATAATGTGAGGGTTCACAGTTCTCAGCCCAATGAGCTGCCTAGCGCCTCCATAGGTGGATAAGGGATACCCTCCTGATTGGGGTTTGTCGTGTCAAAATGCAGAAAAACTGTGGGTAACATGTTTACAGACCACGTTTCTAACATGATAAAGATCATTTTTTGTAGATGTCGATAAGAGTAGGCTAGTTGCATCCGCTACAATAGCCTGAATGTTCCACCCTTACATTCAAAATGTGCGCTCTTAGGTTCATCTTTTTCCAATTGATCTATTTTTTGTTAAATTGTTCGTTTCTTAAATATAGCAGAAATACTGCTCACTGGACGTTAATAAAAAGCCCAATCAATCAGTCAACGATAATTGTTCTCGGTTAAACGTTTGTTTCAATTCTTTGTTATCATATTCATTAAACATAACTACAACAATAATATTATTTCTACATACGAATTGAATAAAGTGATCTGTATTTAACACAAACTTCTCTAGTTATTTCATTTGTTTTTGCAGAAAATATTATATATACTACATGCATTACATGTATATAGACATTATTGTCAGTTAATATTTTGAATTCGGTCATTGTTCTATTCGGCATAGTGATATATTCAGACGAAAAAAAGTCAATTTGCTTTCAATTCATATTAAATATTAAGTGATAGTCATCACATAGATAAAACCCCTTTGCAGTTACCACATGGGATTTTAATGTCAAACGGGCTCCAATTGTCACAAAACAGAATGAATAAAACACAGACCGCACTTGTTACAAAAGTCATTGTCACCCAATATAATTGCTACACGTAAACAAGAACATGTTTGTGAACATGTGAATTATAACATGAAGATACACTAGTGCTGCATTATACACATTACTAGAATACAATGACTAACGCATATAACTTACTCATAGCTGCATAACGTTAACTTCCTTTGGCGTAGTACAACAAATAACATATTAATAAGATACAATGTGGCTTTTTAAATACAGTTGACATTCAACATTTTCAACTTGCGTGGTTTGCCTTTTTGGAGGGCTTTAGACGACCCAGCAAGTTGACAGTTTTGGATGTCCAATTTACTTAAACAGAGTAAATCAACATATACCAACCTTATAGACCAAACATGCTTTTTAATTGATTGATTGATTGATTTATGTTTAACGTCCAGCAAGCAATATTCCAGCTATATTCAGGACGTGAACAATTTTATAAATTAATAAGGTTGAGCAATCAGAAAGAAATCAGAGACACTTCTGTCAAAATATAGTAAAACTGTAATCTCACACAATAGTATGAGGGTATATACATATAAAAATAACGTGATTAAAATAATAAAATATGAAATAACAGCATAGTTATGATACAAGATTATATTTTATTATACAAATTAATTTCTTTTAAGAACTGTAGAATTTTTTCGCCAGCGACAGTTGTAAACAAATGAAAGTAAGAATCCACAGTATAAAAACGTTCCCGAATGTGGGCCACGTCCACACAGTCCATCAAGACATGCCTGATTGTGTACGGACAGTTGCATGGCACACACTCGGGTCGTTGATCATTATTTAAAATATAACTATGAGTCTTCCTGGTATGACCAAGACGACACCTGGTTAAAACAACTTGGTCTCGACGACTCCTAAAACAATTTAAATTATTTTTGTGAAGTAGTGGCTGGATCTCTTGAAGTTTGTTATGAACCTCTAGATCCCAACCACTCTGCCACAAACGAGAAATATATTTAAAAATTAATGCTTTAAAATCAGTAAAAGGTATGGCACAATTAATTATATTGTTATTCAAGGCCTTTTTGGCCTCCTCGTCCACGACTGTGTTCCCATGGATTCCCACATGACTTGGGATCCAGAAAAACACAACCTCTTTACCCAAAGCTACAAGGGCTTTGTAAATTTGAATAATTTTTAAAATATTAGGGTTCTTAACTTTGAAGTTTTCAATAGCTAGAAGACATGACAGAGAATCCGGGCAGATAATAAATTTGTTCTCGTCTGACGAAGCAACTATTTTCATTGCAAGAAGAATAGCTTGCGCCTCAGCAGTAAATACGGAGGAGGCAGACGGGAGACGACGAGTTTCAACACGCTCTCCGAAGACAGCGGCTGAAGCAACTTTATCTTCGTCTTTTGACCCGTCTGTATAAATAGTACTATAATCAGGGTAACACGATTTAATTTCTGCAAAATGTTGTTGTATTATTAAATGGTTTGTGTCGGACTTTTTATGTTTTCTTAGATCATAAATAAATACTGGTTTGGGGTTTAACCAAGGAGGATTATGTGGAATTTCAATAGCAGCAATTTCATCTAAATTTATACCAGAGTTGTTCAAATGAGGTTTTATTCTGATTCCAAAAGGCTGAATTTTATTTGGATGTTTTTCAAAAATATTTTCGTAAAGAGGTTTGAAAACACAGTCGTGGGCCGGGTTGCCAGGATACGCCTTCAATTTGGTTGCATATTGCAAAGCGAGCTTAACTCTTCTTTGATACAAAGATGGCTCGTTAGCTTCTACATATAAACTATTTACAGGTGCGGTTCTAAAAGCTCCAAGACATAGTCGCAATCCCTGATGGTGTATAGTATCAAGGATTTTGACATATGACTTGCGAGCAGAACCATAAATAAAGCAACCGTAATCCAATTTCGACCGAACCGGCGATCTATATAGATAAAGTAAAACATCGCACTCAGCACCCCAGTCGGTACTGGAATCGACTTTTAAAATATCTAATGCTTTAAGGCATTTATTTTTTAACATTTTGATATGGGGTAGAAAGGTTAGCCTAGAATGAAATATGAGACTGCTTTTTAATGGCGTTATTTCTGTGGCAACTTGCAGTTCTACACACAATGCGACATGTTTTAATTTTATTATATGAATACTATTGCCATGAGCATATTAACCTTATACTAACTTTACTAAAATAGCTATAGATAGTACTTTATTGTTATTAATGTACTTTATGACAAATATTCACACGGACCTATTGACCTATAGCTTGGTCAGTCTGTTTTTGCAGTTTTTTTGCATTCTAAGTCACAGGTGATTGAACCAAATAGATTTCTATACTTTTGGGGGCTAATTTTTTGTGGCGTTCAATTCTATTGTTCTTCTCACAAGGAAAACGAATTTCGAAAAGAAAGACTGTGTTATGTATTTTGATGAAAAATAGTAATCTTCATTCAGGTCAGTTTCTTTATTTTTTCATTGCTAATTGTATATAGTAATGGTCTTATTTATTAATATAATTGTGTAAGGTAGACCGTATGAATGGATCGAATGAGTATGAGGTCTTAGTAAAATTTACAAATAAATTTTTGAAGAAATCATAGTTTATTGCTATTGTAACTTTAGTTAAATGTGACTAACTATATGTAAACCATGTAGTGTTCGATAAGTATGAATGTGCGCGTAATTCGTGTGCACGCTGCATCTAATGTGTAATTTATAAATTATACGAGTGAGACAAAATATAATTGAATTATATTTTTTTAAAATGAACATTTAAAGTTTAACACAATAATAACAAGAAGTAAAACAATATTGCAGCATAACATTATTTCTTGATTTAAGTGTAAATGAGACAGGAAGCTAACAATTGTCACCATGAGGCAAGTATGTTTAACATTATTTCATGATTAAAGAAAAAAATCATGCTGAAATCTTACAATTTAGATCCTGAAACAAGTATGCTTAAAAAGTTGTATAGATATTATTACTCCCATAAAAAGGTAAACACGTGACAAATATAGTGACTTAATCAATGGTCGTAAGTCTAGCTAGCGATCATGAATAATACATGTAAAAGCCGACAGACAATTTAGGTGTAAATAACCTGTTGATAAAAATGTCAACGAAAAACAAAACTTTACCGATTTATGTCTGCAAAAGTAATCAATGAAACGCCATCTTTGTTTCTGATATATTGTGCAAACATTACAAACATGATGTACTGCATTACTGCACCTTAAAACGTCGTACTCAGTTGGTTATATATTAGTTTAGACGGTTAGAAAGAACACCTAGTTTTTTTACCGAAACACGAGCCGCAGACATTAGAGATGGCTATTGTTGAAATTGTTTGAGGTAAGTTCCCAAGGACTTAGTGTATATTTATTGGGGAATGTTTGACACCTGTGTTTTGTCCTCCAGTAGAAGCAACAACTTTATATTCCGAAACTCTCTTAATATTGTCCCATTGACAGCAGATGTTCACACTCACGGTAGTTTGTTAACTATTGATTTATATTCAATTGTCCTTTTTTTGTATTGTTTTCTAAAACAAACTAATGACGTTTTGACTGTTTTTAAGTGGAGTCTTTTTCGGTGACACGCTTAGGTAACCATACATTCTTATCATTTTCCACCTTCATGGATCTTCATAATGTCACACAAATTTCTCCTGTTTTATTTGATTGTTTAAATTTGTTTAAGTTAACCAAATTAAAGGTCATATATGACTCCACATCATTGTTTAAGAAACTTATTTCACCAGCCATAAAGGTTAATGTAAATTTATGCTAAATTGATATTCACATTTCTACATTATAGTTATCATGTGTCGTGTATGTGGTATAACATCATAGGAAAATAATATGATTCGAAAAAGTGTTGACATTATTTCGTGACCCATAAAGGCAGATATCTCGACAATTTTGTCGAAAGAACATTTTTGTTACGTTACAATTATAATCTGAGATTTTAATGTGTTGATCTACGTAAAACAACAGATGTGTTCCAACATTGTTATGTTTTTAATCGTTACCCAGTAATTATGTTTGTAGGGACAACAAAACTGGTCAACTTGAGAAGTATTAATGTAGCAGACAGATCGTAGCTGTGAGACATTAAAAACCCTTAAATGTATTGACACTTACAGGTCTTTACATATACGATGACTCGGAATAAGTGCAGATATATATTCAGACCTGACATAATTCTAATAGGAATCCTTTTAGCACACGGAAATATTAAAACAAGGTCGCATAACTTGTCACCAGCAAATATGAATACCACAAGCTTGGTAAAAGTTAAGGTCTCTAAGTAAACTTTGTTGTGATAAATGAATTAAACTATAAATTGGCAAAATACCGACCTAACAGGAGCTGGAGGTTAATAGACAATTACAAACTAAGATTCAGACACATACACAATAAAAAAACCAGAAACAACACGCGCAAAAAATAAAATATATATATATTCGTCGTTGTTTTATAATCTACCATACGTCTTTTGTCTGTTACTATTAACTGATCGTATGTGTTACACTGCAGTCTAATTACAATAGTGCTTTTATAACACAAAGTGTATAACAGATTTTAAGGGGCCTTATTACTCTCTATGTAAATGTTAAGTAACACATATCATCACTTTAACATTAATATTGAATAAGGTAAACACAAATTGATGGAAGTTAAATGAATAATCAGACAATTGCGTTCTTAATTTGTGGAAATCGCACATAACGTGCATTTTCGTCATGGTTCATAGATGTCCTTAATGTGGAATATATTACACGTATATAATTTTTTTCTCTTATCACTTGTGTGGGTTGTGAATAAAGATTCTTTTTTAAATAATCATTGTGCGTTCTAGGTACACTCAAACTGTATCAAGAAATTAATAAATAATTTACAGCGATCCATTCATAGTAAATGCATGTTTGATGTATTGGTTTCAATTTATTACATTCTTATATGACATTTATATTTTATCTAACTTGATAATGTCTAGTATGACGTATTGCCCGTTTTTGAACCAACAACCTACCTACATAATGATTTTCAGTTGTCTACTGCATATGTGGTCATCAATGTCTTGAATGAAATTAAGACCAAATATTTCACTACATCTATCTTTCCGATTATCTTTGAATTCATTATATACTATGGTCAAGGCACAACTACTCTGCATCTTTTATTTGGAGTGTTTACATCCGAGTATTTCCTTATCTAGAATTTAATGGCATCAATTAACTTCGTAATTGCCGGATGTGACAGACAGCTAAGGAAATTGATCCAAGTAATTTTCGTGATGCGTATCAAAAGCATTTACAAGTACGCAGTTGGGTTATGTTGTTTTTGAACACGCTCCGCACAAAATGTGAATTTATTTCAAAATACATAATTCTGTTGTTACATAAATACAGCAAAACACAAACACTTGAGATTCAGAAGAGATTATTACAATTGGTATTAAAACGCACACGATTGTGCTATTACATAAGAAAATAGCAAAGAAAACCGACCGAACAACAAGAGCCAAAAGCCAAAGTACATAAATAAAAATCTAGACAAGAAGGAATAATAGTGCAATAAAGACATTATTAGTAGGTTTAATTTTGCACGATGATTTAAAAATATGATACATTGAAGGATTATTAACCAAATATAAATAATAGGTGCTTATGTACTATGTAATTGTATTTTTAACTTTCAACCGACTTACTATTTTAGTGAAGGATTGTACTTTTAGCGCGTGTATAGTAGTGGTTTAATATTCTTCGTTAATGGCTTTATTATTAAGACAACTTTGTTGCTGCGCTGTTATAAGAAGGCAGGTCAGCTTTAAGTCTATGCAAGGGTTTCTTTTAAAAAAGGACACATAGTCAGCTCCATCCTTTTCAAATTACGTTCCGCTATTTAGACGACGTTTCGTCGTTGCATAAACCAAAATTTGGTGACAGTGTTATCTTTATCTAACCCATTAAATTTGAAACCCTAGTGGTTGCTATAACTACTTAATGCATTGACTTACATTTCACATTTACGCCTAAACAAGCAAAATTTTGACAAAATGGATGAATTATTTTATAGTGATTGTTTTGCTTTCCCGAAGGACATGCGTGTGGAGCACACGTCTATCAACTAATCACGTACTCAGGAGCCTGTATTTTCTATCAAGCTTTTCTTTGATATAGGATGCCTGCTGGCGGAAAAGCCAATTAACAAAGGATTTAAAGTGGCAAGATTGAAGTCGTTACTTATAAGATTTTACTGTGTTATTTTGTTTTGGGTTTTTGTATTGTTAGTATGCTTGTTTTGTTGTTGCCCCCTTTTTTTGTAACCATAGTTTTGTCTGCCCTTGACATATTGTGTTTTACTATTACTCAATCCGCAATATCTTCGATCCTCTTTTTTTCCTTTTTATAATACTGACCTAAATATGCTTGTTCCAACAGCTATTGCTAATGCACGCGTCTGTATTGTGCAGGTAAACGTTTTGTCAGATATAACGTGTGCGTGTTTATATATAACAACAAAGTAGAAATCTAAATGTTTAAAACAATTTAAAACAGTCAAAATTAAAAATAATAATTTTAGTTTAGAAACTAGTAATGCTGGCATTTTGTTTCTTCAGTTTATTGTTTTATGAACAAAATGATGTAAATAACAGGCCAATGAATAAAAGCACACCATACATTCACAATAATGGCTTAAAAACGACTTTATCATTTTTTTTAAAATGTTACGAAGATTTAGTTTTTTAATGCAAAAAACCAACTTTTGTATCAAAAATAAATTGTAAGTCACGTACAAGTAATTGATAACAGAGCATGACACGTACATACTGTACTCGCCATAGTTGCAATCAATTTGATAGTAATACAAGCAGGAGATATTTAAAATCTTGACATCTCTCTTGTGATTAGATCGTTTGTTAATCTTTATAGACTAGATTGTCATGACAATGTATAAGTAGAATAACAACACGATAAGGGTACTCACAAGTTTCAAAATCTGAGAAAACAAAGCAAAACATATCAAAAAGAAAGATGGAAGGAATCATATTGGATTGTTAGACTAAGCAAGTAATTCTTGATTTGCAACGCACGCCGTGAAAAAAAGGTAAATCTGATAGTCTGGAAGTTTTTGGGGAAGAGTATATTATAAGGCGCAGTTAAAAAGATCGTTGCTAATTTGAGATTCAGATATTGTGAAGTGATCAACAATGCTTTCTAGATATCAATTTATCGTTGTCATTTTAACATAGTTATAACGGTTATCTTTTGTCTATTTTGAGTTAACGATATCTTAGATTGATTACAAATAATTTTATTTTTAATTAAGATTTGTTATAATATGTTTTAATTTGAGACATACATTTTGCAGGTTTGCATATCGTTAATGTCATAATTCGGAAAACAGTTGAACTATCACTGCTCTCATGATGATGATCCCAAGGAACAATAACTTTGATTTCTGCAAGTTTGGAAGTTTGTCATTGCATAATACCGTGCAATTACGATGTACTCCGGTGTTATCTGTAACAAGCACAATGATAAAAGCGAACCAAAGTATTACAACAACAAATGACTATATAATACATACCATGTGGCTGCCAAATGTTTTGTATTGAAAATTTGGTTTTTTTTCTTTATCTCTAGTAATAAGGAAAACGAGTTGTATACCATTGACAATGGGCAGCTTCTGTTGAAATTTTAGTGCTTTTTTGCTTTAAGCCAAATAAATGATATTCGACCTTTAATTAATATTATAAACAAAGAAATTGATTTCTTGGATTAAGTAAGGCTTTTAAATTCAAATCGATAGACACCAACAGAAACAGAAAACGAAATGAAGCAAATCTACAAACTTATGTCAACGTACGGGCATTTAATTGCTTAATGCTAGATATCTTACTATATTAATGATTGACAAAAAAATTGCAGTGCCTACTTTTTGCATTAGTACTTTTAGTTTATGAATAAGGATATGTTTCATATAGTATAGGTCAGCGTACATTAGCGCAGGTTTTTTTAGTTACAAATAAAAACTGCTTACAGCGTATGGTCCAGCTGATGGACCTTATGTAGATCCAAACAAGTACTAATAAAATCGCAATTTATTTTCCGCATTTTATCAGCGTTTTGAAATGCAGCGGGTTTTTTGGAACTAAAGTAGAAAGGAACTATAACATGTACGTTCGATACTTTTCGGGCAATGTTGTTTGCGGTTGAGGCGGGAAAAATTTCGCGCTGTGTCCGAATACCATTAAACGTCACAAAAGCAGATGAACTTTTGTAATCAACGCAAGGTCTCTCTGGAAACATAAATAGCTGACTTACAATGTAAAATTTCCGTAGCGAAAGTTAAGTATGATGTATGACATGTAAATGACGAGGCAAATTTTTCAATATAGATAGGGTATTGTGAATAATTTTTCTACTAGATTTTTGTAATAACAAGGTACAATATTGAATAAGAAAAAAATCCAAGCACAAAACAAAGTCGCGCTAAACGGGGTGTAACTTTAAGTATACATCTATTTGTTTTTGAGCTCGATAACCGTATTCCCTATCGTACATTAACATTTCAGGGATGAAACGTAAAGATTCTTCAATTATTTTTAAATTGTAATTTGTGAGATGAATACACATATTTGAGAACAACTTAAATCTTAATGTGGTAAGAACTTGTAAAATTAATAAGTTATGAATCGACAAGCGCCAATATATGCATTTCATTAGTTTAGCATAACTTTTTTTATTGTGTTTGATCACGAAGATGTGTTGTAGTGCATTCAGTGCAATCATTGTATTACGTTTTAATTTCAATTAAGCTGCATTGCACAGTCTTTAATAAAGATTGATTGATTGATTGATTGATTGGTTGTTGTTTAACGTCCAGCAAGCAACACCTCAGCTATATTCAGGACGTGAAAATTTGTAGTTTTTGACTTATTAGTATATCATGCCTTCCTTTATACCAAAACGCAATCTCATACAATAATATGAGAATATATACAGATAAAAATGGTACTTACAACAATAAAAGATATGAAGCATCACACTTAGAAGTGAAATTAAATTTTATTATATTAATTTTTAATACTTTAAAATTGTGTCGCCTGCGACAGTTTTATATAAATTAAAATACGTATCTACCATATAGAAACGTTCCCGAATGTGGGCCACGTCCACACAGTCCATCAAGACATGCTTAACGGTGTATGGGCTGTTGCATGGCACACATTCGGGTCGTGGCTCATTGTTTAAAATATAACTATGTGTCGTCCTGGTATGACCAAGACGACATCTTGTTAAAACAACTTGGTCTCTGCGACCTCTAAAACATTTAAAATTATTTGTGTACAGTAGTGGCTGGATCTCATGAAGTTTATGATGAACTTGGAGATCCCAACCACTCTGCCACAAACTAGAAATATATTTTAAAATTACTGGTTTAAAATCAGTAAAAGGAATATCACAGTTTATAATATTATTCTTCAGGGCATTCTTTGCCTCCTGATCCATGACTGTGTTTCCATGGATTCCTACATGACTTGGGATCCAGAAAAACACAATCTCTTTTCTCAAAGCTATTAGAGATTTGTAAATTTCACAAATTTTTAAAATATAAGGGTTTTTAATTTTGAAATTTTGGATAGCAAGCAGACACGAGAGGGAATCCGAGCAGATAATAAATTTAAACTCGTCTGACGAAGCAACTATTTTCATGGCAAGAAGAATAGCTTGCGCCTCAGCTGTAAATACAGATGAGGCAGACGGGAGACGACGAGTTTCAACACGCTCTCCAAAGACAGAGGCCGATGCAACTTTATCGCCGTCCTTCGATCCATCTGTATAAATTGCAGAATGGTTAGGATAGTGAGATTTTATTTCTGCAAAGTGTTGTTGAATAATTAAAGGGTTTGTGTCAGACTTTTTATGGTTTCTAAGATCAAAAATAAATACCGGTTTTAGATTTAACCATGGTGGGTTATGTGGAATTTCAATAGCAGCAATTTCATTTAAATTTATACCAGAGTTGTTCAAATGAGGTTTTATTCTGATACCAAAAGGTTGAATTTTATTTGAATGTTTTTCAAAAATATTTTCGTAAAGAGGTTTGAAAACACAGTCGTGGGCCGGGTTGCCAGGATACGCTTTCAATTTGGTTGCATATTGCAAAGCGAGCTTAATTCTTCTTTCATGCAAAGAAGGCTCGTTTGCTTCTACATACAAACTATGTACAGGTGTGGTTCTAAAAGCCCCAAGACATAGTCGCAATCCCTGATGGTGTATAGTATCAAGGATTCTGACATAGGACTTGCGAGCAGAACAATAAATAAAGCAACCGTAATCCAATTTCGATCGAACCGGCGATCTATAAAGATTCAGTAAAACATCGCACTCAGCACCCCAGTCGGTGCTGGATACGACTTTTAAAATATCTAATGCTTTAAGGCATCTATTTTTTTAACATTTTGATATGGGGTAGAAAGGTTAGCCTTGAATCAAATATGAGACCAAGAAAAGTAGTTTCTTTTACAATTTTGATAGGATTATTATGTAATTTTAATTCTGGGTCAGGATACATCTTTCGTTTATTCTCCATTGCCCATTTCTCTATTCTATTTAAACATAACTTCAGTTGACGTTCAATATTATTCATGTTTTTTCCTCAGTAACATATGAGGAAGTCGTCAACATATAGAGAACCATCAATATTATCTTTTAAAACTTGAGCAAGGCTATTAATTTTGATACTGAATAAAGTGACAGAAAGGATACTCCCCTGAGGAGCACCCATTTCCTGTTCAAAGGGGTCAGATAAAGTAGAATTGACCCTAACTTTAAATTCTCTGTCAGATAAAAAGTTTGAAATAAAGGTAGGAAGTCTACCTTTCAACCCCATATCAAACAGATCTTTTAAAATACCAACATGTTCATTTTTTGCAAAGGCGTTTTGAATATAGGTTTCGAAACGTACAATGTGATCAAGGGTACTTCGCCCTTGTCTGAAACCACATTGGATATTAGAAAGCAGATCTTTAATAATGAATCAAAAGATAAAATCAATATGTTTGTTACTCACACACGCAACGCCCAACTGCTTTAATAGTATATGAGATAAACCAAACCGGAACGTTATATCTTTTTTAATCATTAAAGTGAAAAACAACACATAATCAAAATACTGAAAAAAAAACAAGTAACACAAAGGCAAATAACGCTGATTATCAAGTCAAGTAACTGAAAATGCAGTCTTAAGGCACATACAATTCAAAGTACATTTTAATTTTAAATGCTTCTTTTTAATGCCTTAAACGGTATGATGCTTTATATAAAAAGGCTTAGAAAGAAAACTAGCAAGAAAACCGATTAGACAACAATAGCCGAATGTTAAGGTACAATTATAAATCTGGATAAAGACAAACATAAGCAAGGCAAAACAAAAACACAAAAAAAACAAAAACAGAAAGTGAGTAACCAGAGCCAAATAAAAACCAAAACTGTTGTCAAGTGCTTCAGACATGTTAGCAGGGCCTACCTTTGAATTGGACAACTGAGGACTGTCGTTTTCTCCTGTCTAGGCAAAAGGCAAGTCAAGGAATAAGAAGGACTACATATGAGTCATTGAAATTTTCGAATAGTATTTGAGAGATCAATTTCCCATAACGATCAAATAAGTCACGGCGACGACCATAAAACTGCAGAAGGGAAAACATCAATCTAGGTACAATAAACCCTTTTGAGTAGCTTAGTAGTCAACTAAGCTATGATATGTGTAGCAAATCGCAGTACCGGTCGTAGGAAATAGAATAACGTATAAGTTGTGAAATGTACACACCATACGCTGGAGCTGCTGAAATGTTGTTATCGATGAACAAGAAGTTGACCAATGTACATATAACTATATTTGTTATACTATCAATTTATACTCTTTTTAAAGAAATTAAAATTGGTGTAAAGTATAAACTAAGCATTTTTTTCCAAACCATTTTCGATGAAGTTTGTATTGCGGTGTTTTTGCTACCAAATTCTTTGTATGCAAAGGGTAATAAGAAATATAAAATATATAACATATTTCCTTCCGTCGTGTTTTTATAGACGTTGGCTTTAACGATCCTTCATCGTTTATGTTGACATGTCATGGCCAATATTAAAGCAACATGCCTCTATAAATAGTAAAGATTATTGACTACTATACGCCGTATATTCAGTTTCATTTAACTTTGTAAGACAAACAACCTTGAACAGTCGTTTGAAGTAATCACTATGTAATCTTTTACGCTAAAGTTAATTACTTAGTACTCAAAATCAAATACATTATCCTTGAAATGTAGCGCTTAGAGATTTTGGTTTTTCGCCGAAAGAAAAAAAAAACTTTAAAGATTTAGTTGCAAGTATAAAGAGAATAGAATGAATTATAATTATGTACAAGTTACTCTTCATCTCTGAAACCTTTTCATTTCATATTAACGGATTATAACACGACAAAGCAAAAAAAAACTAGTGGCAACAGATGCACACTCGGTAACATTTTATAGCAATTCGGAATGCTTGATTCTAAAATTTGAAAAATTAACGCGCCAAGTCCATCTATTCCTAGCTTTACTGTTTCAAGTTCATCTCACTTGCAGTATAAACGCTTGTCAAGGCACCATTAACCTTTACCTCAATCTTGAAAATTCTTTTCTATAAGTTGCATTTGTTTTTAATTTTTAATTGCATGAATAGACAATTCAACATATAACTATACACCTCGCCATAAGTTAAGCAACGCTTACAATTTTTTTTACAATTTCAAAAATATGAATGAATATTAACTTTGTGTTATTTATGTACTAAAGCCATCATTCGAGCAAGGGAAAGTTACTTTAATTAATTCCTCATGTAAATCTTTAAATAGCAAAACCGGTTTTTCATACGGTAGTCGGGCATGACTAAAAGCCTTGTTTTCCTTTACGATTTAGTGTTCATCTCCTGGTTTTTTGTCGACTTCATCTTTACATTTTTACAATGCTTAGACGATTAGACGAAATAAAGTGAAGCTGAGAAGTGGCAGATCGTTGGAATGCGTAATAGTGGACAGAGCTTGCGTCAACACAACACTTTGGCATTCACTTTAGTATTGTATCTCGGCTACTGAAACGTCATCGAGATGATGGAACTATCCAGGAACGTCCTAGGTCAGGTCGACCACCTAAACACTTGAAAGGGAGGATAGAGCACTCGTTCGTACAGCCAAACGCCAACCGTTTGCCACTGCAAGATATCTTCTTGACGATTGGTATATCGCAACCAGAGTCTCCGTTCGAAAAGTTTACAGGCGCCTAAACAATGCAAGGTTGAGAGCTCGTCGTCCCTCGAAACGTCCACTGTTGACACAGAGACATTAACAAGCACGTTTATTGTGGACACGATATCACCGCTATTGGAATATTCGAAGCTGGCGACGAGTACACTGGACCGGCGAAAGCAGATTCCTTCTTCGTCATATTGATGGGCGCATGCGCGTTTGGAGACAACGAGGCACTGCTTACAACCAGAACAACATCCTAGTCACTACATCTTTTGGTGGTGGTGGTGTTACATTGTGGGGAGGCTTTTCACACGACTGTAAACTGAATCTGTATGTAGTTGATGGGACAATGACAGGGCAGAAATATCAAAATGACCTCATTTACGCTATTATTGTGCCACATTTTGACAATCATACACTTGGTAACAGACCCATCTTTATGGATGACCACGCAAGACCTCACCGAGCCGCAATTGTACGTGATGTTGTCGAAAGGGAAGCTATTGAGCATCTTCCATGGCCATCCATGTCACCCGATATGAATCCAATTGAACATTTGTGGGATATCGTTGGCCGTAAAATCAATAACAGAGCCCCTGCTTGTCAAAATTTCTAAGAGCTACGTGTTGAATGGCAAAATAAATGGCAATATTCACCACATGCTACACTTCGTCGTTTAGTCAACAGCACGAGGAGGAGAGTTAACGAACTGTACCGGAAGCGTGGTGGTTACACGACTTACTGAGTATTTTTGCGTTTAACACATTTCAAAGTGACGTTTCTTTCACCGAACGTTGACCTGTGATGATGTGTTTACTTTAAGTTCATAAAATTTCAGTATGCAATCAAACTTATTTTTTGACTAATGAAAGTTATATTTCACTGTTTTTTTAATATCTTTGCTTTGAACGTTTTTTTCATCAAACAATAAGTAAAGCGACTACAAACATGTTGTTTGTATGTTTCATTTGTCATTGATGTTCAATAAATTGAAATTTCTATAAAAAATATTAAAACATATAAAATCTTAAATGAATCCATGGAAAATAATAGGGTGTTGCTTAACTTATGGCGAGGTGTATAAATGCTTCGAAATTCGTGTTTTATTAAAGAGTAATTTAATTTCAATTTTATTAATTGTTTGAAATAGCATCAGCGTTTTGTTTATTTATAAGGAACCGTGCTTCATGAAGACTGACATGTCTTTGACTCTTTGTGGTTATTGCAAATGTTTTGTCTGTAGTAGGCGGCATATAGTAAAATTTGTTCATATCCTCCAACCTGAGTATTGAACAAGAAATAGGTATTCAGTGACCGATTGTTTGGTCTGTATTCATCGCGTACCTTTCAACACCGAGGAAGCGGGTTCGCGTCTAACTGCGGGCAGGGTGTACTCGTCTCTAATTTTAAATGATAAAGATTGCCTGTTTTCCTAACGCAAGTCGCGGGTTCTCTCGGTGTACTCTGGCTTTCTACCCAATACAGTATACGATTGTAAATACGATTGAAACATTATGATACAAAAATCATAATAATTATAGCATGTCGCAAAACATAGAAACTAATTTAAAATATTATAAAGAACATCAGCAATAAAGAGCTAAAATGCAAAAAACCAAAAAAAACCATACTATTCGGCGCTTTAAGCTGTGTACACATGACCCTGCTAACTTGGGTTCACTTGTTAGAAAAGTAATGAAGACTTCCGAGTGTTTATGTGCAACATATTGTAATACTTTGTTCTTTATTCATTGTTCCTTATCAGACATGACCAAATCGTTATCCCTAAAACAAAGTACATGTTATATTCAGGTCAATGATAATGTTTTACTCTTGCGGGATTTTTAAATTGGCTTCATTTTTTCTTATTAATATTCTTATTTGTATATTCATGTACTTGCGCAATTTGAAAGTTCAACTTTGAAAACAGGTTTTATAATATGCTCCTTTATTAAACTACTATCGTGGTTTAATCAATATTTATTGACTTCTTAGGTATTCGGTTGACATTTCTGCTAGTCATTGTTGACTTGAACAAAAAGCGGATAGTTCAATGAATATAACTAAAATGACACAGAATGACATTTTTTTCTGGAACCCATTGAGGACTTACAAATATTTAGATTCTGAATTTTTCAACGATGGCATGATCAGTGTATTAAAATTAAGGAATATGACGTTTTAGAAATCCCGAATAAATGGTGGAGAAAGTAAAAATATTAATCAGGAAAGCAGTTATATATCTGAAAATATATACAAACTGCGCGTATGTGAATCGCTCCCCAGCTGCTTCACTACAAGTAATTGGCCTCTTTGTAAGGCCTCTGAGTGAACAAAGAAGCTGCATTATTGTAATTTAAACTAAAAGTTAGCATTGTCTTCTAAAGGTGTTGTTCATCAAAATAAATATTAAAATCAAGATGATACTTGTGTTCGAAGCAAAATATGTTCAACGCGTTTCAAGTAAAACGTTGAAATCATTTCAAATAAATTAGGACTTATTGTTAGCATTTATAAATATGTAATATGTATGTATTATGGTTAGATTTGTGTTTTAAGACGGTAAGTATACATTCTCGCAATATAAATTTCGGTTACTGGCCATATCTAAACTAGGATATAAATTTCGATTACTGGCCATATCTAAACTAGGATTTGCTAAACATGTTGTTAGTATTCTTAGCCTCATCGAACTGTATGTATCATATTCTCGTGTTTATGTATTCGTTTGCATGAGAGTTGTGAAATGGTGTGCTGCACATAGGCCAAAATATGTAAGAAATCAAAAGCATAAATGAAAAAGATTTAACTTTTTATATGAAAAAAGAACATCGTCTGTATTATAAGTTATAACAAAAAGATGTGCTTGCATCTTTAGTCTAACGTAAAATATCAAAAACAGATTATCAAAACCCTACAATTAAATCTATTTCTGCCTATAGCAGTAACGCTTATATTTACCTGTGCTATATCTAATGAGGAGCATAAAACTCTTTGGAAACCATAACATTTTTACCTTTACAAGTGTATGTTTAATAATTTATGCGCCAAAGCTGAAGCTTTAATCTCCTTCATTAATAATAACACTGTACCAGCTCAAGCGTATGTTTGATATACAGTATAATGACTGCAGTTGCAGTACTCGTACATTACACAAATTATACGTTATACTAGATCCTTTAATCCGACTTTCTAGACCAATCACTGCTGTTGACCACTACGCTACTTATACATGAGTTTGTTATCCATAGTGTGATGTTGTCCTTTCAGACATTAGACATTCTCTGGCCGTCACCATGACCTAATTGATAGTTATTAAAAAACCATCTCTACAATTCGATTGGACTTTTTCAATATTCATATGAATTATTTCATAATATTGTAATTGACGTTTATATATATATGAAAATGAATAACTCGACGGGTGTCTAATTAGAGGAAGGTATTTTTGCTCCTCTAGAGCACCTGAGTTCAACCATGGTTTTTATCAATTTCTGGTGTTTTGTGATTTTTGGTTGTTGCTTCTTGTTGTGAATGTTTTTATTTTATATCAGGATTTCTAACCTTCCTGGACTTGCGGTTTTATTGTTCGGTCAGTTTTCTTGCCATTTTTGACAATAAAACACTGCAGTCATTATAATGTATATCAAACATTATCAGCTATAGAAATGAAAAAAAAATGCGGATAGTGCATTTGGGGTTACAATGAACCCTGAATTAAACAATTAGCTGTAGTTATACATACACTTATACAACGTTGGTTTTAAGGACGTGATGGGACATTCCTGTATTCTAACTTATGACTTTGTGAAAGAAGAATCGTAAAACATCTTTTAAACTTCGTATTAACACATAATTCAGAAAATTGCAAATACATATTTGATTTATTTGTGGTTTTCGTTTTTCCTTGAAGTAAATTTTATCTAAAAAAACATAAGTAAAAAAAAAACAAATGCTATTATACTGCATAGCAAAACATCGTCGGTTAATACCAGATTCATGTTTTCCAGTATTGCATTATGGTGCCCTCCGATTGGTATTTTGTGTCATGTTTGCATCTAATCCTATTGATTAATGTTGATACTAAAACTAAAAACAACCTGAACTTGACACGGGATTGTTTTTATTTTAAACGTATATAGTTTCTGTAACTCTATCATCTTTAATATCATGCATTTTTTCTTTCTAACCTGAACACGAAAACACATTGTACAGTGAAAGTTATTTTAAATCCCCCTCCGCAAAAAAGACTAATGGTTAAATTAAAAATCTCGTGCACAGTTAATGAATATCATTTTAACTTAAACTTATCTGCTGATAACAACTTCGATACATGTTACCGGCATGTAGATGCATATTTGCCAAACTCAATATCATAAACCTAAGCGTTGTTTTTTAGATTTATCGTGTGACAAAATAGTAGTGGTTTCTTGTCGTAAATTGCATAGCTTTCACCTTACAAATTTGACGTGCGTTCGCGTTTTAGATTGGTTCATGTCAACTGAAATATTAAAAAATATAAATAATGCATTTAAAGCAATAATGCAACATGAATCTGATAATTCTTTATCTTAGGGTGTTTTCACACATTAATATGAAAAGTGGGGATTGTCACGCTCCTTGCACGACAAAGATTTCTTTTGAAGATTTCCAAAAAGGAGTTGTCTCATTGTAGCCGCTACAAAAAGGCTAAATTCTGCGCCCTACCCATACTCCATACCTCTCCTACAGTGAAAGTCACTTTTTTCTTACCTATGACCCTTTTTCCCGTTGATTTATTGTTTATTGTCTGATTGTTCTTATATTATTTTGCAAATTAAAAATTACGGTTATTTAAAAGGTCGAGATTAGTTGCCTTTTATTTTTGACAAATGACGTTAAACTATTTTTAGTGTAACCAATGTAGACATATTGCTGCATTCAATATTTTTCGGCGATTACAAATTATTTTTCTTAGGTCAATCCCGCTACTAAAATACACAAGAAATATGGAATTGAGAATACCTTTATAGTAAATTAATAGTTAAGAGGTAAACACTTGTTTCAATGGTATATCAACAAGACCAACTCACTCACAAATAGTTCTGGACGGCAGGCGACCAAGAGTTATCCCCCGTCGGACATCTTTGTCCATGTAAACAAACATGTCTGTGTGTCAACAAACACCAAAGTGCATGAACACTAAACTACTCTTGACTAAAAGTGAGATGTTTTTTATAGCCATTATTCTCGTCCTATTTACAACATACATTCATGTTGCTCATGACCATCATCTGCATAGCCACCTAGCTCCTCAAGAGTTTCATGTCAACAGTACATACTATCATCAGCATAACCACCTAGCTCCTCAAGAGCATCATGTCAACAGTACACACCTAGAGTATATACCACTATCCTTGAATTCCATCAAAATAAAACATAAAGGCACAGATGATTGCTACAACAAATTTGTACCATTTTTCTTCACGCATACAAACCCAAATAAACAATTGTCCAACGAAAACTTAGTATATGTTTGGTTTAGAATTCACCACAAATCTAGAGCACGACCTACATTAAGAGTCAACCGTATGTCCTTCTGGCTAATTTACTTACTCATGTCGGGTATCGAAAGCAATCCAGGACCACTCCAACCTAAGTACCCATGCGGATCATGTAAGAACGAAGTAGAAGACTTTGGCGCACGTGCACTTGCTTGTAACACTTGTGACCAATGGTCGCATAAGTCTTGCGTTGGTATGAGTTCATCACTGTTTGATCACTTAGCTAATAGCTCCGATTCTTGGTATTGTCCTGCCTGCAAAAGTGTCAACCAGTCAACAATACTTTATGAAATCCCAGATACTGAGGCAGACAGTATAGGGAGCTCATATTCAGATATAACAAGAACAACAAAGTCTTCGATGAGCAACTATGAAGGTAAAACAACTGACCTTAGCAATAAGACGTCTTTTACGAATCGATCATTAAACAGTTCAATCTCCTCTCTGGGAAGCCCAACAGCAACATCCTCACCTAAACGACCAAGTGCTGCTAAGAACAAACAAACCAAGACCAGGAAGAATTTACGTATTCTCACTGTTAATTGCCAAAGCATCAGAAATAAAAAGAACAATCTGAGTGTATTGATAGAGTCAACGACACCTGACATTATTATAGGAACTGAGACATGGCTACACGCAGATGTACATTCAAGTGAATTCTTGAACCCCACACTGGGATACAACACCTACAGAAATGACCGCACATCAGACCCCCATGGGGGAGTGTTGATAGCTGTCAAACAAAACATGGATTTTACAAATGTTACTAATAGCAAAACTGTCGAGCTCATCTCAGGCACCTTAAAACAACCAAAAGGCAAGAAAATGCTGATAGCAGCATACTAAAGACCACCTAATAGATCAGATGATCAATACCTGACCAACACCTACAATGAAATATCTGAGTTGAAACAAAAGCATAAGAACTCGGTTTTAATACTAGCTGGAGATTTCAACATACCAGACATCTGCTGGAAGACCAACAGCATCTTAAGCAAGCAATACTCACAGAAAGTAAATCAACTGTATCTTGATTTGTCACATGACCTAGGTCTTGAACAAATGGTAGACTTCCCTACCCGACAGGATAAAACATTAGACTTAGTCTTCACAAGCCATCCTGCATTCAAAGTTAGATGCAAACCATTGCCACCACTAGGGGACAGGAGCGACCACGACATAGTCATGTATGATAGTGCACACCAAACATCAAGGAGTAGACAGCAAAGACGCAAGATATACCTTTGGAAAAGAGTAGACGAAAATGATATCAAAACAGCAACAGAACTTTTCAGTAAGAACTTCACTTCTTCATCATACCATAGTCTTGACGAAATGTGGCTTGCTTTCAAGACAGGAGTCACATCGATAATGGATACTTGTGTACCTACCAAAATGTCTTCAACAAAGCATACACATCCATGGTTCACGACACACACCCGCCGCCTTAGCAGACGAAAAGCCAGAGCATACCGTAAGGCCAAGGAAACAAGATCTGACAAGGACTGGTCTAGGTACAAAAGGCTGCAATCTGAGTTACAGAGGGAAATGAGATCTGCTCAAAAGGACTTTATTCAATCAACCGTAAATGACGACATCAAGACAAACCCGAAGCGTTTCTGGTCTTACATCAAGAGTAAAAAACAAGATCAATCCGCTATCTCTCCACTACTGAATAAAGATGGGTTTCTACACAGTGACAGCCAGTCCAAAGCGGAAAATTTAAACCACCAATTTCAGTCTGTTTTCACAAAAGAAGATATTAACAACATGCCAGACAAGGGACAGAGCCCTTTCAAAGGAATGAATGACATAACCATCAGTGAAAATGGAGTCCTTAAATTGCTAAAGAACCTGAACCCATATAAAGCATCTGGGCCAGATCAAATTTCAACCCGTTTTCTCAGGATGTGCGCATCAGAGATAAATCCAGTCCTCACCTTGTTGTATCAGTCATCATTAAATGCAGGGACAGTACCATCCGACTGGAAAGAAGCACTAGTTACTCCACTCTTTAAGAATGGAGATCGAACTGCAGCAGCTAATTACAGACCAGTGTCCCTTACATCGGTCGTTAGTAAGATACTAGAACACATAATACATTCCACCATCATGAAACACCTAGACAACCTTAAGATATTGACTGACTGCCAACATGGATTTCGATCCAAGCGATCCTGCGAATCGCAGTTGATATCTACCATCCAAGGAATCTCAGAGAAGTTAAAAACTGGAAGAGACCAAGTTGACATAATTCTTCTGGACTTCGCTAAGGCGTTTGACAAGGTGCCCCACCGACGCCTCGTATACAAATTAGATTACTATGGAGTTAGAGGAATGACGCTAAAGTGGATATCTTCATTCTTATCATCACGTTCACAACAAGTAATGGTAGAAGGTTGTACCTCAGGAAAATTAGATGTGCTGTCAGGTGTCCCCCAAGGTACAGTTCTTGGGCCACTGTTGTTCCTTATATACATAAATGACTTACCAGAATCAGTAAAGTCATCCACGGTCCGTCTTTTTGCTGATGATAGCCTATTGTACAGGCATGTAAGGAACCCAACAGACGCTGATGATCTACAACGAGATCTCACAGCCCTAGAACAATGGGAACACAGCTGGCAAATGAGTTTTCATCCATCAAAATGTACAGTCCTCCGTATCAGCACCAATAGAAACAACATACTGAAGTCAAACTACACATTGCATGGTCACCAACTGGAAGTTGTAGACAATAGCAAGCACCTCGGCATAACACTCAGCCAGGACCTTAGCTGGAGAAGGCATGTGGAAACAACAGCAGGCAAAGCGTCCAAAACTCTAGGTTTTCTGCGACGGAACTTTAGAGACTGCAGTAAAAGCGTCAGAGAAACAACATACCACTCCATGGTCAGACCAACTTTGGAATATGCGTCAGCAGCATGGGATCCCTACAAATCTGAGGATATTAACCGCCTGGACAAAGTTCAGAGGAGAGGTGCTCGATATGTACATAACAACTACAGAGACAGAAACCCAGGATGCGTAACAAACATGATACATGAACTAGGATGGGAAACTCTACAGCAATGCCGTAAACACCATAGGCTTACCATCATGTACAAAACATTAAATGGATTGATCTGCATACCAGAAGCTGACAACATCTTGAAGAAGAGTGACACACGAACAAGAGGCTCAAATAGACTAAGACAAACCTACACAAAGGCTGAAGTATATAACCAGTCATTTTTCCCTCGTACCATCAGGGACTGGAACAAACTTCCGACGTCGGTGACGGACTCCACCTCATTGGATGATTTCAAGGCCAGCCTTGCAGCTGTAGCCTTGAACACTGCATCATAGTTCCATCACCCTGTCTTGTAGATAGTTTTAAATGTAAATAGTCGTCTTTTAACATGTTTAATCTTAACCTAGCCTTTGCGAGGTGTGGCTCTCTCTGTCTACGCTTGGTCAAACCTTACAGTCAAAAGACTCCTGACCAGTAAACGGAAGAAGAAGAAGAAGATATAATGAAAGTCTTAATTTGTTTGTTAGTGAATTGGTCTTTTAATATACCGAGAAATCCAGTGAAAACGGTGTTCAATTATATATTAACTTATTCTAGTTCTAAATATCGCTAAATTGCTGCTTGCTGGACGTAAAGCACATCTCCAATAAATCAATTAATCAATTTGTATTTCAAACGAATTTTTAAGCAGCACTTTTCTAACATTCGAAACGTAATTTAAAACCAAAATGTTTATACAAGAAAGATGTTTTCGTCTTTAAGGATACGTCCGTTTAAGACGCTTAAATTAAACAACAGAAAATAATCTACTTTGACATGGAATAATTATTTTAAAAATATCAAATTTGCTTAATGTTGAGTGTACACCAAAGCGAACACTTAGATCTCAAGACAATACAAATGATTTTAGTACAAAGTACAGCCTAGATCTAAAACAGTGAACTGTGGGGACAGCTGTTTCTGTGTGCGTGCACATCGGCTGTGGAATTCCTTACCAAAGACACTACACCAGTCTACTAGCTTTGCTTTTTTAAAAAGTCTCTTAAAACATACCTTTTACTTCAGTGTTATGAAGTACAGTAGTCTTAATTTGTTATAATACATTTATGTTTCTCCGATATATGAACTGTTTTAAAAAATATACAAATTGGCATTCTCTTCTATACGCAGCGCATTATGTACTGGACGTTTTACCTACCAATATGCTTGTGTAATTTTATTTCACATTTTTTAGTGCTAGGTTTTAATAAATCTGTAAAGGTTTTATTTTGTATATAGGAAATACTACAAAGGTCCAGGCAATAAATTTTAATACGCCTTGCGCGCGTTTCGTCTATTCAAAACTCATCAGAGGCGCTCTACCCAAAAAATTGACAATGTCAAACACTATAGGAACTTTAGATATAATAATAATAATAATAATAATAATAATAATAATTATTATTATTATTATTATTATTATTATTATACGAATATTCAATTAATTTATCAAATTTGAATTTGTTGGAGTTTAAGTTTTTAATGACATTTAAAATTTTAGTTCTAAACTAATTTTCTTTTAAAATGTACGACACACAAGATGAAACTTTCTCGGGATTTTTTTTTTGCATTTGTAAAAACGAAAGCCTGTAAATTTATCTTAATTTTTAACAACATTTTAGAGAGAGTACATCAAGCTGGCGACAAACAGCTTGGATGGGGTTTTATGACCATAAATTGAAATCATTATTGATTATGTGATTCTTTCGGAAGTCAAAACGGTAAAAATGAAACATGCACAAAACAAGAAAAAAAGAACAATATTGTCTCTAAATAATTATGAAATTTTCTTCATCGGGCTTTTTCTGCAACAGTCTGTATACAAAATCCTTTCAAAACTAGCACGAAACAACAAGCGAATCAAGACACAATGTAAAAGTTAACTTGAGCAAAGTAAACAGAGGCCGTAACAATTACAAATGTTTCAATGACATGATTAAAATGAATGCATCTTAAATTAAGGAAACTATAGATTAACGTTTTGAAGCAATCATGGTGTTAAGTTGTTTTGTTACACTATGTAAAATGGCCATGTTGACATTATACCAAAAGTGCTACTACCATTCATGTATGTTTACTAACTGCGACATTTTGAAAAAAAAACACTGTCTCACGAAATGCTAAAGCTGTTTGAAACTAGTTGATTTTTAATTAATATTCATATCTTTTGCCCACTGCCCCATACAAAATGACGTTCGCGTTATTAACCCTCCCTAACTAATTTGGCCGATTGCTTACGGTTGGCGTTTGGGGGTCTCACTGTGTGCATGGTGTGCTCATATCCAATGTAATGACAATTTCTCTATCGAATGTCGAGAATTTTCTACAGGCATTCCGGCTGCCTTTATATTTTTGTTTTCCTTGCTTATGCGTTAGATATGATTGTTGCGTTTCGTAAAGATTTCTGGAAAACATCATTTACAAACTTCATCGTTATAAGGTTATCCTGTGACCCAAAAAAGGCAATTTCATAGTACATTCATGAAACAGTCATTTCATAGCCATAATTTATTATTGCCGTATAAAAAGTTCCATTTCATCTAGTTAAAATCTGAAGGGATTTGCAAACATTCGTTCTAAAACTAATTCCTCATTTTATTATGTCTACATCGCAATCACTTAACAATGCTTAACATTCGCCTTCAGAAAACGATCCGACATTCACACTAGTATCTTCTTCTTTAATTTTCTACAAAAGTGCTCCATACATTTAAACCTCAAAGGAATATGATAGTCTGATTAGTGAATAAGCCAAAACGACATTTTACCTTACGCAGAAAAATCGTCGTAAATATTAGAATCTATAAGATTCTGCTTTTTAGAAATGTATTGATGTACATGAAATAAGATTTCTTTTTGTTCAAAGGTGCCTGCAAAAAAGCAATGCATCGAGAGAATATTGAGTAGATCACAATTGCTTTTTTTAGTAAATATTTCAATACTATGAAAAGACGTGCATTCTTATCCACAAAGAAGGTTTAATTTACGCAAAACAAAGAAATGTGTTGCAGGTACATAAGCGTAATTAAATTAAATGAATTGATTGATAAAACTGTATAACCAACTTTTATATACAAAATATATTTCTCCATATATGCACGTTAATCATTGTATAATATTACTATTCCTTTGAAACAACATGGAAATGTATCTATATCGGATAAACAAGATGTATTATATTCTACAATTGGACCATTTAAATTGTTTCACGCTTGGTCGTATGTCTACAGCTAGGCTGACACTCATCATCACCTTTTCTGATAATTACGTATAAAGCGTATTTTTATGAAAAGCGACGTAAATGCGAGACATTAGCAAGGCTGATCTGACATGATTACTTACAAAAACCAGTATCAACTTACAATTAAAGCATTTCTCCGGCATTTGACTCACTTCTCTCTGTCCCATTTTATCTGTCATCTATATCATGGTGAGCAGTTTTAATCAATGGAGCAGTACGTACTTGTTTAGACAGGCATGGATCTAAACGCAGACGACAAACTACCGTAACCACTCCGTCACCGAGTCCACATATCGATAATAAATAATCAATGGTTACCAAAAAAAACTAACTTTATCAAAGCAATGCAATCTTTATTTGAATACATTTTGTAACAAAAGCATTTATTGTTATAATTATGCAAAATCAATTTCGTTAGCAAACTGAATATAAGTTAATAATAAATTATTGATTTATGACGTATTAAACCAAGAGTGCATGAATTTGGCCTCAAGAGATGTTTTTTTATACGTTTAATGTTCCTGACATACGTTCTCGACGATAATGTGTATGTCTATAAATAATATTTTCTTAATAATGATTTACCTGTCTGATCATGGTTAACAAATATACATACATAACCTTGGAACCAGCATACGCTTACTTCGATTAAGAAAAATATCTTTATCGATTGAAATCTTTAATGCGTAATAAACGTTATTATATTTTTACTTTTACTCATTTTTCGCATTCCTCTAAGTATCCCCACAGCTTTACAGCTCATGTACAAATATAATAAAAACATAGAATTACTACATCTTTTTATCAGTGCATTCATGACTTATTTTATTTTTAATGTTATTTCAGTCTTTTTAATCATATTTCCACAAGTACATAACGACGTTTAAATGCAAGCTACTTCCTGAATGGCTTTAGTATGCTATTGTTGTTGGCATATTATTGCTCTGAGGATTTTTGTGATTGCGAAGTTAATTAGTGTTAGTACTTAGCGTTACATCCGGTGTTGTCGCATTTCTTTAACTGATTAAACAATAAATGGATAATTGAATGACCTTGAAATGAACTCATTTTTCACAGTTATCTGAATATAATGAATCTCGTTCTATTCCAAGTAGGATAATATTCATTCAGATATCTTTAGTATAATCTTAAAAATAATACTTGCACACTCTCAAATAAATATACAGAACTACACAATAACAATATGTTTTATTTTAATGTGTACTACTATTCTCAAAACTTTACATCTTTACGCTGTAAGTATTCATTCTGAAACGTTATTCACAGCCAAGATTCGACAAAATGCTAGAACCTATCTTTTCAAACATATGTTTAAAATTTAAAAAAGTGATTCATGAGCGTGCCCTTCTAAAGGAAGATGCTATTAAAGATGCAAAAAATACATTGACAATGCTAAACAGAAATAATTGTCACAAAATATAACTGAATATATTTTACTGTTATCTCAACTATGGAAAACAGGACATTAAAATCATTTTTTGTCTGCAGTAAGTTCGTATTGCATTTTCAGCAGAGAATTGTCAAATCAAGTCAAAGACTATATGATATCTATGTTGAGTGATTCACAAAAGTCTTTAATGTAGACACTAGATCGTACGCGCGCGTAGTATTGATATGGATAATGTGTGCTATGACTGTCGTCTGTCTGGTTAATGTCCAAAGCTGTGTTGGCGAATTGCTAAATGGTTACCTTACATACCTTTCAGCTTGCCCCAAGTAGAGTGTACCCAAAGATACATGTTAACCTCACGTACCTCTATCGGCACTGAAACGACTCAAGCATGTAAGGTGCATGTTATTGTTAAAATGTATGTTATCAACTCACCTCAATGTATTGGGACAGAGTTACAAAATTATAGTTTGTAGTCGTAGAAGATTGTTCTCACATGAATAATTTAAAACTACAGGGATAGTGGTAAAGAACGGCAATGTATGAAGGCACACATAGATTTATTTTTTTTTTAAATCGGGTTAAAAGTGAGAGTTTATAGCCACCTGAAAAACCTGGTGTATATCCACCTTTTACTAATCAGTATGTGTTTCTTGCAAAAACAGTCCTTTCTTTGATTCACATGTTAAGGCAGAAAACATTCTTAAATTTAAAACGAAAGCATTTGGAAAATATGCTTGAAGACAATTTTGTGCTCTTTGTACAGATTGCTGTCCATGGTTATGATTACCTTAAGAAGACATTTTCCCATCACAAGATAAATAGAGCATTAATATGTGCAGATACAGTAAAAGCACCAAGGGATCTCTTACAACAGAACAATGTCAATGTTATGGACTGGTCAGCTTTTAGTCCAGATCTGAACCCTATCGAATATTTATGGGACAAAGTAAAAACAATGGTATGGATACATATTATAATGGCACTAATCAATTTCTGATCAACTCTATGCATCAATGCAAGATGTGCAACTATGTTGAGTGTGGTGGTGGTTAGGTAAGTTATTGACAGGTGCTATTAAATAATGACAACGCTGGGATATTGTGTAATTCAGACATTGGACAAAACATAACAATCTATAGTTATATTGTGTTTGTTTGTTTGAATGATGTTTAATGCCATTTTCAGCAATTTTTCAGCTATATCATGGCGTCCAGTTTTTTTGGCGGAATTAAACAATTAGCTGTAGTTATACATTCACATATACAACGTTGGTTGTAAGGACGTGGTGGGACATTCCTGTATTCTAACTTATGACTTTGTGAAAGAAGAATCGTAAAACATCTTTTAAACTTCGTATTAACACATAATTGAGATAATTGCAAGTACATATTTGATTTATTTGTGGTTTTCGTTTTTCCTTGAAGTAAATTTTATCTAAAAAAACAAGGGAAAAAAAAACAAATGCTATTATACTGCATAGCAAAACATCGTCGGTTAATACCAGATTCATGTTTTCCAGTATTGCATTATGGTGCCCTCCGATTGGTATTTTGTGTCATGTTTGCATCTAATCCTATTGATTAATGTTGATACTAAAAATAAAAACAACCTGAACTTGACACGGGATTGTTTTTATTTTAAACGTATATAGTTTCTGTAACTCTATCATCTTTAATATCATGCATTTTTTCTTTCTAACCTGAACACGAAAACACATTGTACAGTGAAAGTTATTTTAAATCCCCCTTCGCAAAAAAGACTAATGGTTAAATTAAAAATCTCGTGCCCAGTTAACGAATGTCATTTTAACTTAAACTTATCTGCTGATAACAACTTCGACACATGTTACCGGCATGTAGATGCATATTTGCCAAACTCAATATCATAAACCTAAGCGTTGTTTTTTAGATTTATCGTGTGACAAAATAGTAGTGGTTTCTTGTCGTAAATTGCATAGCTTTCACCTTACAAATTTGACGTGCGTTCTCGTTTTAGATTGGTTCATGTCAACTGAAATATTAAAAAATATAAATAATGTATTTAAAGCAATAATGCAACATGAATCTGATAATTCTTTATCTTAGGGTGTTTTCACACATTAATATGAAAAGTGGGGATTGTCACGCTCCTTGCACGACAAAGATTTCTTTTGAAGATTTCCAAAAAGGAGTTGTCTCATTGTAGCCGCTACAAAAAGGCTAAATTCTGCGCCCTACCCATACTCCATACCTCTCCTACAGTGAAAGTCACTTTTTTCTTACCTATGACCCTTTTTCCCGTTGATTTATTGTTTATTGTCTGATTGTTCTTATATTATTTTGCAAATTTAAAATTACGGTTATTTAAAAGGTCGAGATTAGTTGCCTTTTATTTTTGACAAATGACGTTAAACTATTTTTAGTGTAACCAATGTAGACAGATGGCTGCATTCAATATTTTTCGGCGATTACAAATTATTTTTCTTAGGTCAATCCCGCTACTAAAATACACAAGAAATATGGAATTGAGAATACCTTTATAGTAAATTAATAGTTAAGAGGTAAACACTTGTTTCAATGGTATATCAACAAGACCAACTCACTCACAAACATATAATGAAAGTCTTAATTTGTTTGTTAGTGAATTGGTCTTTTTAATATACCGAGAAATCCAGTGAAAACGGTGTTCAATTATATATTAACTTATTCTAGTTCTAAATATCGCTAAATTACTGCTTGCTTGACGTAAAGCACATCTCCAATAAATCAATTAATCAATTTGTATTTCAAACGAATTTTTAAGCAGCACTTTTCTAACATTCGAAACGTAATTTAAAACCAAAATGTTTATACAAGAAAGATGTTTCGTCTTTAAGGATACGTCCGTTTAAGACGCTTAAATTAAACACCAGAAAATAATCTACTTTGACATGGAATAATTATTTAAAAAATATCAAATTTGCTTAATGTTGAGTGTACACCAAAGCGAACACTTAGATCTCAAGACAATACAAATGATTTTAGTACAAAGTACAGCCTAGATCTAAAACAGTGAACTGTGGGGACAGCTGTTTCTGTGTGCGTGCACATCGGCTGTGGAATTCCTTACCAAAGACACTACACCAGTCTAGCAGCTTTGCTTTTTTAAAAAGTCTCTTAAAACATACCTTTTACTTCAGTCTTATGAAGTACAGTAGTCTTAATTTGTTATAATACATTTATGTTTCTCCGATATATGAACTGTTTTAAAAAATATACAAATTGGCATTCTCTTTTATACGCAGCGCATTATGTACTGGACGTTTTACCTACCAATATGCTTATGTAATTTTATTTCACATTTTTTAGTGTTAGGTTTTAATAAATCTGTAAAGGTTTTATTGTGTATATAGGAAATACTACAAAGGTCCAGGCAATAAATTTTAATACGCTTTGCGCGCGTTTCGTCTATTCAAAACTCATCAGAGGCGCTCTACCCAAAAAATTGACAATGTCAAACACTATAGGAACTTTAGATATAATAATAATAATAATAATAATAATAATAATAATTATTATTATTATTATTATTATACGATAATTCAATTAATTTATCACATTTGAATTTGTTGGAGTTTTAGTTTTTAATGACATTTAAAATTTTAGTTCTAAACTAATTTTCTTTTAAAATGTACGACACACAAGGTGAAACTTTCTCGGGATTTTTTTTTGCATTTGGAAAAACGAAAGCCTGTAAATTTATCTTAATTTTTAACAACATTTTAGAGAGAGTACATCAAGCTGGCGACAAACAGCTTGGATGGATGGGGTTTTATGACCATAAATTGAAATCATTATTGATTATGTGATTCTTTCGGAAGTCAAAACGGTAAAAATGAAACATGCACAAAACAAGAAAAAAAGAACAATATTGTCACTAAATAATTTTGAAATTTATTCATCGGGCTTTTTCTGCAACAGTCTGTATACAAAATCCTTTCAAAACTAGCACGAAACAACAAGCGAATCAAGACACAATGTAAAAGTTAACTTGAGCAAAGTAAACAGAGGCCGTAACAATTACAAATGTTTCAATGACATGATTAAAATGAATGCATCTTAAATTAAAGAAACTATAGATTAACGTTTTGAAGCAATCATGGTGTTAAGTTGTTTTGTTACACTATGTAAAACGGCCATGTTGACATTATACCAAAAGTGCTACTACCATTCATGTATGTTTACTAACTGCGACATTTTGAAAAAAAACACTGTCTCACGAAATGCTAAAGCTGTTTGAAACTAGTTGATTTTTAATTAATATTCATATCTTTTGCCCGCTGCCCCATACAAAATGACGTTCGCGTTATTAACCCTCCCTAACTAATTTGGCCGATTGCTTACGGTTGGCGTTTGGGGTCTCACTGTGTGCATGGTGTGCTCATATCCATTGTAATGACAATTTCTCTATCGAATGTCGAGAATTTTGCTGCCTTTATATTTTTGTTTTTCTTGGTTATGCGTTAGATATCATTGTTGCGTTTCGTAAAGATTTCTGGAAAACATCATTTACAAACTTCATCGTTATAAGGTTATCCTGTGACCCAAAAAAGGCAATTTCATAGTACATTCATGAAACAGTCATTTCATAGCCATAATTTATAAAAAGTTCCATTTCATCTAGTTAAAATCTGAAGGGATTTGCAAACATTCGTTCTAAAACTAATTCCTCATTTTATTATGTCTACATCGCAATCACTTAACAATGCTTAACATTCGCCTTCAGAAAACGATCCGACATTCACACTAGTATCTTCTTTAATTTTCTACAAAAGTGCTCCATACATTTAAACCTCAAAGGAATATGATAGTCTGATTAGTGAATAAGCCAAAACGACATTTTACCTTACGCAGAAAAATCGTCGTAAATATTAGAATCTATAAGATTCTGCTTTTTAGAAATGTATTGATGCACATGAAATAAGATTTCTTTTTGTTCAAAGGTGCCTGCAAAAAAGCAATGCATCGAGAGAATATTGAGTAGATCACAATTGCTTTTTTTAGTAAATATTTCAATACTATGAAAAGACGTGCATTCTTATCCACAAAGAAGTTTAATTTACGCAAAACAAAGAAATGTGTTGCAGGTACATAAGCGTAATTAAATTAAATGAATTGATTGATAAAACTGTATAACCAACTTTTATATACAAAATATATTTCTCCATATATGCACGTTAATCATTGTATAATATTACTATTCCCTTGAAACAACATGGAAATGTATCTATATCGGATAAACAAGATGTATTATATTCTACAATTGGACCATTTAAATTGTTTCACGCTTGGTCGTATGTCTACAGCTAGGCTGACACTCATCATCACCTTTTCTGATAATTACGTATAAAGCGTATTTTTATGAAAAGCGACGTAAATGCGAGACATTAGCAAGGCTGATCTGACATGATTACTTACAAAAACCAGTATCAACTTACAATTAAAGCATTTCTCCGGCATTTGACTCACTTCTCTCTGTCCCATTTTATCTGTCATCTATATCATGGTGAGCAGTTTTAATCAATGGAGCAGTACGTACTTGTTTAGACAGGCATGGATCTAAACGCAGACGACAAACTACCGTAACCACTCCGTCACCGAGTCCACATATCGATAATAAATAATCAATGGTTACCAAAACAAACTAACTTTATCAAAGCAATGCAATCTTTATTTGAATACATTTTGTAACAAAAGCATTTATTGTTATAATTATGCAAAATCAATTTCGTTAGCAAACTGAATATAAGTTAATAATAAATTATTGATTTATGACGTATTAAACCAAGAGTGCATGAATTTGGCCTCAAGAGATGTTTTTTATACGTTTAATGTTCCTGACATACGTTCTCGACGATAATGTGTATGTCTATAAATAATATTTTCTTAATAATGATTTACCTGTCTGATCATGGTTACCAAATATACATACATAACCTTGGAACCAGCATACGCTTACTTCGATTAAGAAAAATATCTTTATCGATTGAAATCTTTAATGCGTAATAAACGTTATTATATTTTTACTTTTACTCATTTTTCGCATTCCTCTAAGTATCCCCACAGCTTTACAGCTCATGTACAAATATAATAAGAACATAGAATTACTACATCTTTTTATCAGTGTATTCATGACTTATTTTATTTTTAATGTTATTTCAGTCTTTTTAATCATATTTCCACAAGTATATAACGACGTTTAAATGCAAGCTACTTCCTGAATGGCTTTAGTATGCTATTGTTGTTGGCATATTATTGCTCTGAGGAGTTTTGTGATTGCGAAGTTAATTAGTGTTATCACTTAGCGTTACATCCGGTGTTGTCGCATTTCTTTAACTGATTAAACAATAAATGGATAATTGAATGACCTTGAAATGAACTCATTTTTCACAGTTATCTGAATATAATGAATGTCGTTCTATTCCAAGTAGGATAATATTCATTCAGATATCTTTAGTATAATCTTAAAAATAATACTTGCACACTCTCAAATAAATATACAGAACTACACAATAACAATATGTTTTATTTTAATGTGTACTACTATTCTCAAAACTTTACATCTTTACGTTGTAAGTATTCATTCTGAAACGTTATTCACAGCCAAGATTCGACAAAATGCTAGAACCTATCTTTTCAAACATATGTTTAAAATTTAAAAAAGTGATTCATGAGCGTGCCCTTCTAAAGGAAGATGCTATTAAAGATGCAAAAAATACATTGACAATGCTAAACAGAAATAATTGTCACAAAATATAACTGAATATATTTTACTGTTATCTCAACTATGGAAAACAGGACATTAAAATCATTTTTTGTCTGCAGTAAGTTCGTATTGCATTTTCAGCAGAGAATTGTCAAATCAAGTCAAAGACTATATGATATCTATGTTGAGTGATTCACAAAAGTCTTTAATGTAGACACTAGATCGTACGCGCGCGTAGTATTGATATGGATAATGTGTGCTATGACTGTCGTCTGTCTGGTTAATGTCCAAAGCTGTGTTGGCGAATTGCTAAATGGTTACCTTACATACCTTTCAGCTTGCCCCAAGTAGAGTGTACCCAAAGATACATGTTAACCTCACGTACCTCTATCGGCACTGAAACGACTCAAGCATGTAAGGTGCATGTTATTGTTAAAATGTATGTTATCAACTCACCTCAATGTATTGGGACAGAGTTACAAAATTATAGTTTGTAGTCGTAGAAGATTGTTCTCACATGAATAATTTAAAACTACAGGGATAGTGGTAAAGAACGGCAATGTATGAAGGCACACATAGATTTATTTTTTTTTTAAATCGGGTTAAAAGTGAGAGTTTATAGCCACCTGAAAAACCTGGTGTATATCCACCTTTTACTAATCAGTATGTGTTTCTTGCAAAAACAGTCCTTTCTTTGATTCACATGTTAAGGCAGAAAACATTCTTAAATTTAAAACGAAAGCATTTGGAAAATATGCTTGAAGACAATTTTGTGCTCTTTGTACAGATTGCTGTCCATGGTTATGATTACCTTAAGAAGACATTTTCCCATCACAAGATAAATAGAGCATTAATATGTGCAGATACAGTAAAAGCACCAAGGGATCTCTTACAACAGAACAATGTCAATGTTATGGACTGGTCAGCTTTTAGTCCAGATCTGAACCCTATCGAATATTTATGGGACAAAGTAAAAACAATGGTATGGATACATATTATAATGGCACTAATCAATTTCTGATCAACTCTATGCATCAATGCAAGATGTGCAACTATGTTGAGTGTGGTGGTGGTTAGGTAAGTTATTGACAGGTGCTATTAAATAATGACAACGCTGGGATATTGTGTAATTCAGACATTGGACAAAACATAACAATCTATAGTTATATTGTGTTTGTTTGTTTGAATGATGTTTAATGCCATTTTCAGCAATTTTTCAGCTATATCATGGCGTCCAGTTTTTTTGGCGGGGAGGAAGCCGGAGTAACCGGAGAAAACCCCCTACCCCCGAACTGGCAATCTTTGTCAATTAAGATTGGAGTCGAGTACACCCTGCCCGCAGTGAGAATCGAACCCACAATCTCAGTGTTGACAGAGCACGAGATCAATAGTAGACGAACTAACTGAACCACTGGGCCACCGAGGCCCCATCCTATAGTTATAGTATTTTTAAAAAAGCAATATTTTCCAAATATTTACGAATTTTAAGCAAAAACATTTGTGTTTTTGCATAATTGTCCTTAATGGAATTGTGCATCTCCCAATTCCCAATCTATCTTTTGCCTTTTTCTCTTTTTCCCAATTTAAATTTTCTACATAACGTGTTTCCTAGCATGTAACACACTTTTTTGTAAAAGAAACGTATAGTGCAGAAAATTGATAGACAATCTGACAAATTCGGTTTAAGGCATTGAATTCGAAAGCATTTTTGTAGAGGTAACATCTACCCTATATCTGATCTTTTTGTAAATGGGCAGCACGGACAACATCAAACTTTTCTGGTGTCCAAAGGTTTTCGGACTTGTCATCAGTCCGTTTAATTGCCATTATCCATTTCTTTTTTTTTTTGTTCTGGGTCTGTAGAAGACATATGTCCAAGATGAAAACTTGCAACCTGGCACACAGTAGTACTGCAGCGTGTTATATTGTTCATCAAATTTTATTATAGATTTAGCGATGGTGAAGTAATGGCGACATTCAATCGATAAGGTAAGTATAGAAGCGTTCCGGGAAGTTCGGATAATAACGGATAGTACAATGTCCGAGTGTAGAAGATTTCGTCGGAAATTTTTTTTAATCAACATGTTGAGAGTAGCGGTAGTCGAGTGGTCAGGGACATTATGCATCTACAATTGCTCACGTGCTCGTCAACCTGTGCAGGTTGTCCTCGTTGCCAGTTTTTCCACCAAAGGTCGGTGGTTTCTATAGGTAATCAGGCCTTCACTTCCAAAACACCAAAACACCGGACGTCATAAAAGAGCTGAATCATTTCTGAAAGCAGCGTTAAACAATATTAGAGCAAACTATTAAAATATTCTACATGTTCATACTAACATTTTTGTAGTCTTAAGTTTACAAGTGAATCGGTGCAGGTTTACGTAGGTCTATCCTACCTTCAACGCTGCGTTCCATATTTGAAAATTGATATTTGTTCCAAGAACTCCATTTATATTACCAAGATGTTGATTTTCTCCTTATTTTGTAACTTTTTGTTTACATTCCTTCCATTTTATTTGCGAATTGAGCCTTTGTTTGGGTGCAATTAAAATTAACAAAATAATTTTAAAACGTCAAATAAAACATGCGTATGCTGAAATATGAGATACCCCTGTACATACGTCAAAATTCCAAACTTGTTTGGTCTTCATTCATGTTATGTCACCGTATGTTTGCTATAGAAGCAAACAATCCGTGCATAGGCAAAGACAATAAACAATAATCCGAAAAAACAATGCAATAATGCAAATACGAAAAAGAATTAAATAAAGTAACCTCGGAACAACATAAATTCCGCATACCAAAAGATACTTTAAAATTGTTAATGTTTATTCATTTGAGTTATCCATTCGTAAAAACAGTAAACGTACACTCAGTTGATATGTTTGTTGGTTTAAATGTTGTATGACGCCATTGTTAGTCATTTTCAGCTTTATTCTTGTGTAACAGTTTTCATTTAGGGATTAAGATGGAGAGCTTAGATAAAACCCCCCGGCCTGCGCTAGGAAAACTGGCAATCCTTGTCAATTAAGAAGAGTCGAGGGCACCCTACCACTTCATTTATTTCAACTTTCAACTATTGGTCAGTAAGCAAATGGTAGAAGTTGTAATGATATCAACAAGCTCTTGCTCAAATGAATTGTAAACGATAAAAAGTCTCAGGAATATTTATAGAACCAAGCGACGAATTATAACTTGTTTGATGTAAATCAGACGCATTATCAGGTGTGTGTATTTTAAGACAAAAGACACAGTGCATCAAAATTTCTCGTCTACGTTCTGTATTACAATCAGTCGGAATAACAAATATACAGATGTTTGATGATAATACATTATTTGCATAATACCATAATGTCACCTTTTCTATTTCATTTTAACAAATGTATAAATGCTAGACATTATATGAAATAGTCTGGCATTTAAAATATATCTTCAAAACAAAATCAATATTTAATGCGGAAAAATAATATATTAAGCTTTTTTCCAACGTAGTAGACGTTAAGCATCATTGTATTCTTTAATGTTCTCTATGTCGGATTTTGAGCTGTTTTTTTAAAACGAATCATAAAACTCACAGTGGTAAATTGCAGTCTAGAAACACATATAGATTTGGGTACATGCGGTCACAAAACATCATCCAGACAAAATTCTAGAAAAGAAATAAAACATATATAATATACTGATATCATTTATTGTGTTTTAGTGAATTATTGGCATTTAATAACTGACATAAAGTACGTAACAATAACTCGATCACTTATTTTATTTTGGAATCTTATAGGGGTCAGTACGTGTATTATTTTACGAAATCTTTATGGCAACATTCATCTGTTTAGATAAGTTAACCTATAAAACAGTGTTATGGCTTTCTTGACTAAAACTTCTATGTACACATGCTAAAATTTCAATATTACCTTAGTCTTGTAATATGTGTTGTGGATGTGCATAATGCCGAAAGATGTTTGATAAATAAAACACTGTTTTAAATTACATCCATACATAAAAATGTTATGTTGTTTTATAGCTGAATTAACAATGGTAACTAAAGCATTGTCCTTATTGTTATAATAAGATTGAAGCTGCTGTCTGCCATGTTAGAAATATATATTGGTTTAAAACATTCTAGCCAATTTGCCCTAAAAGCACACTTTGCCCTAAACTAGGTTCTCATTTACAACCTTAGTGTAACAAAACCATGCCCATTAGTCAATTCATTTCCGAGTCCGTCATGCAGACTTTAGTTTTCGATCTGAATAAGCATTTCCAAATTAATGGACTTCGATCATTATGATTTTGAGTTATACGTGAAATCTAAAATGAATTTGTAAATGAACCGTTGATTAGATGGTATTGACACTATAGTTGGGTTGCAGTATTGAATTGCGTTATTTAGTTACGGTGAATATCAGCCTAATGCTCACAATAGTAAAACCTACTCTTGCGTCTACAGTATCTGTGATAACAATTTTTACCACTATTTTGCAGTATTTTTCTTTGATCTTTATGTACGGTATTATCCCATCTCAAGTTCATCTCAATCTACTAGCGTGAAATGTGCCCATTTCGCCTCGCTGTCAGGACGTCGTTAAGTAAGGATAGTGGCGCCATAATGTTACAAAACAGCAATAAACAGATTATTTACGTTTTCTGAAACGAGATGCATGTTCTCGTCATCTCATCTCTGGACCCACGCTCTTCGATAATATTCGGACGAGATAATGCATCTTGTTTCGGAAAACAAAAATAACTTATAAATATTTTGACTTTATTTGTTCATTAAAGATTATAACTGCTGTTGTTATGTCAGTAAGGACGATTGACATGAAATTAGCATTGAAGCATACAGGCTGTAGTAAAACTTTTCATGGACACTAACTTCAATACGTTTTTAATTTTACACATTTGCAACATGAAGAAACCGTGTGCTGAAATTAATTACAATAAAACTATAAACCTTGTTGTTCTTTATCTCCTATAATTTGCCTTGGTCGATGCTAAAAGAAAAAACAATCAACCGACAAAAGTACGCAGTTATAACCAAAGTCGTCCCACAGATTTTTTGGTATGGTAAATAATCTATATTTACTGCAGATATACAAATCGTTACTAAAATGGAATTGTTCTGGTAACATACTGTGGAGGTTAACAGTGCTCAACCTTTTGAGCTGGCCAGCGCGTCCCAAGTTGGCCCATAATTGATGCCCCTCGTTGGTGTTTGTGAAGTCTTATACGGAAAACTGACTGCGGACCACAGTGGGTAACGTATGTGGAGAGTGTCACAATCCATTCTCGAAAAAGACCCTTGCTGTAGATGTCAATAAGAATAGACTAGTTGTAGCGGCTCAAAAGCCTAGCTTTTCTAGCTTACCCATACTTTTTCAGTCGCAGTTAAAATTTGTCCCCTTTGATCCATCTTTTTTCAAATATTTTTGTTATCTTATTAGCACAATCTATAAAATCTCTCTAGTTATTTAATTTGGTTTTGATAAAAAAATTATTATATATATATATAGCTTGTATTATATCTACACAATTGTCAGCTTTACATAGGAAGCAATTATCAATTCAACATAGTGATATATTTAAACGGAAAATTTCAATTGGCTTTTAATTATATTAAAGTTATCTATAAACAACGCATAGATAGCAGTTCTTTGTAGTTACATGTGATTTAAATATCATTAGGGCAACAATAGTCAAGAAACAATAGAGGTCCTACGAAAAAGGTCGATATTCTAACGTATTGTCAACTAAAAAATAGCTAAACATGGCCAAGATTAGTTTTTTGAATATATGATTATTAAATGTTGATACACTAGTGCTGCATCATACACATTTTATGAATACAATGACTAACATTAAAAAATTTACTACTTACTCATATCACAGGCACGTTAACTTCCTTAAGTTTGTACAACAAATAACACATTTTTAATATACAATAGGGCCTTCAAGGTGGACATCCAGAACTTTTGTGGGGTTTTTGCTAAAAGCTTTCGCTTTCTAAATGTCCGAGGCCGTTAATGTTTTATAAAACTGAGCAAATCAACATAGACCAAACATGCTTCTTTTCTGGCGCAATTTCTCACAACTGCGTGTTTTCGAAAATTCGTTACCGTTTAAATGAAAATAATGTAGACCGTTTTCTATTGTATTCCAATAAGTTTTAGTGAATTATAATTTACTATGTTGACAACAAATATCACTTAGTTTTCGATTGCCGTCGATTTAAAGTATGACAATACACAATTAAGGCCTTCTTAAGAGGTGGACATCCAGAATTGTCAACTTGCGTGTGTTGTCTTTTCTGAGGGTTTAGACGACCAAGTTAAAAATGCGGGATGTCAAATGATTAAAGAAGACACAACTGCTAAACAACTTTAATTAGATTGATATGAATAGCATTTTAAAATAACGCATGACTAATATTGATTAACAACAGACATACATTACATTTGTTGCAAGCCGCACTGGTGACTATGATACTACAAGTAAGAGAAATAAAATGTCATCAAAGTAATTAAGGTTAAAAAATTATGCGTCATACAGGCGTTATACTATATTAACCTTTACTATGACTGTAAACTGTCATGGTTTAGCAAGTACAATTGATGTCATGTCTATTATACAGTCGTGTAATTTTACTGTATTTAAATAGTCATTACATATTGTTGTCAAACAGGTCTACTGTTATTACCCAAACAATGCTGTTGTGAGCAATTGTAAAACGCAATTATAAAAAAGTCAATAAGAACAGTTAATCTTCCATCCAATGACAATTTACTAGAAAAATGTGTTTATGCCATGTTGTTTTTCATAAATGAATCATGTAGCTTCTTCCTTATGTGTCATTGCAACCGGTCGAGGATATTAAATTGCAACACGGCATATAGCACATTCAATGTAATAATTGTTTTTAGAATATAAAGCAATTTACAAGTGTTGATGTATATGTTGAAGCCTTTTTTTAAAAAAGAAGATTAATATACGTTCAAATGTCAAAAAATATGTCTTGAGAGTTTTTTTTTCTGAAGGGCACAATTTTAAAATAGGAAAATCTATCAAAACTACAAATCTCTCCATAAAACTTTAACTCGCCAACAATTGCCGAAGCTATTTCTGTGGTTTATTATTTACTTTTAAGTACGTTTTGCATAAACAGCATGTACACTTAAACATATACATGTTTAACTGCATTTGTTAAAATTTGCACATCGTATATCAATGAAAAAAAGTTGCATTTGGAATACATAATGCGTTTCTCCTGTTGTGAAAAAAATGCAATAAAATTAACTAACTTTTACATTGGGTAACTAGCTTTAGCAACGGAAAGCAAAGGAACATAATGTAGTTATACCTTTAACTATTGCTTTCACGAGCTTAGCAATGGCAAAACACGACAAACATGACACCAAAAAGCAAAGGGGCAAATAAAAAGACCCAGAAATAAACCCTATCTACGTTATGACAGCAGCCATTAAAATTACGTAGATACGACCTTGCCTGCTAGAAATCCTGACGTGTCTTATAGTTATCATTCATTTTGATTCTTCAGAACTCATACTTATTAGTTTTGCTAGGAGCAAAGGAAAACAATCTTTAAACTAGTTATCATATGTCTTGATTTATTTACCTTTTATCTTTATGCAGTAAGATAAAGCAATGAACCGAAAGGAAAAAACGTAATCATAAACCGACACCAATCTATGTTTTATGTTGAATACGGAACGCTTTTAAATCGGGTATTATATTTTATGATAACCTTTGAAATATGTTAATGATAATCTTCTTTTGTTGAATTTCATAAACTGGGTAGTCTTCTGGCCAAAGTGTCTTGCCATTTTCTGTTCTTTATTTGTTTCATTAAAAACAGAATTTAGTCATTTGCTCATAATGACTAAAATAAAAAAAAATAACTAAGATTTATATGAATAAAATAAAAATGTAACATAAAAATGTACAATATTTTTCAAAAGTTATTATTTGCACATTTAATCTCGTTAGACGTATAGTATAAATTAATTAAACAGCCGTTTGTTCTGAAAACAAATGAGAAGGTTTTTCCCACTGTTCCTCCAAAGACAGCAAATATGTGATGCTATGGTCTTTTATGTCTGTTGCTAAGCAAAAAATGTCACTTCCAATCATAAAAATGAGTTATTTGAGTAAAAAAAGTGGTCCAGAGCAAACAATATGTGATTGTTAAGGACTTTTATACTCGTTGCTAGGGACAGAATGCCTCTTCATGTCATGACATGACATATTCCAGTAAAACCCTTCATTCTGATTCTAAAAATATATGGTTGTTAAGGACTTTTTATTACAGTTACTTTGTTGCTATGCTATTACTCTGACCTACGACCTTTGACCTTTGGCTCAAATTGAAGCTCTTGTCCTACTGATCACTTTAAACCTATATGTTTTCTGTATTATCTCTAACCGTTTTCAAGTTGTAGGCAAAAAACCTATTAACCGAAATGAGTCAACTGTAACTGGAAAACAGTTCATCGCACAGATTCGGGTCAACGTCCCAAATAAAGGTCTTGATGAATGGAGTTTTTTCCTATTTATTGTCTGCTTCTATCATTTATGGTTTATGAAATATAGTGCTAACAAGACTAAAGGTGACCTTTGACCTTGACTTTTGACCTTTGACCTTGACATTTTAAAATGTAATATATGTCATTTAGGATCAATTGTGGTGCTCCTTAGTCTCTAGGACTAACGGTTTTCAAGAAAAAAAATTTTTACGAGTTGCGACACTTTTCAGGTCAACAGAAACGCGTAAACAGGAAGCTGATTGGATTAAAAAATGTGCATGGTTAATCATCGTCATAGGGCAGCCGTCATTTTGTGCACTTCAAATTTTGAGAATCAGTTACGGTTTCTGAGTTTATCTGCTAACAAGGGTTTTCGAGTTCGGGCAGATAAATCTGTTTCTAAAATAGTTTGGTCTAAAAGCATGAGCCATGTCATCTCCGGATACGACACATTAATGGTATCATGTATCAAAATGATATGTTGGGACACATTTTGGCAAACCTCCCCAAAAGAAGACAAATTAAATATAATAATAATCATAAGAAGTACTAGAAGGTCTTTCTACTGTTGAGGAAAAGACCTTAATTATAAATGTAAATGCATGCACGCCATAATAATTTCCTAACGTATTTCTGTATTTATGTATCTTTTCCCTGTTTTGATCCCCCTTTATTTATTTTGTTCGTCATGCCTTTGTATCGGATTGTCTTTCCTGTATTTGTTTATTTTCTAGCATAAGCATCGTTTGGGTTTTTAAAATGATCATCTTTCCTTTTCGTTCTGTATTGTTTTAATGTCGTGTTTTCTTTCTTGGTAGAAATTAGATTAAAAAGATGCCAATCGGTTTTACCATCCATCACATTTGTTCGAAATTTGTATCATTCTTCGGGTCATATCTGTACTTAAAAAAGCCTTTATATACTATTGAATAATTATTGCTTAATACATGTAAACCGCTATCTAATATTAACCATATGTGGATTCTTAAAAATTCTAAAGAACTGTTCGTGAATTTGAAATCAACACTGCTATTTAAAATGTCTTCTGTTAGATCCTTTGACTTTTCAACTCTTTATACCACATTGCTAATGGGAAAATGGAATCCCGTCTTAAATGAGTTATACAAAAAGACTTCGCTTTTACATAGGTCTACAAATATTTAGTTTTAGGTTATACAATACGTATTTTTTTCTACAAAAGATCAAAAAGGCAAATTATGCTGCACCGAAGAACAAGTTTATAGTATGCTGGATTTTCTGATCGACAACATATTTGTCACTTTTGGAGAATATGTTTTTCAGCAGACAATCTGAATTCTATTGGGTACAAATTGCGCCCCATTCCTTGCCGATATGTATAAATCAAGCTTACAAGACAAAAAGACTCCTCCGTCTTTAATACATGTTACAAAATATAACATTTCCTTGTTGAAAAATATTGTCGTTTGCAAATATGATTGCAAATAGTTTTTTCACTTTTTGAATTTAGTACACAGTGATTGTGCTTCGATGATTATTAGATACACCTATGTATGACTACTGGCATATGATACCTTTCCATTTACAAAAACAAACCAATTCACATACTACAATACTGGAAGCTGGATTTTTGGCATGTCATAAATACCTATTTTACCCACCATTTCTTGTGGAATGTACTATGTCAGGACTATTGTTGTAAGTGCGATATATTTTTTTTTTTGGTTCTCAAGTTTGCCGGTTTCCTTAGTATTCGGTATTTTGTTGTTATCTTTATCGAACTGATTGTAAATACAATTAAATTGCTAACTGTTTCGCAATTATTAGGCTGATTGTTTACAGCGTTTTTTTGTCAGCATTATTAATAAACAGTAGGCATTTACAACTCATGCATTATGTAAAAAATAATTAAAAGTGGTAGTTTAAACGTACTCATTATTTGTTTAAAAAATGAGATTTGAGGAAAAGTAAAGCAAAGCGGCAAGGATTCATGGTGTGCCACATTCAACATTGAGAGATCGTTGGCGGATGCAAATGCCTGGATGCCAAAGAGGGAAACACTTACCTTCTCCAGGGTACAGGAGGAGGAACCTGCTAAGCACTGTATTATGACTAACCTTAGCCAGGGCAGATACTAGATCTTTCATCAGACATGTGTCAAATCTTTTGTCTTGATAATACTTCAACAAAAGACTGGTTCTATGGCTTCATTTCCAGATTCCCAGAACTTAACCTACGACAAGGGGAAAAAGCCAGGTATTATGCGATAAGCGATGAGGTAATAACAAATTATTTTGCCAGTCTAGGGGAGATGATGGAAACATATGACATGACAAACAGACCGGCTCATTCTTTGGAATATTGAGTCCGGAATTTCATTGGACCATAATCCTCCAAAGGTGTTGGCGGTAAAAGTAGAAACCCTCATTCAGTAACCCATGGTCATTTATTAACTACCAATATTATAGCTGCAGCGAGTGTCTTGGGTGAAACAATTCCTCCGCTGATAATTTATAGAGAAAGGCTGTCAAAGGATTTGACCTCTGGTGGTCTGAAAGGAACAGAATACAAAACATCTTTAACAAGTTGGTCAAACACTATCCTCTTATTGGACTACTTCTAGAACCATTTCCTTCTTCACGCTGCTATGAGGCCATGATAAGTTCTATATGATGGACATGCGACACATGTAACAAGTGATAACACCTCCTCATTTCAACCATTGCCTAAAACCTTTTGAGGTTTTCGTCTTCAATGCTTTAAAACGCAGTTTAGTAACAGAGTTTCAAAAATAGTTGCATTCATATTCAAATCACGTAATTACTAGAGAAATACTACCTAGTATGATTTTCACTGCTTACAGAACTTCATTAAGTTGATTCCGTTGATCAGAAGTAAAAACTGCGGCGGCGCCAATTATTTTAAAGAAAACAGAAGGAAAGAAGGTGGTATCAAGGAAGGAACGAAGTGATACCAGAACTGTTAAAGTCTTGTTTGAAGAATAAATACTAAAGCCTTAAGGAAGCAGTGCATCCTCTGACTAAGAAACCAAGAAAACAATTTATACTTCTTTACGGAGTAGTCATCACCAAGGATAAATGTTTGGCAAAAAAGAAACAGAAAACCTAGCTCTAAAACCTTTAAAATTACCAGAAACAATAAACTTAAATTAGGTCAAAAGTATTTAAATCGTCTTTCAACGATAACCTAAGCACAGAGGACACAGATCAACCATCACTGAAAAAAGCAAATTTAGTACATCATGAGCAGGATGTGGAAAAAACCAAAGAGAGAAATTCATTTGGTTACAATAAACCAAATATTTGTTTACATTACACCGGAAAATTTTTTAACCCAAAATAGTAATCAGAAGAAAATACATCTGATTTGATGTTGGGCTTCTAAAAATAGCAAAATTAAAAAAAAGAAACATAATTGATTGAAAATCTATATTTGGGGGAACATTTATAAGAGCCGGGAAAATAGAGCTTTTTTTAAAAAAAGGGGGAGGTCAGACAGTTTGTTAGTTTCATTCAGTGCTGATTTTTCACCCAAAATTTTCGGTCATTTCTGCCGCACGACCTATATTTGTTTATTTGTTAATAATGTAGTTTAACATGTCAACTTACACAAGTAACTGCTTTCGGGGGTTTAATTTGAGAGGATTTTTACACATAAAAAATTAATTGCAGGTACCCCATATGGAAGATGCAATTTTAAATAGTTGGTTTATTGTAACCATTTCATACCTGGATCTGATGGGGAGTAAAACTGTCTAAAATGTACTTCTGAGAATTAAGTGTTTGCACTTCCTGCATACATGTATATGGACATTTGTATAGTTCCTGTCGGTTTGATTTTTTAAACATTTAATTAGTTACTGTGCCCGATTCATTTTGTTGGAGAGCAACAAAAAATCATGTTACGACAAAAATATGTTAACACGAACAGTGAATGCCACCTACTAATTGTTTAGTGATGCCCTTCATACCGTTGTAAACCTTCTTTTTATGCGCATGGGCGGATTTACCGGACAAGGTCACACACAATGTAAACGCAGGTAAGCCACGTGCTTCTTTAATTTGCATGGTATTCAGTATTTAGTTTTTTGTTAAAATAAGTTCACAGACATCAAGTTAAATATATTTTTATTGATTATGTAAACATATCAAAGAAAATATTTAGCACGAATCTATAATTTGTATGCCTAGGGGCGAATCTACCGGACGGCATCGCATATGGAACTTGCAATCGCCAGTAGCTTTGTCAAAATTGTCCGCCTATTATTGCATTATTAGCTTCATATATCTTACTTAATATAATTGGCATCGTGATATACATGTAGGCCAAGAAACGAAAACATTCGCAGGCAGTAATAATAAAAATTTAAACAATATTGATTCAGCGCCATGTCTCTTGGTGTGTAAGCCAGACAGAAATCTAACCGATTTGCTCTTAAAAAGAATGTTTGAAAAAGTTGCTTAAATAACTGTGTACTTGTAAAATGGTAAACACGTAAGATATATATTGATTGATTCAATGTTCGTAAAGTCCAGGGAGCAAATTGAATGATAATTTATGCGTTAATTACATGGTGACAACAAATTTCAACGAATAAATAAAATTTACTTATTTATGTCTCCAAAAAGATCCGTGAGACCTGTAGAAATATTTCGAAGCCATCACTGTCTCTGATTTCTGCAAACATTACAAGATATGGAGTACTGCATTAATGGTCCTTAAAACGGCAACAGAGTGGCTTATATATTTAGATTGGGATTGATTGGGGGTAAGGACCTTATGTAAAGTTATTATTTATAGTACCGGTGATGGTAAGTTTGAAGAATGTCTAATATCTGTTTGTTCATAAACTACATTATTTCGTACAGTATGCAAATACTGTAGATGCAATTTGAAACTACTGCCTGTTTAAAACTTTGCTTCAATATAGCAGACACTGAAAGTACATACATTGTTATGACCTGTGACCTTTTGGCTTTGTATATGCTTTTAGATATTATTTTCCTTTGTTTTATTGCAAGAACATGTGCATATATGTTTCTCGTTTTTGAATATTAAAAAAACAGATTCAGTTTCTGTACGGTAATATCTGTTGAACAGGTAAAACTGATGAAAACCTCAGTGACTGTAAAACATGGAATGGAATCCAAGGGGTTTGTTTAGCAAACTTGGGGAATTCTGACAATGGTATATCAAACGAGCAAATTACATATGTAAACAATTATACGAATTACGAGTTACAATAAATATGTGTAGAAAATCGAAGGTCATATCTCATTTCGAATTGTTTTCTTTAACAATCCCATTGAGAAAATCATTAAGCAGGACCTGCATATGGAGTTTACATCTCCTAATTGATTGGGTGTCTGTACTTCCATTTCGATTTCATTGGTAGAGGGTGTCTTGCAACATAAAGCTCTTTAGCCTGGTGTTACGAGTGGCAAGATTGACGTCTTCAAGTAGAAAATGTTACCCTCGCAATAATTACTTAGTTGACCGTTACGGAATATCTGTGTCACAAATGACCATTTAGTGTTTTTGCAGAATCTATATATTAAAAACTAACTGAACTTCAGTCTTCAATATTCGCACATAGGGGAACAGGATTACATTTGTAGGCATATACAGGTGTGAAAATTCCCTAATGCACTAAACAAATGATTCCTAAAAACTACTTCTGTTGTCAATCAATCAAATTACCGGATTATCATATAATGTGTCAATTATTTTCTAACAACTACATTTCATTTTTATGCATACAATGAAAGCCTGCTTTTCAAATCGCAGTATTTACCCGTTCGCTTTCAGTTTTACCACTTTATAATCGTCAGCAAAAATGACTGCAACAATACTATATCGAAGTTTGGCTACTTTATGACCAGTAAAGGTAGAAATTTTGACAGTCAAATGAACAATTTGGTTACGTTACAGTTATAACTTGAGATTTTAATGGGTGGATCAATGTTACAGAGATTTCCACATGTTTCTGCAACATTGTTATGTTTTGACGGATACTCAGTAATTGTATTTGTAGGGATTGGCCAACAAAACTATGGTCAACGTGAGAGGCATTAATGTAACAGACACTGAATCTGTTTTTTCAATATTCAAAGACGAGAAAGCCTTGAGACATAGAAATCCACTAAATGTATTGACACTTGCAGGTTTTATCATATAAAATTACTCAGAATAAGTGCTGATATTTATTTAAACACGACACAATTCTAATAGGAATCATTTTAGCACGCGGAGATCTTAAAAGAAGGCCGCATATCTAGTCACTAGGGAATATGAGTTCCATAACCTTGGTAAAGTTAAGGTCTCTAAGTAAACTTTTATGTGATAAATATATCTAACTCAACAGTGGCAAAATGTTAAAATACCGACCAAAAAACAGGAGGTGTATGTCATAGAAGATTACAAACTAAGATTCAGACACATACACAATAAAACAAACCAGAAACAACACGCGCAAAAAAATAAAATATATATTTTCGTCGTTGTTCTGTAATCTACCGTAATTCTTTTGTCTGTTACTATTAACTGATCGAATGTGTTATACTACAGTGTAATTACAATAGTGCTTTTATAGCATAAAGTGTATAACAGATTTAAATGCTGCTAAGTAATCTTAATGTAAATGTTAAGCAGCATATATCATCAAATTAACATTAATATTGAATAAGGTGAACGCAAATTGATGGAAGTTAAATGAATAACCAGACTTGCTTTTTCTTAATTTGTGGAAATCGCACATAACTTTCATTTCCGTCATGATTCATAGATGTCCTTAACATGGAACTTGTAGGCTAAACTTTGATCAGAAGCAATAGAGTTCATAAATCACAATCTGCAATAATATCGATTAGTGGCCGATTTTTTTTTGTGGCTTAAAGTTATCATTTCATTCGTACTCATAGACCGTTGTTACATGCATAGATTGTGTTCTTTTATCACTTGTGTGGGTTGGGACTAACGTCGCTTTTTAAAATTATCATTGTACGTGTATACAGAAATTAATATACAATTTACAACGATTCATTCTTTGTAAATGCATTGTTTGATTTATTGGTTTCCTGTTATTATATTCTTATATGACGTTATTCTTATATTCTTATATTTTCTCCTACTGGATAATGTATGGCATACCTAATTTTTTTAATTGCCAATTTTTGAACCAACAACCTAGCGACATTATGATTTTTCAGTTGTCTACTATATATTTATTCATCAATGTCTTGAATGAAATTAAGACCAAATATTCCACTACATCTAACTATCCGATTATTTTTGAATTCATTATATACTATGGTCAAAGCACAACTATTCTGCATCTTTTATTTGGAGTGTTTACATCCGGGTATTTCCTTATATAGAATTTAATGGAATCAATGAACGTCGTAATTACCAGATGTGACAGACAGATAAGGAAGTTGATCCAAGTAATGTTCGTGCTGCATATCAAGAACATTTACAAGTACGCAGTTGTGTTATGTTGTTTTTGAACAAGCTCCGTACAAAATTTATTTTAATATACATAATTCTGTAATAAATACATCGAAACACAAAATACTTGAAATTAAGAAGAGATTATTACTTTTTGCACAAAATATGAATTTATTCTACGATTACTTCTGTTGTTGTCATAAATATATCAAAACGCAAACACTTGAGATTCAGAAGAGATTATTACTGTTGGTATTAAAATGCGCTCGATTGTGTTATTACATAAAGTACTTAAAAAAAATCTAGACAAGAAGGAACAATTGCCCAATAAAGACTTTATTACTTGGCTTTAACTTACACGGTGATTTAAAAATATGATACATTTGAAAGATTATTAACCAAATATATATAATAAATGTTTATGTACTATGTAATTATATTTTGAACTTTTTCAACCGACATACTATTTTAGTGAAGAATTGTACTTTTAACGCGTGTATAGGGGTGGTTTAATATTCTTCGTTAATGGCTTTATTATTAAGACAACTTTGTTTCTGAGCTGTTATAAGAAGGCAGGTCAGCGTTAAGTTTATACAAGGGTTTCTTGAAAAAAAGGACACTTAGTAAGCTCCATCCTTTTCAAATTACGTTCCGCTATTTAGACGACGTTCCGTCGTTACATGAACCAAAATTTGGTGACAGTGTTAACTTTATCTAACACATTTAACTTGAAAACACAGTGGCTGTTAGGACTACCGAATACATTGACTTACATTTAAAATATACGCCTAAACAAGCAAAATTTTGACAAAATGGATGAACTATGTTATAGTGATTGTTTTGCTTTCCCGAGGGGCATGCATGTGGAGCACACGTCTATCAACTAATCATTTACTCAGGAGCCTGTATTTTCTATCGAGCTTTCATTGATACAGGATGTCTGCTAGCGGAAAAGCCAATTAACAAAGGTTTAAAGTGGCAAGATTGAAGTCATTACTTAAAAGATTTTACTGTGTTATTTTGTTTCGGTTTTTGTATTGTTAGTGTTTGTTTTGTTGTTGCCCCTTTTTGTAACCATAGTTTTTTTCTGCCCTTGACATGTTGTTTTTGACTTACTCAATCCGCAATATCTTCGATCCTCTTTTTTATAATACTATATTTAAATATGCTTGTTCCAACAACTATTGCTAATGCACCGGTTTGCAGGTAAACTTTTGATATATACATTGCAATGCAACGTTTCTGTATGTTTTTATTATTAGGGTAAAACATTAAATAATAATGAAAGTTGTGTGGTGGTGAAATTAAATAATAATAATAATAAAAAAATAGTAAAAAAAGTCATGTACGCCACAAGGTTAAAAGGTAAAATCGAAACGAAAAAAAAAAATAAGATTAAAAATAAAAAATCGAACATCAATAAAGAGGGGCCCTAGCTTTCGGTCCAAAGACCTTCTTCGGGGCGAGAAAGAGGGAGACAAAGAAAAACACAACCGTGTAGGACAAGGAAAACGAGTAAACTAAAAGACAAATGGCGGATAGCTGTGATCTGTCACACACATATACATAACCAGAAAAATTCTTTTTTGTTGTACCAAACCTAACAAAAAAAAAAGATTGGTCTTGAACATTCTCAATTACAGTAATAAGTAATTCCAAAACAGTAGTGGACACTTATAAAAAAGTGTTTTTTACATTCATACCAAACGGATGGCTGGATCACAGGAACCTAATAAAGATTCTAAAGATTGTCGTTGCTTTTCGCCCATACTAGTTTCCATAAGAGCGGTGACATGCATATCCGGAATATTATGGTCTAGCTGTCTAAAGTGGCGACACACCGGAGAGTCTCCACCCTGTCGGACACTCCTAATGTGTTCAGTAAAACGGCCACCCAGTCTACGGTAGGTCTCACAGATATACTGCTTCGAACATGTTTTGCAAAGAATGGCATACATTAAATTTTCTGATATGCAGGTAATTTCGCTCCTAGGGGTAAACGTGTTACTTGGGCCCCTAACTTTATCAGTCTCTCACGTAAATTGACAGGTGGAACACATAGGTCGCACACACTTCTTGGTGCCAAAATAGTTGGCTAGTTGGCGACTAGCAGCGCTTTTCAAGAAGCTGGTGACAAGGTGCTGTCTCAAACTTTTCCCCTTCCTAAAGGCCATTACAGGTGGCGCGTCAAATACTGCTGCCATGTGTTGGTCCTCCAAGACAATGGAGTGAACATTATTGATTAAAATGTTCCGAATGGCAATATTGTGAGGATGGTACGTAAGTACCAGATAAACACGATCACTCGATTTATGTTTCTTCGACTCCAATGCCGAAGTTCTGTTTATCTGGAAGACCGAGGACAGAGCTTTATCTAAAACCCTAATGGGATATGCTCTATTGACAAAGAATGTTTTCATTTTTTTCGCTCTGTTGTTTAAAATCCGAGTCATTGCTACATATGCGACGAAGTCGTAAAAATTGTGATTTCGGAATAGCATTTTTACATGCCTCTGGATGGCAGGAAGCGTAATTGAAATAGCAGTGAGCATCCGTGGGTTTGTAAAAGACGGATGTTGTTATTCTGTTATCTAGAATGCGGAACTCAATGTCAAGAAAGGAGAGTTTTTCCAGGGTGATGTTAACAGTATATTTGATGGCAGGATGGTAGGAGGAGGTAAAGTCAATGAATGACTGGAGTTCCTGTGGACTATTGGACGAGACTCTAAATACATCATATATATCTTTTGTAAAGATCAGGAACAGGGCCCATATACTCAGAGAACATTTTTCCCCTAAATAGCCAACAAACAGACACGCAAAACTAGGTCCCATTTTTATGCCCATGGCCACACCACCAGTTTGTGAATAGAAATTACCATTGAATTGAAAAGTATTTAAAGTGCGATGTTTTCAGTAGGACAGCTACATGCAGAGACAATAGTTCGGCCAGGATTTCCAGGTGTATTGATTTTGGACAGCATATAAAACCGAGATGTGCGCGGTTGAGAAACGATAAGTTTATAGGCTGTTTCTAGTAGGTCACCTTTTACAATGAAGTCCTTAACAACGCCCTTAATAAATTTCTAGTAATTTTTTGTGTTGTCTTTTTTAATTTTAGAGTAAAAATTCTTGTCATTAAGTTGGAACTCACCTTCGGATACATAACTAGCAGCATCTCAAACAACTACAGCGCCACTTTTGTCCGCTGGTTTAATGACAATATCTGTGCGCGATTTAATGTTACGGAGGGCCGCTTGTTCTTCTAGTGATAAGTTATGTTTCCTAAGGGTTAGGTCTTTAAACCGGTAATTTGGTAGTGACAAATTTTGAAATAGCGTTTCAAAATTGGAAACGAAACCAAGAGGCTTTAGGTGTGAAATCAGACGTCTTTTTATTGAAATTAAAAATAGACGCTTGATCGTTCACTATTTTTTCATTATCCTTTCCAAAACAGAATGCTTTCAGCAGAAGACGACGGAAGAAATTTTGTCTATCGACTTCATTCTGGTGTGAATCTGCGGGGGGAATAGTAGGGACAAAATTTAAACCTTTGGATAAAACACTGATCTCTGAATCAGAAAGAGCAGTGGAAGAGGTTATTACATGGACAGTATCCTTGGTATTGAGTAATTGTTTAGTGGTGGTATCATCAGTAGTATCGTCAGAAGACGGGAGTAAGAATTGACCATATTTTTTATTCTTGACAGAATTTAATTGTAGGAAGACAAGTTGGTTGACATACCGTATTTGTTGTATAATTCTATCGACAATGATATTATGACAAAGACTAAATAGCCTTGTTTTAAGGAGTATTTTCCTCTCGCGGAATTTTTCCAGTTTTATTTGGTTGGCTTTGATGGTGAGTCAAACAAGGGACATGGCAAAGTTGGTTTTAATGGATTTAAATTGTTTTTCAAGAGACGGTTGGTAAGAAATATCATGAATGGCATGGACGGAAGGTTGAAACCCTTTGGGGATGAATATAAAGTTGAACGCATTGCCGGAGAAAAACTATGTGACGATCACATTTTGTCATGTGTATCATAGATTTATACAAGTCTATCGCACATCTCTGTAACACAACGGGATGTGGAGAAATGAATTTTGTAAAGTTTTGGAAAAAATTTGATAAGACTAATTTTGAGGAAGGCATGGTCACAACAATAAATTGGTATCTATAAAATAATAATGAAAGTGGTGTGGTGGCGAAATTAAATAATAATAGTAATAAAGTCATGTACGCCACCAGACTAAAAGGTAAAATCGAAACGAAAATAAAACTAAAATTAAAAATAAAAAATCCAGCATCAATAAAGAGGGGCCCGAGCTTTCGGTCCAAAGACCTTCTTCAGGACGAGAAAGAGGGAGACAAAGAAAAACACAACTATTTTAGGGTACTACATTAAAGAGAGTTGAGTGCCACCACAAAATGTTATATTTTACTGTTCTAAACCAATATTTATCCTAATATAGTGTTTGTTTTTCTTCTACCATTTTGTCAGACATAACGGTGCGTGTTTATATATAACAACACAGTACAAATCTAAATGTCTTAAACACTTTAAAACAGTAAATATTAAAAATAATACTTTTAGTTTTGAAACTCGTCATACTGACATTTGGTATCTTTAGTTTATGGTTTTATGAACAAAATGATGTAAATAATAGGCCAATGAATAAACGTACACAGAACATTCACACTAATGGCTTAAAAAGACTTTATCATTTAAAACAAAACAAATGCTACGAAGATTTTCTTTTTAATGCAAAAAACAACTTTTGTATCAAAAAGTAATTGTTAGTCACGTACAAGGAATTGATAACAGAGCATGACACGTACATACTGTACTCGCCATAGTTGCAATTAATTTGCTAGTAATACAAGCAGGAGATATTTAAAATCTTGACATCTCTCTTGTCATTAGATCGTTTGTTAATCTTTATAGACTAGATTGTCATGACAATGTATAAGTAGAATAACAGCACGATAAGGGTACTCATAAGTTTCAAAATCTGAGAAAACAAAGCAAAACATATCAAAAAGAAAGATGGCAGAAATCTTATTGGATTGTTGAAACGCACGCCGTGAAAAGTAAGGTAAATCTGCTAAGGCAAGTGTTGGGGATGTGCATATTTTTTGGCGCCAAGTGTAGTTAAAAAGATCGTTGGTAATTTGCGATTCAGCTATCGTGAAGTGATCAACAATGCTTTCTAGATATAAATGTATCGTTGTCATTTTAAAATAGTTATAATGGCTATATTTTGTCTCTTTTTACTTAACTATATATAAGGTTGATTAAAAATAATTTTATTTTCAATTAACATTTGTTATAATATGTTTGAGAAACACAGTATATCGTTCGCATATTTGTTCACGTCATAATTCTGAAAGTTGAGTAATTACTACCCACATGATGATAATCCCAAGGAACACTAACTTTGATTTCTGCAATTTTGGAAGTTTGTCATTGGGTAATACCGTGAAATTGTGATGTATTCCCCGTGTTGTAACAAGGACAATGACAAAAGGGAATCAAAATATTAAAACAACTAATGACTACAATACATACCATGTTGCTGCTAAATACAACGTTTTGTATTGAAATTATGTTTTTTTTTCTTTATTTCTAGTAATAAGGAAAACGAGTTGTATAGCATTGACAATGCGCAGCTTCTATTGAATTTGTCAATATAATTTAAGTACTTTTCTGCTTTAACCAATACTCATGAGATTTTACTTGATGACACGGCTTATATTACTAGCAATTTCCTTGTTGTTGACAAGACATTAAAGTAATGCCTAGTGAATGCATTTAAGTTTCGCCCTTTTTTGTGGGAAATAAATGAAATTCGACCATTGATTAATATTATTACAAAAGAAATTGATACCTTGGATTAAGAAAGGATTTTACATTCAAATCGACACATACCAATAGACACAGAAAACGAAATGGAGCACATCTACAAACTTATGTTAACCACGGGCATTTAATTGCTTAATGCTAGATATCTTACAATATCAATGATTGACAAAAAATATGCAGGGTCTAATTTTTGCATGAGTGCTTTTAGTTTATGAGTGAAGATATGTTTTTTCATAGTAAAGGTCAGCGTGCTTAATCAAAGGTCTTTTTAGTTACACATAAAAGCTGCTTACTGCGTATGGTCCAGCTGATTGTCCGTTTGTTGATCCAAACACGTACCAATTGAAATCAGCAATCCATTGTCCGCATTGTATCAGCGTTTTGAAATGCAGCTTTTTTTAATTTTTATTTACGGAAAGTTTTGAACTAAATTAGAACGGAATTGTAAAATGTACATTCGATACTTTTCATCCAATGCTGTTTGCGGTTGAGGCTTAAAAATCTCGCGATTTGTCCGAATACCATTAGAAGTTATAAAAGCAGACATACTTTTGTAATCAACGTAAGGTCTCTTTGGAAACAAAAATAGCTGACTTACAATGTCAAATTTCCATAGCGAAAGTTTAGTATGTTGTATGACATGTAAACAAGAAAGGCATATTTTTAAGTATAGACAGGGTAATCTGGATAATTTTTCTACTGGACTTTTGTAATAACAAGGTACAATGCTGAATAAGAAAACAAAATTCAAGCGAAAAAAACCGCGCTCGACAAGGTGTCACTTTAAGAATACATCTATTTGTTTTTGAGCTCGATAACCGTATTCCTTATTGTACATTTCAGAGATGAAACGTAAAGATTCTACAATAATATTTTTAAATTGTAATTTACGTTGTGAGATGAATAAATACATTGAGAACAACTAAAATCTTACCTAATAAGACACGCGCCAATATATGTATTCCATAAGCTGAGCATAACTATTGTTATCGCCTTTGTTCAAGAGATTTGTTTTAGTATTTTTATCCGTTATATGTATATTGGGATACAAATATAGTTATATGTGTAATGTTGACAAGATGTTTTAGTTTTCTACTCCAGAAGTGGAATAAATGAAATGTGGATATTAAAAAATTTAAATAACCTGGTAGACATCTTGAGGTCTGGATCTCTTTCCCATTGTAACAGCATTAAAACATTTGATTTTTCGACACTCTATACGGCCATCCCTCATACGCAGCTTAAAACCAGGCTTAAAGATCTTATAAAACGCTGCTTTGTCAAGAAAAACGGAAAGAGACGATATAAATAACTGGTAATAACTCATGACAGATCTTACTTCGTCATCAATGACTCCAAAGCTAATACTAAATATACCGAAGACCAAATCTGTCACATGTTAGATTTTCTGATTGACAACATATTCGTAATGTTGGAGGATATGTTTTTCAACAGACTGTTGGTATTCCAATGGGTAATATTTGTGCTCCTCTCCTCGCCGACCTGTTCTTGTACTCCTATGAGGCTCGAGAAGGCCTACTGAAGAAGAAAGAAAAGAATTTGGCCCAGACCTTTAATTTCACATTCCGCTATATTGATGATGTTTTCTCCCTTAACAATGCTAAATTTGGTGACTATTTACATTCAATTTACCCTTGCGAGCTTGAAATTAAAGACACCACCAATACACTAAGGTCAGCCTCTTACTTAGACCTATTTCTAGAAATAGACTCAGGAAAACTACAAACTAGCCTCTACGACAAGCGTGATGACTTCAGCTTTCCAATTGTCAACTGCCCGTTCATCGACAGCAACATTCCAGTAGCTCCAGCGTATGGTGTGTGCATTTCACAACTTATACGTTATTCTAGATCATGCGATCTTTTTCGAATTTTCTAGACCGATCACTGCTGTTAACTGCTAAACTACTCAAACAAGGTTTGTTGTACCTAGGTTGATGTTATCTCTCCAGAAGTTCTATGGTCACGACGAATTAATTGATCGTTATGGGAAATTAGTGTCTAAAATACGATCTGATATTTTCGCTGAGTCATAGGTAGTGTTTCCTATTCCTAGATTTGACTTTTCCATAGACAAGACAATGAGTAACTCGACGAGTGTCTAGTTAGAGTCATGCACTGCTTACTCGTCGGAGCACCTGAGTGCACCTATGGTTTTTATTGGGTTCGGGTTACTCTCTTTCTGTGTTTTATGTTTTTGGTTTTTGTGTTGTGTTTGTCTATATCCGGATTTGTAACTGTCCCTTGGCTTTTGGCTCTTGTTGTTCGGTCGGTTGTCTTTGCTACTTTCATATATGACAATAAACTTTTAAATTGTAAGAAGTTAAAATATAACCTTTTTACTAGTCTTTTGTTCTATGATAAACTTATCGAATGGCTTTTGCTAAATTTCTAAAACACTTATTTATCCATCTCTGTATCAGTTTTAATGAGCTTCAATTTTATATTATCAAAGTTGGCGGATCACAAGCCGAATTAATATCTGGGTGGATATTTCCTTTTAGCCTTATAGTGTAACAAAATTGGTGGATTTTCTCTCTGCAGTATACCTAATACACGCCCAGAAATGCAGTTCTTTATGGAATAATGATACATATTACGAAATGAAAATAGTTTAGAAATGGAGTGTTATTTTAACACATAACTATAACTCCTTCTGTATTCTTTGTGATTTATACTTTCAACTAAATCTTTAAATTGTGTTTTATTTTCTTTCAGTGAGAAAACGAAATCTCTAAGCGCCACATTTAAAGGATAATTAATTTGATTTTGAGTACTGAGTGATTAACTTAAGCGTAAAAGATTATATAGTGATTACTTCAAACCATCGTTCAAGGTTGTTTGGGTGTTTGTCTTACAAAGTGAAACTAATATACGTCGTATAATAGTCAATAATCTTTTCTATTTATAGAGGCATGTTGTTTTAATATTGGCCTTGACATGTCAACATAAATGATGACGGATCGTTGGGACCAACATGTGAAAAACATCCAGTATGCTAATGAATTATTCTTAATTAAAGCAATATTTTAAACTGATAATAAATTCAAATAAGTTTGCCCAAAACAGTTTAGTTACTGGTTAGTATTGTTTTTTTTTGTATTTGGAATAGTAATAAATAACCCGGCAATAAATCAAATTAATGTATATTGATGGACTATAACACAAAGACAAAGCAAAATAACTAGTGGCAACAGTTTCAAACTCCGTAACATTTTATAGCCATTCGGAATGCTTGATTGCAAGTTTTGAAACAATTAACTCTCCATGTCCATCTATTCCTAGCTTTACTATTTCAAGTTCATTTCACATGTGATATAAACGCTGGTCAAGGCATCATTAACTTTGAACTCTATATTTAAAAAATAAGTTTGATTTGTTTTTGTTTTTAATTGCTTGGATAGAGAAGTCAATATATATCTAAATGTTGTTTTATTAATGAGCAATTTAATCTTGACTTTATTAATTGTTTGCATCAGCGGTTTTTTATTTATAAGGAACCGTGCTTTATGAAGATTGATATGTCTTTGACCCTATGTTATTAGTGCTGATGTTTCGTCTGCATATAGAAAAATGTGTTCGCATCCTCTAAACTTAATTTTTTCTTATTAATATTCTCATGTTTATATTCATGGACATGCGCAATGTGGAAGTTCAACATTAAAATCAGGTTTTATAATATGTCCCTTGGTTAGGCTACTATCGCAGTTTAATCAATATTCGCTGCCTCTGCAGTCTTTAGTTGACATGTTTACATGTAATTTTTGACTTGAACAAAAAGTGGACATTTTTTCCGGAATCCATTTAGAACTTACAAATATTTAGATTTTAAATTTTTCAACGATGGCATGATTAGATATCAAGTGTTAAAATTAAGCAATTAGTTGTTGTCGAAATCCCAAATAAATGATGGAGAAAGTAAAAAATATAAATCAGGAAAGCAATTAAACATCTGAAAATATAAACTGAACTTATGTGAATTGCTCTCGTGCTGCTTGACTACTTTAAGACCCATGAGAGAACAATCGAGCTACATTATTTAAGAGTGCTAATAACAATTTAGCATTTTCGTCTTAAAATCAAAATCAAAATAAATAATAAAGTCAAGATGATACTAATGTTTGACGCAAAATATATTAAGCTCGTTTCTAGTAAAACGTTGTAATCTTTTTAAGCGAACACCTTTAGACTAATTGTCAGCTTTTTTAAATATGCAATATGTATTTATTATCGTTAGATTTGTCTTTTAAGGAGGTAAGTATACATGCATATTCAATCCGACTTTCTTGACCGGTTACTACTACGCTACTTATACAAGAGGTTGTTGTCCATAGTTTGATGTTTTCCCTTCAGACATTCTATTGCCGTCATCATGACCTTCTTGATCGGAATTAAAAAAAAACATCTCTTCAATACGATTGAAATGTATAATTAACAACACTTCTTGCCTCTCTTAGCGAATGGTTAAAGCGATAAATGTACGTTGATTGTAAGGACGTGGTGGGGGCTTTCCTGTATGAATGTCCATGAATATAAACATGAGAACGTGGTGGTGCATTCCTGTATGAATGTCCATGAATATAAACATGAGAACGTGGTGGGGCATTCCTGTATGAATGTCCATGAATATAAACATGAGAACGTGGTGGGGCATTCCTGTATGAATGTCCATGAATATAAACATGAGAATATTAATAAAAAAAAATTAAGTTTGGAGGATGCGAACACATTTTTCTATATGCCGACTATTGCAGACGAAACATCAGCACTAATAACATAGGGTCAAAGACATATCAATCTTCATAAAGCACGGTTCCTTATAAATAAAAAAACCGCTGATGCAAACAATTAATAAAGTCAAGATTGCCGTCACCATGACCTTCTTGATCGGAATAAAAAAAAAATCTCTTCAATACGATTGAAATGTATAATTAACAACACGTCTTGCCTCTCTTAGCGAATGGTTAAAGCGATGAATGTACGTTGATTGTAAGGACGTGGTGGGGCATTCCTGTACTTTAACTTATGTTTATTTGAAAGAATTGTAAAACATCTGTTTAACTTATATCGTATAAACATAATTCAGATAATTGTGCGTACGTATGTGATTTTTTTTGTGTTTTTCATTTTTCCGTTTAGTAAATTTTATCTAAATTGAACATATGTAAAAAAAAATCGTTCATATATAAGTTGCGGTTAATACCAGATTAATGTTTGCCAGTATTGCATTATGGTGCCCTTCGATTGGAAATTGTATTTTTCTCATGTCTGCATCGAACCCTAGTGATTGATGTTGATCTTAAAAATAAAAACAACCTGACATTGAAACGCGATTGTTTTTCTTTTAAACGTATATAGCTTCTCTGATTATATCTCCTTTGGTATCATGCATTTTTCTTGCCGAAAGTAAAGGGACATTTACAAATTTGGATATAGAACCCTATAAAACCATGTTTTCGTGTGCTCCGGACGATTAAGCACTACCTGAATCTATCAAAACCGTAGACTTATTCATACATTGTCATGTCTATGAAAAGAAACAACAAATCATTAAATTTATTTGTACAACTATTTCTAACTACATTGCTTTTAATATTTGAATTATAACGCCAAAGACATAATAATTAAATCTAAAACTAGCACGCAAAAGCGAGTGGATAAAGACACTATGTAAAAGTTAGCTTGAGCAAAGTAAATAGAAGCCGTAACAATTAAACATTTTTGAATGACATGATTAAAATGAATGCATCTTAAATTAAGGAAACCACAGTTTTACGTTTTAAAGCAATCATTGTGTTAAGTTGTTTTGATACACTGTTTGAACGGTCTTGTTGACATTATACCAAAACTGCTACAACCATTCATGTATGCTTAATAACTGTGACATTTTACAATACACTCTTTCTCGAAGTACTTTAGCAGTTTTAAACCAGTTCATTTTTCATTTATATTCATATCTGTTGCACGTTGCACCATACAAAATGACATTCGCGTTATTGTATCTCCTTAAAGTATGTGGCGGATTACTTAAGGTTGGCGCTTTGAGGTCTCACTATGGGCCAGGTTTCCTCATATCCATTGTAATTGACAATTTTCATATCGAATGTCGAGAGTTTTATACAGGCATTCCGGCTGCCTTCATAATTTCTGTGTGTTTTTACTTTGGTTATGTGTTGCCTTTTGTTTCGTAAAGATTTCTGTAAATCTTTATTTATAAACTTCATAGTTAGAAGGTTATTCAGTAACCCAAAATGGTTAATATTTAGTACATTCAAAAACTGTCATTTTATAGCGGCAAGCCATAATTTATTATTGCCGTAAGAAAGTACAATTTCGTCTAGTTAAAAACTGAGGGAATTTGTAAACATTCGTTCTAAACTCAATTCCTAATTATATTATGTCTACATTTCAATCAGTTAACGGTGATTAACATTCGTCTTCATACAACGGCCCGACAGTCACACTGTGTATACAAAATATAGTTTTCGTTATATTCACGTTTATCATGTATAATTTTACTATACCTTTTAAACGAAAATGTCAAAACCACATGGAAATGTATGTGTATCGGATGAGCAAAATGAATTATATTCCACAATGGGACCATTTAAATTGTTTCACGCTTGGTTGTATGTCTACAGCTAGACTGACACTGATCATTACTTTTTCTGATAAGTACGTATAAAACGTATTTTTTGAAAAGCGACGTAAATGGCAAGACATTGGCAAGGCTGATCTGACATGATTACTTACAAAAACCAGTACCAACTTACAATTGAAGCATTTCTCCGCTCCGGCATTCGACTCACTTCTCTCTGTCCCATTATTTCTGTCATGTATATCATGGTGACCAGTTTTAATCAAGGTAGCAGTCCGAAGTTGTTTAGACAGGCATGCAACTAAACGCAGATGACAAACTACCTTAACCAATGCGTAATCGAGGCCGCATATCGATAATAAGTAACCAATGGTAGTTTTTACTAATACAAACTAGCTTTATCAAAGCAATGCAATCTCTATTTGAATACATTTTGTAACAAAAACATTTTTTGTTATAATTATGCAAAATAAATTTCGTTAGCACACTGGATATTAGAGTAATACGGAATTATTGATTTATGCCGTATTAAGCCAGGAGTGCATGGATTTGGCATAAACAGATGATTTTGTACGTTTAATGTTCCTCACTTATTCCGTTCTCGACGCTATTGTGTATGTCTATATATAATATTTTTTATATGATGATTTACGTATCTGGTCATGTTTAACGAGTAAGCATAACCTTTAGAACCAGCATACGCTTACATACATAACGAAAAATATCTCGAATACACAATAAATGTTATAACCATTTTACATAGACTTATATGTCTTATTCCTCTCTGTATCCCCACAGGTCTTAACAGCTCATGTGCAAATGTAATAAATAACATATAATTACTTCATATTTTTATCAGTGTATTCATGGCTATTTCAGTCATTTTATTATATTCAAACAAGTACATAACGATGCTTAAATGGAAGCTTCTTCCTGAATCGCTTTAATATGCCAATGTTATTGGTATATTATTGCTCATAGAAGATTCGTGATTCTGAAGAAAATTAGAGTTATCTCTTAGCACTACATCCGGTGTGGTCGCGTTTCTTTAACTGATTTAACAATAAATGGATAATTGAACGACCTTGAAAAGAACTCATTAATCACATTTATCTGACTGTAGTTAATCTCAGTCCAATTCTGATAATATCTATTTTGATATCTTTAGTCTAATCTTAATAGTAATACCATACTGTGGATCGACAATACCTAGTTGCACACTATCTAATAGGGAAACAAAACTAAACAATAACAAAACATTTTTAATATCTATTAGTCTATAATTCTTAACACAAATTTTGTTTATGTAATCGTTTATTTCAAAATGTTATTCACAGCCAAAATACGACAAAATGCTGGAACCTATCTTGCAAAATATATGTTTAAAATTTGAACAAGTGATACCATTATCAATGAGTATGTACTTCTAAAGGAAGATGCTACTGAATAATAACTAATACATTGACAATGCTAAACAAAAACGATTGTCACAGTATATGTTACGGTGATCTCAGTACTGGAAAACAAGGACATTAAAATCATTATTTGTCTGTACTAAATACGTACACGCATGTTTTTAATTTCTATTATGTCTTTTTTTTATTTTTCTATGTGGTCTACTTCATATATGAACATAAACTAACCATGAAAAAAAATATAAATCTTTATATATTGTCTTGCATTTTCAGCAGAGAATTGTCAAATCATTAAAAAAACTTGTGCTCAAAAGACCATGTGATATCTTTGCTAAGTGATTCACAAAAGTCTACAAGTTAGACACTAGATCGTACCCACACCTTTTCCTTTTGGTGGCGCTCGTGTACTATCAGTTATTTGTTCTGAATTGTCTTATGGTGTCCTCGGACGTTTTCCTAACAACAATGAGACATAATGGGGAACGTCTATGCACCGTTGCAATGTTATTAAACAAGTGAACTGGCACGTCAAAATGCTACAGCATGTGAACGTAATATAGATTTAAAAGATCGGTTTATTCTCTAGTGATTATAAAATCATGATGTTATACTGAAATTATAATGATGCTTTAGGCGTTTTTTCCTTCATTTCTAAAGCGTGTTTACGAAAATACTGTTGAAGTATTGATATGCATGTGTGCTATGACTGTCTTTTGCCTGGTTACTAGCCAAGGTTGGAATGGCGATTTGGCAAATGGTTACTCTACATAACTTTCAGCTTGCGCCAAGTAGAGTGTACCCAGATACATGTAGTAAGTATGACATTTTTAAACTGAAAAGTCAGTTTTTCATCCGTGATGTTAAACTCACGTGCGTATTTTGGCACTGGCACGGCGAAATCATGTTATTGTAACAATGTATATGTTATTAGCTCAGATCAGAGTTTTTAGTCGTAGAAGTTTTTTTTGCTAATGAGTAATTTAAAACTCCAAAGGTAGTGGTGAGAACGCAAGCAGATATTGTATAGAGGAACACATATATTTAATTATATTTAAATCGAGTTTAAATTGAGAGTTTATAGCCATCGGACAAACCTGTTTCATATGCACATTTTACCACCCAATATTCTTTTCTTCTATATGCTTCAGGTTCACATGTAAAGGCAGACAACATATTTAAATTTTAAAAGGAAGCATTTGGAAAATATGCTTGAAGACAAGCAAAATATCACAACTTTTACTTTGCGGTCCATATTTAAATATTGAGATTTATTCCAAGAACTCCGTTTGTATTACCAAGATTTTTATTTCTCCTTATTTTGTTAATTTGGTTTACATTCCTCCCATTTTATATGCGAATTAAGCCATTCTGTGGGGTTGGTGCAATAAAAATTTTCAAGTAAAATAAAACATGCACTTCGTATGCTAAAAGAAAAAGATAACCCTTTACATACTTCAGAATTCAAAACTTGACTTTTTCTTCAGCCATGTTGTCTACATCTACATCTACATTATACTTCCTAACATCAATGTGCTGGTGATTACTATAAGGCGCATGACAGGCAATTTAAATCCAAAACATTAAATAAACAATGAATAAATAAATAAACGGAAATACAAGAAAAGAAAATAAGAATTTTTGTTCAACTTATATTTGTTAGAGAAAAACATTTGTACAGCTTTACTGAGGGCACGAAAAAATGTGGCACCAGACTTAAAGGAAGCTAGGTCTGGGTTTGTCGCGACACTTCCTGGTAGGGAATTCCATAACCTTATTGACCTAGGAAAAAATGAGTATTGGTGGTAGTTTGTATGCCACCGTATGTTTGTTACATAATCAAACAATCCGTGCATAGGCAAAGACAACTAACAATAATACGAAAAAACAATGCAATAATGTAAATACGAAAATAGCAAACAATCCGTGCATAAGCAAAACAACTAACAATAATCCGATAAAAACAATGCAATCATTTGAGTAATCCATATTAAAAAAACAGTAAACGTGCACTATATAGTTGATATGTTTGTTGGTTTAAGTGTTTAAGTCATTTGCAGCTTTATTCTTGCGTAACAGTTTTCATTTAGGGATTAAGAAGGAATACTTAGAGAAACCCCACCCCTACCTTTGGTAGAAAAACCGACAATTCTTGTCAATTAAGATTGGAGTCGGGCGCACCCTACCCAGCACTAACTTTATATTCAACTATCAGTCATAAGGCAAAGGGTAGAAGTACAAATTTAGGAATATTTATAAAACAAGCGACGGAATTATAACTTTTTGATGTAAATCAGACGCATTACCAGGTTTTGTAAATTTTAATACAAAAGACACAGTGCATCTGTACAAAATGTCTCGTCTACGTTCTGTATAATCAGTTAAACATTAATATATTAGTTTCATAATAGCAAATTTTCATCTTTTTTCTTTTTTCTTTTTAAAAATGTATGAACGTTTGACTTTGTATGAAATGGTCTGGCATTTAAAATATATATTTATCAAACATTAATATTTAATAGGAAAAAAATATATATTTAGCTTTTTTCCAAAGGATAGACGTTAAGCATTGTATTCTTAAATGTGTTGGATTTTGAGCTGTTTGTTTTTAAAACTAATCATAAAACGAACGAACTGTGGTAAATTGCAGTCTATTAATACTTATAAAATATTGTGTAAATGCGGTCGCAAAAACATCCATTCTGTCAAAATGTTACAAACAAAATAAAATATGCTTTTGTGTTTAGTATTCCTTTTATAGTGTTCATATGCATCCTTTTGTTATAACAAATTGTTTGCCAGTATTTAGGAGATAACTGTATTGTATTTGAAGATTTCACGGCATCAATTGGTAATTTGATGGTCGGAAAATGAGCTTACTGGCGATGCGTAAGCGGAGCGGAGCCAATAAACGGATATTTCCGACCATCAAATCGCCAATTGATGCCGGCAAATCTTCAAATACATTACGGTTATCTCCATTCTAATGCTACGCCATATAAAACTTAATAGACTTATTAAAAAGGGAATTTTTTTATTTACCGGAGCTAACGTCTGTGCTTGCGTTAACTTTTGACGGCATTAATCGTGGAATTGATGCCATGAAATTTTTAATGTTGTTCAATCAGAATTGACGTTACATCATTGCATTAGAATTATTAGTTTTCAAAATTGAGTATAATTTGATGGCCTAATATTTGTATTGAATGTAAAGATAATTTGTTCTGTTATGAAAGACACGTTAGCTAATGCATATTTAGGCAACTTTAATGAGGGCCTCAGGAAAGATTAATTTTAGAATATCTATGCTACTCTCTATCAATAAAGTATTATTATGATTATTTTTATTATTATTACAAAATTACAATACATAACAACACTTTGATTTAAAGATAGAGACACATTCATATATTGCAAGAACAATAGCCCAAGGAAGAATAACAATAATAATAAGAATGTTTAACTAAAATATAATAAGAAAAAAATCAATACATGCTGAGTTTATATTACTATATATGAATATGACTTCATTATATCAACATAGGTCCACCTTGTCTCTTATCCACATCAATAAGAAAAAAATGACAACAATATATTTCGTCCCTGACATGAAAAAGGGTCCTAGAATTATTATCATTACACTATTTCAGTAGAGCTCTACCTTGTCTCTAATTTGGAAGAATAAGCTTTATTGATCAGTCTACGAGAGAAAAGATAGGCAAAATGCAACTTGGGTTTTTTATGGAAATTTAAGGTATAAAATATTAATGTATTATTATTATTCATGTTACTATGAAGATATTCGAATCGATGATAATTAGATTTCTATCAACAGAGGTCCACCATGTCCCTGGTTGTTATTTGTGGATTTAAGACACATCACAAATATTGAAAAAGGACCCAGGGCAAATACAAAAGGAATTGTTGAGAGATTAATTAATGGCAAAGATGGAAATTAGAGAAAAATAGAGAACAAAAAGAAAATATTATAATATATATATATATATATATATATATATATCAGTTTGAATAAAAAAACACTAAATACAAAATTTGTGAATGATTATGACACACAGTTGTACATTTGCGTAGTCTGCAAAGTAATATTGAATTTATTGAACAACCTACATTGTTAGCTAACAAAGTTTTCATTCTATTTCGCATTATATTACTGTTCTTTTGTAAAACATCCCCAATGTTCTAAGCAGTTCTACTATTTTTTCTTCTAAAACTTACTGTTGAAAAAATCGGGTAAAAACCTAACGGTGTACTGTAAAATTCAGTAAATCAAATCTTAATATTTTTTTTACATTTAGGTAGCAAGTTTTGTATTTAATGTCGTCATGATATTAAGTTTTTTGTTGTTCCTTGTTGTTTTTGAACAACTAATTAAAACATAGGTAGTGCAATAAATGTGCCTCACGTTACCTTCAGTTGTGGCCGTTAATGTAGCAGGTTTTTTGGGTGTTAACGCTAAAACAAACGCAGTACACAATGAATTAAGAGGTCCTGATATCTAACGCCAGTTTTGTACGACAAACACCGACTTCTACGTACATTTCACATATTTTTATCATAGTTTGTTAACGATTTTACACTGAATACTGTCTTATCAACTTTTGAAATCAAATGCTGTTTTTGGCTATAACAGTCAATTTGATATCCAATGGTTTTCGTTCATTTTAAAATTATGCGAAGTCACTTAAGGAGATACAAGCAATTATAGGTCGCTATGTTTTATAATAATTCAGCTTAAACGTGTTAGCTTTTTATGTCCCAAAATTTGCTGGTCTGTATGTATAAGTAAGGAGAAACATGTACGGCATTGCAAATGAATAAAGTAACATGCATAATGTCTGTATCATATTCTGGATTTATAGCAATTTCCGTATCCGTTAGTCAATTGTGATTTTCGCTTTAAAACACAAATATTGTAATTTGTTATTAAGCATTTTTTACAAATCATTTTTTACAAACCCGAAGAAGATTAATTATAAATTAATGTATATTTATTTATTTAAATTAACGGTTATTTAGCATTGCAGTGTAAAAAGCGTTACAACCATTTGATTTTATTGCAGGGATTCAGTGTTTATATTAATAATTATAGCTGAAAATGTGTCGCAAATCCATGCGATTGTATTGCATTGTATGAGTTATCTGACGATATTAAATTATTAAGCATGAACAAGTCTGCTGCATAAGCATTTTTATTTGTTTTTAAGGATTTAGCACGTAATTATTTTAGTTGTATAAAAATGCATTTGAATATAACAAGGTCAGGTTCATGTCGCTTTTAATGTAAATTATTCTAAACTTGTGTCTTTGTTATAATATAATAAGTAAGTAAATATCATTATTTATATTATACAATTTACACCTTTGCTTTGAACTCTATTATTTTTGCTTTAAAGTAAACTGATATGTTACATTAAATACTATTACTTTTACGAACAACAAGTATGCCCGTTGATCTTGAACCGTTAATATGTCATTTTAACAACAAATCTTAAAAACGGTTACAATATATGACGATACAAACTATTACTACATACATTGCAGTCGAATACCTAAAATGATATAACGCCTATGTTTAGCTGTTTTAAATGTTGGTTTTTTGAAGATGTTATGGCCAAGTACACAATAATACTGTTTTAGATAAGACGATAGCAAAAAGCAATGAGATAATTATTTAATACTTGCCACTAGTTGACATAGTTGACATTTCATTGGTAATAGGAACGCTAGAAGCCACTCCTATAACAGGCTAATCGTTTAGTAGCTTATAAAGCTGTATTAAGCCAAGCTTTTCACGTCCTTTATAGCAAGAACAGAACACAATTGTTTTAATGATAGGTCTTCTACATATTTGTTTAATTTATTATAACCATTAATTTTATTTTAGCTACGTATTGAAAAATAGGAAAATCAAGACGTCCATTAAATACTGACATCGCATCATTGAGAATATCACATAGCTTTAATCAGAAAACACTAATATACACTTTAACAAACTGGTGCATCTAAACCAGGATTGCAGTCGAATACCTAGATTGATATAACGCCTATGTTTAGCTGTTTTAAATGTTGGTTTTTGAAGATGTTATGGCCAAGTACACAATAATACTGTTTTATATAAGACGATAGCAAAAAGCAATGAGATAATTATTTAATACTTGCCACTAGATGACATAGTTGACATTGCATTGGTAATAGGAACGCTAGAAGCCACTCCTATAACAGAGTAATCGTTTAGTAGCTTATAAAGTTGTATTAAGCCAAACTTTTCATGTCCTTTATAGCAAGAACAGAACACAATTGTTTGAATGATAGGTCTTCTACATATTTGTTTAATTTATTATAACAATTAATTTTATTTTAGCTACGTATTGAAAAATAGGAAAATCAAGACGTCCATTAAATACTGACATCGCCATCATTGCGAATATCACATAACTTTAATCAGAAACACTAATATACACTTTAAAAAACTGGTGCAAATAAACCAGGATGACAACGAATAAAATGTAATAAGATGAAATTGTCTATGTTTATTTAATCCATTTAACACTGAGAACAAGCAGTAAAATAAATCAAAGTGTTCGCAACTTGATGTTACTGATTGACATGTTATTTTCATGTAACAGAAACGAAAAGATCTCAATTGTAATTAGCGATCGGATAATTACTTTGGGTAAAATATACATTGTTCCAAAGCATGTTTTTCTCTTTTTTATTATTAGTGAATGCTTTTTGTCAACTTAAGGTTAAACGAGCTGTACGGCAAATTGTAGTTTTCGCATTGAAGTTTTGAATGTTAACATATAATGCATATTATTTGAAACACAATACTTTTGGTGTGTGTAGATGTGTCATTTATATGTCAATAAAATTGAATTATTACGTCATACAAACCCTCTGTACCAGTTGTCATGAATTGTTCACAATATGGTAACTCGATCCATGTTCCTGTAAGAAGTAGAATGTAGAATGTTTATATTTAAGTACATGAAAAGTAGAAGGGGAAAACCATTTGTCATCAAACGGTTTAACAAATGTGTTCAATATTCATACCATTTTTTTACAATGTAGTACAAGTATTCCACGTTGAAAAATTCCTGTATGTATGAATTAGCTGACGTTGGCCGAAAACAACTTTTACTAATTGTAATGCAAGTTTTTTTATTGTGTAGTTTATACCTTTTAACACTTTATATATTCTACTGCAACCTATTTGTTTGACATACCGTTACAACCAGTAGTCACGGATTTCCATTCTGCTGTGAAGAGTTCAGAGTTCTCCACGATGTCCAATGCTGCGTTGTTCCAGCTGAATAAGCTTTTACTTTCGATGCAGTCACATAAAATAGGCAGATATCTTTAAGCACAAATTTGATATATATTTATTGCACGAAATAAAAATCAATTATAAAGAAAAATAGATGCTTGAAGCACCGGTTGCTTTTTCAACATCAGTGTCTAAAACACATTTCGAAAAAATATTGGTGAAATTCATGATTTGATATTCTACAAAACACGTTCAAAGAATACGAACACTTACGTTTGATATAATAAACATTATTCTAATATGACGTCCTTCAAATGATTTGGAAACAAACTTCTACATGTATGTATTATAATAAAATATCAATAAAATATGGCTGTTCCAGCCATTTCAAAAATCATGTCCCTCCCCGCGTGTGTTGATGTTTTTGCTTGCCGTTTTATTATTCCATATTGTACCTTTCCAATCCAATAGAAAACAATGGTTTTACGATAACACGTCCATGTTCTATTCTATGCCTTTATTGTTTACATGTAACAAATCTTCCTTGGCTTTTGCTTAGTTGTGTTTTCGAAGGATGTTTCGTTGTTTACAATGACGTTCAATGCAAAACGCGAGACTTTTCCCGAGGCGGGACGTTCAATGCAAAACGCGGGAAAAGTCTCGCGGTTTGCATTAAACGAAAACGAAATAACTTTATCGAAATAAAAAAGCACAACCGAATTTCAAAATGTTGATTAATTGTTAAAAAATAACTGTTGACTTAAATTTGCACCATTCAAGGGTCTACAGCAGGAGCATAAGCTCGACCAAATGCGGTAAGCAGTTTTTATTTGTCACGCAAACACAGCAGCAGAGTCGCAGACATGGTGACTAATGTAACGAAACATTCAATTTTGCCGTTCTTTGTTCTGGTTGTTAAATTATATTGTTAATGTAAATTAATATGTTAGTTTGTTTTTAATTTATATTTCGAAATAATTTTTATGAAGGTATTTTATTATAGCATCCAACCGAATGTATAACGAACCCATTTTAGTATTTGTTTTGTTTTAGTTGAATGTCGTTAGCGTGATGGTAATGTTTGGTTGTATGAATACTATATTTTTGTGGTGTGTCGTGCAACAAATATAATTATTCTGTAATACATACAGCAATGTAATCTTTTTTAGGAGAGACACAAATCCAATTGATATACTCTGTATCGGATTTTTTTGCAAAAAACCTTCAAACAGATATGTTTAATGCTTGTTAGTCATGAGGTCAAATCGATATGTTTTACATTTTCGGTTTTAAATGATACTGATGTTACTCTGTACACATTAATACAACTGAACACTGAAAATGACGAAAAAGTATTCAATAGAAAACAAGTCTATGGTTAAACAAAAAAAGGGAAACAACAAAAGAATTAGACACGCGTCACAAAATCACGACCTGAGCAACACAAAGCCCACAAAAATCAGGTGATTACGACATTGGCAGAAAAGGCATCATTGCAATGAACTAAACCAGTGCCATTACTGAAGTCGGACCGTTTTACCCTGGGAAAAAATAAAAATAATTCCAGTTCCTAAGCAACTTGATCAAGGCAAATTAAAATTTTAATTAATTTGGAATCTAATATAGGTATCATGATAATAAATGAAATTTTTTATGAACTCTGTTATCATCATTGATTGTTAGCATATTAGTCTTTTAACAACAAACTATACATACAGCATTTGTAGATTTGACAAAGGGTCAAAGATCCCGGATGACAAAGTCTTTAGCCGATTGTCTAGCAGCATTCTACAAATATAAAGAAGGTATTTACTTTTTTTCTTTTTTCCTATTACGGTGTTTTCTTCCTAAATTTGTATTCAATCCGAGATTGTTTAAAATGAAAATAAAAGAAGCCTGTTTGTAATGGCCAACTTGAAGAACAAGGTATAAACTATTTCCATCTTTGATCATACTTTTATCTGTGTAAAATAGTAGTGATTTACAGTACATTTAACACAAAACTGAAGAGACCGAGAACCGAGAGTTTTATATAAAACTACAAAAAATAGACAAATCCATGGTTAGAAGGGATACCAGCAACATTACAACACAAGTAATTCTTCACAAATATTAAAACATCCAGTAAAAATAGATATATTAAAACAGTTTCAAAAGCAGATAAAGAACTGTTAAAACTTTTTTTCTCAAAGCGATTGTCTCATATCTCAAATCTCAGTTTCGTAGGAGTCTAAACTCTGTACATTTGTCAATGTCAATTTTGTATTTTGCTGTTGATATTGTAGTTACGCGTTGACTGAATTTTATTTAGCGAATTACAGCTCTCAGTTCAGTAAATGGCGACATGTTTTGTTTAGCATCAGAATTCATTCAATTTCTATGAACAACAAAGGAAATCGAATACAGTAGAGAATAAGTTCATAGCTTGCATTTTTTAAGGCGTCAGGCACTGGTCAGATGTTAGTTAACGTTATACAAAATTGCTATCATAATTGATGTTTAAAACTGTTTAGTGTAAAGAAAAGCAGTTATTGTATACATAAATGACAATTTGCAAAAAGAAGGGTACTTGTCTTCGTGTCTAGATTAAACAAAATTGGATATCGTGGGCAAGTATATCATGTTTATTTACATTGTTGGGTTTTAACATTAGTCGAATTTATATATCGTTTAATTAAACCTGTCAATAGTTGTGATGCTTAAGAATAAAATAATTGAAAACATTAACAAAATACTGTTGTTTTGGTTTACTTTTTGGGCTACGTCAATTGATGCACTTGTGCGATTGCAAATGACATTTTAATGATTGTCCTTTTCGCCGAAGTGCTAATTAAAAGTACAAAAAAAACCGAAGTTTTTGTGGTATTAAAACGGCTTTATTACATTTACACAAATATTACAACATAAGAAGCTTAAAAAAACTTGTTGTCTTTAAATCAGATATAAAAAACAGAAAGCACTACAACAGAAATAACACAGTTGATAACTTGATAACTACGAAGGGCAATTTATCAAGCATAATAATCGGCTCAATTAGTTGTTTATAACAATCTAGTGGCCAAAAGAAACAATTATTATTATGAATGTAAATCTCACTTACAAAATCTCAAGATTTGCTAAATTGTTAAACAGTCCAGGTTCAAGGACTTCAATTCGGTTATATCCAAGATTTATAATAAATAATAAAGACAAACGATACAAAGTAATAATTGTACAACGTTCATAGACCTCAAGTTGCTTAGATACATTATTTCTGTAAAAAAACGTTATACAGGAAAATTAACCACAAACTTGCGAAAATGTCGAAATTAAAGACACGTTAACAGTGAAAGGTAAAACAGATAGAAATGTGATATTTTGCGACATTCCTCACTGCTTGTATAACTCTAAATATTGTTTTAATTATTTATAGGCCATTTGTTGGAATAAGTTTGTATATGATGTATTTGTATTGCTTGTTGTAATATTCTTTAGGCAGTTGTGAACAAAATATATAGAAGTAACATGTTTTATATCACTGTTTATTCTAGTCATCCAATGGCAGTTTTCTATTTATGAAACACATATTTTGTGTGAAGCAAGGAAATTTTTTTTTCGCCACTAACATTTCTGTAACAGATGACATAGCGTCAAAAGTTCATAAACTAGTTATTAGGTTGCTGTGAAGACGTCTTCAAGGGTAGACAATTAAAGTTCAGAACTAATAAAACATTACAAGGCCAAAACAAAGTCTACTCGCTTTGCTGTTTGTTTGGTTTGAAAAACGCCAACAATTTCTGCTCTCGTTTTCAAAAGGTTTTTAATATCAGCTTTGTTACATTTCCCGGTAAATTGTTTAATTCTCATTTGTTTAAAAAACTGTTTCCACAAATTGTCAGATCACTATTATGTCTTCATTTATCTTTTTACACATGTTTCGGGTCACTAATTGTTCTACCATGAAAAACTTGTCAAAATATAGTTGTTTGTGACAACTTTACGAAAGAATCCCGCAGACCTAATTATTTTTTTATTGTAAATTCAGCAATGCATTTAGAAATACATTGTAACATGTAATAAGGTTTGACTAAAACTTATATCTACAGGGAGTTTGGAACGTTTAAATGTCTGTTTACTTAATTTTTTCTTCCATTTTGCATCCTTGCAACATTTTTTTTGTCAGCCTTAATATTTGTCCTTTTTTATAGTTGGGCTTATAACAGTGCTAAACAATTACTAGTGAAATACATAATTTGAAGGTAATCCGTAAATAAATTGTATATTATCCAGAATAACTGAATGAAAGAAATGTGTGTTCTGCCGCAATAAAGATTTTGATAATTTAATTTCTCATGTCCTCTGGACATTATACCGATTGAATCTTTATGTCTTTGTTAATAATATTGTTTTTCTTTTGTTTTGGAACACATAATACTACCTCGTTATTTATTGTCCCGAGTCATTGTTGCTGTCTTGTTCGTTAGACTTGAATATCTAATTTTGTACTTGGAATTATAATGTTTTGCTTATTTTCTTATATACCTTTATTTTTTTATCCTTTAGATGATGATTGTCATCAAATATCAATAAGGTAATATGATTCTAAATATTGGACATAAAATCAATATCTTGGGTATGTAAACTGATGCTATTTGTATTATATAACATTAATATAACAATTGCAGTTATTTTGCTTAATTTGTCGGATTACAGATATGTAGTATCGTTTATTTTGAATCTTTATAATCCGTTCTGGATATATTTGTAATACATTAACTTGATTTCTTTTATCTGTTTAACCAGATAAATATTACTATAAATGGATCCTACTATTCGGTCTCTTATTTGTTATTTGTTTTTGTTAAAGTTTGTGTTTTGTGACTGTCGTCTTGGATTTAGTCCAGGAACATCATTTCCCTTCAATTAAACTTCAGAGATAAATACATATAAATGATCATATGAAACAATGAATTAATTCATAATAACACACATAAAATGTAAATTTCCTAAACTCGCGCGAACAAGAATTTATTGGTACGCATTTTACAAAATTGCTTGAACGAAATATATATACTTACAATGTTGTAAGATTGGAAAGATAAGCAAACAGTCCAATGTCTAAAGTTGTTAATAGGTTTTCGCTAAGATCTCTAAAAAATACACAATTTGCATTTTCTGATGGTTAATGGCAACCAAGAAATATTATTAAAAAAAGAAAAATAGCAAGAATCCAACTAAACATTAACGAAAGTGAACGGACAAGCTTGCTCAACACGAGACTAGAACAACAAAAAAAAAGAAACAGAACGTAAGTAACCATAACCCTAAAGAAAGTTTTGTATTACACTATGAAAACAGATGCAACTATTTTCTTATTCTGTTAGTCTCGTTACAGAGAATAAATATTCAACAGTAAATATGTACATGGATTCTCTTTAAGTTATAAGAATAATCACCGCTACATGCAGTTAAATGAAATTTTATAATAATATTTTCTTACTTTTTCATTGTGTTTTTGTCTCACAAGTATATATGGTAAAACGTGTTATTTGTATTTGTAAACACAGATTTTTCTATAAATGGTAAAAGGAAACCGTAAGTTTGGCTCAATAACACAAAATGAGCTAGTAATGATGCACTTTGGGTTTTTCTGTAACGTTCTCAATGGTTAAGATCAAAACGTGTCGATTTCGAAACTCCTTTTAACAGACATGGACTAAAAAGACACACTTAATTTGTATTGTTCTAACGTTTCAGAGAAGAATACTTTTTTTAAAGCTGACGAAAACGGACACGAACCGACAACAGCACACTCCAAGTGGTGACATTAGCTCACATAGAATATTACACATCGTGAATTGAAACCCTTAAAATTGAAAACGTTTTGCGGTTGAGAAAAAATATTAAACAGCAACTAATTAAATTGCCTATGACATTTTGAAACTTGTCAAGATCCGGATAAGAAACTTATTTCTGATATCTTGAGTTTGAACTCTGTGCATATATAACTTGTTTAGCGTCACTATGTTATTGAGTTATAGAAAATCTCACTGTGGAAAAGAATGATTGAGGAAGTTTTTGTCTCTCCTTTTTGCAATACCCTTTAAACATTCATATAAATATTACTGCCGAATCAAATGTAAGGTAGGCACTGTCTTGAAAACAATAATTTGTGCCGAATAGCATGTTTTAAAAGTACTAAAATTATGACTAAATAAAAACTTTAATAATGAAACATCTTTTGAATTAAATCTTATCTATTGAACCAGTTAAGGTCAAATTAGTACACAATATTTTCTCTAGAGTAGTGGCAATGTTTTTTAATTAAGGTTGGAAAAGTGCTTCTTTTTCGTTGTTTTAAAACTGTCATAAACGTTAGCTTCACTGACAGCTTAAAACAATAGACACCAACGCAAAAGAAATCAAAGTAAATATAAGTGTACTTACAACAACTTAAGATTAACTAAAGTATACAAAAGTCCAATACTTAGATTTTCTAACTGATTACTGCTTAGATATCTGCAAAGACACAACATCAACTCTAACTGAACTGTAAATCCTGTAAAAATTTAGTGTTTGTCTTTTGACAAATAACATTACAAACAGCCCAGAATGATAAAAAGATTTGTTGCCATTCAGACTTGAGTGAAGGTGATTTTAAAAGGTAATGAAATGTTTTAAGTGGTCTCATTTGAATGTATTTTTTCTCAAACATTATCTCAACATTTATGTAAGTGTAAACTAAAACTACTTTAACGTTTTCCTTTGCATGTAGTTATTTTGTATAAAATGTGGTAATTTTTATCGCTGTAACTAGTATTATTTAATTACTAATTATTTGGTGTCGAAATATATTTTACGGTTATGTTGAATCTGTGTTTAAAGATTATTTAACGATGATTTCTAGAGCAGTTTTACTTTTTATCAATCCTAGATATCTTCGATTCTTTTTACTCAATAATTATTATTAAAGCGGCAAAAAGTAGCATGCGCTGCTAATATTTTCGTTATAATGGAAGGACTACACGTGGCACTATACAATTTTAAACAGATACATCATGTCTGGGAGGGGTATTTTGCACAAATAACTCTGCCAGACATGATTTATCTGTTTAATTACACCGAATGTCATGATTTCAAAGAGCGCTGATACTAGACCACATGCGTGCTGTTTATTGACTCTTTACTATCGGAACAATTCCAGTTTTCAAAATCAATTATTCATTTTACTTTTATTTTGAGGCAAAAGTCAAAACTTCCGAATAAATTTTTCAGTGATAATATTATTCGAGGGTTATTTTTTAAACAAATACCACGGCACAGAGGGTACTTTTTGCCGAATACCCCGGTGATGACGAAATCGAAAAAAAGCAAAAAATGTGCGAAAAATACACTGTCTAATGGCCAGCATTTTTATATGAGGTGTAATTATACTTAGTCTGTAATAAAGACGAAGACGTGCAAATAATGTTGGGGATTCGAGTAAATATCGTGCCACATGAGACAACAGAGAACAAGTCAATGGCAAAACAGATCATTACTAAATTTTATTTAAATCTACTTTCAATACATTAAGAGGTACAACAATAATAGGACAAAAATCTAAGTTTAGAAATAGAAGAAAAAATTTCAAAAGAAAAAAAAAGGGTCAAGTACAGTGATAAAAATGAGATTACTGTAGTTGCAAAAATATGACTAAACGTACAAGGCTGGTAAATACTAAGGAGGCTACAACTCATGTTAAATCCTTTTTTATCTTTCAGCCTCTTTACGGTGAAGGACTAATATATTCACAAATCGTGTAAACATTCCTTAAATATGTCTAAAACCATGTTGATGTTAGTGTCCATAATCACAATTATGATAATACAGAAAAGTAATTGAGATTTCAAGTGGAATCCCTGTACAAATTAAATTTCTGAACAAGGGTTGGTAGCTATCTAAGACGTGTAAATGTCGTTACAATGCTATTGAGTTTGCTCAAAAATTACATTATCAGTTATTTTCCACATGTAATATTCTACACATACCAACTGCTATAAAGATCGATCTTCAATAGACACTGTCATAATGAATTTGTAAATTTCCATTATATAAAACAGGACAAATTATCGTAGGTATTGTATTTAAGTCTTATATTGAGGCGAGCTGCTATTAACAATTAATCTTTCGTACACGAATAATTATTTTAAAGTCATATTTTAGTCATTTTTATGTGTTTTTGATGTTAATACCAGAACCATTGGTATAATCCTGTATTTACTAGAACTATAAGACAGAATATGTGTTTCCGCATTGATTATTCTGTTTTACGACTTTTGACTTTTTTTACTATGACTTGGCTTGAAACCATATATTGTACTGTCTTGTGTAGATAGGAGCTTAGTTAATAAATGAATCAAATGCTACAAGAGCAATAATTTAAACAAAATGTTTTCAGACCTTTATGACAGCTATTTAAAAACAATGTGCTTTTGGAGAAATTTCTGCGGTTTGAGTATCTTTTAAAACAAATACAAGACTAACCTTGGAGAATGAGTGATCAGTATCATTTGTATAATTGTATGATACTCTAAATCGGGTATGCCAGGTTAATGTTACAATATTACGAATAAACAAATTTATGCCTATTTTACCTATATGTTAGTATTCACATTTACGAGTTACACTTTAATTGCTTATTAAATCTACGTGACAACAATGAATGCACATTATTGGTCATGCAATAACGAAAAATGTTGAACTAATTATAAGCCTTTCTAAGTTTAATAAAAACCAATTGCATTTTCATAATCTTGAATAATTCTATGCTGTAATTCATTTATATTAAGTGCTTTTATAAAAGCACTTAGATGGCGTCATCTCAAACAATTAATATATCGATATTTCCTCTGAGCGGACTACTTTCAGTATCCAATGTAAACAAGATGGCGTCCTCCTAGAGTATCGTCAGGGAGAGGGGGCAATGTTTTCTCTGTCGCAATGATTTCCAATTAAAATTGATTGAGATTTTAAATAAAATATAATATAAATACAAATTAGTGTTTCATTTTGTTTTTTTTCCTATCAATATCTACAAAACAGTGATTCCTTTGGTACTATGTTTTGCATATCCTACGCTTTCCGGCCTAGGTACGTTTTGAGGTCTAGATGAGTTTCGGTAACTGTTTTTTGCTGTTTTAAAAATCGCTATGATAATTTCACAGAATTATAAGGACTAAACACTTGGTTTTAGGAAATTATCAATGTGTAAACTCCGGCGACTCCATCACAAACTTGACATAAAGTCCTTCGGACTTCATTTAGTTTGTGAGTGAGTCACCGGAGTTTACACATTGATAATTTCCTAAAACCCAGTGTTTAATCCTATATTATTGATATGCACAATGTATTATGGATAATAACATCATGGTTTAACGTATAACAGATGCAAATCAGCATTAACACCATTAACAAATGTGATATTAATAAAAGTTACAGTTCTTCAAGACTAGACAAACTATCAAATAGGCCTGCCTTTAAAGACGCAATCCGATTTGATTTCAAATTTCTACAAAGAGATATATAATAACAAAAAAATAACAAAAACACTATACTTTGCTTCGTTTGTTTAATACCTTGTCACCAAGTAGGTAAAAATAATGTACCGTTAGCTATATCAGTTACCTACGTTATAACCTGAGTGTATGGAAATTGTACCACCTAAAAGTATTCATGTTCAGCCTGAGGCGAAGTCGATGGCTGTTTAAATGTACTTTCAAGTGGTACAATTTTCATACACCCGGGTAATAAGGTAGGTTACGGATTTATCCCCGGCTTACAAGTTTAAAAGGCTGAAAGTATTTTTTTTGTCGTCAAAAATAAACTTAATGTGCAACGTCGTCACAGTTGCTCACAAAACATTATACAAATATTCGTTCTTAATGCAGAAAATGACCATTTTTAGCAGGTCGAGGATGGTACCAAAGTACTAACTTTAGAGTTAAAGAGTTTTATTAGTTTTTATTCTGCTTTACGTTGTTTTTTCCTTATCGGTCTTTTTGGCGGGTCAAGTCATGTTATCATAACGTCAAGAGACAAAGACGTCAAGTTCCGATCTCATTGAAATTTAGGTGTGTCTGTGTAAATGTAGGACATCTGCAGTGTTTGAAATGAAGTTAAAATACAAATTTCTTTGTGGTAAGCAACGCACAAACAATACACCTTGCGACGTTAGCAATGCAGCCGGGGGCATGGAATTTTTACCGACAGGTAACCAACCAATCAAAAGTCCGCATTTCTTTCAAGCCGGGGTAATGTATCAGGTCTACTAAGATGTGACACAATTGATGCAGTGCTCGTCTAAAATAATAAAAAATATTCTAAAATCCGGAAACTACGCTGATGTATTTCTAGGTTTTTACAATTTTCATCTAAAATGAACAGAAATACAATAGAATATATATGATAAACACCTCATTTCTGCCTAGTATAAACCCGGGTACAATTTTAATACCTACAAGGTAAATGGTTTTTACCTCTAGGAGTCTAATATGAATACAGGAACAGCCTAAATGCGGCATCGCAGATTTTATGGTTCATGACGTTACGTCAGAGAGCCCTAACAGTGCCTTTGCATTTCATTGATGAAGTGACGCCTTTCTTTTATATGTTGGTGACGTCACAAAACAGCGTTTTTGAGATTGCAAAAATTTTCTGACATTTTTATTATTATTTAAAAATCTTCAATTTTATCGATGTCAAAACTATGTTTGTCTACCTTTAAATAAAGTTTAGTGGTCGTCTACAACATTTTGTTCGGATAGCTGAACAAAACACATATCGATTGTGACTTTGATAATGGAAGGTCCATTTGTATGAGTGTCATAAAACCAATATATCATGTAATACAATTTGAACATTTATCAAATAATATTTAATGCAAACTACACTATATCTTTAAAATGGAAATGTTAGATTTTAGCTTTATTTACATAGAGCATTAATGTCGAGACCTAGCGTGAAACGGCTGTTACTACTCATACATTTTACTAGAATATTTTGTCAAGCTAAACATCTTTTTAAATCAGACTTGTGTTCGTCTAATCAAGAATATCCATCTTTTCTTACACCAACAATATCGTTTTTGTCTAAATAATTAAAATGTTTAAAAAACGTTTGCAGCAAAAAGTATATAAAAAAAATTAAGCAATGTCGAGAATAGGACAAATGGTTTTTAAAATTTCCGGAGTAAAATATTCGAGATATTAAACGTTCATCGACTGTTGTTGTGTTCTGTTTTAGCAACATATATTTAAAATATTTTGTTTTATTTTAAATTAAATTATCTTACAGAGCTAAAGACCCTATGGCACTCTCTGGAAATCCTGGTATTTGTGCAGTGTCCGATATATTATAATAACCGCAAGGAAAACTGTAACCTGTCAGTTTGCAGTTCGCAATCATTTCTTCCCATAATGACATAGAATATGAGTCTTTACACAATAGGACACAGGCTGCAGCAAGGATGTAAATTCCTTCAGCATCAAATGTCTTCATTCTAGAAATAATGGAGTTTTTGAATGAGTGTTTTGTTTGACGTTTAGCAGTTTTTCCGCTATTACTTAATATTCCGTTATTATTATAAAACGAAGCCAAATCACTCTATGAGAGCCAAAAACAGTCTACAGAAAACACTGCAATGTCTTGTTGAAATTAATGTTTTTGAAAACGGTAAAATTGTGTTGCCAGCGACAGTTTCAAACAACACAAAATTTGAATTTACACTATAAAAAACCTACCCGACTGTGGGACACGTTAACACAGTCAATAAAGACATTCTTAATGGTAAACAAGCCAAGGTGGATTTTTAAGAATTTAAATAGTGGCATTTTCATCAACATTAATACCCGATCTTGGTCAGAAGGTTTAATTTTATTTGGAGGTTTTTCAAAAACTGTTTTGTAAAGAATGCTGAAAACACCGTCGTGGGCGCGATTCCCAGGACAAACCCTTAGCTTGGTTGCGTATTGCAAACCGAGCTTAATCTTCTTTGATACAAAGTAGACTCGTTTGCGTCAATATATAAACTTTCAACAGGTGAGAATCTAAACGATATAAGGCATAGTCGCAATTCTTGATGGTGTATAGTATTAAAGACTTTCAAATATGACTTACGAGCTAAAGGATCAATAAAGCAAACGTAATTCAATTTAGTACGAACCAGCGACTTGTAAAAATCCAGTAAAACATTACAATCCGCACACCAGTCGGTGCTGGAAACGACTTTTAAAATATCTAAGCCTATTCCTGGATTTGACTTTTCACTGGACATGACAGTGAGTAACTCGACGGGTGTATAATGAGAGGCAGGCACTGCTTACTCGTCCAGAGGACACCCATGGGTTTTATTGTGCTCGGGTTGCTCTCTTTCTGTGTTTTAGGTTTTTGGTTTTTGTGTTGTGTTTGTCTATATCCGGATTTGTAACTGACCCTTGGCTTTTCACTAATGTTGTTAGGTCGGTTTTCTTTGCTATTTCCTTTATACATTTATACATTTATTTTCAGCATTTTGATTGAATTATTTGATACGGTTAGTTCAGGGTCGGCATGCACTTTTCGTTTGTTACAAAACTTCATCCCAACGGTTTGGGCAGTGGCGAATTTAAAATCATTCTCCATTTCCAACTTCTGTTTTATCATAGCTGCATTTGACGTTCCATATATTTTTTTTTTTGGTCCTCGGTGGCATATGCGAAAGTCCTCAACATATAGAGAACCATCAATATTGCCATTTGAAACATGAGTAAGGCTATTAATTATAATTCTATATAAAATGACAGATATGATGACCCCATGATAAACTATCTTCTGTTTAAAAAGGTCAGAAAAGATTCCAAAAAGATCGTTCAAAAATTTTCAAGCTCTGTCATATGCTCTTTGTATAGATTTCGAAACTCACTAAAGGGATCAATAGAACTATGAAGTTCTCTAAATATACAACTGGATATTCGACATAAAGTTGTTTGATTCTAAATTCGATCGTTGATCATCCTTTCAATGATTTCACAAGGACAGCTTTTGAGGGCTAGATATGATGATAGTTAGACGCTTCTGATTGGCTTTAGAATAGGCACAACAGTGACCATTTTCTAAATAGATGATTAGTCACCCGTTTCCAAAATGTTGCTAAGAAGATTCAAGGTATTTGGGAAAAGATTGTTGCAGATGTTTGAGCAGTTGGTACAGGATATCTTCTAGACCAAATGCTGTACTATGAGATTTGTTCAAAGGAACTTTTAGCTCTTCCAAAAATGGTTCATTGTAATTATTGTAAACTTCTAATTTTTTTACTGGAAATTAGGTTTTGATTTTTCTTTTTGAATTTTGGTCCGCTGGAAATACTCTGAAAAGTCCCAACGGAGGAGTGTTTTGCATATGTCTCTGCCAATTTCTTTTATAAATATAAATATGGCGTTAACACGTCTATCCATCTTTTAAATGATGGATATTTGCTTTACCAATTTTACCTTTAATTTTACGAATCGTGTTACAAATTTCATTCATATGATAATGACGATTTAATTTTGAAACAAAGTTTCCATGAGGTGCACCTTCATTGCTTCTGTACCTTGGTAGCTTTCGCTAAAAAAATCGGCCTTGAGTTTTTTTTCACTTGAGTGTTTGTAAAAGAGTAGTCCGATATTTTTCTGATTTTTAATAGCATCATCGCAGTTGTCATGGTTTACTAGGATGTTTTGATTTGTCTAGGTCTGATGAATTGTTTTGTTAGTTATCGAAATAAGAGTTTATTACGTTTTTTTAAAATTTGATCAGGAATGTCGTCAAAAATGTCTGAGGTAAGTCTTTCTTTACACTTTGGCTTTACGAGAATAGTAGAGCCACTAGCTGCTCTTTCGTTCTACATATGGGATTCTTGGAGGTAAAATACAACAGAAAGAAAGGCTTGAATTAATAATGTAATTATTAATCAAAATTAAGACAATTTATCTTAGTACTTCTAAACTTCCATTGTATTATTGTACTTATTATGGTTTACGAATAAGGGAATAGGGAAATAGACAGATTTTTGGGAGCTATTCCGTCGGTTTTTGCTGGGATATCTACTTTTAGATCCAGTATCAGGGGCTAGTGTATCCGTGGGATAGCCCATATAGTCGTGTCTAGATGATCTAGACTTTCAATCCAATTGTGAATCTTAATGGGATCCGAAAACAGTTTTGGAGTACGATATAATTTTTTATTTGAGTTTGTATTTGAATTTGAGTTAGAATTTGAATTGTTTGGGGGCTTCTTGAAAAATTAGTTTATAACTGAGAGGGTACCGGAGACGTAACAGTTTTGGGAATTTGAAGATTTCCCGAAGAATGAATTGATTTGTCTGTTGTTTTAACTGGTAGCCTTGTTAGTTCGTTTTTTCTTATGATTGTCTGCGCTTCACCTGTAGTGAGAACGTGTTTGACCACACTGGCGTACGACTTTGATGTTAGAGAGTGTTTGATGAATTAAAGGGACAACGTGCTTTAGGGTGTGATCAATTTTTTCATTTTGTAATATTTGAATTTCCTTTTTTTGAAGGGAAGACAAACCATTGATGAGGACATATGGGCTTCACCACAATTGACACACTTTGGATTGCTTGTGCAGGTAAAACCTTCATGTTCTACATCTGCACATGAAAAGCATAACAAGGAGTCTCTTTTCCAAAGTAAAATATCTGACATTTAAAAAAGATGATTTTTAATCTATGCGCTGACTTTAACATTGAACAGTCCAATTTGATAGATTTAGGGACCGATGGAGTATTGAATTGTAATAGAAATGTATTAAGCTTAATTTGCTAATTTTGAATTTTGGCAATGAACTTTTTACTTTATGTTTAGTACATATGTCAGTTCAGAGAGATCAACGTCCCTGTGATGAATAATACCCTGACAGGAATGTCTAAAATGGTATGAATGTTTCTAAAAATGTTGTAATAAATTTTAGAACATTTGCTTTTATAAACTTCAAGAAGTTAAGGGCCAGATTTAATTTCTGTGTCGTTTTAACGTCCCCTGCACAACCTAAGATATTTATTTATTATAAAAGGAGAAACTTCACATAAAGGTTTGTAATAGTTCTTACTTTTTCATACAATAAATCTTGTCCGATGTTCATCGTCAACTATTCTTTCAAGCAGGATGTCATTTTGTTCATTTCTTGGAACATGTTTGTTTAAACTTGGGGTTTTCAGAGTCCATGGTGGGAATAACGCGGTTCATTACCCTTGTCCTCCACCTGCCACGGAGTGCCAACTGGGGCAATGCTTGGTCTCTGTAGATCTCCATGCATTAGGTTTGTTAAGGGTGGTTTTCTCAAACAGACTATTTTCTTAAGCATTGTGCCAGGGTTAACTGGAAAAACAACCTTTCGAAAGCCTATCTACTTGATTGACTCATAAGTAACCACCTTCATAACAGCCGGTTACTTAACAAATTTTGTACTAAGATTCACAAGATACGATCAAGTAATGCAAAAACGACGACAAGCTTGTTAAGGGCCCGGCATGACAAGCCGATTGACTAAACCCGGTCATCCAACCTCCCGTCTAGTTAGAGGTCAGGGAAAAGTGGTGTGCGGAAAACCTAAGCCCACCCGTCGGAAATATGGATGCTGCAGAGAGTGATCCCTTAACTACCAGGATCCGTCCTCCACCATCACTTGTTGCAATACACGGCAAACGAGCTTCCTCTGTAAAGCTGAGAAAGCTTTGCCCTTCAGCCACCGCCTTCTTTTCGCTATCGCTTGTTCTGTTCTGGAAGTGTTCAGTAGGTTATCGATCTACTGAAATCCCGCCCTATAATCGAAAGGGGTCGCAAAACACGGCAAGTGTTGACTTTGTTAGTAGAATCTTACTACAAGCCCCATGTGTAATTGAGTACTAAGCCATACAGCCCATGAGTTATTTATATTCTTATATAAGGAAAACAGCAATGTTTTTTCGGCGCAGATATACATAATAGGATATTTGATTTATTTACTCTTTATACATATAGAATGACTCCAGATGTATGATTTTTTTAAACAAAAACGTGCCTCTTACAACACACAACATACTAAAATCTCAAATTATTCTTGAGTTTGTTTCAAAAACATGAACTGATGAAAAGTCTTAAGCAAGTCTAGGGATCTTTTTAGGAAACTTAAAGCCTGATTTTTACTTTTTATTATAATCTTAAAATCCCCAGCGTGAAAGCATTCCGATTTAGTCATATGGGGACGCGCATAGCAATATGTAAGTCGAGCTCTAGGAAAATGAAAATGATTAATGTATTAAATGTAGTATTTTTTAATTCGTTTTTTTTTTGGCGTTTCGGTGCTTCAATGATATAACACGTACAGTCCAGGAGCCTCGGTGGCCGAGTGGTTAAGGTAGTTCGTCTACTGATGATCCCGTGGTCTGTCAACACTGAGGTTATGTGTTCGAGTCTCACTGCGGGCAGGGTGTACTCGACTCCAATCATAATTGACAAGGATTGCCATATTTCCTACCGAAGGTCGGAGGTTCTCTCCGGGTAATCCGGCTTCCTCCCCCAATAAAAACTGGACGCCATGAGATAGCTGAAAAAATATGCTGAAAGTGGCGTTAAACATCATTAAACAAACAAACAAACGTACAGTCCTACCTTAAGTTTAACATATAGCAGTTATCCAAGCACAGTTCACAATTTTAAAGACTTTATTCGTGTAATGTGTGATATTCCTTTTCAAACTTTTTAAATTATTAACAAAGGCTTGGCATGATCGATTTTAGTATTAACTTGACAATATCAGGGAAACAAAGACATCTATTTTACTAAGAGCAGAAATAAATACCATAACAATGCCGTTATTGCACTAAATATTCTTAAATTTCACATTGTTATCGAAATAGAAGAGACTTTTAAATGTCATGCTGAAAATCATAGGCAACGAAGAAATGACATTTTATACACTTGAATAATGTATGATGATGCTGAATGAATGAACGCAATAAATAATATTTCTGAGTTTAGAGCACAAAATTTAAAGCTACCACTGATACATTAAGGAGAACAAACAGATTAACCACTAACACATTCAAGATGAAAAAACATTATATATAGTCATCAATGACTCATTCAAGAACTATGTAGAGCCGAACTATTGCTAGTGTCACCATTTTTTTAAACATAAATGAAACACACAAAATATCTTTAAACATTCAAAGAAAAGAAAGTCATAAACATAATAAGTGAAATAGTTACTAGAAATAACACTAGCACCTTCACTACCGCATGTCGGGGGTTTTCTCCGGGTACTCCGGCTTCCTCCCCCAATAAAAACTGGACGCCATGATATAGCTGAAACATTGCTGAAATTGGCGTTAAACTCCATCAAACAAAGAAACAAAAACACTAGCACGTTCATGAAGAGATATATTAAATATTCAATAAAACAATGCATTTCTAGTGGTCAAGGTCATAGAAAATATTTAACAGCACCAACACTGACTCATTAAACTATAACGCTTATCAAAACTCTTAGAAATCTGATAAAAGAACATATATTCAATATCTTCAAGACCAACAACTTTAAAACCTAGCACAATAGTAATATTGTCTTTCTCATATTATGATTAAACAAACAAAAAATACGTTTGTATTGAAACGTATTTATAATATATATTCATCTCATTGAATTTGTCATTTTTATTGGTCGAATGTGGTCACATGTTCATATTAAAGAATCCCGACCATAATTTGTAACGATTATAACATTACATGTTGTAGAGTAATATATCAAAACAATAACGCACATTTGCATAAATTGTGTAATTTATTTCCCCATTTCTTGATATTAATGTTCAACAAATGACTAAAAATAATTAAAAAACACGTAACAGGAAACATGTGACTACTGTTTTAGAATATGGGGGTAATCGGGTAAAAATTAACTGCGCTCACCTTTTATTTTATTAAACAGAGCATAAAAAAGTAAATGACACGTACAGCCACACCAATACACAGCATGTAATAAAAACAAGAGACGTGCTATCAAATAAATAAAGTACAGAAATAACCCAAGAAAAATCCAACAGAGAAATGGATACAAAATATAGAGACAAACAACATAAAGGCGTATAAAAAATCTGTATACTAAACAAAATACAGAAACAAACAGTAGGAGAGCGTGTATTATATCTGATTACAAAGGTAAGAAAAACAAATAACACGACTTAGATGAAACCGTCATGGATTAAATTACAAAAATAATAGTTCTACGTGTAGTTTGGAATATATTCAATGCAACAACAGTTACCGAAATCCAGCAAAATTGCGAACAATAAAAGATCTCAATATTACCACATTTGACATACACAAATTAAACTATCTTTTAATGTATTTCTGTAAACAAAAATCCGTTATATTACTATTACTTGATTAGTGTCTTGATAAAGCATAATTTATTCTTAATTATAGTATAATATATAACTATATGCACGTAATACATTATAATATTTCTAAAAAGATGTTAAATTTGAAATTGCGATACATACATACAGGTTGAAAAAAAATCTTAAAAAAACAAAATTACATAAAATTACATAGAAAGAAGAGATTGCACTCACTGGATATCGAATAATTTTTCTCTGTGGTATACTACTGGATTTAAAACTGTTCCAAGTAAGTCATCGGATAGACTAAAACTAAAAAAAAACACAATTGCAATTTACTTTAAAAATATAGGGTGGTTTTAAGTTTGCTCTTGTAAACCTATTACACTGGAAAAGAAAATTGATGGCGTTTAAAATTACCCACCCACAGGCGCAATCATTTATAATATGCCTCCATTAAGTAAACTACATCCAAGATGTACCGCATTAGATATCTATTACTAACAGAGTATTAAATGAAAGTGAAGTAAATTTTAACCAGAATTCTAGATTTTATGCCAGGTTTAAATATTCCGATTGTTGGTAAATTGTAAATTATGTGTTCTTATTCGTTCCATAATCTTATAGTAGAAAAGAGAAATTATATGATTGATTTCGATCCTTTAATTCCGTTGTCTGTCATGAATTCGTAAATAAAATAAACAATCTTGTAGCGAATGTTGCGAAAACTATTTTTTCTATGTCTTTCTGATTGTAAAGGTTCCCTTGCTATTTAAAAACAAAGTTTTTTAATGATAGCAAATTTGGATAACCCAGTTCCAATACTTAACGTTTAATTTGTTCTTTTCTATTAATATCTCCGTTGTTACAAAAATCCAACAATTCACAGGCATATTTTAGATTAGGCAAAATAAATGTACATATTTTTTCAGAGGGAAATTAAAACTTTCTCAACACTGATATTTGTCATAATTCCATTTACAATATGAGCCTAATGCTATGCCTAAATGTTAACTGTTATCCATATATTTGATTTATTTACATGCTTATTGATATCAATATCATAATTATTCGTACAACTAACAGGCTTTATGGTAATTGAGTAAAATATTCTCAACTTTTTCACCACATTTTATTGTAAGCTAGTTATAAAATTGAATAGGTTCGGGAATTAATTAAAATACAATAAGTTTCCATGAATTGTTTTTTTAAAAATATATGTTTGGATTCATAATATGTGTGGATTTTTATTGTCATTAACATAGTATGTATGCTTTACCTGAAAGAGTACCCGCCAAGCCAAGCTAATTTACTTAGTATCAAATAATATGAATAACGTTCTTTTTAATTACAACAAGTTTATCCAATACCCACAAAATATAATACCAGCAGTGTATTATATTTTGTGGGCATTACTAAATTCTACACACAATGTTCTTATAACGAAGCAAACCAAAACTTCTTGATATTTAGTAAAAATTGCGTCCAAATGTTACGTTGTTTTCTGCTGGATAGTTTACATATAGTAATGGAAGGTATTTTGAACACACCCAATGATAAATGACTCCATTTTAAGGCTGAACTGAACCTTTCACAACCAGCCGCCTCCACAACCTTCACTCCTTCGGCCTATGGTTTTCGACATCTTTTTCTATTTCAGCAATCGGCTGTTTTGTAATCGTTAGAATTATTCTTCCAGCGGATATATTGTTAAGGAATACAATATTTTCTCTCACAATACTTTTACTATGCTTAATAACATCGGATACTTGCTTCATCGTACGTATTTGTGCGCTATCATATTACCCTAGAAATGGACTCAATCCGAATATATGGGAAGAGATACCCTTTCAACTACAACCTTTTATTGGTTTTAGTCATGCAATATTTGTAGGATTTTAGAGATCCATAGCCACACTTCTGTCGTTTTGGTAAAAGCAGTTCTGGACAAAGATAAAAAATATTGTGTTCCATAAGCATCATACCGCTTGTTGTTATGAATTATGTGACAATTAAGAAAAATGTTATTTCGGTAGATGATGACACTTACATACATTTATCTGAACAGCTAGCGACCAGGTATGTGCAACGTATTTGTAATATTTTAGGAACATCCTTGTTGCTGTTGATATGATGAAATATGCAAGACCTCGAAAGGTAACTTTCACAATGTCCTCCAAGAAAGAAATGAGAACAACATGGACAATGTTTGTTATTACTGTAATATTTTGATGTGAATGCTATCTGGAAGAATTATTCTTTTGTTAATAGATACAAATGGGTTCCCTGGTCAATCCTTTGGTACATACATTGTGATCAGCCAGATCTTAAAAATAATCAACGCATCATGCAACTTTGTCATATACGTTACAATCAGTAAGTTCCGTAGAAAAAATTACAAAAATACAACCAACACAAAGAATTTATTATACTAACGGTTAACCTGTAACAAAACAGAAGAAGTCATGAGTTTGTGAAACTACAATTTGAACCAAAATTGTATTAATAATTTTCGTTCAACTTAATACAGAAAAAGATAAGAACTTAAACATTCAAACGTGATTGACAATTTTGATCAATTACTATCTCTTCTAAGCATTGACTTACCTGTTAGGTGGTATATTTTAATACCACAAAAGAAAGTTTGTCTTCATTTAAGACATTTGTTGCTTGTTGTATTCTTGAGCTCATATCAGCCATGTCTGTGTAATTAGTACTTGGTATATATTTTTTTTCCTTTGTATATTTTTCTAGCTGTCTAAAAAAGCTTGATCTGAAACACATAATACGAACTTAATATGAAATTGCATTCTGAGCAATTTCAATAACGATTTATCATCAATGATCATACAAGACTAAGTTTGTATTGTTATCAAGGTAAGATGTAAGAACTCATACTGATAATAAATTAAATACTACGGGTAAAACATCTCAATAAAACTACAACTGCATTCATTCAACCGACATTTGAAAATAGTGCTATTTTAGACTTTACCAGAAAAGTGGTTACGGCTGCTATGTTTCAGCTAAACAATATCCTATCATTTTACATAGTAGTCCAAGCAGAGAAGGGTATATGCTTATATGTTTTTCTGAGTGTGGTTTAACGCCACTTTTAGCAATTATTATTTCCCCAACCTTCGGTGGGAAGGTGGAAATACTTTTCTCTTAAGATTAAAGTTAACAACCATACTTGCTGAGACTCGAGCCCACAACCTGAGTCCTGACAGGCACATGATCAACATTTGGATGACCCTAGTTAACCTAGATTCTCTGTTAGATCCTAGTTACTTTGTTAAGGATTTGTGTTGTTTATCGTTGTTTTATTGTCCATAATTATTACGTTTACTGTTGTACGGAAATCAGTTGTATTTAAGCCACCTTTGTCATATGTTGGTGTCTCCGTTTATGTGTTTTTGTTAGAATGTTGTCTGCTTGTTTGGAATAGGGGAGAGATTTAGTGCTTTTGTGAAAATATATAGCTGTAAAATGTGGTCTTTAATTTTACAGCGATACAATGTATTAGAAATTCAATAAAAGTTTTCTCAATTATTTTCTCCTTATTTATAAAGTGTTTAATGGATAACCTATTTATAAAATCCGACCATGAATCAAAGGGCACAACAGTCTTTTTGTTTTTATAACACAGAAATACTAGATGTTTCGTCATCATGTGATTTGGTAACAAGCACGTAACCCACTTAAGTATGGTTTGGGCTTTCCGTATTGTAACCTGACAACACCAAACACATTAGATTATTCTACTCGCTACTCTATCTGGGACTTTCTGAGCTGTGTGTAATAAAAGAGAACAAACTTAAACTATTAATCACGCATAAATATACGTGGAACACCCATGTGTTTTATTCTGCATACATAAAGTGTAATAACAACTACAGCACTCAAAACAACAAATGTATTTTCATATAATAAATTGTTAAAATTAAACTTTCAAAACAATAGTTGTGATTATGACATTTTTTGCTAACTTACATATACTCACTCAAAAAAGAAACGCAACATCGGATACATTTTTTCAAATCATTTTTTGTGGACAAATATCCTATAAATATTCAAATATTTATACACAGCATCATAATTACACCTTAAGTAAGGGTTTCTAGGTGAAACCATTTGAGTTCATCCACCCGTGATTGACTGTGGTCAAAATCTGGAACACACTATGAATTACGTATTGCTTAAAACAGAGTCGACTTTCACGTGCAAATCATGGGTATTTTTTAACTCAGACAATCGGTATAAAACCAGCTATTTCTTTTCTTTACTTCATAAGTAAAATAAAAATTTCTGATGAGGTGACGCTATGCCAAGGTTAGATGCTGTTACCCGGAATATCTATCGGTCGAATCGAAGCCGGGGAATCACAGAACATTGTTGCCAGAACGTACAATGTTCATCGTAGCACAATTGGTATAAGACCGACCGACTATGTTTAGCGCGTCCGCGTCGGGTGCAGGATCGTTACATAAAATTATTTAATGTACGGCACAGGACTATTGCTGCAACAGAAACAGCTATGAAGGTCCTTGGGTTGCACCGTATATCACCACAGACAGTATGCAATCGGTTACGCTCTCAGTGATCGCGGGCAAAAAGACCTTACGTCGGAGCAACACTTAGACGCCAACATCACCGAGCAAGGGTTAGATGCTATACTAACGTCCGTGTATGGAACTTACAGAACTGGAAAACAGTTCAGCGATGAGTCACGATCTCCGGATCTTAACGTCCGTGGGATAAACTGGATCGGCGCGTGCGCCAACGACAACTACGCCGCATAATCTGCATCAATTAGAGCAGGCACTTCAGTATGATTGGCAGAGAAAACCGTGTGATCGTACTCAACGTTTAATTCAATCCATACCAAAACGAGCAATGGCACAAAAAGGCATCCGAGAGCAACACAGTCTGTCCTTTTAAAATGAAAAATTATTATCTCTAAGCACAACAACTCTATTTGATTGAAGGTAGTTCTTTACATAAGTTAAAACTTGATACAGAATACTTCAAGTGCATAAACGACATATTTCTTGATAATTAGAATGTTAATAATATTTTTTACTTCATACGAATTAGAAAACAGACCAAACAAACAAGTCATACATATAGACACTATTTAGTTAAATTATATCTTTTAAAAAAAAAGTATAACGAAGATTAACCACTCATTCGAATTGTTGACATAGATGTTAGTGTGTAAGATGCTTGTCAAAGATTCAATGTAATACATATAATAGAAAAAACAAACGAACAAAACAACAGACGTATCAGACGAACTACCAAAAAGCATCATGTAAATTATATCAGACTGATGCCCCGTGTATATGTACATTGAGTTGGCATTGAGTGTAAATCTATGCACTGCACATTCAAACACGTTTTTGCGTTCACATTAAAACGTATTCAAACAAGAATTAAATTCGAATTCCCATCATTGAATTTGTTTTCAAAGCCCGTTTGCAATTACCGATTCGAATTGAATTTTCCTGTGAATCTTTGATTGAAAATTAATTCCGATTTATAACAGTGCACGCTGGTGACAATTAATAAGATGAATTTGTGCGGTTTTTTTTGTTTGTATAATATTATGTGTATATAATACATTTACTTACAATTATATATTTTCATAATATATGAAGTCACAATAAATCAACGTCTGCATTTTATTTTGAGTGGTTGTGCATTATCGTGCATTATAGATTTGTTAGTGGTTGATTCGTTGGGGAGGAAATGTCTTTCTATATACTAGACCTATTTTATGCCTTATTCGATTTAGCTGTTATTATACGTGTGAACTAAAACCAAATTTGAATTAATAAAAGGATTATTGCAAGCGTGCTCTATGCGAATAAGAACACGGTCAGAGCTTATATAACGCAAACTTTTATACCGCGCGATCGCGAAGTGTAAATTGAAGACAAATATAAAGTGTGACCATTTTTTATTCGCATACATCCCGCTTGCAATAATCTATTTCGATTCTAATATGTCCATCAAATGTTCTAAAATTTCGAAGCGGCTCTAAGAGAACGCTTTCAATGGAAATATCGCTTTTTCAAACTAATAAGATATATCCAAAAAAGTACGTTAAAGAAAATAAAATTGACATAAACATGTATGCTCGTCTTTTTATTGAATACACGTACCTTTAAAACAAAAAATATTGAAAAAATCTTAACGAAATTACATTTTTCAACTTTGAAATTTTCAATCGAGCGTTCTATGACGTCGAAATTCTAATTGTGACGTCACAACGGACTCAAAGGTTTATTAGAAACCTAATATGTTCTCAAAGCGTATAACGACGTAGATTAGTTAGAAAAATAATGTATCATCTGAAAATCACACAGATTTGATTTTTGAGCCGTCCCACCTCGGGAATCGAACTCGTGTCAGTTTATAACATCTATGGCTACTGCGCCTAGCATGTAAACGAAACTATATGCTCGCATATGTATAATTGCTTAAAGATTCATTCTGATTGTATGAAAATCGTTGTAATTAAAGCTCAGGTCGCACAAAAACATTGTGTATGTAAATGACATTTTCAACCAAAAGTAACAGTTGGCCAGTGAAACTCCGTTTTTTAGCGGACGGATCTGATCTAGAGGTTACACATCTGTCTTTACATGCTAGACGCAGTAGCCATAGATGTTAAAAACTGACAATAGTTCGATTCCCGAGGTGGGACGGCTAAAAATCAAATCTGTGTGTATGATTTTCATAGTGGAAATCACAACGACATTGTTTGGTTAATTCATTAGACACTTATAAATATCATTTATCTTAACTATGTATCTTTAGTGCATTTCTAAAGATCCAATGTTGAAATACAATCAGATGTTTGGCACATATTAATAGACAATTATAAATAGAAATTCAAAACGAAACTATATGCACGCATCTGTATAATTGCTTACAGATCCATTCTGATTGTATGAAAATCGTTGTAATTAAAGCTCAGGTCGTACAAAAACATTGTGTATGTAAATGACATGTTCAACCAAAAGTAACACAAGGCCAGTGAAACTCCGTTTTTTAGCGGACGGATCTGGTCTAGAGGTTACACCTCTGTCTTTACATGCTAGGCGCAGTAGCCATAGATGTTATAAACTGTTATAAACTGACACGAGTTCGATTTCCGAGGTGGGACGGCTAAAAAATCAAATCTGTGTGTACAGATGATTTTCAGAGTGGAAATCACGACGACATTGTTTGGTTAATTCATTAGACACTTATATTTATATATATTACATGTATTATATCTACACAATTGTCAGAGTTAAATAAAGAGTTCTGGCAATTAGCCATAGGGATATAGTCAAATGCAAAATATCAATAGGCTTTCAATTTATATTAAATTCATCTATAAACAATTCATAGATAGCAATTCTCTGCAATTACCACATGTGATGTAAATGTCATAAGGGCAACAACAGTTAAGAAACAATACAGATCTTGCAACAAAAGGTCGACATTCTAAGTTATTGTCAACCAAATGATAGCTACACATTGCAAGCTTACTTTTTGGAAAATGTGAATGATTACATGTTGATGCCCCAGTGCTGCATCATGCCTTTTTAATGGCATAATTTCTCACTACAGTTGCTGTGTGTTTTCGAAAATTCGTTACCGGCCAGAAATTTAAATAAAAATAATGCAGACGGTTTCATATTGTATTCCACTAAGTTTTAGTCAATTCTATATCCCTTAGTTTTCGATTGCCGTCCATTTAGAGTTTGACAATAATCAATTATGTCCTTCTTAAGAGGTGGACATCCATAATTTTCAACTTGGGTGTATTGTCTTTTCCGGGGGCTTTAGACGACCCAAGCAAGTTGAAAATTTTAGACGTCAAATGATTTAGGAAGACACAACTGCTAAACAACTTTAATAAGATTAATATGAATAGCATTTTTAAATAACGCATGTCTAATAGTGATAAACAACAGACATGCATTACATTTTTTTGCAAGCCGCACTGGTGACTACGATACTACAAGTAAGAGAAATAAAATGTTAACAAATTAATTAAGGTCCAAAAATTTTTCGCCATACATGCGTTATACTATATTAACCTTTGTTATGACAGTTTAATATAATGGTTTATCAAGTACAATTAATGTGATGTCTATATATACCTCCCTGTAATTTTACTGTATTTAAATAGTCGTTACATATTGTTGTCAAACAGGTCTACTGTTATTACCCAAGTACAATGCTGTTGTGAGCAATTGTAAAACGCAAATATAAAAAAGTCAATAAGAACAGTTAATTATCTATCCGATGACAATTTGATAGATAAATGTATTTATGCCATGTTGTTTTTCATAAATAAATCACGTAGCTTCTTCCTTATGTGTCATTGTAACCGGTCGAGGATATTATATTGCAACTCTACATATAACACATTAAATGTAATAATTGTTTTTAGAATTTACAAGTGTTGATGAATATGTTGAAGCCTTTTTTTCAAAAAAAAAAGGATTACTATGCGTTAAAATGTAAAAAATCTGTCTTGAGAGTTTTTTTTAAGGACACAATTTTAAAATAGGAAAATCTATCAAAACTACAAACTGCCGAAGTTATTTCTGTTGTTTATTATTTACTTTTAAGTACGTTTTGCATGCACATTTAAACATGTTCATTTTTAACTGCAGTTGTTAAAATTTATGCACATCGTATATCAATGAAAAATGTTGCATTTGGAATACATTATGCGTTTCTCCTGTTGCGAAAAAATGTAAAAAAAAAATAACTTTTACATTGGGTAAATAGCTTTAGCAAAGGAAGCAAAGGAACATAATGTAGTTATACCTTTAACTATTGCTTTCCCGAACTTAGCAAAGACAAAACACGACAAACATGACACAAAAAAGCAAAAGGGCAAATAAAAAGACCCAGAAATAAACCCCATCTACGTTATGACAGCAGCCATAACAACTACGTAGATACGACCTTACCTGCTAGAGGCCCCGACGTGTCTTATAGTTTATCGTTCATTTTGACTCTTCAGAACTCATACTTATTAGGTTTGCTAGGAGCAAAGGTAAACAAACTTTAAACTAGTTATCATATGTCTTTATTCATTTGTATGTTATCTTCATGCAGTAAGGTAAAGCAATAAACCGAAATGAAAAACGTAATCATAAGCCGATACCAATCTATGTTTTATGTTGGATACGGACCGCTTTTTAAATCGGGTATTATATTTTATGAAAACATTTGAAGTATGTCAGTGATAATCTTCTTTTTTGTTTCATTAACAACTGAATTTATTTACATTAAACAAAAATGTAACATAAAAATGTATAATATATATTTTTCGATAGTAAATATTTGCATAAGACGTAAGACGTATGGTATAAATTAATTAAACAGTCATTTGTTCTGAAAACAAATGAGAAGTTTTTTCCCAATGTTCCTCAAAAGACAAAAAATATATGTTGCTATGGTCTTTTATGTCGGTTGCTAAGCACAAAAATGTACTTCCAGTCATAAAAATGAGTTATTTGAGTAAGAAAAGTGGTCCAGAGCCAACATATGTGGTTGTTAAGGACTTTTATGCCCGTTGCTATGGCCACTTCCTGTCATGACACGACACGTTTCAGTAAAACACTTCATTTTGATTCTAAAAATATATGATTGATAAGGACTTGCTATTACAGTTACTTTGTTGCTATGCTATGACTTTGACCTACGACCTTTGACTTTTGGCTCAAACTGAAGCGAAACATTCGCAGGCAGTAATACTAAAAAATTTTAACAATATTGATTCATAGTCTCTTGACCTATGTGTAAACCAGAAAGAAATCTAACCGATTTGTGCTTACAAAGTAAGAAGTTGTTTAAAAACTTGTGTACTCGTAAAATGGTAAACACGTGAAATATATATTGATTGATTCAATGTTCGTAAAGTCCAGCGAGCAAATTAACAGATAATTCATGTGTCAATAATATGGTGACAACAAATTTCAACGAATGAATAAAAACTACTTATGTATGTCTCCAAAAGGAATCCATGAGACCTTTTGGCTTTGTTGCATGTATATACTTTGAGGTATTATTTTCCTTTGTTTTTGTGCAAGAACATGTGCATAAAACTTTGGCTTTCTCGTTTTTGAAAATTGAAAAAAAAACAGATTCAGTTCCTTGTACGGTTATATCTGTTGCACAGGTAAAACTGATGAAAACCTCAGTGACTGTAAAACATTGAATGGAATCCAAGGGCTTTGTTTTGCAAACTTGGGGAATGCTGACAATGGTGTATCAAACGCGTAAATTACATATGTAAACAATTGAACGAATTACGAGTTACAATCAATATGTGTAGAAAATCGAATGCCTTATCTCGTTTCGAATTGTTTTCTTTAACAATTCCATTGAGAAAATAATTAAGCAGGACCTGCAGATGGAGTATACATCTCCTTATTGATTCAGGGCCTGTATTTTCATTTCGATCTCTTTAGTAGAGGGTGTCTTCCGACATAAAGCTATTTAACCTGGTGTTACCAGTGGCAAGATTGACGTCTTCACTTAGCAAATGGTACCCTCGCCATAATTACTTAGTTGACCGTTACGGTATATATGTGTCACAAATGACCATTTAGTTTTTTAACAGAATCTATATTTTAAAAACTAACCGAACTTCAGTTTTCAATATTCGCACATAGGGGAACATGAATATATTTGTAGGCATATACACCAACAGGTGTGAAAATTATCCAATGCACTAATAACATGATTCTTAAAAACTACATCTGTTGTCAATCAATCAGATTTCTGGATTATCATATAATGTGTCAATTATTTGCTAACAACTACATTTCATTTTTATGCATACAATGAAAGCCTGCTTTTCAAATCGCAGTATTAACCCGTTCGCTTTCAATTTTACCACTTTATAATCGTCAGCAAAAATGACTGTAAACAATACTAAAGGCAGAAATTTTGACCGTCAAATGAACAATTTGTTTACGTTACAGTTATAACTTGAGATTTTAATGTGTGGATCAACGTTACAGAGATTTTGACGTTTCTTCAACATTGCTCTGTTACTCAGTAATTGTATTTGTAGGGATTGGCCAACAAAAATGTGGTCAACGTGCGAAGTATTAATGTAACAGACAGATGATAGCCTTGAGACATAGAACACCACTAAATATATTGACACTTGAAGGTTTTATCATATAATATTACTCAGAATAATGTTGATATTTATTTAAACATGACACAATTCTCATAGGAATACTTTTAGCACACGGAAATATTAAAAGAAGGCCGCATTTCTTTTCACTGGGGAATATCAATACCATAACCTTGGTAAAGTTAAGGTCTCTAAGTAAACTTTTTTGTGATACATGTATTTAGCTTAACATTGGAAAAAAATGGTAAAATCCCGACCAAAACAACAGGAGCTGGTTGTTAATAGACGATTACAAACTCAGATTTAGGCACATACACAATACACAAACCAGAAACAACACGCGTAAATATATATATACATATATATATTGTCTTTGTTCTACCATATGTCTTTCGTCTTTTACTATTGAATGTGTTATACTACGGTCTAATTACAATAGTGCTTTAATAACACAAAGTGTATATCACATTTTGATGTGCCTAAGTAATCTTTATGTAAATATTAAGCGACACGTATTATCAAATAAACATTAATATTGAATAAGGTGAACACAAATTGATGGAGATTACATGAATAACCAAACAATTGCGTTTTCTTTATTTGTGGAAATCGCACATAATTGCATTTCCGTCATTGTTCATAGATATCCTTAACATGGAACATGTAGGCTAAATATTTCATCCAACGCAATACATTACACAAAGCTTAACCTGCAATAGTATCGATTAGTGCCAATTTGCAAAATTGTTTGTGGCTTAATGTTATCATTCCATCAGAACTTATACACCGTTGCAGATATTTTCTCTTATCACTCATGTGGGTTGTGACTAAAGTCGCTTTAAAAGAAATCATTGTACTTTCTATGTACATAAAAACTGCATCAAGAAATTAATGTACATTTTACAACGCTCTATGCTTTTTTTTAAATGCATTGCTCGATATATTGGTTACTATTTATTATATTCTTATATGACGTTTATATTTTCTATAACTTGATATTGTCTATTATATCTATTTTCACTAATTGCCCGTTTTTGAACCAACAAGCTAACTTAATCATGATTTTTAATTGTATTCTTCATATGTGGTTATTAAATATCTTGAAAGAAATAAGTACCAAATATTTCACAACATTAGTCTTTCCGATTATCATTGAATTCATTATATACTTCGGTCAAGACACTCTGGATCTTTATTTGAAGTGTTTACGTCCGATTATTTCCTTATTTAGAATAAAATGGAATAATGGAACGTCGTAATTACCGGATGTGACAAACAGACAAGGAAATCGACCCAAGTAATTGTCATGATGCGTATCCAGAACAGTTACAAGTACGAAATTGGGATATGTTGTTTTTGAACAAGCTCCTCACACAATTCTGTAATAAATACATCGAAACACAAAATACTTGAGAGTAAGAAGAGATTATTACTTTTAGCATTTTAATGCATACGATTGTGTTATTACATAAAGAACATAGATAAAAATCTATACAAGAAGGAATAATTGCCCAATAAAACCATTATTAGTAGGTTTAATTTTACACGATGATTAAATACTGTGAAGCATTATAGGATTTTAAACCAAATATAAATAATAGATGCTTATGTACTATTTAATTGTATTTTTAAGTTTTTCAACCGACATAATATTTTATTGCAGAATTGTACTTTAACAAATGTATGGGAGTTGTTAATTGTTCTTCTTGAATGCCTTTATTAGGAAGAAAAGTATGTTTCTGCACAGTTATAAGAAGCCTGTTCAGCCTTGAAAAATACTTTAAAATCGATCTTTAAGGATGCTGTTATACAAGCTACTCCAAAGGTGAAGTGAATCAGACGTGATACAGAAAAGATCTATTAAATAGCATGCAGTCTCGATCAATCTTTCCAGGAAATAGTGTTATGACGTTTTTACGGTTTTATTAACTTTTTAGACCATTATACTTCTATTCCGCATAAAAGGTTTCAAAAGACTGCATTACATTGCTACACTACAAAAACAAAATTAATCAGGTACTTAAAAGCTTGTATTTTCTATCGTGTTTTCGTTGATACGGGACGTTTGCTGTCGGCAAAGCATAGCATAACACGGGTTTAAAGTTGCAAAATTGAAGTCATAACTTAGAAGATATTAATGCCTTTGATGTCTGGTGTTTTGGCATGCAACGAAACCCTGTTTAACAAACCATTACTTTTGAAATGCCTGTACAAAGTCAGGACCATTGCTGATGATGCTACAGTTTTCATTGGTGGTTTTTAAGTTTGTCGGTTCTAGGATTATGATTTATGGATTGTATTTGTGAAGGTTTTTTGGTGTTCGTAGTTTGTTAATACCTTCATTTTTATACCACTAACAAACATCTGTGTAAATATGATCATAGATTTTTGTTTTTGACAAAACGAAATAGCTAGGTTTTTGAAAAAATGAAGGGATCTTCGTTTTTACTGAACATCTTGCTGATGACCAATTACTTTATTTCTGAATTTTGTGTATAATTATTTTCTATTCTCATTATCAAATGATGCGTGCCAATCTTTATATCTTTAATCGTAATAATTTGAATAAGTACTGTTAGTCTTTAATGCCGAAATGTCACTTTCAGGTTGTTGGCAATAAGGACCTAAATATTTCTCAGTTGCTGCCTTATTTAGATACAGGTAAACACCAGGATATGTTTTCTGACAGTAAAGGTCATCGTACATTAGCAGATGCTTATTTTTGACAAATAAAAACTGCTCACCGCGTATGATCCTTTTGATAGGGCTATTTTCTACCGGTAATTTTGTACTATATTAAAACGGAACTGTAAAAAGTCTGTTCAATACTTTTCGGGCAATGTCGGTTGCCGTTGATGCGCTAAAAGTCTTACGGTTAATCCGAATACCAATGAACATCGCAAAAGCGAACAACCTGATGTAAACACCGTAAGGTCCATTTGGAAACATACATGGCTGTTACAATGTTAAATGTCCATGCCATATAGTCAATAACGATTTATGACATGAAAACACAAGAGGCATAGTATTAAATATGGACAGGGTATCGCCGATAACTTTTTCTAATGATTTTTTGTAATGAAAAAGTACTATATTGAATAAGACAAAAATATGCAAGCTAAAAACGTAGCTAATAGTATACATCTATTTGTTATTAATTTGACAACCATCATTCCTACCTTTATACTTTTTTAACAATTTTTGTAAATTGAAATTGGTTTTGTGAGATGAATAAATACAGATGAGAACTGAATTGGATTGTAGTAACACATTTGTAAAATTAATAAGTTTTGATATAATTGTCACAATACATTTATTCCATTGGTTTAGCACAACCATTTAGAATGATATAGATGATACAAAATGTTACATGCTTTTTTTCATACTTTCAGTTATCGATTTATTCAGTTGTATTGTGGACATGGTATGAATATTTATTGTGGTACTCCGATTGACAACGGGATCAATACATCAAAAAGTACCCCTTGAAAGCAGAACATTAAAATTAGAAGTCGGAAAACATTTACATCTGAAAAGTTTTTCGATACGCGACATTTTTATATATTATTACGTGTCTAGATGTTGTTATTGTTTTTGATCACAAGGTTTGATGTAGAGCATTCAGTGCAAAAAATCGTGTATTTCGGTTTTAGTTCATTTTCTGGACAGCCTGTTATAATTTAACCAAATTAATCCAAAGATAAAAGCAATGTGTGTGTAACTCTGCCGCAATAGTATGTGACATTAACCAGACACAATCGTGACAATTCAATTAATTACATAAAGAGAAATAACGAGGATAACAATCAAAGTTTTTAACAGTCAAATAAAATTAAAATTCGCATTTTTCAGGTACATGAAATTAAAAATACATTTTAATTTTTAATGCTTCTAATTAATGCCTTAAAAGGTAGGATGCTCATGTAAATGAATTAAAAAGAACACTAGCAAGGAAAAACCCTATCAAACAACAAGAGCTGAAAGTTAAGGTACACGTACAAACCTGGATGACGAGAAACATTTGAAACTCAAAAATAAAAAAAAGTATGCGAGTTACCCAAATCAAAAAAACATTGTTGCTTTCAGGTGCTTTAGACGTCTTAGGACCTATATGTTTACTTTTATTTGTGTCATTTCTAATAAAAGTCAAGTCAAGGAAAAAGAAAGACTACATATTATTCATTTAAATTTTCCAACCGTATTGGATGGATCAACTCCCCATAATGACCACTTAAGTAATGGCAACGACCATAGAACCGCTTAAAGGAAAACATTAATCTAGGTTTTTGTTTGTTTTATGGTGTTTAACGCCACTTTCAGCAATTTTTCAGCTATATCATGGCGTCCAGTTTTTATTGGGGGGGGAAGCCGGAGTACCCGGAGAAAACCCCCGACCTGCGGTAGGAAAAATTAACCTAGGTACAATAAACACTTTTCCAGTAGCTTAGTAGTCAACAACAGTCACCGGTGTAGAAAATCATATTACTGGACGCAGAGAATAGAATACCGTTTACGTCATGAAATGTTCACAACATACGCTGGGGCTGCTTAAATGTGGTTATCGATGAACAGGAAGTTTATCATTGGAACGTCGAATACCTCAAATTGGTCTCTAAGTCCAGTTTGTACTTTTCCAATGTAAATTTCTAAATGTCTTTGTAAGTGGCCGACCTTTTTCAGAGCCTCCAGAAATAATATGGTCAAAGTTCCAAAACCATCGTGGCCTTGTATTTGTCTATTTTGTTTTCGTTATGTTTTGTTTACAACTTTGTTGCTATGTGATTTAGTGAACGAATTGTAATATTTGCTTTGGTTTATTTGCTACTTAGTTAAACATGCGGGCAATATGGATCAAACAATGCTATTATTATTAATTTTACCCATGGATGTGTCTTTTGGAAAAAGTTCTGTGGATTAGTTTTTGATTGGTTTTGCATGGCTAACAGTCATTTATCTTTAATTCATAATTTGTATTTTAAAACAAGCGACTATTTTCTACGTCATTTTGGTTTAGGAGCCACTTTGATGCATTTATTGTTATTTATTATTAGTATTTATGTCTGTCTGTTTGTCAAAAAACAGAAATCATTACCAATCAGTAACTGTAGTCAGTATAACAATGTGATTCATAGTAAATATTCGTTTTATATCGTTCTTTTTAACTTACTGTTTTCAGTGCGCGTTAAAACAATTTCATCGCTTATGACGACTTTGCAATGCAAATAAAGAAAATGTAGCTCGATAACTTAGTTAAGTTTTCATAGCACAGAAAAAAATTTCTGTCATGTCCTCCTACGCATGTGTTACCTTGTGTCGTTTGGCCATTTTTTGCATCTGCTGAGGCATACTGTATGCAAAAAAAGTTTACTTGAGATACGACTGACATTTCAATAAATTTTAAAAAATGATTGTTTTCAAGACTCAGCCATGAGTGAAATATGATAAGAAATTCGGCAATAATATTTTCTTACTTCAAATTGTGCATTTCATATCAGCTATATATATTGTGTTAAACATACAGTGACATTTATATAGATAGATTCCAAACATGTTGACAAGATGTTTTAGAGGTTTATTTGTGGTCAAATGACAGATGGAAAGCAATTTTAGCTTGCAAATAATTATATTTTATTCTGTACTCTATGTGATTGATATTTGCAATTTCATCTGTTAAGTATGTTTTATTTTGCTTCGGTGATAAACAAAATCTCTAAGCACCACATTTAAAGTATTATGTATTTGATTTTAAGTACTGAACAATTAACGTAAGCGTAAAGCATTATATGGTGATTACTTAAAACGACTGTTCAAGGTTGTTGGGATGTTTGTCTTACAAAGTGTAGTGAAATTGTATATACCAGTTAATAATCTGTACTATTTATAGAAGCATTTGGCTTTCATATTGACCATGACCCGTCAACATGAACGATGACGGATCGTTGGAACAAACGTGAGAAAAAAAAGCATCAGTAAGCAGAAACACTGTATTTTAATTAAAGCGATATATTTAACCGTTATTAACTACCAATCAGTTTGTTTTAAAAGATTACATTTACTGATTTGTATTAATTTCTTTATCTGGTCATAAATAACCGGAACATTAATCATTAATGTATATTAATGGACTAATCCAAACAAAACAAAGCACAAAAACTACATGTATTGGCTATAGCTATTTTGATTGGTCTTAAATAACAGAGCAATAAATCAAATTAATGTATATTGATGGACTGTAACAAAAAAAAAATAAAAAAATATCGGTAACAGTTGCAAACTCACTGTTTACAGCAATTCTGAATGACTAGTACATCTATACCTACGAAAATAGCAAAGAAAACCGACCGAACAACAAGAGCCAAAAGCCAAGGGACAGTTACAAATCCGGATATAGACAAACATAACACAAAAACCGAAAACATTAAACACAGAAAGAGAGTAACCCGAACCCAATAAAAGCCATGGGTGCACTCAGGTACTCCGAACGAGTAAGCAAATGCCTGCCTCTAATTAGACACCCGTCGAGTTACTCGTTGTCTGTCTAGGGAAAAGTAAAATCATACTGGAATAGGAAACACTACCTAGCTTTCGGTTCACACGTGGTATAAAGTACTATTAACCTTACCTTCAGTCTTAAACATAATATTCTATAAGTTTTATTAGTTTTTAGTTTTTTGTTTCTTTAAAGTCATGGATAATCCAGTCAATATGTAACTCGATGCTGCGATATTCATGTTTTATTAAATATTAATTCAATCTTGATTTTATTATTTTGTGAAAAAGCTCTAACATTCGTTTTATTTCTAATGAACCGTTTTATGAAGATTGATATGCTTTCGACCTTTTGTCGTTATTATAGTTATTGCTGATGTTTCATCTGTAGTAGGTGGCATATAATAAAATCTTGTACATATCTTCCTGATTGAGTATTGAACCAGACATGGGTGTTCAGTGGACGAGCGGTTAATGCAATTGGTCTTATATTGACAACGTGCCAGTCAACACTACGATTGCGACTCGAGTCTAACAGTGAGCAAGGTTTACTTAATTCCAATCGGTTGTGGTCGAGCAATTAATGTAATTGGTTTTATTTTGACAAAGTGCCTGTCAACACTGCAATTGCGATTGAAGTCTCACTGTGAGTAGGGTGTACAGAGATCTAAGAAGATATCACATACATTTTAATTCTACTTATAATACGCCAGTAATTTAAAATAATAAAAAGGATACAATAAAGTGGAAAAAAATACCGTAGAATAGATAATACTGTTGAAAGATTATGATATATAAAATCTTAATAGCTATAGCATCGCCACAAAACATAAGAACAAATCACAAACGTTATACAGCACATCAGCAATATAGACCTGAAAAAAAGCCAAAAGAAAAACCTTTTAGCTCGTATGCAAATATGCAAACATAACTATCTCATTTCGCTAGGATTCAATTTTAAGAAAAGCAATTAAGACTTCCAAGTCTTTATGTCTGTCATATTGTAATGCTTTTTGAAAATGTTTATCTTAGTTCATCGTTGATGTTTAGAATGACAATATCGTTTTCCTTACCAAAAAGTACATAGTAAAGGCTTTAGATTAATCATAATGTTTAGCTTTTTATGACAACCTTGTGTTTTCCGCGTAATGTTTGGCTTCATTATATCATACCAATATTGGCATTATTATATACATGGTCATGCGTAATTCAGAGGTTAAACTTTACCTACAGCACAACAATTTTGCTCCTTTGTTAATTTTGGTTGATTTTGATCTCTACAGAGCTAAACAGATGTCACATTAAACGTTTCACACATCCTAAGGGTTTATACATATGTTCCACTATTAAACTGCTTTCATTGTTTAACTATGTAATCAGTGAAAACTTCTGCACGTCAATGTTGACTAAAACAAAAAGCGGATATTGTGATAAATATAATTAGGATTGCCCTTAATTACATTTTTGTCTAAAATCCATTCATTTTCCGTTTTTTAATTTGTCAACAATGGCCTGATTACGAATAAAGTGTTAAAATTATTGAATAAGACTTTGTGAAAATCTCAACTAAATGGCACTTTTATTAACTCAGAAAAGCACTTTAATATCGAAAGATATATGTCAACTCCCCGTATGCGAATCGCTCACGGGCTGCTTCACAACAAGTAATAGACATCTTTGTAGCTGCCTAGAGATACAACGGGACCTACATTATTACAGCAACCTTAATTGACGTCCAAGTTGTCTATTATTTTTTGAAAATTTGTAGATTAAAACAAATATTAAGATTAAGACGACACTTTTATTTGACACTAACTATTTTTGATGCTTTTCCTTTAAACTTTTAACACTGGAAATAAATTAACATTGACCTGGAATAACGATTTGCTTAATGTTTAATGCTTTCAGACAAAGATCAATTTTCTTCCAATTTATTTTGATTCAACCTTTTTAAATTGGTGGATTTTTAATTGCAGTATACCGAGTAATTGCCCAGATATGCAGTTCTTTCTTGATTAACAATAATTGACTACTTCATAACGATATTGCGTCAGTGACAGGGTAAATTTAAATTTAACCTGCAAATAAATATAATTCATTCTGGTCTATATCTGATTGATAATTGTTAATGCAACTAAATCCTTAAGTGTTTCCTTTTTTCTATCAATGACAAAACAAAAGTTCTAAATACAACATGTAAAGTATGTATTTGTTTTCTGAGTACTCATCAGACAATCTGGTATTTAACTTAGGGCTAAAAGATTATATAGTGATTACTTTAAACGACTGTTCAAGGTTGTATGGGTGTTTGTCATATAAATGCAACTGAATATACTTCATATAATAATCATTAATCTAAGTCATGAACAGAGAGAGATACGTTGCGCTGATATTGACCATGATATTTCAATATGAACAATAATAGATGGTTAGAAAAAACTTGTGAAAAAACATTCAGTACGGAGAAGCACTATATCTTAATTAAAGCAATGTATTAAACTGATTTTAACTACCATGTTCAAAGATTACAGTTGCTGATCAGTATTTATTTCTTTATTTAGAATGGTCATAAATAACAAATATATTAAATTAGTGTATATCGATTGACTGTAACAAAAAAAAAACAAAATAAAGTAATTATCGGTAACAATAGTAAACTCATTAACATTTTAAATCAATTTAATGATTAGTCGCAAGTTTTGGAACATTATCGATCCAAGTACAGCTATACCTAGCTTTCATTTTGTAATAAACCCTGGACAAGGCACCATTTATTTTAATCTCAATTTTGCAAAGACTTCGGGATTTCTTAAAATTTTCTGCTAAGTGTTTTCCTTAACAAGTTCATACTTATAATTGTATTTTTATAATGATGTAATTGTGCAATGCCGAAGATCAACTTTATTACTAGTTTTTTATAATATGTTCCTTTAATAAACTTGTATAATGGTTTAATCAATATTTGTTGGGTTCTTGGGTATTCAGTTGACATTTCTGCACGTCATTGCTAACTTAAACAAAATAACGCAAAGTAAAATGAATATATCTTAATTGAAGCCGAATGAAATCTATCGGCAATCCATTTAGAACTTACACATTTTCAGACTGACTATAAATTTTTTAACGATGGCATGAATACAGACCAAGTGTCATAATTCAGCAATTAGACTTAGTAGAAATCCCAAATAAATGGCGGAGAATGTAAAAAATATTTATTAAACGAGGAAAGCAGTTCAACATCGAAAATAAATATAATCTGCGCCTGTGAATATCGTTCCCGGGCTGCTTCATTACATATAATGGACCTCCGTGTAAGACGCCGAAGAGAATAAACGAGCCACATTATTGTATCTACCTGATTCATGCTTAGCATTGTCTTTTATAAAACGAGGGAAATTCTCTATGAATGTTGTTTATCAAAATAAATATTAAAAATCAAAATGATACTTGTGTTTGACACAAATAAAAATTTTTCAACGCGTTTCTATTAAAACTTGTTCATTTCAAATGTACTCCTGTCTACCACGATCCGTTTAATAATCAAATAAAACACCTTTAAGACTTCTTGTGAGCATTTATAAATACGCAATATGTATTTATTACCGTTTGATTTGTATTTTAAGGCGGTAAATACACATACTCGCAATATAAATGTGTTAAAGAGAATTGTATTACTGGCTTTGTGACAAATTTTGTAATTATCAAAAGCTAAACTGAGATTTTCGAACAATGTGGTTGATTTTCTTAACCTATCTCGAATAATATGTATCATATTCCATTCGTTATGTATTAAGTTGCATGAGAGTGGCAAAAGATGAATTGTTGTGCTACAGATAGACTAAAATGTTTAAGAGATCAAAAGCGTCAATGAAAATGATGACCTTTTCATAGGAATCGTCCGGTAGCATACGTTATAACAAACCAATGTGGTTCCATTTTTGAGAAGAAAAAATATAAAAACAACCTTACAATTTAATTTGTTTTTTTACTATATCAGTAACGCTCATGTTCTTCGGAAGGAGATCCAATGAACAGCTTAAAACTCATTGGATGCGGTGTCATTTATAACATTTACAAGAATGTGTTTAATGATTTATTCACAGATGTTGAAGGTTTAATCTCGTTAATTGGACGGTAAATTCTCCAAAGTACGGTGTATGTCATTGTGATGACTGAAGTACATACGTACATTACACATGTAGTACGTTTTACTAAATTCTTCGATCCGACTTTCTTGACCGGTCTGTTGCAACCAGTTTGATGTTGTATTTTAAGACATTTTAGACCGTCACCATGTCCTAATTGATCGTTATTAAAAAAACCTTCTGTAAAATTCGACTGGACATTTAAAAAAAAATTGTATTCTTTCATGTTCTTGAATTCTACGCTGTCATATACATGACAATGAGTAACTCGACGTGTTTATGATAAAACAAAGGTAGTCTTGCTCTTTTAGAGTACCTGAGCGTATTATTGGGTTAGGGTAACCCACCTTTTTGTTTGTTTGTTTGTTGCTTCGTGTTGTGTATGTTTGTCAAAATCGAGATTTGTAATCTTTCCTTGACTTGCAGCTCTTGTTATTCTGTCGGTTTTCTTGCCATTGTTGACAATAAAACACTACAGTCTTTATAATGTATACCTAATAATATCAGCTATAGAAATGTCAAAAATAAAAAAAATAGATAGTACATTCGGCGTTACAATAAACCATAAACCATGAACTTACCAGTACTTAAACACATTTCATAAAAGGCGTTATAATTTCAGCTGTGCTTTAATGAATGTTATTGTGTAATTAATACCACATCTTGCCTCTATTAAAGAATGATTTTAGCGGTGAATGTACGTTGTTTGTAAGGACGTGGTGGGACATTCCTGAATTGTTACTTATGTCTTTATGAAAAAAAGAAGCGTAAAACATCATAATAACTTATCAAAACATAATTAAGATGACTCTATTTGTGGTTTTTGTTTTCCTTTAAATTAAATTTAAACCCCTAAAGACTACGGATAAAAAAGATCTAGTGCACAGTTAATGAATAGCATTCGAACTTAAATTATATATTGAATAACAGATGTTTCCGGCATAGATATATCTTTTGCCAAACTCAATAATTTAAACCTAAGCGTTGATTTTTTAATCATGTGACTAAAGAGTAGTCGTTTCTTGTTAATTGTGTACTTTTCACCTCACAAATGTTATTTTGTGTTTGCGTTTTAGATGGGTTTATTTCAACTGAAATATTAAACATATTAATAATGTATTCAGAGCAAGAATGATACATAAATCTGATAATTCTTTATCTTAGTTCCCGATTGCAACTGGAGCCATAGTGGGAGGGTTTCTAGTACACGATGCATTTGGCAGCGCAGCGCGTCCCCGGGTGGCTGATAGGGGAGACCCTCTTGTTAGAGTGTTTCCACTCCATAATATGGAAAGACTGACTAAGAAGCGTAGTTTTCGAGTTGTTTGGGGAGTGCGACGATCCTTGCACGATCAAAACTTTTTTACACATTTGAAAAAAGAAAAGGTTTAATTGTAGCCGTTACAAAAAAAGCTAAATTCTCCATCCTATCTATACTCCATACGTTTCCTACAGTGGACGGTATAATTTTCTTCACTTTGTCCGGTTGATTGATTGTGTAATAATTCTAATATACTTTGCAGAATGAAGCTGACTAAATTTGTTTTTGGATAAATGACGATGGCTGTCGACGGTGATTACACATTATTTTTTTGATACATTGACATTAATGATTTGTTAAATTTAAACATTTTTTGTGTTCGATAAAAAATAAAGTTATAGTTTGTAGTTAACACTTAGTTGCATTTGTTACAATCAGATGACGTTTTATGGAGTAACTTTTGGTACGTACAATCAATAAAATATTCATACATTAGGTCAAACCTACTTCCAAAATAACATCAACATTGACATGAAATAGTTTTTTTTTAAATAGCTTTCAGGCGAACATTACTACATATTTTCATTCCAGCAAATGAAAAATTGAAGCGTCGATAAAGCAATTAAATTGGTAACAGTAACATAAAACATTAAAAGAGTACCAGATGCTAATAAAGGGTTTTAGTCCCAGCTGATAATTGTAACTTTGACCTTTAATGCAAGTACATAAACTGGGATGTCATTAGAAATAATTATACACATTAATTAAATGACTGACTTTTTATTGACATGACAGTTGTCTTAATAGATTCAGGCACTTATGTATCTTCAGGAGAACATGAAAGCACCCATGGTTTTTATTTGAATCGGATTACTCACATTGTGTTATGCTGTTTTATTTTTATTTTTATTTTGTGCTTTATATATTCGTCTTTATCCGAATTTGTAGCTGTCCCCATGCTTTTTACTAATATTGTAATATTGTTTAGTCCGTTTCCTTGCTATTTTTCTTAAATATTATAAATATTTTTTGGCAATGTCCTACACTATTGTTTCATGCATTTAAGTGTTCTGTATTCATAATTCCTATTATTATATTACATCTGTTGTCGAGATGTATTTGTTGTTGTTTTCTGGTAATTTCACTACAACTACTATATCTTCTGTTCTTGTTCCTATTATACAACATGCCATTACGAGACACATTTTCATACAAATCAACAAAAAATGCACTTACTAATGTGTTGTTATTTTGTATATGAAATTTAAATACTATTACAATTGCATCTCTCCATTTAGTGCCGCATGATTTGTTCATCAAATCAACCTATAGTAAGTTGGAACATTTTTTGTTTGTACATGCGTAGGTATTAGCAACACAAACTAAAGAATAGTAATATAAATAATTATTTAACTGATCAAATTTGAATTTGCATACAGTTTTAATGACATGGAAAAACATGCACGTTTCAGTTCTAAATAAATATTTAAGATGTACGACACACAAGATGAAATTTCCTCGGGATGTTTTCTTGTTATTGTAGCAACGAATTCTTGCAAATTTATCTTAATTTAAACAAAATTGCAGAGAGTTTCGAAGAAAAAAAGCTGACAACATACTGCTTAGGTTTCATGGCGATATATTGAAATCATTACTGTTTATGTGATTCGGTCGAAAGGCAGGAAGCTTCAACGTGAAACATGCACCAAACAAGAAAACAAAACAATATTGTTGCAGAATAATTAAAAATTTACATTTTACCGGTTTTTGGAGCAGTCTGTATATAAAATTCGCTCACAACCAGCACGCACAATGAGATGATGAAGAATTTACAAAGTAAAAATTAATTTTAGCACAGTAAACAGAAGCCGTAACATTTACGTTTTTTAAAGGGCAAAATGACATGTCGACTAAAATTAATGTATCTAAAATTAAGGAAACCATAGTTTAATGTTTTAAGTTTTAAAGAAGTCATTGAGGTAGAGTTTTTGTGACATTTTGTGTACAATGGCAATGTTGACATTATACCAAAAGTGCTACGACGATATATATGTATGTATATTAATGTGACATTTTACAAAACACGCGTCAGGAAGTTGTAAAGCTGTTTGAAACTAATTGAGTTTTAATATATATTGCCGTTTCACTATACCTATAAAATGGTCGTTCACGTTATTGTTCTTCTTTAAGTATGTCGCCGAATGGTTATGGTAGTTAGCCGTCTAATATAGATCACGTGGTCTGTCTGAGATTGAAGTTTTTTTAGTCTTACTCTGAGCACGGTGTGCTGATCTCCATGCACAGTCATTCCATTTTAGATGTATTTTGACCTTGGCTTTGTGTTAGACATATTTGGTGCGTTTTGTTTTGTACAGTTTTTTGTAAACCATGATTTATAAATTTCATCGATAAACTGATATTCAGTAATATATACAGTCATAAAATAGTAATTTAATACCCATAATTAATTATTGCCGTAATTGTAATTGCCAAAAAAAATAAGCTTCGTATCGAATGTAGAGGGTTTTCTACAGGCATGACAGCTGCCTTTATAATTTTTAGTGTATTTGTTCTTGGTTTTTTTGTTATACATATTTGCTGCCTTTTGTGCTTTTTAAAGTTTTCTGTAAACCATGATTAACACTTTTAATCGAAAGACGGTTATTGAGTAACCTTTAAAAAAGTTATGTTATGGTACATTCATAAAACAGTCATTTCATAGGCTTAATTTGTTTGCCGCACAAAAATTACAATGTCATCTAATAAAAATTTGAAGGGATTTGTTTTTCGTTTTTTAACCAATTCCGAATTTTATGTATGTCTAAACCACAGCCAGTTAACGGTACTTAACATTCATCTTCATGTAACGTTCAGACATCAACACTATTAATAAATATTCCACAAAAGAGTTCCGTACATTCAAACTTCAAAATGATATGTTAGTCTGATCAATATTTGAGTCAAACAGACATGTTAACCCACGCAGAAAGAAAAGTCGTAGTCAATATTCAAATATATAAGATTCCACTTCTAAGAAATTTATCAAGTTTTGATACAAATGAAATAAGATGTCTTTTGTTCAATTGTGTCTGAAAAGAGGGAATGTGAATCGACAATAGCCTGAAATATATTTTTCCTCATATGCACCTTTATCATTGTATAATATTACTATTCCTTTTTAACAGAATGTCAAAAAAACACAGAAATGTATGTGTATCGGGTGAACAAGAAACATTCTATTCACCAATAGGACCATTTAAATTGTTTCACTCTTGGTCATATGTCTACAGCTAGAGTGACTTTTCTGATAATTATTACTATAAAACGCAAGACTTTATTATTTTTTTATGAAACGCGACGCAAATGGCGAGAGATGATTACTTACAAATACCAGTATCAACTTACCATTAAGACATTTCTCTGGCATTCGACTTAATTTCTCGGTGTCGCATTTTTTGTCATCTACATAGTGGTGGCCAGTTTACATTGATGTAGAAAGCCGGAGTACTTACCGTCGAGGAGAAATCTCGTCATATTTATGCAAAATGAATTTCGTTAGCAAACTGAATATTAGGTAATAATTATTTATTGATTTATGATGTATTAAACCAGGAAGTGCATGACTTTAGCCCGGAGAGTTGTTTTTTGTACGTTTTATGTTCCTAACCTATTTTGTTCTAGACGATAATGTGTATGTCTATAAATAATAGTTTCTTATATAATGATTTATCTATTTGGTCATGGTTAACGAATAAACATAACATTTGGAAACAACATTTACGCTTCGATGAATAAAATATCTTATTCGATTAATATCCTTAATACGATATAAACGTTATTATAATTTTACATTTACTCATTTGTAGTATTCCTTTCACAGGTCTTTTACATCTCATGTGCAAATATAATACATGTAAATAACATATAATTACTACTACATATTTTGATCAGTGTATTCATGGCCTATTTTATTTTTTGAAGTTATTTCAGTCATTTTAATTATATTCCCACAAGTACATAACGACGTTTAAATGGAAGCTACTTCCTGAATTGATTTAAGATGTCATTGTTATTGGCATATTATTGCTCGGTGGAGATTTGTGATTGTGAAGTTAATTAGTGTTATCACTTAGCGTTACATCCGGTGTTGTCGCGTTTCTTTAACTGATTAAACAATATATGGATAATTGAACGACCTTGAAATGAACTCATTAATCACATTTATCTGAATATAGATAATCTCATTCTATTTGGATAATATTCATTAAGATATCTTTAGTGTAATCTTAATAGTAATAGCAGACTGTGGATCGATAATTCATACTTGCTCACTTTCTAATTAGAAAACAGAACTACACAATAACAAAACCTTTCTTCTTTTACAATGTAATAGTATTCATTCTTTTTATTATTTTCTTTTTTTTAAGTATATAATGCACCAAAAATTGTCCCAAATAAAATCAGAGTTTAGCCATGTTGAATGTAAAGAAATTTTTATATCTCTTCCCCCATATCATTTCTCCCTTCCCCTGTTTCCCTTTGTCACATGTAATGTTAGTTTCTCCAAGGGTTGCTGCCTATGTAAACAAATACCACCTCATCTCTGGAAGGTATTAAGATACTGTCAGTCAACTGTCAAGGTCTGGGTGATGTCAAAAAGAGAAAAGATGTTTTTACTTAATAAAATTACAACATATATTGTCTACAGGATAATTACTTCACTGAGCCACAAGAAAGTATAATACAAAATATGTGGGGTCATACATGTTATTTTAGTTCAAACACTTCTAAGGGAAGAGGTGTGTGTATACTATTTAATAACAATTTTGAATTTTTTGTACACAGAAAAAAAAGTGATCAAAATGGAAATTTTTTAGCTCTGGACATAACAATAGAAAACCACAGAGTAACTCTTATCAGCTTGTATGGACCAAACACAGACAGTCCAAACTTTTTTGAAACAATTTCAGATATATTAGATGATTTTGAAAATACATCATATATACTATGTGGTGATTATAATCTAGTAATTAACCCTGAAATAGATTATGATAATTATGTAAATATTAACAATGAGAAAGCAAGGGCAAAACTCCTAGAAATAGTTGAGAATAAAAACCTGGTCGACCCTTTCAGAGAAATTTTCCCTGAAAAGAGAAGGTATACATGGCGAAAGAAATCCCCACTGAAACAATCTAGACTGACTTCTTCCTGATATCAGATGATCTTTTACCCTCACTTAAAAATTCCAATATTGAGTCCAGTTACCGGTCAGATCACTCCATGGTTAATTTACATCTTGTCTTCAATGAATTCAAAAGAGGAAAAGGTCTATGGAAATTTAACAACTCTTTTTTTAAAAGATGAAGAATATCTTCAAACTATAAATTAAAAAATAATCGATGTTAAAAAGCAATACTCCAATTACCCTAAAATGTAAATGTAATAAATATTCCTGATTCAGAAATAGCTCTTACAATTGATGACCAACTCTTTTTTGAAATACTTCTAATGGAAATAAGGGGAAAAATAATTTCTTACAGTTGTTTTAAAAAAAATCAAGAAAAAATTATGAAAAAGAGTTGATCAATAATTTACTAAAAATGGAAGAAAATCTAGGTAAAGATAATGTCAACATAGATGATATCGATGCCAAAAAGAAAGAACTTCAAGATTTACGACAAAAAATATTACAAGGAAGTATAATAAGATCAAAAGCTCAGTGGATTATTGAGGGGGAAAACCATCTAAATACTTTTGTTCTCTCGAATCAAGAAATTTTACAAATAAAATAATTCCAAAAATTCAGAAAGAAAATGGAACTATTATTGAAAAGCAAGAACAAATTTTGAAGGAAGTGAAACAATTTTATATGGAGCTTTACTCAAAAGGCGATAATTCAGTAAATTTAGAAAAACTTGACAATCATTTCAAAGATACAAATGTACCCAAATTATCTAAAATCGAGTCAGACCAATTAGAAGGTCTAATTACCCTTCAAGAAGCCTCAATTGTGCTTAAAAACATGAAAAACCAAAAAAGCCCCGGATCATCAGGTTTCACTACAGAATTTTTTGAAGTATTTTGGAAACCTCTTGGCACCTTTTTAATAAGATCAGTCAATCATGGCTTTGAAAGTGGGCAGCTGTCAGTGACTCAAAGACAAGGTATTATTACTTGCTTACCTAAGGGAGATAAACCAAGACAGTTTGTGCAAAACTGGAGACCTATCACCCTTCTAAATACATCATATAAAATTGTTTCGGGGGTTATTGCAAACCACATTTAATACTGTTTACAAAAACTAATTGACCCTGACCAAACAGGCTTTGTGCTAGGTAGATATATTGGAGAAAATACACGGTTACTCTATGATTTGATGCAAATGACAGAAGACAAAAATATCCCAGGTCTACTCCTATTTATCGATTTTGAAAAAGCATTTGACTCAATATCTTGGCAATTTATACAAAAAGTTCTGCAGTTTTTTAATGTTGGTACATCAATACAAAAATGGGTTCAAATATTTTATACAAACATAATTTCTGCTGTAAACCAGGGTGGTAATTTGTCAGAATTTTTTGAAATTCAGAGGGGTTGTCGCCAGGGGGGGGCCCTTTCTCCATATTTATATATTCTATGTGCAGAGATTCTAGCTATAAAACTACGAACAAACAGCAATATTCAAGGTTTAAAAAGTGTTAATATAGAGAATAAACTCTCTCAGTTTGCTGATGATACTGCTATTATCCTTGATGGTTCAGAAATATCATTAAAGGAAACAATGAAAGAACTAAAACATTTTGGAGAAATATCTGGTTTAAAAATAAATTTTAGTAAGACTCAGGTATTATGGATAGGTAGTATGAAGTTTAGTAAAAAAAATTATGTCCGGAATTAAATCTTGCATGGGGAAAGAACACTTTTACATATTTGGGAATTGACTTCAATCTAGATATGTCAAAAATGATCAAAATGAACTACGACAAAAAAACAGCTGAAATCAGTGCCCTTTTAAATAGTTGGAGTAAAAGAAATCTAACCCCCATTGGCAGAATAACAATTATCAAAACTTTAGCCATCCCAAAACTAGTACAACTCTTTTCAGTTCTTCCAAATCCAGATAATAAGTACATTTCTGATATAAATTCATTATTTTTTTAACCTTATTTGGCAAAAACCCATTGGAAAAGTAAAACGAGACACATTAACGAAATATTGCTATGAAGGTGGATTAAAGATGATTAATTTAAAAGTATTTATGAACTCAATAAAGGCAACATGGATTCGAAGACTCATATACAATAATAAACGTCAAGATATAATAAAATCTTTTGATATTAATTTTGAAGAACTACTTGAAACAGGAATTGAAAATATAAAACAAAACATACAAAAAAATGTGTTAATCCCTTTTGGACAGATGTCCTAAATGTGTGGATAGATATTCTGAATGCAAAAGAAAACCTTTATTGGGAAGATTTTTTGATGTCACCAATATGGTATCATAAAAATGTAAGAATTGGTGGTAGATGTGTTTTCTACAAAGAATGGTTCAAAAAAGGAGTAAAAATTATAAATGATCTTGTGGATGAAACCGGTACATTTCTATCATTGGAAAAGCTACAAAAAAGATTTAATATTCAAACAAATTATCTGACATATTATGGATTAACCCAATGCCTTAATAATCTATCAGAAAAACACAAGAAAAGCATAAATGATCCCCCCAAAATAATATATCCATATAAACCACAAAATATTTCTATTTTTCTTAAGAACAAGAAAGGATCAAAAGATTTCTATAAAGTCTTAATGAATGTCCATTCAGCATGTTCAGAACCTACAAATAAAGATAAACTAGTACACCTGTTCCAGTTCAATGAATCAGATATTAAAAATATATATAATCTGCCTTTTAAAGTTACAGGTAACTCCCAACTTCAATGGTTCCAATATAAAATAAATCATTTAGTTCTTACTACTAACTCATTTTTAGCAAAAATTAAAATTAAAACAAATCCTTTTTGTACTTTATGTGGAAAGCAGCCAGAAACAATAACCCACCTTCTATGGGAATGCGAAAAAGTTCAGTTATTACTAGAAAACTTTGAGAAGTGGCAAATAGAAACGATACACTTCCCACTGAACTATAATAAGAAATCTTTTATGTTTGGAATACTTAACTCAAAGAACTCTAAAGTGCATAACCTAATTATATTGAAAATTAAACACTATATTTACACATGTCGATGCCTTGAAAAACCACTATCTCTCCAAGGACTCCAAAATTCTATTATAAATTTATACCAGACAGAAAAGTATGCAGCATTGCTTGCACAAAACATTGATATTTTCAACAAAGAATGGAATATTTGGCACACTCTTTTCAAGACTGACTGATGCTCAACAGTACATGACTATACACTCAGATTGAAATTTGCATCTCCATTGGTAGCACCGTTTGGGAAACAAATATGTGACAAAATTTTTTTTTAATTTTTTTCCTCCGCCCCCCCCCCCCTTTTTTCTTCCAATTAAGCTTATGTTATTCTCCTTTTAATGCTAAACAAAAATCCCAGAGCACTTATAATAATACAATTTAACAATTAAAGATTACAAATACCTACCTATTTTACATGTATATGTATAAATACAATTACTATATGTGTATACATCTAAATTTATATATGTGTATTGTGTATCAGTTTATTTAATTAAAAAAAAATGTACTAGTATTCATAATCCTTAAAACACCATAGAAATATTTACTCTGTAAATAGTTTTTTTTAAATGTTTTTCAGAGCAACAAAAAATAGAAAAAAATGATTGCGTGCGCTTCTAAACGAAGATAATATAGAAGACCATTAGAAATACATTGACAATGATAAACAACAAATTTACGACATATAAATCTATATATTAAAGGGCTTGATAGCCAGTGATTGAAGACATTAGGCATCTACTATTGATTACGTTCCCATCAATGTGATTTTGCCGGTTCGAGTCAATCTATGTACAGGTTGTACTCGATGCCTGTTTTCCCACCAAAGTTCGGTGGTTTCTCCAGGTAATCAAGCCTCCCCCTCCAAAACACGTTTTCACGACACAGTTGAAAAATGTATGTGCTAAAAGTGGTGTTAACCAGCATTAGGGCAAATAATTGATAATAATTAGCATTTACATACATACGGAAAGGATTCTGGGTATATTACGTCAACCACAATCAATTCTTCCATACCTTATTTAACGCCATGAGAGATATATCTCATGGCGGATAAGGTTTGCGTACAAACGCAGTAATTTTAATAGAAAACTGTATCAAAAGAGTATAACAGACTAAATAAAAATAAACACAATTTCGTGTATTATTTTACAAACATCATTATTTGTTTACAAACGTCACGCTAAGACGACAATTGTAGTCTCGCAGTAAATTGAGGATGACGTGCGGCAGAGGTTATATCCGGGAACCAGTTGTGTTCTCTGTGCCGGATGGTGGTTCATACGTAACCGAGAATTTGTTTTAGTCTTAAACAAGACTACATATGTTACTAACATGTCAAATGTTTACGGGTCAATTGGTGCAGGTATTACGTTGCCTTTTACTATCTGTGCAATGCTGCGTTCCATATTAAAAAGTGACATCTGTTTCATTATTTGTATTAGTTAGATGTTGAGTTTCTCCTTATTTTTTCTGTTTCGCTTTTTGTTTACATTTCTCACATTTTATTTGCCGCATTTTGCCTTTATTTCAGAAAGAGTTTTTTTTAGTGGAATCAGGTTATAAACTATCGTTTTTTTGTGGTGACTATATCTCTGAAATACATCCTGATACTACGGAATTACATTCTTTAACAATCCATTTCAAAAACCTATTATCTGAGACAACTTGCATAGTTTTGTCTTTGACATTATCCGACCGGCATATTTTTTTCTTTTCTCTTGAAATTCGAAAAGCTTTCAGAAAAACATATTAGCAGTTTTATCTTGATTATTTTCATTTTTTTTTTAATTTTGTCTATGGTGTTTTTGATTTTCCCCATAAGAGTGCTTTCATTTAAGTGTTAAATTTCTTGAGCTTCAAAACAACAAGATGTGTGATACATGTTCATCACTGCGCCACAATGGTCTCAATTAACACACAAAACCTATTGGAACAACCTTTACAATACATTTTAAACTTTTTTACAATACATTTTAAACTGATATGACATTCTACAGAAATATTCAGGTTTTTTCAGAAAAAAGGTCCAAAATTGAAGTGAATAGTTACGCGAACTGTCCATCTCAAAATAATTTAACTGTACATTTCTTTGACTTAATATCACCTTATAATAAATATTAGTTTAATTACAGAAGCATAAATCGAAAAGAATTATTTTCAATGTTTTCAGTTTGTTTTGTTTCCTGTTTTGATGCAAAATGGAATTTCTATGATCAGTAGGTTGCTTGTGAATATTAATTGCTTTTGAATTAAGATAGGAGTGGAGTACACCCTGCAGGCAATGCGACGCGAGCCCGCCACCTTAGTTGTTGACAGGCACCTGATTAATTGTAGACTACCTATCTTAACCAATCAGCCACCGAGGCCCCAGAGACAACAGTAACAAAACAAGCTGTTGTTAACGCACGTGCTTACGATTAAACACATTAGTGGTTATGATATTGTTTATTTGTAATTAGAAAACATATTTTTAAAAGTTCACAAAACGAAAAACAGTTATTGAATGCTGTTTATTTTCATCTTAGTATTAGCCTTAACAACACGGAAATAAAAAAAAATTATACTTGGTATTGTATTTATTAATTAATTAAGCATGTTTTGAGTCTATTTTTAATTTCGAAATGGTTATCTAAGCAATCCTAGCCGAATTGTCATTATATCGCTGCTGTTGTTGAGTAGCAATCAACAGAAAACATGTTGTGTTTATTTTTTATCGGAATCATGTAATCACAAAATCTCATTGTTATATTGTGTCATTAATATTCTTGAACAAATATAAAATAAGGTTCCTCTTCCAAACAATTTATTCTATTTATGTTCAAAGGATCAACCAACCTTATTTCCAATACCAATTTGTTACTTTTCACATTCAAAACTGAACAAAATTTTATTTCACCTCCGCGACCATATTTATTCGTACTATGTTGTATTTATACATCCACGACACCTTCTTTACAAACAAATTCCTTTTCAATTAAAATGTGTGTGTAAATGATGTTTAACGCCACTCGGGATTGTTTCAGCTATATCATGGCGCATAGTTATTGAGGGAGCAAGCCCAAGTACCCGGACCCTCAATAAGAAGACTGGCAATGCTTGTCTATTAAGAGTGTGGCCGAGTACACCCAGCACGCAGTGATACTCGAACCCAAATTTTAAGTTTTGATGGAAAACTTGATTATTTTTAAAGAATATTCCAGTATTTTATTCTCCAAATTCACAAGCACACACAGAAAAGGTAGTATAAAGTCTCATTTTTATGTATTAAGTAAGAAGTAAGTAAAGTTACCTTTTGACATTTCATTCTTTAAAGTTTCATAATTCAAGTTTTCTGGTAGCATTTTGTAGAGAATTTATGTCGTTAGTCTAAACTTTATTTTTTGATTGATTTGTCGCTTGGCTACATTTAAATTTTCCCAAAATTAAATTCAACGAAAACATGCAATGTGTATGCTGAAGTTTAGAACCCCCTTTACATACATCTGAATTCCAAACTTGACTTTTTTTTATTGAAGTAATGTCAAATGCCATAATGCCCAAAATGACCTTCGACCGATAATTAAGCGCTTTCTATTTTCAAAACGGCGCCTCGGAAGATTCTCTTACTGACACACATGAAAATTCGAGGTTGCACCAAACTAACGTACTAAATTTTAATTTTGTTTTTAAAAAAGGAATCAATCAGAAAATAGGTACTGACGTGTAATTTAAGATATAGGTGCCAACGTCTCAAAAGGAAGATCGATTGTCACGGACGTTGTCATTCCCCAAATTTACCAAGACATTTCAGGAGTGCTGTGATCTCAAACAAACAATTTTTACCATTTGCCAGCTCTTTAAAATGCATTTAATTGATATACAACATATTTCTGAAAATAAAATTAACAAACAACTTATGTACTTATGTAAAGAATTGCACCCTCTGTTGCCGTTTTTCCAATAACCGAGTACCGTGATGGAAAACCCTACTAAATGTAATTTCAAACGAGTAGATTACATTATTAACACTGAACTTACAGGTTCGAGCTTTACTTAGGAAAGAGTGTTCTTGACTCTTACATTTATTGACCTGCGGACAGGTTGTGCCTGACTCTTCCCTTTATTGACAATGCTTTCATCCTTTACAATAACTGCTGAACACTATTAAAAAACACACATTGGCAACTGTAATTTGCATATTGTAAATTTCTAAATTGTTTAGTCGTCAATGCTATTGAGAAAATCAATGTCATGTTTCTTCGGAAAGCCGAAAAGCAGAATGACAAATAATGTATTATTTTGCTTTTATTTGAACGCATGCATTATTAATGGACCAGCTTTAGAACAATGCCCCTTAATACTTCAATATCGTTTGACTAAAACTAATGCAAATTTTATAATCCCCTGATATGATGCAACAGGCATCATTTGCGTTTTTCCTGTACGTTACGCCTACTTGGTTAACGTTATTATAGTTAATTATTTAAAATCATTATGGTTTTGTGTTAGTTAATTAGGTTTAAGTAACAGGTATAATTGCAGCCATTAACACATTTAAATAAATATAATTTGAAAACCAAATCATTAATTTGTAGTAAAATGTAAATATCACATGAACTAGCGTTTTGTCAAATGGCTTGGGTCGACTTGAGTAAAAATGTTACTAAATAAAGTATTTGGTGCTTAATTGACCCATGTTGAACAACAGACCTTAAAGACAAATCACAGTATATTAATCTATTTTCGTAAAGAAATATATATATTATTTCACATAAAAACTTAAAATGATTAAAAGATGCCACAATAACAGAAAAACATTGATATAGATTTAAGCCGACATGAATATTAACGTAAAAGCAGCAAGTTGATGTCCACAGCATTTTTAATATACTTATTTTTAACACTTTAAAAATTATTTAATTTATCTTATAAATAACAGTAACAACAGAATAGGTCGTATACAGTTAAATACAAACATTAAATAAAACAGACATTCTAGTATTGTTTAAAAAGTTATAACGCCAAATAATGGACTTTTTACAGCATTTGTAATGCTAACAATGTTGAGTTGTAATTATTACCCAACACTTTTTTCAACTTTTTGATTGTGCTTTAAGGTATCTTTACCAACTTTACCAACGCCAGAGAAACAATAAAATATGATACCAAGACCTTAAACAATTGTAAATCATTGAAGTGTTGAGAAAAATGTGTCTGGAAAACAAGACCACATCAGATATTCAAATATTAGGATCAAACAAAAAAAGATGCAACGACGATAAACATGAATACTATAATAATGACGGTTAACCAGAAGGGTAAGCTGATATTGCTCCAAGCATTGAATCGGGGGTGATACTCAAAGGGGTTGTAACAAGGTGCGCGGAAAGACAGAAATTATGACAAAAGAAAGGAACCATTTGTGATGTTCATCATGAAAAATTTATATTATTTTTAGGAATCTCTGTCTCAGACGTTTTCTCGTCAACAGCAATTCTCTATCCAGACATTCTACGTAATTTGCAGAGAAACTGCATGGTCACATTGACTCAACAAAACAAAATGCATGTGCTGCGGATATGATGCTACACATGACCAAAACGTTTGAAAATGTGAGTCCTCTTGATTGTCTTGCAGTTTTGGATCTCAGTTGGTCTTCATCGTATGAGCGGATGTAAGAATGTTTCTTTTTTTATTTCAAGCTTATTATTTACAGATATGACGTCTTCTACACAGCTAACATCTTCTCATTTATCTGGTCTAAATTAATACTAAATCTTAACGAGAATCTATAAGAAGAAGAAAAAGAGAAGTGGTTTCTTTAGGAATTTATACTATACCGACAACAAAACATAACAAATAAACTGTCCGTTACAATATTACGTATCAATAAAAGGTAATATTTAAAAATGTAAAGAGACAGAAAGAAGCAAGCACATATTTTATAATTTATTTAATCAATAAAGGGCAAAAAAAAATACCAATCACCAAGGAAACAAACAAACAAAAATATATTATAGGATTAAACACCGTTTTCAATGGATTTATCGGTATATCAACAAGACCAACTCACTCACAAACAAATAAAAGTCCGAAGGACTTTTATGATATGTTTGTGAGTGAGTTGGTCTTGTTGATATACCGATAAATCCATTGAAAACGGTGTTTAATCCTTATAATTCTTTAAAATTTCATTAAGAAATTAATTTATCTAACGTGTTTCTCAACATCATATTTCTTTTGTATTTGGTAGCGGGATTGACTGAACGTATGAATATTTTGTTGATTTTGAAACGTACGATTATTTCCATAAACCATTTTCTGATTTTAATAAACACAATTTTTAGTTTTACATCAATCTGTAACCTTTTTTCTGTATCGAACACAAGGAAAGTTTTAAATTTAACAAATCATTAATGATAATTCATCAAACAAATAATTTGTAAGTTGATAGCTACTTTCGATATTGAAAGCCGCCATCTTTGTTTACATTGGTTACGCTAAAAATAGTTCGGTCAACGTCGTTTATCCTAAAATAAATGGAGTCAACTTCATTTATCAAAAAATATATTTCGTTAAAAACCTCAACCGGAAGTAATCTAGACCAATCAAATAAACGTATTTCTAAATATGCAAATCATATTAGAATTATAAGAATATATACGAGGGAATTAGTAAACAGAAACTAATTACATCATCAACAATTCAATTTTATTTTAATACCCTAAAACACAAACATGCAGTTCAACAATTTAACTGAAGGAATTGTGCATTTTGAAATATAATTCAATCCATTTGTAAAAATAAAAACATTTAAATGAATATAAAACATTACATTGTACAATATATAATGTTCCACTTCTTCTGTTAAATTACTTCTGATGATTAGTTGGACTCGTCCGTCCATGAGTAATTGCAGTAATTTGGCATATTACAAAAGTAGATGAAATTAAAACTTTTGACATCACGCTTGTCATAAAATCGTTAGCCCATCTTCTTTAGAATAGATTGCCAGAAAGATATTACAACAATAACAGCAAGATATTTTAAAGCTTTTATCAGTAATTAGGGCAATAATGCAGAACACATCGCAAGAATGACATGGATCGAGTCAGGTTAAGTTGTTCATCATGGCAGCAAAGTATGGTTTATCTAGCAATACCCGCCGTGAGAATTAATGTAAATTTGGTTAAATTATTTCTTGAAAAAGTAGACTAAATGAACGCCCGATAAAACTCGAATCATTTCTGGGATGAGATTTGAAGTAACTTATTAAGTCATAAAATCTTCGACTTGAATGCTTAAAATTCATCTTTTTGACACCTTTATCCTGTCTAAAAATTTTTTGTAACGATAGGAGACTCTCAGTAGGGGCAAACATTCAACATAGATCAGTATATATCGTCAATGTTAATTCTTTCCACTATAACGTTGTTTGAGGTAATAACTCTTTATTATTGTTTTATTCGTAGAAAACGGTGAAGCTAATGTCTTATCATCCATTTTTGTGAACCCTTGATTTGACTGAAATATACTGTAGTACAAAAATAACATTTACAAAGCTTGTAACACGAAGACCAATACATACCAGCAATATGTTGCGTCAAGGTGCAATAATCAGAGTTCCACCATCCCAAATTGCCTTTATTGACGGCAAGTACATTACCAATTTACACAAATTGTCGGAGCCTTCTTTGTATCAAATAATCTCTCAAGAGCCCTTTACCGTTTGCTTGCATATAATGATAATTTTGGAAACAGACACTTATTTGTTGGTCAAACTATTATTGAGTAACAAATTGTAACTATTATTAGCGTGTTAGACAAAAATGCAGAGTTTTTATCGTTTTCGTAGCGCTTAATTTTAATGGAAATTTATATGATTATCTTACTCTGGAGACACACAATACAATAACAGGACTTGTCAGTGATGCCGGATGTATGTGAAGTTTAATGTGGTAATGTCTATGTCTGTAAAGAATATGATTACCATTGTCACATATATCGATTAAGTTTTACCTTAAAGCAAAACGTTAGTGTTGCAATGGGATGCATGATTTCCCATGTGCATCGTAAAGTCTCACAATCAAGAATCAAAGAAGTTAATGATTAGTTCTAAGTTTTAATATTATGAAATGCAGATTTTTATCTGTCAGAGTACAATGCAAACCGGGATATCAAATACCCAGTGAGTGTAATTTTATAACATTTTGATTGTCTGTTACCTGCTTTGGATTCAAATTAAAAAGTTAAAGTTGTAATACGGTTGCTTTAAAATATGATTGTGTTTTAAGTAGAAGTTTTTAGCAGTTTCCTTTTTCAAGATTAAACACAGAAAAAATAAAATATTACAAACAAATTGGACACATACTAGCATAACATGTAACATGTTGTTATACTTATTAACTGTAATATTAACGTGAAGCTTTTATACTACACTCTAAAATAGTTAAAAAATAGTGCGCTAATATTAGTTATTGCTGTTTTTTTTTTGTATCTCTTGGTGTATTTAAAACTTATTTGGCTTTTCAATATTTTTGATTTGATCGATCGATCTAATGAGTCTTGTATAGCCACTACGAATCGGACGATGTGCTTTTGTGGACACACGGCCTATCTGATGAGTCTTCTTTGAAAACACGGCATATCTAATGACTCTGGTTAAAACACATGGCATATTTGATGAGACTTATTTGGACACAAGGCTTACCTGACGAGTTTTATTAGGACTCAATTGGAGTCGGGCGTACTGCATATTCTAACCTTATTGCAGTTGGTTCAACAAAATACCGAACGCCGAGGAAACTGTCAAAACGACAATCCTAAAACTAATCAGAGCAACCTGCAAACCCTAGAATCTACAACCCTTTTTCATTTTGATAGTCCATCTTTTCATGCTGCAAATTCACAAAAATGAAATTTGATCTTTCTTACACTTTATTATGGTCTTTTTCACACTAGTTAAGATTGTCCAAAAATACGTTACTTCTCACTCTTGGCCACTATAACCCCTTAACAGGTCTGTGATAAGTATGTTAAAATTATTAAATTACCTTTTTTGTTTTTTTATTTTTCATGTGTATAAAAAGATATTGCTGAACATTTAATGGAAAACAATACACATGCAAAACATCTTCAATTACTTTTTTATGTTTATTCCTAATGTACAAAACCATTGATGTAATGGGAAAATAAATGGGAACAAAGTATGGAATAAGATTTGTATACTTTCCTTTTTACTTAAGTTAAAAACAAACATTTATGTATGGAAACATCTTTCCTTTATTCTTTTTTACTATAAACAAGCCTTATTTATCATTATTTTTTCAAAACGCCATAGCCAAAATTGAAATGGTAAAATATTTGGTGAAAACAAGTCTTGAATTACTACTTTTCTGTATTCCTTTTTAAACAATTGTTGAATTTGAAATAAGGAAAATATATATGTGAAAGTTCTTTCCTTCATTATTTATCGCTTTAAAAACATTGCTAAATGCAAAATGGAAAAAATATTAAAACATAAAAAAATGTAACATATCTTTCCTTTATTCTTTATTACAATTTTAAAAAACCTTTCTGAACTTGCAACTGAACAATACTTGAACAAAGATTTCAATTAGGCCTGTCCTTTAATACTTCGTTGATACAAAATAGCTGTTAATGGTAAATATTAGGAATTAAACCGCATGAGTTTTTAAATTCTTTTATTTATTATTTAAGTAAAAAAATGCTGAGCTGGCAATTAAAAAGATATTTGGTGAAACAAGTCTTCAATTGAGTTTTTCTGAATAAAACAAAAAACATTCCTGAAGTCTGAAAGAAAACACAATTTTACAAATTTTACAAATAGTGCATTCCTTTATTGTTAAACCTTTCTCAACTTGTAAAGGAAAATGAGCAAATATTTTTCAAGAAGTTTTTTTTATTGGTAACTAAAATTAAAAAAAAAAAACATGTTGAATATGTAATGGAAAAATTCCTTCATCTGTTACAGGAAATACTGCATTCCGATCACTTCTGAAATTCTGCAATCATACTGCTAAAACTTCTGATCAAATAACCCGTCTATTCTGGTTACCTTTCCACGCGAATAACCACTCTTTCCACTGTTTATAATAAAGGACATATTGCCCACCCAGAAATCAAGAAAACATTTACAAAACATTCAAATATACCATAACCCCATAATTCAGTCATGAAAACTTAAATTTTGTAAAGAAACATCATTAACATTACAATACCAAACTTAGTTGTCAAATAGTTCAATAAATGAGAACAAGTTCAATAGTAGCCTATATATGTATGTAAATAAAATGTCATCAAAGATACCAAGGTTAATAAAATTTACTACGCCAGACGCGCGTTTCGTCTAATCAAGACTCATCAGTGGCGCTCGAACCCAAACAATATTTAAAATCCAAATGAATGAGACGTTGTAGAGCTTTTATCACCAAAATTCCAAAACGTTATACCAAAATCCGGCTAAGGCTATCTACACCTTGAAAATAGAAAAACCTTAGAATTAAAATAATTTTCGAAATTTCAGGGCAGTAAATTTAGACTTTGACTATATCAATGAAAGAATCAATGATATTCCTGTCAGCACCGAAGTGTGACTACTGGGCTGGTGATACCCTCGGGGACTAACAGTCCACTAGCAGTGGCATCAACCCAGTGGTTGCAAATAAAATGTCATCAAAGATACCAAGGTTAATAAAATTTACTACGCCAGACGCGCGTTTCGTCTAATCAAGACTCATCAGTGGCGCTCGAACCCAAACAATATAAATAAACATAAGTTCTAGAACTCAAAATGTACCAAGGCCGGTAAAAAAATGATGGCTAACATTCATCTTACATAATGTAAAGGCATGGGGAATCCTTTAATAAAATTTTCAATATAATTTACACTTTCCATGGACCTAACTTCCATAAAAAAAATTGACATGGTGCATATTTTTGACCTTGCCAAAAATAGTGTTTATATAAATTACATAAAATCTAACAAGAAGTGTCGGCACTAAGGAGTAATTTGTCATTTAAATAATATTTCCCAAAGGAAATCTCTCATACACAATTATCAGTGCTGATTTTATTTATATCCGTTTATTATTTTTTTATAAAATCTGTAATGTATGAAGTGTAGTGACGCGAGTGTTTAAATTACAATTACTTCATAAAATTTATAATTACAAGGGACATAATTCAAAAAAAAACATGAATGATTTCTGCTGATCCTGCCCAAAGATATTGTTAATGTATATATTTAAAACAAAAATCTTTACATCAAGGAAACACAAAACTGGATTAAATAGGCAGTAGTCGGTTTAGTTATGGTCACAAATATGGAGCACCATTAATTCAGATGTTGAAAGAAAGCAGTAACAATAAATCATAAGTAATAATTTAAGCATTCAAATTTGATTTTTTGTTAGGGGAGATATAAACAAGGGAGATAAGAACAACATTAAAGCAAGCAAAATCTATCATTAAGTAGTATAAAACTATAACTGGGGAAAAATCCCTTAAAAATATAAAGACTACTTTTATAGGAAAATAACCATAACACATGACATAATTGTGTGCAGGTACAGGCATGGATTATAGAAGAGCAAGCTAACTTAATACGTAGGATAAGGACTACAACAAGGGAGATAATTCATTTAAGGTATTGATAAGGGCAACATAAAAATGAAGCAAAGACTATTTGTAGGAAAAGGACCATAACATAGGACTTACTTATGTGCAGTTACAGACAATGACTAAAAGGAAGCAAGCAAAATTTACTTACTAGGTAGGTTAAGGAATAAAGAGGGTAGATAAATCACTAAAGGTACTGATTTAAAATCAAGCAGGTTTTTATTATTTATAAAAAGGACAGAGAAGAAATTTCACTTTAATAGACAAGGACAACATTTAAACCCTCAGTCTATTTATTACGTAGGATAAAGACGTAATTTACTTAATCTTCAGATAAGGACAATATAACAAAGAAATGAAGTCTATTTATTATGAATTATATGCACTACGACTTTAATTACAAATAATAACAGCATGAAAACAAGCATGTAGGAAAAAGAATATAACAGGAGATACAATTCCTTTAATAAACAGTTAAGGAAAACATGAAAACAAACAGTCTATTCATTATGATGAATGTAGGATTAGCCCTGCAACAGAATTCAATGCACTGAGTGAGACACCATAAAAACAAGTCCATTTATTATGTTGGATAAGAACCACAACAGGGAAATAATTCACATTATTTACAGAGAGGGACAACATGAAAAGCAAAGTCTATTTATTATGTAAAATAATGAGTATAACATGGGGGATAATTTACTAGATGAGGACAACATAATAAAATAATTCAATTTATAATGTAGAATAAGGACTATAAAAAGGAAGATAATTATGTTAGGCACTAATAAAGTCTAGAATTAACACAAAATTTCTATTATGTAGAATAAGGACTATAATAGGGTTGATAATTCACTTCAAATACTGATACTGACAACAAAAAACAAAATGAAGTCTTTTTAGTATGATAATTCATATAATTACAAGAAGGGGTAGGACCACCATTGTTTATCACCTCTTCGGCTATATAACACTATTTGACTTTGAATCTTTCTGAATATTTTACCTTTGTTTCAAAAAAAGAAATTATTCCTGTCACATGACAACATGTAACCCCTAAGTATTCTGTCAAAATGTCAGCACCACTTTCATGGCATATAAGAACGCACGACAAACCGGAAGTCAACACACTGAAAAAATCTACTTTCACTTTCAAGTTCAGTCCCAAAATAGAGCATGTCATCCAATGACTCACATAATTTTTATCTTTAGTACACATCAGTTCAACTTTATCCTCTTGTTTCCTGAATTATTCAGCTTTACCAAGTTTGTTCCAATATCTATTATGGTTCAAAAGTTATAATTATAACAGTGAATAGCTATTTTTAAATAATACTTTTACGTACAACCTCTGGACTTGTTCCCGGTATTTGGTGCCCGTCACTGAATTGTTTGGTCGATACTGAACTGGCACCATGAGTTAGTACACAAACCTAGCTGCTACAATTCTGTCATCAACTATTCTATTTCACCCAAACAGCTCCAACTAGTGCATTTCCCACATTCAATTCTTAATGTAACTTTATGTAACAATATGTATAATACAAGCCTTTCCTTTGAAAATGTCATGCATTATAATATTTATATTCTAATCATGTGATACTTAACCATATGATACTAAAAAAGAAAATGTGTGTATGGGTGACACTAATGTCCTGCTTGTCACACCTTATTTCTCTCTGTTCACTCGAGCATATTTGGTACAACCCTACAGAATTTTTCCATTTCAAAGATCTCATATTTTAGCCGTGAACCAAGTTTCTTGAAAATGTAACGTCATTTTCATAAAAGCTTCAGTGCAAAAGTAAATCTAAGGTAGAAGAAGCAAACAAATGAACAAATAGACATACAAACAAACCGAAAAACTTGGGTTGGCCTGACTCAAAAATGAGTTTACCAATGGTTAACCATTAAAAGACATGATAATTAGCAGTCAAAGAAAGACATCTTATTATAAATTATGATAAGAGAGATAATTGTGTTACTTGTTCATTTATTTGTGGACTGCAGTAAATGTGTGTTCTTGGTCTTTTATTTACAGCAATGATTATGAGGGATACAGCTCTTGTTAAGTTGAATAGATATCATAAAGTGGATTATTTTAATATAAGCTGTGGTACATTTTCTAACGTAGACAGGGTTTGAAACGAATGCCGGACATTTCGGCCCATAACAAAATCGGCCCACAATATATTATTTGAACTAAACAATTATGGAAGATGTATATTTTGAATTGTATTGTTGACTTTATTTCTTGTTTGTGTTTTTATGTTCTGACAGTGTTCTTTTTTTAATAAAACACTAATAAATATATTTTGTTAGTTTTTTATTCATAAATGAATATCAACAAAAAACAATAAGTCGTAAGTTATTTAATAATAATAATAATAAATTGTCGTTGTGGCCGTATATCTGTCCGCACTCTATCAGCAGCTGGGACGCCAATATTTCATAATCTTCGAACCGGCCCCATACCTCATGAAGGCGACCTTCCAATTCCTTATACTTGTTTCGCTGGTTTCGAAGAATCTGCTACTCCGACACCAATCTTACTGTTAGCTCCACTAGGTTGGCCTCGCGTTTTAAAGCAGGCACCATAATGTAGAAGGGTGCATTTTCATTGCCAGCATCGGCGTTGATACGGGTATGCCACCCTATAAAAATAAAACATAAATATTTAGACAGTGTTATCAACAATTACAGATCTTGGTAATAAAGCATGGACAATTGTTAGCTTTGAATATATTTCTACATCGACATAAACCAACCTGTTTCTTTACAAGTACTTTCTTTAAAGCACCCTTATCAGCCTAGTGGTTGTGTGGTCTGGCGTTACTCTTAAAAGTGGTGCCTTGCTGCAATACAGTGGCTGGACAGTTTGACATGCTAAAGCACTTTTATACATCTCCAATAGGTAAAATCACCTTTGCTAACCTGGAAAATAAAATGTTGAGCATATATATAATCAATATGTTTCTTTATATTGTCAAATTTCACATTTTTTGTAATTTCTAGTTAAATACTTCTTTTTGAACTGATACCCATCACTTGTAGCAAGATTTTGTGCACCGCGGTTGGAACAAACCTTAACTACACTATAGCTGACGAACATCAGGGAGTATGGTATCTGGTTAATCGGGCTCTCTAATGGAGCTGAAAAATAAATCTGTTTAAATAATTTATATTCATATACATAAACTATATATTTTTTATATTTTTTTAAGAAATGACAATTTATTGAACTAATGAAACATACAAAAAACATGGTTACAATCGCTTTTTTTTATTGTTTGATGAAAAAAAATGTTCAAAGCAAAGATATAAAAACAGTACAAATATAACTTTCATTAGTCAAAAAATAAGTTTGATTGCATACTTCAATTCCATGAACTTAAATTAAACACATCATCACAGGTCAAAGTTTAGGGAAAGAAAAGTCACTTTGAAATGTGTTTAACACAAAAATACTCAGTAAGTCGTGTAGCCACTACGCTTTCGGTACAGTTCATTAAATCTCCTCTTTATGCTGTTGACTAAGCGACAAAGTGTAGCATGTGGTAAATTCTGCCATTGATTTTGAATGGCAACACGTAGTTCTTGGACATTTTGACAAGCAGTTACTTTGTTATTGAGTTTACCGCCAATGATATCTCACAAATGTTCAGTTGGAATCATATCGGGGGACATGGATGACCATGGTAGATGCTCAGAAGCTTCCCTTTCGATAACATCATGTCCAATTGCAGCTCGGTGAGGTCTTGCCTTGTCATCCATAAAGATGGGTATTTTACCAATTTCATGATTGTCAAAATGTGGCACAATAATAGCGATAATGACGTCATTTCGATGTTTATGTCCTGTCATTGTCCCATCAACCAAATACAGATTCAGTTTACAGTTGTATGAAATGCCTTCCACACTGTAAATCCACCAACGCAAAACGCTGTAGTGCCTAGGATGTTGGTCTGGTTGTAAGCAGTGCCTCGTTGTCTCCAAACATCAATATGACGAAGAAGGAATCTGCTTTGTGTCAACAGTGGACGTTTCAAGGGACGACGAGCTCTCAACATAGCATTGTTGAGGCGTCTGTTAACTGTTTGAACGGCGACTCTGGTTGCAATATTCCAATCGTCGCGAACATATCTTCCGATGGCAAACGGTTTGCGTTGGGCTACACGAACAAGTGTTCTATCCTCCCTTTCAGATGTTTTTGATGGTCGACCTGACTAGGACGTTCCGGGATAGTTCCATTATCTCGATGACATTTCAGTAGCCTGGATACAATACTAAAGTGAATGCCAAAGTGTTGTGCTATCTGACGCAAGCTCTGTCCACTATTACGCATTCCAACGATCCGCCACTTCTATTATAGAAATGTAAAGATGAAGTCGAAAAAGACCAGGAGATGACCGCTAAATCGTTAAGGAAAAACAAGGCTTTTATGTGTGCTCGACTACCGTATGACAAACTGGTTTTGTTATTTAAAGATTTACCTGAGGTGTTAATTAAAGTGACTTTCCCGTGCTCGAATGATGGCCTTAGTACACAGATAACACAGTTTATTGAGATGTTTGAAATTATAAAAAAATTGCAGGCTTAACTTATGGCAAGGTGTATATATTGGTCTTTCTTCTCATGCAACTCTGTCTGGTCTATATTTGGATGTCTTGATAAGTCAAAGTTGGCGGTAAGGTTTGGTACCTGGCGAACCTGGATGTGGTGTTGGCGAACGAGGTGGTGGTGTGGGAGAACGTGGTTGTAAATAATGTGACCTCTGAACAACATATGTTGCTTTCTGGTCTGGCATGGATGTAATTGATAGACTTAAGCAGCCTACCTCTGGTGTGGGTTGGTCGGATATATGGGTGGATTTAGCAGGACCACTGAAATATAACTGAATATTTTATAATAAAATGTTTTAGGTACTAAACGATTCAATTAAATAAACTTACAGTGTATTATGATGTGTACATCGTTATTAGTAAATTGTATCTATATATATTTAAATTATATCTTTATATATTTAAATAAGACAAATTATATCTTTCTCAAAAAATAAGAAAATACAAATAAATAAAAGTATTTCTTACCTCATAGTTTCCTCTTGCGTTTCTTTGCATTTACTACAAGTAAATGCTAGGGTACCATTCCGGACCATCTCTCTATACTCTGTCTGATTGATGCCTGTATTGCAGATTCTGTGCTGTTGTCTAGTGGTAACTTTACGGGTACATTCAACACATAGATGAGGACCCATGGTTAGAATGAGGAATAATAATTATTTTACCTTCTGTTTATAAAATAAAAAATCAAATACAATCAGTTTTTTAACAATTTCTCAATTTCTCAGTACATTTGACCAAGAAAGCTAAGCTTTGTATTTTTATGTAGTGTTTTGCCAATTCATGTTTGTATCAAACACGCTTCAGCTTGTGTGTGCTTCGTCTGTACGTAAATACAAAAAGATTGATCTTTTGATCCTAAATGATTAAACAAATACAAAAAATTATTGCTAGTTAAAAACACAACACGACTATCATAAGTTTAATCAATGATATTTCCTTATGGAATGATTGTTAAACAACAAAATAATTAAATAATCACTGTCAACAAATTATTTTTAATACATTTTAATTTAAATTTTATATTACATGTAACAATTATTATGACCGATTTTGACATTGGCCGATTTTATTATTGGACAACTTTGTATAGGCCGATTTGTCCAGACACCTTTTAACATTTCGTCCTATACAAAAATCGGCCCATACAAAATCGTCACATGGCAAATTACCTTTAGTAATTTTAAATAATTTTCTTAGTCAATTGGGTCATTTATCCGTTAACTTCAATTAAAAAACACTACAATATAAGATCTGAGCTTTAAAAGTCGATAACAATAACACAGCTCACAATACAGACATACAACACAACACGGGCATGCAGTAATTTATACATACAAACCATTATGCAATGATAGCTAAAAGAACAATAGCAGGTGTCAAAAGCAAGCACTAAGCAAAAGGCACTAAAAGTATGGCAGTATTAATTGTGACATACACTAATTTTCTTTAAATAAATTAAAAAACATCTTAAATCTAAGAACCAAGCTTTAAACATAACAAAAAACATGTCTGATTTTGAAAATCAAGTTTAAGAGCAAGCAATACATTTACATGAGTTATCATTCCAAGTACTTATTGGCTTTGAGAATTGGTTATAATTTTTTTCCTGTCTACAAGCATTTGGTAGCTCATTTTCAAATTAAAATACATCAAAATTATCAATAATATTAACAAAATGTACAATAAGTAGCTCATCTTGTCTTTAAAATAACTGAAATATTGATAGCTTAATCATACATTGTCTTAAATAACAATTTTGTCTTAATTAAGTTCAGTTTACTTTTAATTAAAGTGGGAAAAAGGGGAGGTATGAAACACATTTTTGTCATATTGAATCTTTCTTGGATGTTAAACAGTATTAGTGTTTTTTGTTTTTTTTTTTTTTTTTTTTGTTTTTTTTTTGTGCACATGTATCTTATTCTAAAGTTACTATGTCATCAAACTTCGTGCAGAATGTTACCTCAATATTTCCAATAACACCATTTTACCAACACTACACCAAAAATTCTCCAGTCAACCAACTTCTCGAACGTCCACCAAACATTGACCATATCAATCATAATGCTAAAAAACGTTTAAAAGCAAAACGGAAAACGCGAATATCAAATCGAATACACCTTTAAAATAAAATGCTTGAAACTTTGCAAAATAATTTAAAATTTTCAAAAAATTTTATGAACCTAAATTACACACCGGAACAGTGCCTTTACTTGAAACAAAATGCGAACAATGTAGAGTTGTGTTCACTGACGTCAGGTTTTTCACGGGAGTGAGGGTCAAAGCCGGGTTGTATGTGCATAATATTTCATTTTCTAAATTATTTGATGACATATAGTATTCATGAAAACAAAAAATGGACGAAATAAATGCTTAAATAGATCTATATTTATTTTGCAATATATTTGTTTTCGTGACAACATGGACAGCACATACCACACGACGCAGTTGGTTTGTTGTGTGTGAGCTTTTACGGAAAGCCATTCAGGTTAAATTTGTTCATGTTTTATACGTTATGTTTCATTATTTATTAGAAATTTCTGGCATTTCTTCGGGTACTATGCATGGCTTTCTCTCCGTATAGAGCTCAGCTGAAACATTGCTGAAAGTGACGTAGCATTTTCAACAAGAAAAACAATAGGGCTAATTGTTCAAGACAGATGTTTTTCCAATAACAAGATCTTATTCATTGTTTTTTAATCAATTTAAACACTTTTCACACATAAGATGTCTGCGTTTGTACGTGAGGCTTATCCTCCATGAGAGATATATCTCAAAGCCCCAACAAATCGTGAAGCAAAGGTGATTGAGTGTGGTTGACGTAGGATACCCATAATATTATTCTTAACATGGAGATTGATGCCAAACGTCATTAATCATTTCCTGTGAGAATCAATTTATACCCAAGAAATTTTCAAAAATAAGAAGAATGGATGTTTGTATAAAATTGACGAGATCTTATGTATTTTTATATACAATACTTTTACACATTTTATACAGTTTATACTAAAATGACTGCGAGAGATATATCTCATGGCGTTAACCAATATGTGGCAGAGGTAATTGTGGTTGACGTAGGGTATCCAGAATCCTTTCTGTAGTATATGGTTGCTATAGACTTTAGTCAACCAATCTCTGGAGCCGAGGTCATATCCGAAAACCCGAAAAAGTCGTTGCAAAACCAGAAGTGAATATATTTTAAACAAGAAATGTCTTGAATTTGGAAAGACATGGTTGCTAGTGTCAACCGGAAAGAACATGAAATGTATGACGAATCAGAAAACATATGGTTGCTAGGGACTTGTGTCAACCACTGGTGACTTTTTAAAATGAAAACTGGAAATGAGGTTTCCAACATTTAACCCTTTGACATTCATCCTAATTATACCACCTGATCACATACAGTGTCTTAGGTGCTAACATCTTACGGTTTATGGGTTTTAACCAATATTGTGGTGGTCAAATATTCCAATGTCTATTGCTCGTATACACTCCCATAAACATTTTTAATAATATACAAACAAGTTGTCTCAGTCCCTCGACATTTAACACCCGTCAGTTTTTCTAAATTTATTATAGTTCCAGAGATAACACGATAACAAGGATTTCAGCGTTTGGGGAGATAAAATTATTTAATATCGCTGGTATTATACTGGGATGGTTTTATTGATCGAAACACAGAACTACCCAGCGCGCCCTCGGCTGGCGGATACAGCAAGTGCCCTTGTTGGAGTTTTATTAGACTGAAAACCTGACCGCGAACCATAATGCATCAAGTGTTTGTAGGGTACCACGCTTCTTTGTACGATCAAGACCTCTCAGTAGATACGAAAAAAGTAGACCTATTGTAGCCGCTCTATAGGTTAAATTTACCGTCCAACAATAATTTTTGTAAATAAATGGTAGTCAAAATTGTGATACCGCTATAGTCGTTACATTTGTACAGTTGATTCATTGTTTGTAAAATTATTCTTGTCCTGAATACTGCTGAAATATTGCTAAAAAATGTTAAAATCATTCAATCAATCTTGTGTTAGCGTAAAATAGCACAAGCCCCTGTTGCTATAACATGGAGACCTAACGAATCTTGAACACTTGGAGAAAATATAAGCAGCAAAATGTAAACAATCTCATTGTGTATATGTTTGTGCTTTTTAGGTTTGTTTGAGTGATGTTTAACGTCACTTTCAGCCATTCATTGTGTAAGACTTATCATGCAGTGATAAATTTACTGTATTTATCTATATTCGTGGTGTTTTTATAAATTATGTGGTATAATATTAGTAATAGTTTTACAATATAATTTGTGTTGAATATAGTAACATTAAATGATGGATTCAGGCGGAGAGTGGCGGGAAACGTGCATTCTAGTAAAATGTGTCAAGTCGTCAATAACGGTAAAAATATGAGGATTTCCAAAAGGATTCACACACAGTAGAGTCCGTAAAAACTATCAAAAAAACTTTGCATTTTTTTGGTTTAATGAGTTTCTAATGGATTTCCTAGGGATAGATCTCGACTAAAAACATTGTGTCTCCTAACATGAAATCCTTTAGATCCACCCTTGTTTGGATAGGGTTTATAACAAATGTCAGCAAATTTTCAGCTATATTCTGGCGTCCAGTTATTTTGGTTTGAGGAGGCCGGAGTACCTGGAAAAAAACCGACCTTCGGCAATAAAATAATCGGAGAGGTTTTAGTATTGTATGTAGTGCTTACAGTTATATCTGTGGATGCGGTTTTTAAACTATTAAGTCGCCCAAAACGAAGTTTTGGGGACTTATTGTTTTCCACATATTTCGGCTTCTACTTTTTCTGGACCGTAAATATTTCTCAGAGACGCCTTAATTTAATAAAATGAAACTTGGCACAGTTGTAGATCAACATATGGAGGGGTGCAGTCAATAGTCAGGGTTTTGATAATGGCCGCCATTTCAAAATGGCCGCAACTTGAAAACACTCAGCCAAAAATAGCAAAAATTTTCCCGTGGTTCTGATTTCAACAACATTTTGTATGGAGGTAGATTTAGGTATTTCGAGTGAAACGCTACATTTTAAATATATTTCTGACGTCGCGTAAAAACGTGTATCATTTTCAACGTTATTACATCTGGATGAAATTTAATATTATTAATTAATAATTTTGCTGTATTTTGATTTGTCCAATGTCTACCACGTGATATTTTGTATTTCAGCGGATTGACTGATTTATTGCGAATTGACTTTTGCGGATTGCACGGTTACTAAAAATAGAACAAAAAATTGTGTTACGTTTTGCAATCAGCCAATCATATTTTACATCCGGTTATCAATCATCTGCTGGAACAAAACAACAAACAATGGACAGTGTTGAGCACAAAAATGTGCACCCTTAAATTAGGATGAGATAGTCCTTGTGTTTTATTTTTTAATTTTTTTATTTGTATGAGACAAATTATAATACAGCAAAATTATCAAGTAATAATATAAAAAATACAGCCTTTCTCTTATTCAATACAAGTTATATATATCGACCTCAAGTTGTATATCGACCTTGGACTACGTCCTCGGTCGATATACATCTCTCAGTTGATATAAACTTGTATTGACTAAGAGAAAGGCTGTATTTGTATAATGTGCTCTGATTGCAACAAAATTTGACTTGTTTCTATTTGGTGTGGAGGTAGATTTTTCTATTGCGTCAATACTAGTAGTTCTTCTGACGTTATGATACTTTCCTTACACTCACACTTTACTCCGAATTCTGCCAATCAGAAATAGGCAGATAATTATACTGAACTGCAAAAAAATGTGGCGTTTGTATTGCCATTTAATAATCTACTTTGTTCTGCCTGTTGGTAAGCTCATCGAGTTCGGCTTATCGGAGTAAAGAGTGTATAACATTACGAAAATAACAAATCCAATCATATACAAAGACGAATAATTGTAGGAACAACACATTTAACCTGAAAACAAAACAAACACATTATCTTCAAACATAGGCGTAGCAGCCGGTACGGCAGATACGGCTTCCGCCGTACCAATAACTTTTGCAGGTACGGCATGCAGTACCAATAATTTCCAGAAATGAAAAAAAAGTTCATATTTTTCTATTTTTATTGGTGTCTTTTGACTCTCCTCTCATCTCAAATACATAGGCGTAGCAGCCGGTACGACAGGTACGGCTTCCGCCGTACCAATATCAAATGCAGGAACGGCTTCCGCCGTACCAATATCAAATGCGATTCTACGCCTCTACCAAACGGATACTTTACGTAGAAAACGGGGTGGGGTTAATGTTGACAATAAACAGAAAGCGGGGATTTTCATTGAAGATAGGTGTGTCAAACACATACAGAAGTCACACTCGCACTAACAACTACGGTGGTTAGTTGCTGTTGAACATATGTTTACTACCTGAACCAACTTGCCACGCTAACAGTTTCAGAGATGTTTATAATTTCCGCAATTGCACATTAAAGACATTTCTTCTCCTGTAGTAGAAGACCTCGGTCATCATTTTCCAATTTAGAAACCATGTTTTTCAGTGGAAAAGAAATTTTTGGCCAATCGGAAACAATATTTATCAAATAAGGACATTTTCCGTGGTCAATACGTAGTTATATGGACCGTGGAGGAAAATATTGACCGAGGACGAAGTCCGAGGTCAATATTTTTCTGCAGGTCCATATAACTACGTATTGACAGAGTAAAAAGTCCTTAATTGTGATATTACATATGCATTTTTCTCTATTTATTTAAATTTAGAATAATAAATTGCATCATACAATCAGACAATATTGACTCATTGATAGTAATTATAGAAGCATTCGAACAAATAGAACTTTATTTCTTACAACCCAACATCAAAATATGTAACAATTTCAGAACATTTCTAAGAAGATCGTCTGCAGCAGAGGCACTTCCGCCATTTTGTAGGTAATAAACAAATCAATCTAACGGCACGAGCGGAGTCGGAAGAGTATATCCGGATCTATTTTTAGAAACAAGCCTTAAATATGCTTTATAAATAGTAACATGCCTAAAATATGCTTAAAAAATAGTAACATGCCTTAAATATGCTTTAGAAATAGAATATATACACAGAATATTTGGGGGGGGGGAGGCATTGTCTATACGAACCAATCAAAATTAGTACTTAACACATCATATGTAATTTTGCCATTAATCGCCGTATAGCCAATGTGTAAATGAGCATATCATCATACCCCTTATGACATATTTCGGGAATTTACGGTCGGCGGACGACGAATGATAGCAGTAATTCATTCTAGATATAACGAAGCTGATTTTATTTAAAAGATTAATAATTTAAACAAATAAACAATCATTTTTTATGTTACTGCTTACTGCTGTCAACACACAAAGTATATGTGACGTGTTTGTTTAATAGGGTTTAACGCAAGTTTTCATAAATCCAGTGGCTATTGGGAATAAACGGAAGCAATAGGACCCGCTTAATCCCAATACCATTATTGTCAGGTAAACTGGCAATCGTCTTCAATTCATGCCAAGAATATATGACTAAAACTTCCCCCAGACCACCTTTGGTCCTCACAATTGTATATCTTCTAATACATTTATGTGGTCAACGGACACACATACATTTACAAAGTATGGCACTGAATTATCTCTCGGTGAAATAAACAGTGTAACAAGCTTTACTGGAGCTCTTTGAAGTTCCAGGAGTTCTATATTCTTGGCATGAAGGCACATAGTAAGGATCGAACCCACAAGCTGAATATTTTTCGCACGTTATCAATATTAGATGATCAATCACTAGCTTGTACTGAAAATCATCGACATTCGGTAGGAAAACTGGCAATCCTAGTCAATTAAGATAGGAGTCGAGCGCACCATGCCCGCAATGAAACTCGAACACGCAACCTCAGTGTAGCCGAGTGTCTCGTGTGTGATAATAATAAAAGAGACAATAAAACATTTGAGCTAGTTAATATGTATGATCTTTATGAGACCAAACCAAGATCTTCAGTGTCAAGGTTAGTTCCATTAATAAAACCTACCATTTCATGTTTATTTTAACATTTTTTTATCGGATATTGATATTTTATGATTTCAGTGAAATGCCATCTTCACAAGTCAGTGTTTCTGTGTCCACATGTGTACACGAAACATGTTGACACAGAAACCCTGACTTGTTAGGATGGTGAAATGCGAGATTTCAAATAATAAAAAAATGTTTCAAACAAATGTAAAAGAACGATTAAAATGGTAAATATAAACGTGAAATGGGAGGTTTTATGTCAAGATAATCCTAAATTGTGAGTTAAAATAAGAAAAGATAATCTTTATTTAAAGTCGGCAATACAAGTAACAGATAACATAGGCTCTCAAAAGCCTTTGAACCGACAAACATATATACAAATCATAATTTTAAAAACACATATACTAACGTTATACCACATTCAAACATGCATGCAGAAGATTTAAAAACTAAAAGAGAAAGATTAAAATATATGCTTACATACAGCACTACATAATTAACATGAAATAAAAGCGGCATAATAAATAAAGTAAAAAGTAGGAGCACAATAAATGCATTAAATCAAAGCTCTAGAACAAAGAAAAACTAAAAAAGCACGAAGCATCATGCTATCAAGATAAATATACTAAATCAAAGCTTTAAAAGATAAAGAGTATTGTCATCTGTATAGTTGTATAAATCCCAATTTTTGATGAAATAAAAAATGTCGTTGATGAAAAACATTAAAGAGGAAGGGTTGTATAATTGACCCTTGTGGAACCCATTTTTGAATTTCAGACCAGCTGCTGACACAGTTGCCAATTTTAATTTGCTGTTTTCTTTTTGTTAAGTAAGAATATAAAAGGTCAGCAGGTTTTTTTATTAATGCCATATGCTGAGAGTTTACGAATAAGAATGTCATGTGGAAGACAGTCAAAGGCATTAGACATGTCCATAAGAACGGCCGCAACATATTAATTATCGTCTAAGGCCTTTTTCCAGTCTTCCAGCAGTCTTATAAGAGTTGTTTGACACTTTGCGAAAGGCACGTACAAAGTTGTTATCAAAATAAATACATAGTTGTTCTGATAAACCCTTCTCATAAATCTTTGATGGAATTTGAAGGATACTGACTGGTTTATAATTACTTTTAATAAATGGATAGTTTTTCTACAATAAAGGTGTCACCTGGGCTTCTTTGACCCTGTTTGGAAAGTGATGTTTCTATTGTAAAATTTATAAGTTTGGTATATAAATTGGTACCATTGATGCCTTCCTTATTTTCACTAGTTTGACTGATACTTTATCAACACCAGTTGCTTTTTTTACATTAAATTTATCAATTATTTTAGTAACAGAAGTATCATTTGTAGGTAAAAATTGAAAATTATCTTTTTGAGTTGTAAAAATTAGTGAAAAACAGTAAATATACATTTTACCTTGCCTCGTAAGTTTCAAGATTTTTTTTATTATATCATATCTGTAACAGTGGGATAGTAGTTCTAACGACAATGATATATCACTTCTAACAATGGTTAAATAAATGAGAATACATAGTTACCTGACATAATAATGTTAATTATTACATGTATTTATGAAAGTGAAAGTAGCCTCGTTCTTGTTATCACATACGGTCTTATCTACGCAGCATTTACGTCTTTGGCATATGCTATAATTTAATTTGGAATGTCAGCAACAAATGACACTAGAAGGAACAGCATCATTAAAGATTCAAGAGCAAGTTTAATTGGATCTCTCTTCGAATCGGATGAGGAATTGTCCAGAGGCTGTGACCCATGTCCAACTTGTATGGGCAAAGGTCCGAAAGGTAACAATCTGTAATATCGTGTTTAAGATCGAGAGTTTCCATTTAATTTATAGTTCTATTTAAGAAAGTTTAAACAGATAAAAGTTTATAGCTTATGCATTGCTTAAATACAAATACATGTACAATACAAATATCTTTAGTTTATTATCTCCAACTGAAGTGCTGGTCCGAGAATCCTCTGCAGTCCGACGTTTTTTTGTTGTTGTTTTTTCTCGGACTACTCATATGCAATGGATCGAGTTTAACAATGTTTAAATATAAATAAGTTTAAATACAAGTACCAATTACATGGTCATTGAGTTCTAAATATAGGTAATAATTATATGTTATATTTTGTTTTTCCTAATTTCTCAATAATCAGATATGAAGTTAGAAGACATCTTCATAATACAATGAAGTTTACTGTTGATAATTACAGTTAATTTTTGTTTATTACACATTTTTAAAATGTTTAAACAGTACAATTTATCTTAATTAAATATCTCTCTCTGTGAGTTATAACCATAGCATTTAAAAAGAAAATGAAGTTCATTTTCTACAGAATTATTACATATTGGACATATTTTTTCTACAGTTAATTAGCATTTGAAGATGTCTTCCTTTTTCATTTATTAAATAGTGAGAACTAGTTTTTAGTCTATAAATCATGGATCAATCGGTCAAATTTAATAATTTACCAAGTCTTTCCCCAACTTGTAGACTTCCATGAAGAGTAATAATATATAGAATTGTTTTTTTTAGGTTTGAATTTTGTTATTGCAGTAATCTGTTAATAATATCTTTCATTCTTAGCTTCACCTGCTTTATATTTGATTTTAGCAATATCATTTTTATTTATTAAATAACTGAAACCCAGTAAATTTAACATTAATTTGTGGACTTAGGCAGTCCAAGGGTTTGAACTTTTATTGATTCTTCAAATGTTGTATGATAAAGTGTTCTCATCTGAAATAGATGATTGTAAAATCCAATGATAGCTGAACTAATTTTACCTGCCATTGGTAATCTGGCTAATTCAGCCCGTCACGTATCACTAGATGTTTTGCAGTTTACGCCGAGTTCTTTTTTTATAAATTTGTCATGAAATTTTTATATTGGATGAAGAGCCTATATGAAAATAATTGGGTAATTTAAATATTCCAAAGAGAGTATAAACTTTGAAATCGCCTACAAGATGGGTCTTTTTTGCAAGAAGTTTGGGATTCTTAGACACACTATCCACTATGGTCCATGGTAAGGCTTTCGCTTTTATAACCTGGCAGACCCCCAAAGTGCCTCCCCTATCCAATACCTTGTAACCCACTGGTTTGAGCTCTGTGTTGAGCACTGGGATGGGAATGTATAATCCAGAAGAGCATATAAATATACAGCCTCTGAACTCTGGATGAATTTATACGTCAGTACTGGTGTTTTATTATAAAATTAATTAACTATTAGGTAATTATTTTTGTTAAACATTTATTTGATGTTTTTTTTTCTATAACAAAAAGGAGAGCTGTTTGTCCTTATTCCTGTAACAGACAAAAGATTACGACCAAGTAGAACGTAAGAAAAAAATTATTACTATTGTTTTATTTATTTCAAACATATTTTATTCAAAAATAAATCTGAAATGGATTGTATAGCAGGCAAAGCCTATATATCCTTTCCGTTTAGGCAATACTCATCAGGTGAAATAATATATCAACACTTTGTAAAATTGTATCAATAATAGTGTAGCAAGAAAGACAACTCTAGTATTATTAATGGTGCAAAATTAAAAGAAAATATGAACTAAATATTTAGTTATCTTATGGAAAATTAAATAATTATTATAACAATAGTTGCCTATTCTGTAGTTTAGTTTACTCTAACAGTCTGTGCTTTAAATAGAATAATTAATATTTTTTTAAGATTATCATGAATGTGAGGGGAAAAAGTAGTTGTTTTTGTTTGTTTGATGGTGTTTAATGCCACTTTCAGCAATTTTTCAGCTATATCATGGCGTCCAGTTTTTATTCGGGGAGAAAGCCGGAGTACCCGGAGAAAACCCCCGACATGCGGTAGGAAAACTGGCAGTCCTTGTCAATTAAGATTGGAATCGAGTAAACCCTGCCTGCAGTGAGAATCGAACCTGGAATCTCAGTGTTGACAGACCACGTGATCAATAGTAGACGAATTACCTTGACCACTCGGCCACCGAGCTCCCCCCCCCCCCCCAAAAAAAAAATAGTTGAGTGAGCTTATTCCAATACAAAAATTATAAAAGGAAAAGAAATGGAAAAAAAGAAAAAAAAGAAAGAAAAATAAACATAATAATAATAATGTAACATAGACTGTATGTCAAGTAGTTTTCATACTCATTCCAACATGCATGTGTGTATTAAAAATATTGTGTTTTAATGACAATTTTTAATTAAGTTTTGTTTTTGTACGTTACCTACAAGCCTAAACGTATGGTAGGATGACAATATTTGGTATATAGGTTTCTGATGAATAGTACATGACTCACAGTCTGGTAGGTGTCACCTGACCTTGACCTCAATATCCCAGCCCAGCCACTAAGTGCAAGTTTTTGTATTAGGGCAGTTCCTCTGTAACTATGCATGGTAGAGTGACAATATTTGGTACATATACAGGTTGCTACTGGAGAGTATACATGACTGTCTGGCAGGTGTCTCCTGACCTTAACCTCAATTTCACTGTTCTTATATAAGTTAGTGCCCTTTAATGATGATTTTAGACAATTTTACAAATTGTTGCCATGGATATTAAAAAACTATAAAACATAGAGTAAAACGTAAAAGAAATAATAAGCCACAATATTCTCAAGAATCGTAGACGTAATTCCTTCTGAACATATCATCTGCTCCTGAGGACTCATAAATCATAGCTGTCCTTGAAGTTATGCAGGAGAGACAGTTTTTTCATGACATTTCCTTAATTTAATAGAATTACTAACAAAATGTTCAAAATAGGTCTAACCATTCATTTGAAAAATGTGTTGAATATGAGTGAATAACTGTCAAAAAAACTAATACATTTAAAAGAAAAAAATAACAACCTAATTGATGAAAAAATGTTCTTGAAAAAAAAGCATGTTATGCATGTCTATGCATACAACTTTTTACATGACAGTATACTATCATAAAGAAAGTAGAAAAATAGGCAAGGCCTACAAATCATAACTTATTCCAAAATTTTCAAACAACTCGTTTTAGTAGTTATTGTCTGTGAGTTACTACTTTGGACAAAATAGTAAGTTTGTATGTTATGAATCAAAATCTATTTACACCTAAAGTAAAACTGTAAATGACATGTACTAAATTAACTGACAAGGCCTACAAATTATTTAATTTTCAGAAATTTCTGATGGCATCTTACAGGAGTTATTGTGGCTTTGTGCTTAGTCTAAATTTTTGAATAAAGCTGAAGTTTCTGCTGAAGAACTTAAAAGCTATAACAACTGTAAATTGCAAAATTTAAAAGATGGCTTGAAGTCATATGTGTTCCAGTTGATAATATTATGGGCTCTAGTGAGAAAAATAATTAAACACCAGTGGGATAGCGAGACCAGAAAATCTTTGGGTATCTGAAATTTTCCTGTCTTGCCTCCCCCCCCCCCCCTAAATTTATTAATTGATTTTAAAAAATCTCCTCTTAAACCAATGAAGAACTGCTTTGAAATATTGCACATACCATGTCCTCTATCAAAATTGTGCATATCATGACAGCTGACTACTTTCTTTTTCAGATGGCTGGAAGTTGGACTAGCAGTAGTGTTATGTTTAGTAGTTGCAGGAGTGCTGTTCTTCTTATTATTTCAAAGAGATGTTAGTATTGACAGTGACATTGAGATTTTATTTGCAAACAATCTCATAATAAATACAGCAAAACAATACGTCTATTTTGATGTAAATGTAAGTCAGTTTTATTGTTGTAGTTACATATATACCTTAATTATTATATAGATAGAGAAAAATATCGAAGTTTCCGAGTGACAGAAATCACGGTAAATCACATGTGAAAATTATCGTTTATTTTCACTCTCGTGTTTGTTCCCGCCAAAATGTCACTTGGGACTAATTTTTGCACACACGTAGATTGTACACTTGACCTAAATACCATAACTAAATCAAAATAAATTTTATTTAAATTTTTTTTGGAGGGGGGGGGGGGTAATAAAACTAAATTCTAAATTTGAAAAAGAATCGATGCAAGTTATGACAGAAATTCCAAATAGAAAATGAATGTCTGCCATGCTTTTATTTTGCAATGTTTTGTACAATTTCAACGATAACTTACCAGTTCAATTTAAAATGACATTAGGAAGGAGATCATGTCAGTAATTACTTCTGTTGAGAAAAGCTCTGCTACGAAGGGGACTTCTGATGTGAAAAGCAAGAAATTAAGCAGGGACTATGTGAGTTATTACTTCTGATGAGGAAAGATACGAAATTAAGCAGGGACTATGTGATTTATTACTTCTGATGAGAAAAGCTATGAAATTAAGAGGGGACTATGTGATTTATTACTTCTGATGAGAAAAGCTATGAAATTAAGAGGGGACTATGTGAGGAATTACTTCTGATGAGGAAAGCTACGAAATTTAGAGGGGCTATGTGAGTAATTAATTCTGATGAGAAAAGCTACGAAATTAGGCGGGGAACTAAGTGAGTAAGTACTTCTGATGAGAAAAGCTACGAAATAAGCGGGGGACTATGTGAGTAATTCTGATGAGAAAAACTATAAAATTAGGCGGGGGACTATGTGAGTAATTACGTCTGATGGGAAAAGCTATGACAGTAGGAAGGAGATCATGTGAGTAATTATGCCCCCCGAAAACTTGTTTGGGGGGTATACAGGAATCCCTCTGTCTGTCTGTCCGTCTGTCCACATCCATTGTAAGTGCTTCTCCTCCTAAACTGTTTCACAGATTTTTAGGAAACTTTCCATGGAGGAAGAACATCATATGTAGATGTGCATGAAGTATTTTTGTCGCTGTAGGATATTATTCAGGGGAGATAATTGGAATTAGACTTTTTAAATATAGTATTCAGTGGGAGACCTCGTTAGTGCAACTCCTTCTAAACTGCTTCACAGATTTTGATGAAACTTTACATGAAGGTAGTACATCATATGTAGATGTGCATGAAGAATTTTCGCCGCTGTAGGATATTATTCAGGGGATATAATTGGACTTAGACTTTTTAAATATAGTATTAAGTGGGAGACCTCGTAAGCGCAACTCCTCCTAAACCGCTTGATGAAATGTAATTAAACTTAGCATAATATAAGTACATTATATATAGATGTGCATTGACCTCGGATATTATTAAGGGGAGATAATTGGATTATAAAATTAGGAGGGGGACTATGTGTGTAATTAGTTCTAATGTGAAAAGCTATGACATAAGTAGGGGGGGGGGGGGCTATGTTAGTAATTACAACTGATGGGAAAAGCTATGAAATTAAGCATGGTGACCATGTGTGTAATTACTTCTGATGGGTAAAGCAAAGCAATTAGGAATGACACTATGTGAGAAATTACAGCTTATGATAAAAGCTATGAAATTAGGAGGGGGACTGTGAGTAATTACATCTGATGAGAAAAGCTATGAAATTAGGAGGAGGACTGTAATTACATCTGATGGGAAAAGCTAGGAAATAAGAGGGAGACTATGCGAGTAATTATTTCTGACAAGGAAAGGTATGAAATTAGGATGGTGACCTTGAGAGTAATAATTATGTCTGATGAGAAAAGCTTTGAAATTAGGCTGGGGACTAAGTGAGTAAATACTTCTGATGGGAAAAGCTATGACATTAGGAAAGAGATCATGTGAATAATTACTTCTGATGAGAAAAGCTACGAAATTTGGCGGGGGACTTAGTGAGTAATTACTTCTGATGGGAAAAGCTATGAAATTAGGAAGGAGATCATGTGAGTAATTAATTCTGATGAAAAAGGCTACAAAATAAACGGGAGGGGGGCTATGTGAGTAATTCTGATGAGAAAAGCTGTGAAATTTGGCGGGGGACTAAGTGAGTTATTACTACTGATGGGAAAAGCTATGACATTAGGAAGGAGATCATGTGAGTAATTACTTCTGATAAGAAAAGCTACAAAAATTATGCGGGGGACTATGTGAGAAATTACTTCTGATGAGAAAAGCTATGAAATTAGGAGGGTGGCTTTGTGAGTCATTACTTTTGATCAGAAAAGCTATGAAATAAGCGCGTGGGGGGAGGCTGTAGTCTACGAGTAATTACTTCTGATGGGAAAAGCTTTGAAAATTAGGCCGTGGACTAAGTGAATAATTACTTCTGATGGGAAAGCTACGAAATTAAGCGGGGGATTATGTTAGCTATTACTTCTGATGAGAACAGATACGAAATTGAGCGGGGGACTATGTAATCAATTACTTCTGATGAAAAAAGCTACGAAATAAAGTGGGGGCAATGTGAGTAATTACTTCTGATGGGAAAAACTATGAAATTAGAAGGGAGACTACGTGAGTTATTACTACTGATGGGAAAAGCTATGACATTAGGAAGGAGATCATGTGAGTAATTACTTCTGATAAGAAAAGCTACAAAAATTATGCGGGGGACTATGTGAGAAATTATTTCTGATGAGAAAAGCTATGAAATTAGGAGGGTGGCTTTGTGAGTCATTACTTTTGATCAGAAAAGCTATGAAATAAGCGCGTGGGGGGAGGCTGTACGAGTAATTACTTCTGATGGGAAAAGCTTTGAAAATTAGGCCGTGGACTAAGTGAATAATTACTTCTGATGGGAAAGCTACGAAATTAAGCGGGGGATTATGTTAGCTATTACTTCTGATGAGAACAGATACGAAATTGAGCGGGGGACTATGTAATCAATTACTTCTGATGAAAAAAGCTACGAAATAAAGTGGGGGCAATGTGAGTAATTACTTCTGACTTGAAAAACTATGAAATTAGAAGGGAGACTACGTGAGTTATTACTACTGATGGGAAAAGCTATGACATTAGGAAGGAGATCATGTGAGTAATTACTTCTGATAAGAAAAGCTACAAAAATTATGCGGGGGACTATGTGAGAAATTACTTCTGATGAGAAAAGCTATGAAATTAGGAGGGTGGCTTTGTGAGTCATTACTTTTGATCAGAAAAGCTATGAAATAAGCGCGTGGGGGGAGGCTGTACGAGTAATTACTTCTGATGGGAAAAGCTTTGAAAATTAGGCAGTGGACTAAGTGAATAATTACTTCTGATGGGAAAGCTACGAAATTAAGCGGGGGAATATGTTAGCAATTACTTCTAATAAAAAAGATACGAAATTAAGCGGGGGACTATGTAATTAATTACTTCTGATGAAAAAAGCTACGAAATAAGGTGGGGGCAATGTGAGTAATTACTTCTGATGGGAAAAACTATGAAATTAGAAGGGAGACTACGTGAGTTATTACTACTGATGGGAAAAGCTATGACATTAGGAAGGAGATCATGTGAGTAATTACTTCTGATAAGAAAAGCTACAAAAATTATGCGGGGGACTATGTGAGAAATTACTTCTGATGAGAAAAGCTATGAAATTAGGAGGGTGGCTTTGTGAGTCATTACTTTTGATCAGAAAAGCTATGAAATAAGCGCGTGGGGGGGTACGAGTAATTACTTCTGATGGGAAAAGCTTTGAAAATTAGGCAGTGGACTAAGTGAATAATTACTTCTGATGGGAAAGCTACGAAATTAAGCGGGGGAATATGTTAGCAATTACTTCTAATAAAAAAGATACGAAATTAAGCGGGGGACTATGTAATTAATTACTTCTGATGAAAAAAGCTACGAAATAAAGTGGGGGCAATGTGAGTAATTACTTCTGATGGGAAAAACTATGAAATTAGAAGGGAGGCTATGTGATTCATAACTTCTGATCAGAAAAGCTATCAAATAAGCGCGTGGGGGGAGGCTGTATGAGTAATTACTTCTGATGAGAAAGATATGAAAATTAGGCCGGAGACTATGTGAGTAATTACTTCTGATGAGAAAAGCTACGAAATTAAGAGGGGGATTATGTTTGCAATTTCTAATGATGAGAAAAGATATGTAATTAAGCTGGGGACTATGTTATCAATTACTTCTGATGAAAAAAGCTACGAAATAAAGTGGGGGGCAATATGAGTAATTACTACTGATGGGAAAAGCTACGAAATGTGCGGGGACTGTGTGAGTAGATTACTTCTGATAAGAAAAGCTATGAAATTAAGAGGGCACTATGCGAGTAATGACGTCTGGTGGGAAAAGCTACGAAATTAAGAGGGAGTCTATGTGGGTAATTACTTCTGATTGGAAAAGCTACGAAATTAAGCGGGGGACTATGTGAGTAATTACTTTTGATGACAAAAACTACGAAATTAAGCGGGGGGGGGACTATGTGAGTAATTATTTTTGATGAGAAAAGCTATCAATAATTAGTAAATCATGTGTGTAATTACACCTGAAAATGATTTTCTTATTATTTACTAATTTCTTCTCATTATTTCTATTTATTATTACATGACATCATTACTCTTGTAAAGGTACTAGTACTTGTAGTTTGCCTTCTAATTACCACGTGGTCTGTCAATATAAAGTCATACCCTTTTACATGTCATTGATAGTAATTGAGTTAAAAACCATTCTTCAACAAGGTATACAACTCTGTCAATATGTGAATGAAAGCAACAATATTACAAACTCATAAAAGGGTATATGGTGATCCTCTTAATCGTCAAAATTTGGTTCCCAGATGATAATTACAAAATTAGAAGAACTACGGGATATTGTTACATACCAAGTGGGTAAGAATTCTATTGATGCTGTAGAAATTTAAGCAAAGGTTAAGGTCCCAGTCCACAATATATTTAAAAATAAGATGTTTAAGACAATAACTGAAGAAGTTTGCATTTGATTTCAACAAAGCTTTGTGATATATATCATATTAGGTGGATCTGAAGCCTATCATATTTTTTTTTGAGGGGGGGGGGGGTTCCGTCAAATGAGAAAGTCACTAGATCCCAATTTTTTTTAACAAAACGATGTTTCTCAATAAAAGTCTGCATTTGATTTTTAAAAAAAAACTATTAGGATATCATTACATATCAGGTGTGTAAGAAGCCTATTGATAATGGAGGAATTCCATCAAAGGTCAACGTCGACTTTCTAGTTTGTGTTTGTTTTAATGCTTTTAAACAGCATTTTCAACAGTTGTTCAACTACATGTATATAGTTGCATCAAGTTCTTATTGAAAAGGAAGCCTGAGTTCCCGGAGATAATCACTAACCTTCGGACTTAAAGGGCAGGAAGCCTGAGTTCCCGGAGAAATCTACCAATCTTGGACTTAAGAGAGCTGGAAACCTGATTTACCGGAGAAATTCACCAGCCTTCGGACTTAAGGGGCAGGAAGCCTGAGTTTCCGGAGAAATTCACCAGCCTTCGGACTTAAAGGGGCAGGAAGCCTGAGTTCCCGGAGAAAATCAACAACCTTCGGACTTAAGGGGGCAGGCAGCATGAGTTCCCAGAGAAATTCACCAATCTCGGACTTAAGGGTCGGGAAGCCTGAGATCCCAGAGAAATTCACCAATCTCGGACTTAAGGGTCGGGAAGCATGAGATCCCAGAGAAAATCAACAACCTTCGGACTTGAAGGGGCAGGAAGCCTGAGTTCCCGGACGGAGAAATTCACCAATCTCGGACTTAAGGTGGCAGGAAGCCTGAGTTCCCGGAGAAAATCAACAACCTTCGGACTTAAAGGGACAGGAAGCCTGAGTTCACGGAGAAATTCACCAATCTCGGACTTAAGGTGGCAGGAAGCCTGAGTTCCCGGAGAAAATCAACAACCTGCAGACTTATTGTGGGAGGAAGACTGAGTTACTTGAGAAAACCGATGGAAAAAAAACTGTCAATACTTGTGAATGAAGATTTAAGTGTAGCATATACTGCCAGCATTGAGACTCATTCCCTCATCCTCTTTGCTGACAGTCTTTTGAACACCAGAAGATGACTAACTGCCTTAATCACTTGGCAGCCTAATTCCTGATTAGGTCAGGTTTGCATGTCATAAATAATACATTAATTAATCTTGATGTTTATACTGACTTGTCTTTTATTAATTAGTTTCTTATTTTCTATTTTCAGTATGATTTTAACATTACAAATGACAACTATTTCCCCATTACTTTAACAGGGATATCAACATTTGTAATGTTTAATATAAAAGTGATAAATGTGACAGACATTTCATTTAATTTAAATGTGCCAATGAGGTCCCGAAAGACATTTCAAGTGACTATTGGAATAACATTTGACAAAGACAACGGACTTGGAGAAATGGCGTAAGTTTGTTGATTTACGTGTATAAGAAGTTTTATACCATGTTCTTCAGTTTGTCAGCCATTTCATGGTGTGGAGTAACAGGGAATAAGAAACCTCAATAGTGAAACAGGCAATTCTTGTCCTTTAAGCAGAAATGAAAAAAAGCTAGCATCTCATTCAAAAATTTGGGGAAGAGATTTTTAAAAGCAATAACAGTGAAGACCATGATTACATTTTAGTATAAAAATCGATTGAAACTGCAAGTTACCTGAATATTGAAAATCACAGAACTGAAATCGGACTCAGATACAGGATGTTTAATTTACCTCTGGGATATTTTTTTTTCAAATGTGATTTAAGAATTTTTTTTTTAATCGGGGGATCGGTGGAGATAAAAATCTAGGAATTATTTAATTATGGCATGTTAAGGTGTAAATCAAGCACACCATGACAAAGATTTCTCTAATTACTGAATGTCCTAGTGAACAATACTGTTTTTATGACTTAAATACCTAGGCTACAGTAAATACACGTGCACATATAATCCGTGATAAATTTATATCAAGACGAACAAAAAGTAAAACTAATGCAGTAGTAAGTGCTGAACAATAAATTATATTTCAAAATGGAGAAAATCTGCAGTATCTGTAATCATGCGTTTTCCCAAGGTAGTTAAAAAAAATTGATATTTGATATATGATAATGGAGGTCCACCTTCTTCCGACTGTCTCATTGCTAGTTGTAAGTACTAGAGATCACTTGACAGCCAAGTACCTACATGTCGTAAAATGATAATAACTTGAAACGGTCAATCATAATCAACATGGCATGCACAGTTGTACTTAGAAAACGCAGTCCTGGCAAGAGTACAGTTCGTTTTCCTGATCTAAATGAGAAACCTGACATGTGCAAAGTTTGCTATTCAGGAAAGGTAACTAAATGCAATATACTATTTAAATACGTTGTTTTGTACATACAAATATTCCCGGCCTTCACTCCATATTTAGAACATATATTGTATTATTGTTACTAGTAAAAATACATTTTATGCGCAAAAAAAAACATATAAACAGTTTCCAAAATTTAACTTGTGTATATTTGTTTCATCATGTTATTTCCCGTGATCTGCCATCTAAAAGATATTCAAAATATACTTTGCATATCCTGTGCTCTAACACTTCAGCATCATACATGTCCTTTGCAGGAGAAATGCGTGACTTTATATGATAGTGCAAAATAATAGTTCAGAATTGCATTAATTATAAAAAAATTAGGTTGATAAGAACATTGCTTTTATTGATGCATGTCAAAAATTCAGGTCATCATAAAACACCAGTGACATAAAAACCGGTTCAAGGGAATCATAACTTTTTACTAAAATGAAACATTCATTAGTTATTTCAACAGTAGATCTTTATTTTTTATTTAAAATAATTTAATTTGCTTTGTAAGCTGATATCTGATTGGTCAATTCAAATCGGGCAACCCATATTATAAGAAATAACTTGCGTGACCTATGACCTATTCTAACGTCGTTAAAATTCAAATAGTTCCGCGACGTCATCGACGTTTTTACCGCAAAAATTGATAAGATTTATAGTTAAAATTAAATTATAAGGAATATTTCAAACTTCTGAACAGGTTATATGATATAATATGGTTTGGGTCTGTTTACACCATTCATAAACCGCTTCGCGGTTTATTAAGCGTAAACAGACCCAACCCATATAATATCGTATAATCTGTTCAGAAATTAGAAGTATTCCTTAAATAATTCTGCTATGATAACATTTGAGATATCAAATTACGTAATTAGCCTTTAATCTGGCAAGTAAATTTCGGAATAATTATATTTCAAGTCAGAGTCCAATGACCTGTTAATTGCAATACACATCCTGGGTTGCTGAAAACTTGCTTATCCTGTTAATTAATTACTCTTATTGAACGAGAAATTATTCACCTGTTAATGTTTCAGGTAAAACTGCTGTTTCATGATGTGCAAAACTGTCTTCGGTATTTTATTTAATTTTACCAAAAAAAAAAGTAAATATATCTCAATTTTTTCTTCAAAGCCTAATCTAGTTGATATACTAGTAAGTTAATACATAAAAAATGGGTCTCAAACATTTATTAATAAAAATACCTTTGGAAACATTAAGGCATATTTGGTAATCGTATGTTGGTCATAAGACGTCGCCGCTTTTTATATTCTTCAAAGAGAGACGGCATTAAAAACATCTTTTAAACTTGATTATTTATAATGATTTACTGGAAAGACCATGACCACCGTATCTTCCTATGCGTCACAAGGTGCACATCTCGTAGTAAATATTGTCAATATGGCGGCCCCCATATACAAACTTTTACACCTTTAATCTACATGAGCGTAACATTTGTTATAATAGTACATCAAACAGCAAATACTTATTTTTCTTTTTATTTTATAAACAATATATCAAATTTTCGTTTTTTGGGGAAGTTAATCTTTGAAATGCTGTTCGGTCAATAAATTAATTATTTTATTGGATTTCTGCAATGTAATTAAAATTAAATCTTTCACTTCATAAAAAGGGGGAGGAAGTGAAATATTTAATTGTAATTCGATTGTGATTTTTGACTTGTACTTATAGTTGATGTAAAGCAGTGTTATTCATGGCAGTGAAACTGAATCTCTTTAACACCTAAGTCTTTGTTTAGAATACAAAGGTATTGGTGTTTTTTGCTAAATTTGGTGACTATTTGCATTCAATCTACCCATGTGAGCTGAAATTAAATACACCATCAATACACATAGGTGGACCCTTTACTTAGCCTTCTTTCTAGAATAAACTCGTGGTGGTGGGGGAACTACAATCTAGACTTGGGGAAGGGGTTGGGGATGAACTACAAACCAGAGTCTACGACAGACGTGATAACTTTCTAATTGTCAACTTCCCTTTCATCTATAGCAACATTCCAGCAGCTCCAGAGTATGTTGTGTACATTTCACAACTTATACGTTATTCTAGATACCGCGATGAATATTCCGATTTTCTAGACCTATCACTGCTGTTGACTACTAAGCTACTCAAACAAGGGTGTGTTGTAACTAGGTTGACGTTATTCCTACAGAAGTACTGTGACCGCCACCATGACAGTTGATCTTTATGGGAAATCAATCTCTCAAATACGATCGGACATTTTCGTTGAGTCATATGTAATCTTTCCTATTCCTGGATTTGACTTTTTCCTGGACGACGATGAGTAACTCGACGGGTGTTTTGCGTTGTTTCTCTATCCGGCTTTGTAAATTTGTCCCTGGACTTCCGGCTCTTGTTGTTAGGACGGTTTCCTTGCTATTTTTATTTCAACAAGTTTAGAACGGATGGAATATGTAAAACCCTTAGTTGAAATTTGTATTTTAATTATTTGATTTGTATACATTGATTGAATGATTGAATGTTTGCTTTACATCCATTAAGCAATAGTTCAGCTAATTTACCCAATATTCATATAGAGAACGGGTTTACAAAGAATAAATAATTGGAAATAGTGACAGAGCAATGGGAACACAGTTCTGATTGCCACTTGAAAAGTATTTTAAATTAGCCTTTGTAGCAGCTACAATGAGCTTGTTCTTTTTTTTAAATCTAAAACATTTATCTTTATCGTGCAAGGAGCGTCACTTAAACCACTATGCTCTGTGGTCAAGCTATCCTTATTATGACTGATAGCGCCCCAATGATAGGGCCTTTGATCTGGGCAGCTGTGTTGGTCAAGCACTGAGATCCCTCTCAGCATGACCCCAGTTATCTATATAGAAGAAATGCATCTAATTCTTAAAGTGGTTTTTTTTTCTTTTTATAGGGAAAGATGCAATATGAGTTCACCTTTCTTCACTCAGTCTGTGATGGTATTTCAGTAAGTAACTGTATACTTGTATATAAAAAAAAACGTTATGAAAACACTATACATTTAAGGAAACCAGCATATTTTCACCTGTTGGAGGGTGTAATTGTTTTTGGCGGAGTTGCACGATGTGCAAAAGGGTTATCTTATGTCGTCGGCGGGCGGGTGAAATAGGGTGTCTATTTTGTGTACTCAACTCCTACAGTTCTCAATCCAGATCTCTGAAGCTTCACAGGAAGGTTGCACATGAATTAAAGATGTGCATTTGCAACTAAGGGGTTGTTCTGGGAATTTTTTCGTACTTTTCCAGACTTGAGAATTTATTTTTTTCAGAACATTCGCAGAAGACGATACCTATTTTGTGTAATCAACTCCTCCTACATTTGGCTTACATGGACCCAAACGAAACTTTCTTCGAACAAATTGTGAAACATAACCCATTTATTAAGTCTTTGCAACCTGGCAATTTCTGACTTTTGCAATTTTTTAAATTCTATTGTAGCAAGATATCCCAGCCATACCAAAAATAGAAAATTCACTGGTCCCTAATGTATTGATCTACTTAATGTCAACACTTAAGTTTGTGAGTTTGATTTGTCACCATGCATTGTGTGCTAGACTACAACCTTAATCGTCACAGATTGTCAGCCTTCCTTCCCAAAAAGGAAGGGGTACTGAGTACCGATGTCAATTAGCTGAAAAATTGCTGAACGTGGGATTAAACCCATTCACGCATGTGTGTTCGGTGATTGTTTGTGTGTTGAAGAAAATGTTGGTACACAATTCTACAGATGGCAAAGCGCTTGAAAAGTTATCTTCAAGCGATGACAAAAAAACTTTTTTGGAACAGCTATAAACAACATTTACACAGGTAATGAATATTTTAGATTCTGAACCGTTTATAGAGTAGAAATTTGAAATATATAGCATTTAATTTAAATTACCGTTAATACTTGACAATAACGGTAAAAACTGTAACGGAGAATAGCTTATGCTACCATTTAGTCAATGAAAGTACTCCTTATGTTAAAAATTACATTCATAGGATTCGTTTAATTTGATATGTTTTTAGCGCATCTGTTTACAATCTATTAATAGAACCGACACGTTTAGAAAATCGATAATGTAATACACACCCCTGCAATTACATAGATATTGAAGAAATAAACTGTTCCAGTTAAATAGAACCGTCCTGAATGTTGACCACCCCTTGAATTACATTACTGTTTGTTATACGCTTAGACTCTACCTGCTGACGTCATAGAATTTCGGTATAAAAAGCCGTGAAACCCTAATTTTTGTGTCATTCTGTTCTTGACCACCTCTCATTGCTTAAGTGCAATAGGCGATAGTGCTTAGGTGACGTTCGAGTACCAGTGCTATTTGACTGTGTCTTTTAGCAAGGTTATTCGAATAAGAAGAGGTTTTGTTGACTTTGAAGTGTTTAGAAGGCAAGGGTACTAATTGACTGTGTGTCATTTAGCAAGGTGTTATTTGACTGTGTGTCATTTAGCAAGGTGTTATTTGACTAGGGTTGATTAAGAGATTTTGTCGATTTTAAAAGTGGTTAGAAGCAAGGGTGCTGTTTAAGCTCAAGCCTGGTGTTATTTAACAGTAGCGTTTATAAGTTGTTGATTTTAAATTGTTGAAAAGCGGGAGTGTTGTTTGGGATCGCATATCAAACAGGATTCCACAGATCAATCTGACTTACAGCAGATTCGTACCCAAGGGTTACATACCATAGCCCAGTTTCGGCTCGGTTACACGTTACAAGTTGGTGGCAGCGGTGGGATATGTGGAAACATCACATCGAAAGCTAATTGACCAGTTACAAATTAGTTATAATTTGAAGGTATGGACAGATCTAGATACAAAGATGACGAAGACTCGGAATTGTACCATCCAAGGGGATAGGATAGGACTATAGATTTAGAGAGGGAGATAGAAAAATTAAACGCAGAAATAGAAAAGTTTAAAACAACACCGGTGGAGTCTTTCGTGCATTCAGCTCCAAATCAGCTCATGCATGCAGGCTAGAAGGACAAGTGATTCGGGTATTTATTCCAGCGATCGGTTTCGTCATGATGACTTAACTGATCAAATTTCAAATGCTAGAGGTCATGACCTCAGAGCTAAAGTAACATTTAAAGACAGTATATTGGAGGATAAGGATTCAAGAGATCGAAGTTTGGAGACCGCATCCTCAAGATACTATAGAGATGAACAGACAGGTCGGTCTGACGCATATGACAGAAATGTAACTACAAGGCGAAAAGATTATCAGAGACATAGTCCAAGAAGTGAGTCGCCAACAAACACCAAACCTTCAGTGTTTGTCAAAGCAGCTACTTACGATGGTAAATCACCTTGGCAGGATTATCAATCGCATTTTGATGCATGTGCCAAAATTAATGGCTGGTCAAAAGTGGAGAAAGGACTATACCTAGCCGTGTCATTAAGAGGACAGGCTCAAGGTATTTTGGGAAACTTACCTGTAGCTTACAGACAAAATTATGACAAGCTGTCTCAGGCATTAGAAGAAAGGTTCTCGCCATCAAACCAGACAGAGTTATATAGAACTCAACTAAGAGAAAGGAGACAATGCCATGGAAACGTTGCCGGAACTAGGCCAAGACATTCGAAGGCTAGCAAATCTAGCATGCCCAACTGCTCCTAACGAAGTGAGGGAGACATTGGCGAAAGAACAGTTTATTGACGCATTAGCATTATCTGATATGCGGCTAAAAGTAAAGCAAGCCAGACCAATGGATTTAAATGATGCCATTCGGCATGCAGTGGAATTAGAGGCATTTAATACTGCAGAAACGAAACGTGATGAAAACCGCGGATATTTTAAGTCCATGAGTATTGACAAAAGCGCTGTCAACGGAACACCAGGAACATCTATCACAGAATTTCTAACAGGCATCCAGTCTGAGCTTGGCTATCTTCGGAAAAAGGTGACAAACCTGGAATCAGGGTTTCGTGAGCCACGATCTAAATATGTGCCGGAGAGTCCAACAAAGAAGTAATAACAGAAATATTGGGCCAAGATTATGTTATGGATGCAACAAAGAAGGACATTTGATTAGAGATTGTCCAAAAAACAAAGAGCAAAAGAAACCAATGGAGACAGTAAAACGAGACAGAGTGGAGGTTCACAAATAAGTACAAGTGAGAGAACTAAAGGTACAGTACGAGTTAATAAACTTGTCATGAAGCTGGGATGTTTATTAAAGGTACCATCAATGGAATAACAGCAAATTTATTAATTGATACTGGAGCGACAGTTAGTCTTATATCCGTGAATTTTTTCAAAAAGATGCCAGACGCTTCTTTATTACCAATGAATAGAAATATTTTTTCCGCCAACGGCGAACCTTTACAAAGTCAACGGTAAAACAATTGTAGATATTCAAATTGGAGGATTAAAAACGTCGACCATAGTGGTTGTTGCTGATGTAAACAACGATGGCATAATAGGTTTAGATTTTCAGCAAAACAATAAATGCATAATTGACGTCGCAAATGCAGTAATGACTTCGGGAAGACACTAATTCAAACTACACTATGAGGGACAGATCGGGTGTTATAGGATCACCACAGTTACATTACCACCACGAAGCGAGAGTATCCTAGTTGGCACAATAGACAAAGAATCTGTTTTTAACAATCATCCAGCATTGGTTGAACCTACCGAGAACTTTCTTAATAGTAACAAAGGGCTACTTGCTAGGACACTAGTTGATCCAACGGATGGAAGCATTCCACTCGTATTATGAACTTGTCAGAATAAGAACAGGTTATTTACAAGAATACTTGTGTTGGGAAATTATCTTCTGTTGAAGAAATTAATGCAAATGAAAATGTCAAAGATGAACTCCAGTTAATTCCACCTCATATGCTTAAACTTTATGAAGATTCAGTTAAGAACCTAACAGACAAAGCAAAGAAAATGGTACAACAGCTGTTCGCCAACTATGCTGACATATTTTCCAAGTCAGAAGACGACATTGGGCGAACTAATATAATACAGCATAAAATAAGACTTCAGGATATGAAGCCACATAAGGAACCTCCACGTAGAGTACCATTTCATTTACGAAAAGAATTTGATGAAGCGCTTGAAAAGATGATCGAAAATGACTATATTGAACCATCAACAAGTCCGTGGGCAGCCGGTATAGTTTTAGTACGAAAGAAAGACGGGAAACTCAGATTTTGTGTCGATTATAGACAGTTAAATTTAAAAACTGTCAAAGATGCTTATCCTTTGCCAAGAACGGATGAGTGCCTGGATAACCTAGCAGGAGCAACAATGTTCAGTACTATGGATTTGAGCTCGGGTTACTGGCAGGTAGAAGTTGATCCGGAGGACAGACCTAAAACAGCTTTTGTGACTAGAAAAGGCTTATTTCAGTTCAAGGTCATGCCGTTTGGGCTCTGTAATGCTCCAGGAACGTTTGAACGATTGATGGAAACTGTTTTAGCAGGTCTTCATTGGAGTATTTGCCTAATATACTTGGATGATATTATAGTTTTTGCGAGCTCGTTTGAAAATATGATCACAAACCTATCGGCGGGTTTTTAATGTCTTCGGAATGCTGGTCTAAAATTAAAGCCGCAAAAGTGCAAATTCTTTGCAAAAAAAGCTAAATTTCTTGGACACGTTATTTCAGCACATGGCATTGCTACTGATCCAGAGAAAATCGAAGGAGTACAAAAATGAAGCATCCCTACAAACAAGACAGAACTGAAATCCTTCCTTGGTTTTTGCAGCTATTACAGGAAGTTTATTAAAGGATTTTCTGAATTAGCCAAACCTCTTCACAAGCTCACAGAGTTTTTAAGTGGAGCGAAGAGTGTAAACAGTCATTTGAACAGCTTAAAGGTTTGCTTATCACGGCTCCAGTATTAGCACACCCTGATTTTGAAAAGCCTTTTATTTTGGATACTGATGCCAGTGGGTACTCAATGGGTGCAGTGTTATCACAAGTATGTGAAAGACAAGAGCGAGTCATTGCATATGCAAGTAAAACTTTATCGAAAGCAGAAAGACAGTATTGCGTGACTAGACGTGAGCTTTTAGCGGTAGTGTACTTCGTTAAGCTTTTCAAACATTACTTAAGTGGAAAAAAGTTCCAGTTAAGGACTGATCATGGATCACTAAAATGGCTTATGAACTTCAAGAATACTGAAGGGCAAATGGCTCGGTGGCTGGAAGTATTGTCCACCTTTGATATGGAGATACAACATCGACCTGGTCGAAAACACCTAAATGCAGACGCTTTAAGTCGTTTACCCTGCAAACAATGTGCTCATTGCTCTGAAGAACACGGATCTCAGGACGAAATAGACTTGCCGAGAGTAGCTGTCAACACAGTACAAGGCAAAAACACTATATATTTAAAAGAAGGGGATCAGGAATGGAACCTTGAAGAACTCCAGAGAAAGGATGAAGCCATACACAAGATAAAGGAATGGATTTCCTCTGAAACACAACCAAAATTTGAAGACATTTCTGGTGAAGGTCATTTTATGAGATCGCTATGGGGCCAGTGGTCCCGATTATCAATAAAGGATAATTTATTATGTAGGGAATGGAGAACTCTTGGAACAGATGTCATTCATACTCATGTGATCGTACCTTTGTCAGAAAGAAGAAATATACTGCGATTCTGCCATGACATAAGGTCATCAGGACACCTTGGTGTTAGAAAAACACTAGCAAGGGTTAGACAAAACTTGTATTGGCCAGCAATGCAACGGGATGCAAGGAGATATATTGCTGGAGGTGATGAATGTGCAAAAATGAAGGCACCGATACCGAAGAAAAAAGCACCTATGCAGATTGTTCGCTCTGGAACACCAATGCAGCGGATTGCTTCAGATATATAAGGACCACTACCAGAAACGGAACGAGGTAATAAATACATTCTAGTAGTATCTGACTATTTTACCAAATGGACGAAAGCATTCCCTATGACCAATATGGAATCCAAAACAGTTGCAAAAATTCTTGTAGAAGAAGTCATTTCGAGATTAGGGATTCCTGAAATTATACATTCTGACCAGGGAGGTCAATATGAAAGTAATCTTTTCCAAGAAATGTGCAAGCTTCTTAACTTACAAAAGACCAGAACAACTCCATACCATCCCCAATCAGACGGTATGGTTGAGAGATACAACAGAACTCTAGAGGCAATGTTGCGAGGATATGTGGGTGACGACCAACGAGATTGGGATCTACAGTTGCCATATATTATGATGGCGTACGGATCTTCTGAACATGAGAGTACAAATTTCACACCTAATATGTTAATGCTTGGGCGAGAAGTTGCTACTCCATTACACCTTGTTGATGGCTTGCCTCGAACCATCAAAGAAATGCCAGTAAACCAGTGGGTATGGGAGCTAGAGGAAAGATTGGAACAGGCTCACCAGCTAGTTAGAAGATATTCGGAGGGTGCCCATCGATGTCAGAAAATATACCATGATAAGAGACAAGCTTGGGAACAATTCAAAGTATTTCTGGAAAGGTCCATTTGCAATTAATAGACAAATATCAGTGGTGTTGTACGAAGTAAGTTGTGGGAAAAATGGTCAAGGTGTAGTTATTCACTGCGATCGATTAAGGAAAGAAAGTCCCAAACTTTGACGATGGAGAACAGCGAAAATTTTGTCAACACCTCTAGCAACTAATCACGAAGAGGACATAGCAGAAACATATGAAGGTGTGTTAGATGTAATAGATATTCTGACAGAGCCTAACCGACCAAAACGGGAACATAAAAGGCCTGCATATTTACAAGACTACGAATGTGATAAAGTGTAGAACCAATGTGGTTCTTCAAATTTAGGAGCGATTAACGGAAACTATATACATAATGAATTTAGCTCCCATGCTTTCACGAATATAAAATTGCCGATGATCTTTGGCGAGTTTATAGATGGAAAAGAATGTAAGTTTATGAAAATGTTTTTGGAAACAAACGTGAAATAACGTTATTTTCATTGTTTAATAGGTTGTATATATCTAGTATAATTGATTTTGTTGTTTGTAGAAAAGTCTTTGCGAGGAACACAACTTTTAATAAAGTTATTGTGTTGCTTTGTTTGATTGTGTTCATTTCTTGTAGTCCTTCGGATGAGACGGTAAACCGAGGTCCCGTGTTCAGGAACCGTCACAGCCTGTGCACGTTAAAGATCCCTCCTGCAGAGTTAGTTAAGAGTAGGCCTCTTTGGGCCGCTGCAGAGGCAAAATTTGTTAGGAATACCCAAAATTGTTATTTTTTTGGCCGTGGCATTCTAAATTGCAGACGTTCGAATCGTATTCATTTTCTAGATAAGTGCAGGTGTTTTGTGTGTTTTTGCTGTCTATTGAATAGCATTCTGTTTGATTACAGGAGAGAACGAATGTGTTGAAACTAAGATTTTCTGGTCCTTCATACTGGTCTGAAGCACCAGTTGGTGTTGTTACATGGTCCGTTGGGGATCATTATATTGACCATTGGTTGGTCATGGTATTCAGTGTGGTATATAGGTATACTGATGTTTTTGGTTTTCTATTAGGATAATAGATGTAATGCCTGGGTTGACAGTTTCTTCAGATTGAAGTTGCAATAGACAACAGTGCTTGGATGAAGAATGAAGGTCATGCGGGACCCATGAATTTGGAGGCGTGGGTAGTGTAACGGAGAATAGCTTATACTACCATTTAGTCAGTGAAAGTACTCCTTATGTTAAAAATTACATCCATAGGATTCGTTTAATTTGATACATTGTGTATATTTTTAGCGCATCTGTTTACAATCTATTAATAGAACCGACACGTTTAGAAAATCGATAATGTAATACACACCCCTGCAATTACATAGATATTAAGAAATAAACTGTTCCAGTTAAAAAGAACCGTCCTGAATGTTGACCACCCCTTGAATTACATTACTGTTTGTTATACGCTTAGACTCTACCTGCTGACGTCATAGAATTTCGGTATAAAAAGCCGTGAAACCCTAATTTTTGTGTCATTCTGTTCTTGACCACCGTGTTACAGTGTTGAAGCTGTACAGCCTAAACAAGTACTTCTGAATAGCTCTCATTGCTTAAGTGCAATAGGCGATAGTGCTTAGGTGACGTTCGAGTACCAATGCTATTTCACTGTGTCTTTTAGCAAGGTTATTCGAATAAGAAGAGGTTTTGTTGACTTTGAAGTGTTTAGAAGGCAAGGGTGCTATTTGACTGTGTGTCATTTAGCAAGGTGTTATTTGACTAGGGTTGTTTAAGAGATTTTGTCGATTTTAAAAGTGGTTAGAAGCAAGGGTGCTGTTTAAGCTCAAGCCTGGTGTTATTTAACAGTAGCGTTTATAAGTTGTTGATTTTAAATTGTTGAAAAGCGGGAGTGTTGTTTGGGATCGCATATCAAACAGGATTCCACAGATCAATCTGACTTACAGCAGATTCGTACCCAAGGGTTACATACCATAGCCCAGTTTCGGCTCGGTTACACGTTACAAAAACTAACCGATGAAATATTTGAATTTTAACAGCTAAAGAATAGGTTAGATGACCAATGCACGTTATTGGTATAACCTGGGTTGCTACATTTAAGTTGGTCAGTCATAACAAATGAAATTAGCAACGAATACCACACTGATTGATGCTTTTCTACTCGTAGGACAACAGCGACAATTTACTCCCTTACACACAGAGAACAGACGACCGTCACTACGCATCCATTGGTTGATTGTGGGAACCAAACCAATATAAACAGGATATAGTTCTCAGTAGTGTAGTACTGTGATGTCTTTTAGGGCAAAGGGTCACCAGTAAGGGCATCTAGAGTGTTGTTCCTTGTAAATCTTGCTCCTGTATTTTTTTGTAATAATTTATAACAGCTTCTATTATATTGGTGCTAAAATTATATTCTTTTTCACAATCACTTTGCATTATCTGTATCAACTCGTGTACACAGTTACTCTAATCGGTTGTTTTTCATATTCACAAGAAGTCAAATCTGTACATGTAAAATTGATTGAATGACTTACAAGAACATAGGATTGACGATATGAGTTCCATATAACACCCCACTCCATAAATGTTTTATTAGGAACCTTATGATCATATTGATCAAAATTAACAACTGTATTAAATACATGTAATGGATATTTCATTATAAAACATATATTTTTATTATTGTCTTTTTGGAGTGGAGGTTCCATATAGAAATCTTTCCTGGTTGAGGTGCATGTAATATGTTTAAGTGTTTTACCAACATCCAGTTGAGGTAATACCTGACACTATAATGAAAAAAATAGTAATATATTTATTATCATATTAAAGATGACATTTTCACCATATTAGTATGTTTATTATACTAAACCGAAGGCTGAGCTTTAATATTTTTATACACTCATGTTCATGTATATATTAGAAAATGGTGAAAATGTAGTAGAAATGATACAAGTCTGAACCCAAACTTATTTTTTAGTTCATTGTTAAAATTACTGAATGCGTCTTGAAGATTAACTACATTATTAAATATCAAGTTGTGATTCTCTATATAATATACACGTCAGCTGTATACAGTGATTTTTGCAGTATTTTGTTAGTGAATTTTATTTGTCATACATGTACACTTGTTTAACTGTTATTGTATAAAGATATTGGTTTTCAAATTTATTGTTTTACCTTCACTCATAACATTTACTGTACAAAATGGGATTAAAGATAAATACCTAAAATAGGGTACTATTACGAGTTATCACCTCTGATCAATGAAAATTCATAGAAAGAATTCCCACATATTGAAGATTTCCACCTGCGTTTTGGACAGTGTTCTTGGTGTTCAGTATTATGTTATTACCTTCTTAGTTAATACCCTGCATGAACAGAAGAAAAAAAATCAGGGCACACATTATAAAGGTACCTCGGTGGCTGAGTGATTAGGGTAGTTCATCTTCTATTGATCATGTGGTGTGTCAACTCTGAGATTTCGAGTTCGAGTCTCACTGCGGTCAAGCTGTACTTGACTCCAATCTTAATTGACAAGGATTGCCAGTTTTCCTACGAGTATTTTCTCCAGGTACTCCGGCTTCTTCCCCCTTTAAAATCTGGACGCTTTGATATAGCTACAAAAATGCTGAAATTGGCGTTAAGCAATTTTTATCAACAAGAAGCAACACACATATTCCTACATTGTCAGAAAATATATAATTTGTACAATCCTTAGAAATCGGTAGAAAAGCGAAGCTCTCTTGAACATTTCTGTTCTGTTATGCGGCAAGCATACAAAAGATCGTACTTCACAACATATAATTTACCAGCATACTAAATACCAATAGAAGTGAGGATCAGGGTAGCAGGAGACTATATTGTAAATTTAACATTAACATATTTGGTAATAGTTTTTTTAAATGTACGCAAGATGGCATCGATTGTAAATGAACATCAAAATTTCCATTATTCTTGTTATTGGTTATTTGTTATGAAACTTCACTAGAGATGTAGGAAATTTACTTTAGCAGAATCTTATAACAATATCCAATAGAAATTTTGATTATAATCTATCATTGACTGAATCATATCTACAAATGAGCACGAATAGATACTGATGTGTCACCAGAAGGCGTAATGCATTCTAGCTGGACTTCTAAAGGGTGGGGTATGATCCATCCTCAATTGAGCAGAATTGTCAGTTTTTGTTCTTTTGAAGTCTTATGGTTAAAAAGCATTTCCTGGTATGCCATGACAGATGCCATAGACCTGTTTTAATATTCCTTGTTTCCAAATCACAGCAGAACAATTTTAGCTGCTTTTAAATATTTTTCATCACAAAATAATTGAAGAAATGTTAGAAAGAAAGTAAGATGAAATAACAGACCTAAAAAGAAGACCACTAGCCCGGCCCATACTACCTGATGTCTTCTTTGCCTTTCTATAAGTGTTTCCTGGAAAATTGTTTAAACCAAAAATATGGATCCGAGAGAAAAGTTTAGTGAGGGATGGTGTTCTAAGTGGGATTTTATCCTTATACCACTGCCGTTAAGAATTATGGGCACAAATGTCATGTTCTACTTCAATAATTAGAAAAAAGTAAACGTAGTTAACACATGGAATGAGAAGAACTAAGGGTAATAACAACATTCAAGGGGAGATCCTAACGAAAGGTACAAACAAAAAGAGGTAAGTTTACTATTTATCTATTTGGGAAACAATAGGAGTTTGATTTTGTTTTAATAAATAAATAGATTTATGTCAGATGATGCAATTTCCAGGCGAGTTAATAAATGCTACCCGCTGAGCCAGGATGACATAGTAAAATATAACACTCGTCTTATCTGATGAAATTGCTTTCATATATGATGTGTAATTATATAAGAACATTACTTTTTAGATACTACCAAATGTCTTGGGTTTTCATCAGGTACTTTTGCTTTCCTACCCCCAAAAAAAACTTGATGTCATGATATAGCTGAAAAAGTGCGAAAAGTGGCATACACCTCTTTATAAATCAACAAAGAAAAAAAGTAAAACTGTAAAAAATTATAATACTATCAGTTGATTTTCAGTGACCTGTTTCTTCATGTAACATGACTTAAAAATAGTACAAAATAATATTTTAAAATACACAATATACAAAAACACTCACGTACCATGAAATTACGCGTATTGCTGGTGTTGATATGAAATCTTATGTCCGATATATACAAAATGTATTTTGTTCTCTTCGTTACAGAAACAACTATCAATTAGTATCATTAATTTATATTTTTATTTGCAATATGTCAACCGGCATTCCATACGGCAGCCATGACAAAAATCGGCTATCAAAATATGAACTTTTGGCTACGTTAAAGAGCGAAGGACAACATGTTGCTCTAAAAAGCTAGCTACTGGTCAACAAAGATATTTCACCCTTATTTAGCATTGGAGTTTTGGGGTTCGGATAGGTGGAAGAAAAGGAAGAAACAATAGTAACCATTGTACATTTATAACGGCGTAAATTATTGTAACGCTACATGTCACCGAATTTATGAACAGTACATTTAGATCAATATAAATTAAGATCTAGAGAAACAATTTCATAACAATCAATGAATAGTTTGCTATTTATATTTGAAAAGCGTAGTAATAACAATAACTGTCTAAAAAGTAGAGTACGTTCATTTAGCCAAAATGTTCATCGTTAGACCCCTCTTTTCAACGTAAGTTTCGCTAATTTGAAATGCAATGTACCTGAATCGGAAACATATAAGGTATAATAATTCTGGTTATTGATTGGTATTTAACTTAAAATTGATGTGTGGATAGACAAACAGTTATTAATTAAATTTAAAGATCTAGTGTTAAAGACTTACAACACACTGCACTGATATTCGTTGAAAATGTACTAGAATTCCTTCTGGGGAATGTAATAAGCTATATTTGGTGACACCTTTTATCCCATTATCACATAATTATGCTGTATAAAAAAAACTCTTTTGAAACGGACTAGTGAAAAAATGTATGTAATTAAATATGGATATATGCAAGTCATAAATACTTTGGCGTCTACATTTATAATGTGTTACATACCTAACTCGAAACGAAAATTAATTTTGTTTTTGGAACCCGACATCCTTTCTGTGCTAAATGTACACAAATGAAAAGGTTTATACCGTAGCTTTTAGATTACATCTTATAGTTTTTTTAAAAGTCTCGGATGACAACGGGTATAGGTTATTAAATTGTTCTCGTATGATAGGGCTATTTCATCATATTCCCGAACGATTGTGTATTTTGAGATATGACCACCTGGACGTTGTGATAAGAAAACCAGATATCAAAAATAGAAATGTCTGATTGGATAATCTTCCAATGTGTTAAACTTAATTTATTCCGATTGGATATGTTGGGGTGTCTGCGCGTTGCAAAGGAATGCAATTAAAATCTTTACGCAAGTGCTTTTCAAACAATATTCATTCACGAGAGAAACGGATGCAAACATATTCTGCCTGTAGTAAGCTTAACACGCAAACTCATATATCACTAGTATATCATTAATTTCTCTGGCGTTTAAAAAACAAATTAAAGAGTTTCCAACAATTGTCACGTGATATCTACTCTTGCATAAATTTCTTTAAGTATTATTTTTCGTGTGTAAAATAGAAATATAGGATCTAACACCAGTAGGAGGGCAAGAAGGGAAAATCTCAGACACCCAAGTGATAAGATTTCTGGTCTCCAACGAGGCTCTGCCGAGTTGGAGACCAAAAGAAATCTCTCACGCGATGTTTGATTCTATTTCTCACTAATTCGTTAAAAAAATCCGGACGGGTTCTGTTCTGTAGGAAGATGGCAACAAATAGAGTTATCTACCCTGAACGTAATCTCCTGTGTACACATGTTGCGTCACCGTGTTGGTTTGATGTTTACCGCTATCATATTGTGGCATAAATTGGGTCACGGAAGCTCAGATATGTTGTAATCATGTTAATATTTGAAAAAGTTTAGTAAACTAACACAACTAAAGCAAATATGTTATAATTTTTATAGTTGAACCGACAGTTGACTTCACAATACATTTTTACGGAAAAGGAGCGTGAAATTCTTATCTCACCCACGGGTTGAGATAAGGATATCTCAACCGGCTAAAAATAGGTGCCACGCTTTCTCATTAGTGAGAAAAGTATTTCTATCAAACTTCTCAAATCATGTTTAAACGACTATCCCATTGAAGAAATTTTATCTCACAACACAAAAGTTGTAGTAATTAGAGTTTAGTTTATGTATTTAAAGTTCGGCATAATCACTGTATAAAGCCATTTCGTAAAAAAACATATAAATAAAGTCACATAGGAAAGTGAGATCTATGTTCATGGGCATAATAACTTTTGCTGTTTGTTTTATATATAAAATGTTTTAATGAAGATTTAACATCGTTAGATTTCATTCCACCAGACATTCCCACCAGGGCCGTCAACGCGATTTATGTATTCCTTATGGAAGATGTTTTTCGGAAATTTGATCAGACATTCTTTCTTATCAAAAGCTACGATTTTATCGTCCTAGATACGATGACCTTTTTCTAGAGACTGATAATCAGTAACTTATTGATGTCATATTAATATGAAGTCACTTATAAGGTTTTTTTGTTATTTCTATTAATATATTGATTACCTTACCATCAGTGAGCTCGTATGTGTATATCGAGGGCTATTAAGACTCATGTTTGTTTGAATGGTGTTTAACGCCATTCTAGCAATTTTTCAGCTGCATCATGGCGTCCAGTTTTTATTGGGGAGGAAGCCGGAGTACACCCTGCCTGCAGTGAGAATCGAACCCGCAATCTCAGTCGAGCCACCGAGGCCCCCCATATAGCTTTTGTCAACCAATGAAAACAAACATATGCAATAAATAACATACCAATAATATTTTGCAAATACAATCAATATGGTAAAAAGTTGTACCGTATATCTTGTTTATAATAAAAAATACAAGAATCAAAAACTTTGCCAATGAGATTTTGCTACGCTATGAATACATACGAATGGCGTTTACCTTCAGAAAATTTACTCCAGATATACGATATAATGTCATAAAATAACATTTATATGCTGCGATAGTTATAACATACTTGTATTATGAGTGTCATTTTATGTGCATGTACACGTGTTATCAATGCAAAACAGGTGATTAGTTACATCACAAAGAGTATGTTAGCATTGTCCATTGACTCCATTTACCCATGTTGCACGTTTTGCTACACCTACGAAATTCACATCTCTCGTGTTAAATCGTTTTATAAAATGTCATCAAAAGTACCATGATTATACAATTCTTATACATTTTCGCCTTTCGGCTCATTCAGGTATCACATAGCTATCATTTCCAGTGTATCGGCGAGATGCACGAAACTTGTCTCAGTTTAAAGAGTTAAAAATAACTCCGTATAATAAGTAACATGTTACATGACATCCAGTATATAACCCAACCTCGTGACGAAATTGTCATCCATTTTCAGAGACGGCGAGGTGTTACATGTTTATGAACACCTGGATAAATAAAATTTATACTTTTAATCTTTCCTAGGACGTTGTCCAGGAATAATATTGCTTTGATAAACATTTATTATATTTATCAGTCGTATCCGTGTCTAGTTTCCAGGTTTTAGGTATATCCTTTACCGTTCTTCACTTTGTTTACAAAAAACGTGAGTAGTAGTCCGACCTGTGTTGTTGTCAACATAGAACAGGTTTGTACGTTTATATGCTATTTCGGATGTTAATGAAGACATTCTTTATCTTTCTGATAAAAATGACGATGAGCTCGTTGAGCCGTCGGTTAAAACAAGAGCTGGTTCAGCCTTGCCTTTTTGTAATTCGCCCGATAAGACTGTGGGTCGTGTTATTAAGGGTAGCTCTATGAAAAAGCCTTCTAAGAGAAAAATTTCTCAGAAAGCGTCTAAAGATGGTGATGGCACCCCTGCAAAGGTTAGCAGGAAATTTAGTAAAGCCGAAATATCAGATCTAAAACAGCAAATTGGCTTTTCTGAGGTCATGCAGTCAATTTCGAGTTTGACTTCGGTTGTACAAAATTTGATCACTCAACAAAGTGCTGCTTCTTTTCAGCAACCTACTGCTACGGTGACCCACCCTTCTCCAGTGTTGGACCAGGGTAATGCTAGCACGTTAAGACCTCGTAATATTCTGCCTCTTTCACCTAATTTTGAAAGTTATGAGGAATCAGTCAGAGATTTTGAAATGAATTTGTTTCGGCCTACTTCGTTGGAGAGGCCAGACACTGATAGTCTTGATCAAGGGGCTGACCCTAATTCAGCATTTCAGGATGCTTTTGATGCTCCTAGCTTGTGTAACTTATCAGTTGGTAGAAACTCAAGTTCAGATAAGGTTGATAACCAAGTTACTAGTATTAATTCAGATGAAGGAGAGTGGGTACCAGATATCCCGCAACTTAAGACTGATGAAAAGACTGGGCCTAAAGTATCTGCAGGTCTTGCAAAAGCAGTAGATGCTGCTGTTACTATTCGCTCTAATAAAGAGAGTATTAAAAATATTGAGGAAAGATATCATAGGCCGGAAAACTGCAATTATCTTGTTTTACCCTCAGTTAATGCAGAAATATGGAGGGCTATCCCTAAACCTGCACATGAGCAAGATCTCTTCTTGCAAGAGATTCAAAAGTCTATGGCCTCTGGTCTTGTTCCCATAGTTCAGCTTGCTGACCAGTGTATTAAGAATAAGGAACACCTTGATCCTGTTAAGACAAGGTCTTTGTTAGCGGACAGTATCAGCCTTATTGGCAATAGTTTCCTTAAGTTGTCACACAGAAGGAGATACAATCTTAAGCAGTATCTTCACAATAGATATACACCTATTTGTACATCTGAATTGCCTGTTACTAAGCTACTCTTTGGAGATGATTGTATGAAACGGGTGAAGGAATTAGGTGACCCATTGAAATGTCCATTGGGTAATCCCAAGTTTTCTAAGTATTATTACAATAAAACTTTAAACTACAAAAGCCCTGCTATGCAGGGCAACTCTCAGGTTCAGAGAAGCAACAGTTCTTATCAACCCCAGTCCAACTACAAAAGACGAGGTTATCAAAATCGACCTCAACAACAGTCTCAAAGAGGCCATTACTATCAATCAAACAGACGAAAGTAAATGATGTTACTAAGGTGAGAAAATTAGTTTTCCCTGAATGGGAAAAGATTACCTCAGATCAATGGATTTTAGATTTAGTAAAAGATGGTTATAAAATAGAGTTTGATTAAGACCCTCCAGAATACTCATCATATCGTGAGATTATGTTTTCGGAAGATAAGGCAAAATTAATTGATCTAGAAGTTGATAACTTGCTTAAAAAAGGTGTTATTGAAGCAGTTAAACCTTTATCTGGTCAATTTATCTCTACAATATTTGTAGTTCCAAAAAGAGATGGCTCTCTAAGACCAGTTATAAATTTGAGGAAGTTGAATAATTATGTGAAATATCAACATTTCAAACAAGAAAACTTGAATTTTGCTCTTGATATTATTCAAAGAAATGATTATCTGACATCCATTGATCTGACTGATGCGTATTTTAGTATTTCCATCAATAGAGAATTTACAAAATGTTTGAGGTTTTCATGGCGGAATACTCTTTACGAGTTCAAAGTTTTATGTTTCGGTTTAGCATCTGCTCCAAGGATTTTTACCAAAGTTTTAAAACCAGTCTATGCCTTATTTCGACAATATGGTATAAGATGCATTTATTATATTGATGATTCCTTAGTTATGAATCAGGTTTATTCAGAAAGTATTTCTAATACCAGTTTTATTGTTCAAACTTTAGACAAACTTGGATATGGTATAAACTATAAAAAGTCTGTTCTTGTTCCTACAAGAAAGTTAATATTTTTTGGTCTTATTATAGACACAGAACTTTTTATGGTGTTTTTAACTATTGAGAAGATACAAAAAATTTTATCAACTGGGAAACTGTTGCTAGAAGACAGGTTAATCACGATTAGATTACTTGCCTCTTTTATTGGTCTGATAGTTCATGCTTTCAATGCAATTTTGTATGGCCAACTTCATTACAGAAAATTAGAAAGAGAAAAAATTTATTATTTGCAAAGGTTTGATGATAACTATGATGCTTTCTTTAAGCTTTCCGAATCATCAAAAACTGAAATTTTGTGGTGGATTTCAAATGTTGAAAATCAAAATGTTAAACCGATAAGACCAAAAGATATATGCAGTTGGATTAAATGTGATGCCAGCAATGAAGGCTGGGGTGCTCATTTTGGTAATAAAAAAGCTGGTGGTAGATGGTCAGTTTTAGAATCACAACATCATATTAATTTTCTGGAACTATTGGCCATATTCTTTGCTTTGAAATCATTTTTCAATAATGATAAACATAAACATATTGGTATTAGATCAGACAATATCACAGCAATTGCTTACATAAATGATATGGGTGGTATAGCTTCATTGTCTATGGATAAACTTGCAAAAGAAATTTGGAAGTGGTGTCAGTCTAGGGATATTTTATTTACAGCTCAGTACATCCCAGGTGCTGAAAATTTTACAGCTGATTTTTTGTCTAGAAATTTCTCAGATTCTACTGAATGGAAATTAAAACCTGTGATTTTTGAAAGAATTTGCAGTCATTTTTTCAAACCAAATATTGACTTATTTGCATCTCGATTAAATTTCCTGATTAAAAACTATGCTTCTTGGATTTATGATCCAGAGGCATCTTTTATAGATGCATTTACCTTTTCATGGTCAGATTTGTTACCATATGTTTTCCCACCATTCAGTTTGATTGGCAAAATAATTGATAAAATTATTAGAGATAAGGTTAAGATGGCAATTCTAGTTGTGCCTTTCTGGCCAACACAGAGTTGGTTCTCTTTGTTAATTTCAGTTCTCATTTCTTTGCCAGTTAGATTGCCAAGACACAGAGACCTTTTATTCATGCCCCATTCCAAAGAAAGTCATCCACTCAGAAGGACATTAAATTTGATCGCCTGTGTTGTATCCGGCAAAGACTTGCTAGTTCAGGATTTTCAAAAAACGCTGTTAATACAATTCTCGCCTCATGGAGAAATGCAACCAAGAAACAATATGAATTATATTGGAAAAAATGGGTTCTTTGGTGTGGTAAACGGCAGGTTAATACCTTTCGTCCGATTGAAATAAACATCATTGAATATTTATTAGAACTTCAACAGGCTGGTGTTTCGTATTCAGTTATAAACTGTCATCGTTCTATGTTGTCACAGACTTTAGTGTATTTTGGAATTAATTTTGACAATTTTGTATCATTACAAAGATTTATGAAAGGATGTTTTAACATGAATCCACCTAAAGTAAAATATACTTTGACGTGGGATGTTTCTGCTGTATTAGACTTTTTATCTACTTTGTATCCATTGGAGGATTTATCATTGAAAATGTTAACTTATAAACTTGTGGCTTTAATTGCTCTTACTACTGCTGCTAGAGCTCAGACTTTATCGTTTTTGGATATTAGACATATGTATATTTTGGAAGATTCAGCTGTGTTTGAGATCTCTAAGCTTATAAAGACTACTAGACCAGGTTTTTCTAATTGTCCGATTACATTGAAAAGGTTTAGTCAACCAGAACTATATGTTTTCAGAACTTTATTATGTTATTTGGAAAAAGTTAAGGAATTAAGAAAGTCTTCTTCCTTACTAGTATCGTTTTCCACATTCAAAGTGGTTACAACTTGTACTTTAGCCCGGTGGCTGAAGGATGTTCTTCAGTTAGCAGGAATAGACACTAAAATTTTTAAGGCTCACTCTTATCGTGGAGCTTCAACATCTGCAGCATTTAATTCTGGATGTTCTATGAAAGACATTTTAGCAACAGCCAACTGGTCAAACTCAAAAACTTTCAGAAAGTTTTATTACAGGAACTGCAATAGTTCATTGTCTTATGCTGATTATGTATTGAAATAATTTTGATTTGTTATATAAAGTTTTTTGTAAACTTTACTGGTTTTTTGGGCCAAACAACTTATTGTGTGTGCCATAGCTTTAAACAAGCTATGTGATACCTGAATGAGCCGAAAGGCGAAAATGTATAAGAATGTTCCCTCATCCAAGCATACCCCTAAGGATGTGAAGGACGAGGGTCATTCTTGTAATTGAGCCTGAGGCTCAAGAGGGTATCACATACCCGCCCTTTTTTTGTTGGATAATAATTTGGTTTGTACCCAGCCCTTTGATGTGATATTTATGTGTCTGTCACAAACTTAACTTTAAAGGATGACAATTTCGTCACGAGGTTGGGTTATATACTGGATGTCATGTGACATGTTACTTATTATACGGAGTTATTTTTAACTCTTTAAACTGAGACAAGTTTCGTGCATCTCGCCGATACACTGGAAATGATAGCTATGTGATACCCTCTTGAGCCTCAGGCTCAATTACAAGAATGACCCTCATCCTTCACATCCTTAGGGGTATGCTTGGATGAGGGAACATTTAGCACGCCAGACCGCGTTTTGTCTCATCAAAACTGATCAGTGGCGCTCAAACCAAAAATATAAGTAAACTCCAAAGAACCAATATGTTGCAGAGCTTTATCAACGAAAATTCCAGATTATAAACTAAATCCATCTAAAGCCATATTCCTCTTGCTAATAGAAAACATTATTGAATACATAATTGTACAAATTTTACAGTAGTATACAATGTCGTAGATAGTTTTTATTAGTTTTAATTCTGCTCATACATCGGCGATTTTTAACTTTGCTAACAAGGATAGCAGAGTCAATTAAATATCAAAATTATCAGAGTCGATACGATTAGAATTGTGTCAAGTAAAAGTTAAGCATGTTATGTAAACTATTTGAACATGAAATGATTCTATTTTGGGATTAAAGTATGCATTAATTTTATATCATTAATGTTCGCACAAAGGGTAAATTACCCTAAACTTACACCCAATAAGATTTTTGATTATCTTTAAACAATAAGATTATTTACGAAGGCTTATTAAATTGTATCCATGTACCTTTTATGTATACATTTACAAAGATGCTTGTTTTGGTAGGTATGATGACATGCAAGCAGAAATAAATCCACGTGAAACAATAATGTGATTAAATGCAACTTCACAATTTAAGACTAATGCATTTGCTGTTGTTTAACTAAAAACCAAAGTGTTCTATCGACTTACTTATTAAGTACACAACAAGAACACAACGGTCACATTAATTGTTAGATTTAAAAAAAACATTTGATGTGTAAATGATATAACTGTACATTTATATACAGTGTTGGATGTTCTTACTTCTCCACATTTGTTTTCTTATCTATGGTTTCCAATTAAAAGTATGAACTGTTATCGTCAGAGTCGTGCTGTGTGAAATAGAAATTTGCAGATAACGCGAACCCGATCATATTTTTAACAATTTCTATATTCACGTTACTTTTCTTGTCATTAGACGTCATTATCTTTGATAACGCAGCAGATTTGGTAAAGCGCTTTCTGATTTATTCTAAAACAAAGGCTATGTAGTATGTTCTAACTCCACAAAAACCAAGGCCATTGATAGCACTACACGAGTTCGACCTCAGTCTTCAAGGCATCGTGTTTCCATTTCGTGCTCTCACCAAGGTTTTTTATGAAGCTAAGTTGATTCTTCAGCACCAGAAATGTTATATTTAAACCCCAAAAGACAAATGGCACACAATTACAAGTTCAGGAAAGGGTCTCATAATTAGAAATATAATCCTATATTTGTTTCAACGTAGCGATTGATACCGCCACGCGTATCCAAAGATATTTTGACAGAAATAAAGTGTCTATTTCTTGCCTTGTAGCTAGCATGTTATCTTAAATGTGATTAAAGTATAATCTTGATTTAGTTTTGACTTGTGGTTGTCACTGTTGGTCATAATTGACCTCAACCTTAAAAACGGTCAGAAGGTCAAGGGTCAAAGTCACATTCTATTTTTTTGACATTATAGTGTGTGCGATTCCCCTCCCCGAACTATAAAACTACCTAAATAAATCTTTTACCAAAATGTAGAACCTATTAAGGTCTTGAAATATCACAATTAATGTTTTTACTTCTGAAAAACGTTATTTTTCTTGGATCAATGAAATGTACTGTAAATAGCGATATCACAGTAACGTTAACATATTTTGACTTCGGATCTTCTCTCTTGATGATTGTTGACCTTTAGCAAAGTCAAGGTCATAAGTTGAGAAGTCAAATTACTTTAAAAAAAATAAATTCATTGTGCACGTATATATGGTTCTTTCTGATTTACTTTTGAAAAAAAAATAAGCAAAAATGAAAAAGTCAAAGGTCCAGGTAAACGTAGTCCTTAAATTTCCTAATTTATAACCTTGTTTCAAAGATAGGAATTTGTACAACAATTTGACCTTTCCTATTTTAACAGATATTTAAATTGTTTTGAACCAAAGAATAAATAATGTTTAAGGGCCTTTTAGTTCAGTAGCTTCTTTTTCATTCCTTAAGGTGGAAGCCTCTGAATTCTTCGAGACAACTATTGAACTCCTATTTTACATTTATTACAATTTGTAATAACGCTATATACACACATACGTTTTCTAACAGAAGTAAGAACTATTTATGCGTTCTAACACATTTGTCATATATTTTTTGTTCAGAGATCAATAACATCTGTTTAGACATTTTAACACTGAAGATTTCTTACCTGAGTTAAAACAGGAAGCGTCTTTTCGTTTGGTTGTTCATGTGCCCATGTACGACTTAAAATTAATTTAATTAAATTCAAGTCTCTTTTGTTTACTTTAATTTCTCGGTACCTGATTTTACGCACATCTGGTGATTCTGTGAATGTTGCTTACCTTTCATGTATTACTTTCGTTTTTGATAAGCTTTTGTTTTTAAATACTATAAAGCCGCTGTGTTACTGTTAAACGATTAAGTGTTATATTTCTAAAATTATTTATCTTAACTTAATTCTCTATTGAATTTCTGTACACATTTATATCCCATTTCGTGAGCAATTTAACTATTACCAGCATAAATATATTCTGATACAACATACACGCAGAATCAGAAATGTCAGTACAGTCGTCCGGTACTAGGCGTACGGACTACTCTTATCTGCTAAAATTCACGCGAGTGGATAAAACTAAGGTTGAACCTGAGCCGACGTGATTACCACAAAAACATTGTAAACAGTTAAAAATGTTTTTGTCACAACAAACAAGGACAAACATCTTTGTGGTTCACCCATCCGCGTATATTTAAAATGATATCCTAAAAGATTAAAGCTATTCGATTTTCATAAAATGTTTAAGCGCAAATAAGGAGACAGTGACAGTAGGTTTTTTTACCTTGTCCTTTATTGTTTTATATGTAGTAATAGTTAAGTATCGAAATAATTGTTGTAAAATGTGATTTTACAATACAACAGTATATCAGTATATCAGTATGACACGTTATAGATATGTTATATATAGATATTAAAGTTCCACTGATTAGCATAATGTACTAGGAAGTAATCTTACAAGGAAGTAAAATTGGTAAAGGTTTTAACAAATGGCTGCTCTTCCTAAAGTTAAGCGAAAACTGAAAAGTGCAGTTTACGAAAATGCGAAATTTGGATCAAAGACGTCCAAAACGAATGATGAAGAAACACAAGAGAATTACGAAGAAATTGACATTTCTGCTATACAAATAAATCAGGACAATAACGATAGACTTAAAGCCCAGCCGAATGAATACTTAAACTGGGACGACAGGAAACGTGATAATCCAATCGCTAAGAACGACCAATCTAACTTAATTGAGCAAAGACAAAATTGTACTCTGCAGGACCTGAAACTACCGGAGAGAAAATATGTGACAACAAAATGGAAAATTATCACCATCATTTCAGTTATGGTGTGTATTGGAGGTACTTCTGGTTTGATCGCTGTTTTAGTGGTCAGGTTATCACCCAAAGGTAAATGTGCCTTTTTTGCAGTTTTTTTTTATATCGGTAACACAGGCTTCGCTGTAAAAATCTGTCTAAAAGAAATGAAGTTGTACTGTTAAAATGCAATTGATTAACAAATTAAAATAAGCTTACATTAATTTACATAAACAACAAAACTAAACAGAGTTTCATTAATATTTTTAAATTTATTTGATGAAAATGTTCGGAATTAAACACAAAAACTCTATTTGACAATTGTGCTCTCGGACACTTTACGATTATAAATGTTATTCAAATAGTAGTGTTATAAATAAATATATGTTTACATATATCTGTTTCTAAAAAATGAAGACTGCTGAAAATGTTTGCATTTGTCGTGTCCTTTTTATAATTATCAAAACTGAATTTATAAATGGTTTACTTACACATCTGGTGAAAAAGAATACCGCATTTAAGCCATAAAAACGATCGCCTTTTATACATTTGTGCAATAATGTTTTCTTCAAACACGAACAAGGTTTAAAAAATGCATATAATAAAATCGTCAATTTCTTTAATCATGTTGATAACTTTTATTGTTTTATTTAGCACGTCTACGTACATTATATTTTGACATTTTAGTAGTTTTTTTCTGGTCTTTCAATTAAAATATAAAAAGCTCCAATGAAGTAATGTGTGTTTTCTTAACTGCATCATGACATGTTGTTAATTAGGTTACAAGTAATCACTCATCGTTGATCAAAGAAAATGTTTATTAAACATTTTGCGACACCATCCGATGTTTTTTCGCGATCATCCCTCCCATCGTGATATCTTTTGAACTTTCTATAAACAAAACTCTCAATTGTAAAGGTGTATTTTCTTATTGTCAACATTAACATGCAAAAGAGATCATTAAAATTATTCCAAAGAAATGCCCCAAAACGACCCGATGATCTGTATAATATATCACCTGCAACTGAATCGAGTGAGTGCTCCGTTTGCCTTAAGTCGTACAATAATATGTCAAGCACGAAACATAATAAGCAGGAGAATTAAACGACAAAAGGACTTTTACAATTATTAGACCATCGGTATAGTTTAACTAGTAAATGAAACAATTACTTCAAAAAAATATAAAAAATGTATTTTTTTAAAAAGTTGTACACGTTGTTGATACAATTATTTCTACTTAGTATTTTTTTCATTGCAGTCTTTAATGAGTAGCTGTTATGGATTTGTTGAAAAAAATACGTTTCTTGCTAAATAAATTTTTACTTCAAGTGTTCGTCTATATCTTCTAGTGTTTTCTGGGACCAAACCTGGAGAGTTCCCAGTGTTCGACCAACATAGCAGGAAAAGATGATAGGGGAGACGCCTTTGTTGTGGTATAGTAATGTCATTATACGGAAAGCCTGGTCGCAGACCGTAGTGGGTACAATAAAGCCCCCTTTGTAGATTTCGAAAAAAGAGTAGGATCATTGTAGCGCAACAAAAGGCTAAATTCTCCGCCCCTACCTTTTTCCAGTGGCAGTTTAAATTGTGTTCCTTGTGTCCATCCCACCCTTTTTCTGTTAATTGTTTGTTAACTTGTTCTTCTCTTGATTATAGCTGAATTACTGCTCCCTGGACGTAAAGCAAACATCCAAACAATCAATCAATCTAGTTTTATCTTAGGTGGTCACAGGAGAACCTCGGGAAACCATCTGAACTTTGGCAGTGTTCATTAAGGTTAAAGTCGAACATCGAGATGTCGGGCTTGAATTCACGAGCATTGTGTACTTTATAGCCTGTCTATGTATTTCGCTAATAATTAGATATCATACCGCTTAGTTTGAATTCTAACACGTTTTTTATGCGATTTTATCACTACACTTGGACTATTGATTTAATAAGTACAAACCTTTAATATACTTGAAAGGTGTAAGTTTTCATAAAGTCTTTTAATACACGCTAAATATTTATGAAAAAAAAAATTAAAAGACCGTGTGCACAATAATATACTTAAAACTGTTTTTTATTTCAGTTCTGACTATCGCCTTTTAAAATCGGAACTAGAACATTATTGTTACTTTTGTTAATTACAATAATCCAGGACAATACAGGTCGTATATATTTCTTTGAAGTGTCTTTATTACTAGTGGACATATGCGTAGGGACAATGTTCGTGGTGTACTTGAACCAGTAAAAATTAAATGAAGTCTGATTTTCTCATTCCTTTATTCAAATATATAATGATTAATTTCGTTTTATTATGTAAAAACCTTATGCACTATAGAATAAACGAAAAACCCTACCATGCACGCAGGGGAAAAATGCTTCAGTGTTACTAACTGGCTGAATATGAATTGGCCTTGGTATTGGTTCCAGGTTGGCTGTATAGGTCCCGTGACTGGTAAGATCCAGGGCCATTACAGCTGACCGATAATCGATACAAGGTCAATACAGAGCCAGTTCGTAAAAAATTAATTTGAATAAATCAAAATGTGTATGGCTGGTCTGTATGAACAGTCTGTTTGACTAGCAAGTCTAACAAATGCAGGAATGGGTCACGAAATAGCTAACTGATCCAGAAGACCGAAGGGGATATCGTACCGGGTAATACAACCTTCCGTATGGCCCTGCGGTCCGAACGAAAAACAGTTATAAATCTTCTTATATTAGTATAGTAATAAAACATTAAACATTCAAATATAAGCAAATTATGGCCGATTTTACGCATTATTTTATAATATATGTTCTACGATAGAAAAACGATTTACGCTTAACCATATACTAACGACGTACGAATGATGCACAAACGTCGTACGAAAGATAAATGCCCGATGTACGAACGATAACATCGTTAACTTATGTTAGCACGCAAATTTGCAAATAAAATTTACCATAGTACGAAACGGTGCACTCGATTCAGTTTCATTCGAAAAAGCGTGTCGTTACTTGTTATGTTGCTCTTGCCTTTCTATTGTATGATTTTAGAGCTATTGTAGACAACTAAAAATGAACACTTTTAAAATTTATTTTGTATGTAGAACAAAAGAGGGTACTTACAAGACAACCGTACAATCTTTAACTGTAAATGCATTTTAGAAATACCGCAAACTACTAGTTAGTGCACTAACAACATGAAAGACAACAGTAACACAAAAACCAACACATAATATCAAAGAATAATGTATTTATTGTTTTATTTTGTAGTTTTAGAAAATATTTTATCGGCACGTGCCGATTTTTGTCTTGTTAATTACCGGTCACCTGTGTAATATGTTCACTCAACCGATCAATAACAATAACAAACACAACTGCACTAACTACATGATAGAAAGTTCCGATTTATTATATTATAAAATTACACAATATTAAAACTTGGTCTGGATTAACGATAAACATCGCACGATGCCGCCAAATGTTTAATACAGGTGAACTTGATCAGTGAGGTTGGATTATCTATATAATAAACTTCCTGTGTCCTTCTTTAAATCGGAAGCGCTCCGTGGACATCAACAACTTTATTATGTTCACTGAATTACCTGATAAATTAAACAATAGAAAACAAACATGATTTGATTTTTTTTAAATATTATATTTAAAATAAGCGAACATATATATACATGTACCAACTATAATTGTAAAATTTTTTAGACCTATCTTAATGAATAAGCGATGTCATCATATTTTGTTTAACTCTGTTTGCAGAAAATATTATTATAAAAGATAAACGTATTTCCAAATAGTGTTTTGTCGAATTCCGAATATTTTCATCAAATAACTTGACATGAAAAAACTTATCGACCGTTGTAACAAAAATAAAAATATTAATTATCAGGCGTTAAAACATTTGTAATCGTAAAGTGTGCGAGTGCAAAATTTCCAAATAGAGTTTTTTTGTTTAATTCCGAACATTTTTAATAAAACAAATTAAACATAAAAATATTAATCGACCGCTGTTAATAAATCAACAATAATAATTATCAGGCTTTGTGACAGTTGTATTTTTTCTGATACAACGACGAAAATGTCTGTGACAGACAATTTTTTACTGATACAACGGGATCGCCGTTGTAACACACTATTTTCGACTGAGTCAACGGAAAAAAGACTGCGACAGACATTTTTGACTGATACAACGGATACGCCAACAGATAAGATATGTCTGGGACAGGCATAAAATGACACAACGTTAGCAGTCTTTTACAGACATTTGTGCAGTCATTTGCAGTCAATCTCAGTCAGTGACAGACGAAAATGACTGCAACTGGTATTTACAGTCAGTTTTTAGCCAGTAGTGCTATGGGTGGTTGGTAATTAAATGCTAAATTAGGGAGTCAATATTAACTGTATAAAGATATTCAGATCTAAACAAGTGTACCACTTACCTTAAACTATGACCAAACTGAGAAGGTTCACATGTTTGACCCACAGACCAGCTCAGCACGTTAAGGTTGGTGGAAAGTTGAGACTCGCTCTTTGAAGGGTTGTCAGGTAATAAAAGGAAATCCGGGCCACGGATCGTAGAGAGTGACGTGTTTGGAAAATGCCACGTTCCCTGCAAGATAACGCCACTTTATTTAGATTTCGAAGAAGAGACGATTCACTGTAGCCGCTACAAAAGTTTAAATTCTTGGAGCGTATCAGTACGCCATACTTTTCCAGTGACAGTAAAACATTTGGCCTTTGGTTCAACTTTTCCCGTATCAATTTATTGCTTGTTAACTTGTTCTCGTACTGAATATAGCTGATACAATGGTTGCTGGACGTGATGAAAACATCCAGGCAATCAAAACCCTTACATGTATTTGGAGAATACAATTTGGAGAAGCATGATAGCAACACAATACCTAGATTGGTCAATAAACACTACAACAATATTACAACCAAAGGTTGACCGACTGTTTTCTGTAAACGGCCAAGTTAGGCACACTTTCGCATAAGATAAATGATAGTTATGTTATTCAAGAACTGTGTATTTGTACAAACAGACTAAGAAATGAAAAATATTTGAATCAATTATATATCTTAAATTAAAACTACAACTATTACAAAGAAGCTTTTGAACGTAATTCTTGACGTAAATCACTGTGCATTCAAAAGAGTCATAAAGCATTTAAACTTTACTGTTTACAAATTATTCTTTTGTATAATAACAAAAACGTATCGATTGATTACAGTATTTCCGTGTTCCGAAAGTAGATGTTTAAACAATGGAACCTGTGTTGTTATTGACGACGAAGCCGTTTGTACCTGTGTCAATGGTTTTTATGGTGCTCAATGTGAAAGTAAGTTTTATTACAACCGACCCATTAATATTTATATTTCAGTAATTTTAAAAAACACAATAAACGTGAAAGTTTGGCATAATCATTATTTAAATATGTCAAATTCAGATGTTAAATTTAAATATAAAATAATTTAGTTTTTCATTTTTTATAGATCTTTATTTTCAAAAAATATATAACAAGAAAAACCATTAAATTTTGAACATTGTAATACTTTAAACAAAAGTGAACATAACAGGAAACATCATTGACATATTTGACATGAAATATGAATTACTTATCTATCTATATGATCCTAGCACAATCTGTATATTCCTCAGCGACGCCTTGTTCAAATTCGTCATGTCAGAATGAAGGAACTTGCTTTATCCATCAACTGCAATCGAGATGCGCCTGTAGAAAAAACTTTTTTTGCGTCATATCTCATCCTTAACTTAGGTTTCAATTATTTTCATATATATCTAGTAATCATTTCTTCAACTTTAAACTAGGCACATCCCATTTTATACAATTCTTTTCAATTTTAGGATTTTAATCACATTGGGATAAGAATTTTACGTTCCTTTCCCCATAAGAATGTATTGTGACTGTCGGTTCACCAATAACAATCATAAAAAAACTATTCTTTTAGTTTATTTGGTTTCCTGGGCCTTTTTTAATATGAACATTAAAACAACAAACATTTGTATGTTTGCTTCAGTAAGCAAATTTGTGCCAGAATATAACAGCGATACACAACAAACAAACATGTTGATCCAACAATTATACGACGGAGATTACGTTCAGGGTAAATTGAGGTTAATTCACTTGGGTTTCTGCGATTTTCCGTCTAGCTCTTCCACCGGTAGTAGATCTTTTTTTTCTGTCTGTTCTTTGGATTTTGAATTCCTGACCAATCTAACAGTTTACATGTTAGTTGTTCGATATTTCATTTTTGATATATTATGTCTCTCTTGAAGTGGTGCAAACTAATTCTGATAGTCGAATTAACGGAAGCTATATTCCTGTTATATTATATAGTTACACCATGCTCTACTTATCCCTGCCTTAATGGTGGATATTGTTCTGTAATTGGAGGTGCATACACCTGTACGTGTCCACAACAACTAACAGGACAAAGATGCGAAGGTAAGTCATGTGAAAATCAGAATGTCTGTTACGAGATTACAATTTCTAAGCACAATAAACATCAAACATCTAATTTCACGTTGGAATTTACTTGATAATTTGCTACTACGCTCGTTATGTTATTTTTTTAACATAATAAAATTTGAAACTGGTTTTACCAAGATTGATGTTTTACTCTGGAAGTATTACAGGTATAGCCTCTGTTAAATGTCGATTTTCGTACCTCGACTGATATGTTCTTACTTATGTTTCATTGAATTTTTCTCAGTGACGCCATGTTCAAATTCATCATGTCAAAATGACGGAACTTGTTTTTTTCATCAAATGGAATCAAGATGCGCTTGTCAAAATGGATTTATGGGTGAACGTTGTGAACGTAAGTGAAACTTAGATGCGTGTCTGTTTGTTTTATAACCTGAGGGTCTTTCATTCACTATAAGTGATTTCCCTAATATGTATTAGTAGCTCTTAAATGTTAACTCAAACACATCACGGGATACATCTACTCCTAAGTAAAAAACTACACAATTTCCGACAGTGTATATAAGTAGGTCTCATCAAATTTAAAGTCTAAATTATTTTTAACTTTACTATTTTAATATCACAATCTTCAATGCGACATTGTATAACTATAAATTAACCATTACGTGTATCTAGTAACCGTTAGTTTATCATGCTGTTGTATGCTTATTAAGCGTGATGTCATCAATGTCAGTTGTAAGATATTATAACCTGGAAATTGTGGTCAAATGAATTGTCCATAAGGATGCAACAAAAACATGTGTATGCTAACATCAAGTTTTTCCAGTTTTTAAACTGAAAACACAGCCATGATGTAGAAAACTTCGTCACGTGACCTATTACTAAGTTATAGACGATTGATATAGACACGAAATATTTATGTTTTAGTTACACCATGCTCTTTAAATCCGTGCCTGAATGGTGGAAATTGTTCTGTAAGCGGAAGTGAATATAATTGCACATGTCCACTAGCAGTAAGTGGAAAAAGATGTGAAGGTATTAATTACAAGTATTAGCTTTTCTAAAAAGCTAGCCGTCTCTAAGCTTTATTTTTCTTGGACAAAAATACGTACTGTTTTTTAATGTTATTATGTATTGTTATTATTAACATCACTTCATTATAAGTACACAATGTTTAGATAGCCAAATCAGGCAACCGCAAAATATAGGTCAGAGTCAGCATATGAAGCATGCACTATGCTAAGCATCTCTAGATGCATCATTCTACGCGGTAAGATAGTTGATGTGAACCTTGTCAGTAAGCAGGACAAGATTAAAATTGTTCTCCTTTTCTCACTTGTTTTTCCGTTTTTCTCCGTTTAAGTTTTATGATACACATTTTATGATAAACATACACAAATCAATGCGACTTTCCTTTTAAAACAGTTAAATTCCCATTATCTTGCATATTTTTTTCTTTTTTTTATCGTAACCGATTCGTGATCGCTCGGCTTTTCTCGAGTGGCAACGAACGGCGGTCGGCCTATTATTATTGCTACCGCAATTCCAATACAGATACTGTCACTCCTTAAGAATATAATCAGATGCCCATCATCAGCAGAGTATAATATCTTAATTAGACAACATTGCTTCAACAGAAATAGCAACGAACTTTTTACAGAAAGGGCTGAACTAGTTTTAGAGAAATATGGAATGGAGACAATACATGAACTAATGAAAAACCCTAGATCAAAAAAGGCGTGGAAAAAAGAAGTAAGGAAGGCACAAAAATTATACTGGTCTCAACAATGTGAGAAAGATATAGCTAAGAAGTCAACCCTTTTACCTCCAATTACAGAAAAACCCGATGCCACAACCACATAATATTTTGGAAGGCGCAGAAAATGTACATAGAAAAATTAGAGCGGCAGAAGTCAAGATCTGTCGCGAACTGTATTCACGATATTACATGAACAATTGTAATTATTTTTACTTGTGATTATTTTTTTAATTATGCCATATTATTATTGTTATATAATTTGTTTAGAACAAGGATGTTATGGTTTATTCTAGAAATTAGTTGATTGTACTATTGTGTATCTAGAAGCTTCTGGAATTTACAGGTTACTATTATTAGATAAGAAAGATTTAGATAATTTTTTTTTATAGAAACTACTTGAAAAAGAACTTTCTACAATATTTTTTTATAAAATAGTATATAAGACATGGTTGTAACATTTATAGGAGTTCAAGTTTAAGTTTAAGTTCAAGTAATAGTTGTAAAATTAGACAGTGACAATAGCAGTTATCCAAAAGTAGCTGTACATATTGTAAATAGAAGTTTGCAGTTAATAAAAGTTAGAAACCTGATTCCGTGTTAGTTTGGATTTCGCCACAAGATCAGCTTGTAACTCAAACATACCTGTTTAATACAACAAGAAAAAAAAAGAATGGAGAGAGTTATATCAAAACTATATGCTGCTTATGCGGAGATGAGCCAGATGATCTACAACATTTTATTCTCAAGTTTCCAAAGCTGGAAAACGTTCGGAGAAGGCATATCCGACATATCAAAAGCTACCTAGATAACCTCAGAAACGATGTTTACCAAAAGTTTGCAACCCAAAACAACCTACTTCAACTCATACTGGACTGTACAAACCAACAGATGCCGTATATCAGTAAGCTGAAAAAACAAGGTTATATAGAGCTGGATGAACTAACCAGGAACATGTGCTATAACCTACATATGGAAAGGATGAGACAGTTAAAGGAGGGGGGCAGGATTCTATAAATATATAAACTATGTATAATCCGATGCTTTTAGTGTTTTTAATAGAAAAAATGCAATATTGATACCCTTCTTGTATTTTGGTGATATACCATCAATTCCAGTTGCTTTCTTTATATTTATTCTATTTATACGTTTAGCAACAAAGGCTTCATCGACTGGTTTAAAGTTCAGTTTGTCACATTTTTTTATGGTGTCAGATTTATAGTGTTCTCTAATGGCTTTTATACTAGGGTGTTTGTTATTTGTTTCAATGTTTGAATCACCAATATTTTTTGCGACATTGACAAAAAAGGTGTTAAATGTTTCTGCTATGTCATCTTGGTTTGTTATTATTTTATTATTTTCTAGTAAGATGGTGTCTTTATCATAAGCACAACCCTTGTTTGTCAGAAATGGTCTGACTGTTGGCCAGAAGTCCTTAGCTTTAGGGCCACCAGTGCATCGTTCAATAAAATAATTGTTAATTGATTGTTTTTTTAGTTTTGTTACATAATTTCTCTGCTTCCTGTATGCTTCCCATGATTTAGAACTATTATTAGATTGAAATTTATTAAAAAGCATTCTTTTTTTTGTAGACAGCAGATTTTAGGTTTTGGTTCATGTATGGTATTTGTTTTGGTAATATTTTTCTTTCTTTGTATGGTGCATGTTTGTTGACAACCTCTGACAGTTTCTTATTAAATTTATCATACTCCATGTTGATATTGCCATTTATATTTATATCCCAGTTAACACAATGTAAATCAGACATAAATAACTCTTGATCAAAATTTTTGAAACTTCTACATTTCTTATATTTTGGTTTACTATTTGGTCTTTCACATTTTAACTGAATACCAATCATATTATGAATATCACTTACTTACTTACTTCATGAGGGTATGTATTGAAACCCAATGCCTAAGATATAGAAATGAAGTTTTTCTGCGAGCACCAAAGCAGTTATACAATAATGTAAACAAATTGAATATTAGAAATTTTAATAAAATGTTTATAGCTTAAAATTTACTGAATAAGCAAAGTATACTTTACAATTAGAGCCACAACTCTCTATCTATGTGTGTACTACGACGGACGCCCAAGAACAATAATACATTTGATATAATATCAACATGAATATAAAATGATTGTTAATTTGTATTTAGAAATTAATTAAAATTTCTTCTCTTCGTCTTTTTACCCTCCATAAAAGCCCGCTAAAATCCAGCGTGTTAATATGCATTTAATTTGCGCTGTACTTCAAATAAAAAAATATTTAACATTTTTGTACAAGTTGTTTGATATAAAATTTTACAAACTGCAACTCATCTCTATCGTTCTTTATACTTAAATTGCACTATGAAATAATTTTATAAACAAACAGACGCAAAATCTAATAATAATAGTACACAATTTGAAAGGTGAATTACCATCCTGTTCCGAGCCCCTGTCCAATTTACCACCCTGTTCTGAACCCCCGTCCAATTGGTTTTTAACCAATCAAGAAACAGAGTTACTAGAGGTGAAGTGTCATGAGGTCAAAGGGTAAAAAGTGAATATAATACCGACTGCGTCGGAAAAATGCAATATTGATACCCTTCTTGTATATATATCTATGAATTTTATATTTTGACTCTACGCTTGACCAAGTGCATCTTATCGTTTTAACTCAAGCATCGTGTTTTTAGCAGCTTTTATAGTTTTAGAAACCGCTATACATGCCCTTTTTGTTATCAGAAAGTAAAATTTTAGATTAACAATATTTAAACATTTTAGTGCATTAATGACTATTGCCTGATATTTTACGTATAATGCTGCTTCTTGCCTTTAGTGCTTTTACGATAAAGTAGTAATTGTAGACTGAGTTTAATAACTCTACATTTAAATAACTTATATGTGGATGCCTAACTGTATTATAACCCATACACTGTACATAAATGTTCACCTGACTCCGTCAACTATTCGTATTCTCACTGTGACTATATGCACCATACACATGCAATGATGTGCACCACATATATCTATCCAGAGGATAGAGTGCGCCGACTAACGGCGGCAGTTACTTGAACAAGACAAGACAGTTGGCCAATCCCGATTTAGCCTATTATGATTGCTACCGCCCCGTAATTATGCCGGGTTTTCATCCCTAACTTAGCTCTGCTTATTTGTTTTCCAATCGGCAACTATCTCCCGATTTAGCAGCCAATCAAGACACAGCATTGTTTATCTGTTAACCTTGAGATACGACTGGTTTCCGCTGTTTAGCTTTTGATTATTTATCCCGTCTCGCATGCGAGACGGGAAAAATATGTTGAGATGATACACGTTTCTAACTATGCACATGAAACGTACAACTTTTCCCCAAATTAAAACATTTACTCTTTGACATACTTTATACTTTCATACTTTATCCTTGACATACACATGTGGCTGTTCTTGTGATAAATAACTATGGAAATATTCATATCATCACACAACAATTTAATTATTAAAATTGTGTATAATTTAAAAAATTTTATTGGTCACAACTATTCACATGATTAAACTATAAAACAGTTGGCAAACCTATTATTAGCTGGAAGACCAATCATTTCTAAAAATAGACTCGTTCATACACAGTTCGGTAAGTCTAAGGTTTTCCTAGAAAACATCATTGATACATTCATAAATGTGTGTTATTATATTGATGTTTAAATTAATTGTTACTTCTGAAATTGTCAAGAACATGGTAAAATACGTTGCGGGATAAATAATGCACGAATCATACCAGATTTTTATTTTATTTATGATTTGTGTGAAAATTCCATATAAACAAACAAAAGATTTATGAAATAATATTATAATAAAACAAATATTGTCTTTTATGTTTCGGCCAATACATGCTTTTATCATTTTGACATCAGTCGATATTCTTTAATCAAGTCGATAAAGCATGTATCGACCTAATGGCTATTATTATGGCTCCCAACGAATGTTTGGGAGACATATTGTTTTTGCTCCGTTTCTTATTAATATGGCTCCCATACGAAAGTCTGGTAGACATATTGTTTTTGCTCCGTTTCTTCTTCTTCTTGTTATTATTCTTTCACTTACCGTCAGAATTTTGTCCGACTGTTTTCTCGGAAACAACTTCACACAAAAATAGGTCATAATGTGAAGTGGTGCCTTTTTAGGTTTAAAATGTTTAAATCTTGAAATGAAAAAAATCCTTAAAAATCCAAAAGTTAACGCATTTCAATGAAAATTGTTATATAAATAGAATATGTTATATCTTATCATATGACGCGTTTTATATATGACCATTCTATCGCGGCCATTTTGAATCCAAGATAACCGCCAAAATTCCAAATGCTCGGAATAGCACGAAACTTGGTTTTTTGGTAGATTACCATGTTGCGATCTGATGTTATTCATCAAAATTTGAATTTGAAAACGGCGGCCATTTTAAAAATGAAAATTAATCCTTTAAAATCCAAAAGTTTACGGATTTTAACAAAAATTGGTATACAAGTAGAATATATTATACCACACCATATGACGCACATGTCGAAATGTTTTGCCGGCAATTTTGAATCCAAGATGGTCGACAAAATTTTTTAATGTTTCGATTTGCACCAAACTTAGTTTCCTGGAAGATAAAGTTGCTTTGAATGGATGTCTGATCTCCAGTGTCCACTGGGCCGTTTAAAAGCCAATTATGATCCATAAGATCATAATCATGTTTAAATATATATATTTTTTTCTTCTTCCACTTTCCGCCAGAATATCGTCCGACTGTTTTCTCGGAGACCGTAAATTGCATCGACATGAAACTTCACACAAAAATAGGTCATGATGTGAAATTGTGGCTTTCAGGTTTTAAATTTTTAAATTGGCAGCCATCTTGAAATGGCGGCCATTTAAAAAAATTGAAAAATCCTTAAAAATCCAAAAGTTAACGGATTTCGATGGAAATTGGAATATAAGTATGTTGAGTTTTATGGCGACCATTTTCAATCCAAGATGACCGCAATCAAAAATTCAAAATGCTTGGAATCGCACGAAACTTGGTTATAAGGTAGATTACTATGTTGCGATCTGATGTTAGTTATCAAAATTTGAATTTGATCATGGCAGCCATCTTAAAATGTCAGTCATTTTGAAAATGACAATAAATACTTAACGGATTTCGAAGAAAATTGTAAAATAAGTAGAGTATTTTATACCGCACCTTATGACACACATGTTGACTTTTTATCGCGGCCATTTTGAATCCAAGATGGCCGCCAGAAATTCATAAAGTCCGAAATCGCACGAAACTTGGTTTTTAGGTAGACTACCATATTGCGATCAGATGTTAGTTATCAAAATTTAAATTTGAACATGGTTGCCATCTTAAAATTGTGTCCATTTTGAAAATGAAAAAAAAACCACTAAAAAATCAAAAAGTTCATGGATTTCGATGAAAATTGGAATATAAGTAAAGTATGTTATTCCGCACCATGTGACGCTATATCGACTTTCTATGGTGGCAAATTTGGACCCAAGATGGCAGCTGAGAATTCAAAATGCTCCGATTTGCGAAAAACTGGCTTCCCTGGCAGATAAAATTGCTGTGAATAGATGGCTGAGCTTTAGGGTCCAAGGGGGTCGTTTGGGAGCCAGTTATGATCCATAAGATCATAATCATGTTTAATTGTATAGTATTTTTGTCCTCTAGTAACACCTTGCTCTTCTAATCCTTGCGTTAATGGTGGCAACTGTTCTTTTAACGGAAGTAGATACATATGCGCATGCCCAACAGCTCGTAGTGGTACAAGATGTGAAGGTATTTACGTTTTTAATATTATGTTTAAGTAATTTTCTCAGTTTTATTCTTGTACTGTTTTTATTTTCAAATGAACACAAAAAGACGGACAGAACGTGTACACAAAATTACACGTTTTTGATACATCAAGCAACATATCACCAACCATACCATTAAGGTGTTAAGCAATGTAATTGTTATAGTGAACGTAACACGAACAAGAAAATGAACGTTGCAATAAAGTATTATGACAAAATAGCAAAATTAATACAATATTAGTAAATACTGTGCATAAATGTTAATGTGCAGCGAGTTACTTACAAATATTCTCGATTGACTACAAAAATAAACGTATATAACAAATAATAAATTGGGTAAATTGAATTACATCTAGTCCTTATTTCGTGCTGCATGTGTTGTTGGACTTAACGAAAGCTTTATTGACTTTGAAAAGCTACGAACGGTTCAACGGATGGTATTATCCAAAAATTCAATGAAGGCTAGCTATAGATTAATTAGATTGATATCTAATTTAAGTCAAAGTTAAATATATATTTAAGTTTTATCTTTCAAACGCGTGGTGATTTTCTTAATGCACAGCTTCAACTGAAGTTTTCAAAACAATTCAATCTCCTGGATTTCCCGAGCAGTACACTAATAGTCTCAGCCAAACTTGGAATATAGATGTTGGAAATGGATATATTGCAGTCTTAAGCTTCAATTACTTCAATACAGAACCATGCTGTGATTTCATTTATGTAAGCAGTACTCATTTGAAAATGTAAATTAAGTTTACATTCAGGTTTTTGCGTTAATCATTTGCAGAAAATCTTTTTATGAATGATTTGTCTTAAATTTATATGAAACATGGTTGATAAAACATTTTCAACTACTTTGAGCTAAGCTTATCAGAAGAGTTTTCTTAAGACTTGCACATTGTGTTATACGTATTCTTTAATTAAATTATATTACAGTAGTATAGCATTCAAGCAGTATACATCTGAATGCAAGTATTACAATGTATAATTTGTACTTTTAATTTTCAAGGTTTGCAATGGATATTCTAGTTGTAACCAGCCTTTGTTTAATGGCAGTGGGTTAAGTCTTCCATCGGATGTCAGAGCAACAGGCCAATACATGTTTATACAATTTAAAACTGATGGTTCAGTGACGAAACAAGGATTTCTAGGTGTCATCTTTAAAAAATAAAAAGCAGTTTTGGTAGGAACTTAAGCAAGCAACAACATCTATTTGAACTTACCATTCGTATACTAACATTTACTGTTATTATTCTTCCAAAAGACTGATATGAATATATGCGCAGCATTAATGCACGCATCGCAAATTTCTTGATTCATGACGTTATTGTTCGATCCCCGATTACAGTTCCTCTTCAGTCCAGTATACACGTGACATCTAATGTGTAAGTGACGTAACATTATTCAAATCTCAATTTTTAAACAGCGTTTCATAGACTTCAAACAATTTGGCTGTATCTTTTTTTTTATAAAAAAGGCTTAAATTTGATCGGTGTCAAAATTGTTTTTGCTATACTTTTAAATATTAATTTTAGTGTTCTTCTGCGATGTTTACTACGGGGAGCTTAGCTGCCATGTGAAATGGTTTTGTTCATATAGATCGCGTGACTTTATTTTACATACACACGTGTAATCTGCATAACTCGCATCTGCAATGTTCGCTATCAATTTAAAAAGTACTATATATGGATACCCTTTCATAAAACGATTGAAAGCTTACGAATAGACGTTAATCGGGCGTAACGCACACGCAGGATTTTCATGCCGTTTCATTAAACAATCGTTCAAAACTAGAATCGTTATTTGCGCGTGAATCGTAATCGCTAACTACGTGTACTCCAAGCTGCCGCTAAGTAAACGCTAACAAGTATGATGGCGCTGGTTGAATATTCTTATGTTCACCAGAGGTTTACGACGAGAAAAAAATATTTAGATACAGAACTAACATTATGGACAAGATTTTAAAATCATTTCAAGATTCAGGCTAGATCGGGTGACTATTGAAATATAAGATAATTTTAGAGCGTAGACTGGTACACTTATAAATTGCGCAACTCTTCCTCTTTTGCAAATTTTTACAAGGCTATTAAAATGTTTATCCATTTATAGTCAATTTGCACATTGAACATACGTGCAAATATAACAACTTACATCTTCGGAAACCCACGTCCGGTCGCGTTCATTTATTTATATCAATAGTTCATTTATTTATATTATATCAATAATTATTTATTAATATCAATTATTACCTATTTGATATTTATAATTTGATTTATTAGTATCAATAATTCAAATTACAAAAAATTCAATGGTATTATTAATATGTATAATTTCATTATTAATATCAATAATTCCATTATTAATATAAATAAATCCTTTATTGATGTCAATAAATCCTTTATTGATATCAATAATTCATTTATTCATATTAATAAAATGAACTGATTTATTGGTATTAATAATTCATTTATTGATATTAACAATTCATTTATTAATATTAATAATTCATTTATATCCTATTAATCATTATCAACCAACTAAATATAGATTATAAGTCTCTCTGCCCATATTTAACGAAATGCAAAACAGGACCATTATGAGAAAACGGAACATTATGACAGGGCCATTATTATGGGAAACAAAATGGCCAACATTCTTTTAATAAAACAATTTTACAAAAAATGCAATGAAAAAAGTATCAAATCAATGTAAAATTTGTGACAACTGCTATTTTTTGATATACTTTATTAAGCTCTCGTCATTTCACAATTTTATGTTTCATATTCTTTTAGTTTTATTCAATTTTATATTTTCTTAATTAAATAATGTTTAGCGGGCGACGTAATTATGACATCATAACCGCTTTTGCATGTTGGGAGCACTTGCTATGTTCTTATTTAGGAGCTTTATTGATAATATTAATTCGCTCATTTAGTTATATCAATGAATACATTATTGATATCAATAAAGAATTATTAATATTAATAAATGATTTATTGATATCAATAAATGAATAATTAATACCAATAAATACATTATTGATATTAATAAATCTACAAAATATTGATATTAATTGATGTGTTATTGGTATTAACAAATAAATTATTAATATCAATAGATGAATTATTGATATTAATAAATGAATTATTAATATAAATAAATGAAAAATTAACGTCAATAAATACGGCTTTTTTGTCCACCTTGGCTTGCCATACTATCCAATATAAATAATCAAACCTGCAAATAAAGGGCATTTAAGGTAGAAAAAGGGACCTACAAGCAGCTGCATACACACAGGTTAAATATAAATATCTTATTTTGACGCAGTTTATAAAGCAACAAAACTAACCTATATAGCTGTAACAATTATTGCAGGTATTTCTGTAATTGTTATTAAAAAATTCAGTAATAATAATTAGGCATATTTTCTATTATCAATAATATTGTCCAATTTCGCTCAATATTGGTTGTAATATCATTTAAGTGTTTCTATATCTTCTAAAAAAGTCGAGTACGACTGTCCTCCAAAATAAATTGTCACATAGACAGTTTTTGTGGTACTAGATTTGTGTTAACAATATACAACTATTCCATTCTAAAAATAAATAATGTTCATTCTACGTGTGACACTCAAACGTCAAATTACGACTGCGATATGTTTGAGTAACAATCGTTTTATGAAACGCACGTTAAAGCAAACGTATACCAGTCGCAATGTAAACGCTAATTTTAACGACAATCGTTATTAACGATCGTTTTATCAAACGGCACCCAGATGTCAGCAAAAGCTGTATTATTCTAAAAATTGTTTGATTTGCTGCTAAAAAGTGTAGTATATGTAGTTTCATCAATATATTTTTGAAAGATTAAAACAGTATTATATGAAGCTGTGGTATTACGTGCATATTTAAAACAAACTTATTTATTCATTTTTAAAATTAAAGTTCTCTTTAATAAAAGGTCTCAATCTGAATCGTCTTCTAACCATTTTCATGTACTAAAGTGTACTAACGTATCAATATTGATCTAGGCTGGGATCATACTAGAACGGTTCCACGTGCTTGACCAACAAAACTGTCCAGCGCGTAACCATGCGGGGATAAGTTAGTCGCTGCACCATACATTTGCTTTTGTCGGTGTCGATCAAAATTCGTTGGTCCGTCCCTTTCTCCATTGATCTTCACTAATGAGTCTAGTTCAGATGAACGCGCCTCTGGCGAAGTACCTTTTATAACCTTGGTGTCTTTGATAATATTTCATTATCTCCAATGATTATTGTTTGCATGTTTCGTAGGGAATAGCTAAAATATCGCTTGTTCAACGATAAGTAAACCAATTAACCGATCTAGGCTACCCGAAGACGTACAATCATTGTAGCATATTCTTGTTTTCTGTTAGAACCCATGATCTACCTGAAATATATCTATAACAAATAAATTGCTTTTGTTTAACTTATTGTAGAGTAAGGCTATTTTAATAATTATTCAATAGTTTATTTTTGAAAACATGTCACTCGTCTGTATTCTATTGCAAAAATTATTGTACATTATGGAATAGCAATTAAATTTATAGTCTCATAGTTTTATGTTTAGTTTTTTCCTTTTATTAATACTGTTTATCACACTCTCTGTGAATTTAAATAACAATAGCCATAAAGTAAATATTAAAGAATATGGTTTTCACTGGGTTCATAAACTAAACTAATTGTTTATCTATGAAAGCTAATGCTAACTTAAATAATTAAGATGTAGATAAGCTACACTTCATTCCCCATATGCAGCTTAAAATAAGACGTTAAGAAGTTAGCAAACGTTGTTTTGAAGAACTTAATAATACAATATATTCAAAAGATTGCAATGATACAACTTACCCCTTCATCATTACAAATCACAAAATACACTGCAGATGCTTGGCATTTCGAGAGCGACAACACATTTGTCATTTAAGAAGACGTGTTTTTAACAGACAATTGAGTTTTTAACAGTAAATTGATCGTTAAATCGTGCTAAGCGAGTTTTAATATTAAAGACATAACTAACACGTAGACACTTCTGAAAATAGATCAGAAAAAAAATTGTCATTGGATCGAGTTTACTTTTTACATTTTGCACATTTTGCTTCATCCCAAGATCGATATTACGATTTTCTGCACACGACACTATTGTTGACTTTTGGGCTACTCAAACAATGGTACCTAAGTTGACGTTATCTGTACAAAGTTATAATCTTCACTATACAATAATAGATCTTATATATAATTCTTCTCTCAAAAACTATCAGACATTATCGATACAGTATGTAGCATTTTGTGCTTCATACTACAATGACTAAAGATTTTTACTCCTTCAGTTGCACCATAAGTCGATGAAATGAAACTAAATAAATACATGTACAGTCGAGGAACCGGTTATCGCCCGTCCGGTTGTTCCGCGCATGTTACGTATCTTTCATTTTCGGTATTATTAAAAAAAATATCTTTAATGTAACATTCCCTGGACTAATTGTGGTATTAATATTACATTTTTGGACAGTTGAATAATGCAGCGTATTGTTTTAAACGTTCGTTTCTTAAATATCATTAAAAGCTAACCGGAAATACACAATCTTTAACACTTTAATCACTTTTAACACTTTACTTTATTGTGAAAATTTAATTTTTTCATCACTTTTTAACTTTAGAATTCATACATATAAAAATCTTTTCGTATTTTTATCTCATATTGATTTTTTATGCACATCACCGGATATACCATTGTTTACATAAAATCAGGTCATGCAGGTCGTATAGTTTTTAAATATAACGAAACTTTAATTAGGCGAAGAAAAAATTAGCGGAGCAATCACACAAATCTTTGTTCGCAATATATAAGAAGATAAGAAATCATAAGATTCCGATAGATATTCAATTGAAACTATTTGTACTCACTTGTTGAGCCTATCTTACTATATGGCTCTGAAATATGGGGACATGAAAACATTGATGTGTTAGAAAGAGTACATCTTCAATTTTGCAAAACAACAATAGGTTCTTTCATACGTTTTTGGGAAAGACCGATTGATCTTTCACGGGTGATAGAAATTGTATGTCTTTTCGCGAGTGGAGCGCAGCGGAACGAGCCAAAAGACATAAAAATTTCTATCACGATTGAAAGATCACACGGACTTTCCCAAAAACGTATGAAAGTACCGATTTCTTCCGTAAACCAATAACTTTTACATCGCTATAACCTATAGACTCTCCATTGTTTTAGACTCTATTGTCTCTGACGTCCAATCAGAACGCCGGAAACAAGAACGTTGTTATGCTTCCAGAACAACGTTCTTGTGTCTGGCGTTTTGATTGGATGACGCAGCAAGTACAGATGTTTGCGCGTGAGCTCATCTGTACTGGGTCATCTGTACCAGAAATCGGCCATTTATGGAAGAATACTCAATCTGAGACAGTCTACCCCCAACTTCATCGTATATAGTGAGTTAGGCCGATACCCTCTATGTATCAAAGTCAAGCTAAGAATGATTTCTTTCTGGTGTAAATTAGTACAGAACGAAAGGAAGCTTAGCAGCACTCTTTACAGATTTTGTATGATCTGCAACTGAATGAAAATAAAAACTTCAAATGGATCTCTAATATAAAATCTGTCTGTGACAATACAGGTCTTGGATATATTTTTACTAACTAAATCAAAGTCGAATTTTGTACTCTGAAACCTATACTATTTGAGCGTCTTAGAGACAAGTTCATTTAGATATTGAAAACTCGTCAAAAGCTAAACTGTACTCGTTATTCAAAACAAACGGTTTGAATAGAAAATTACTTACTAAGGTTAACGGAGTTTGGAAAAACTCAGATATATAAACTGAGAACTTCCAACCTGAAGTTGCCAATCGAAAACGGGAGACTGTCAAACATTCCTAGAGAAGCAAGAGTTTGTATATTTTGTAGGGATTGAATCGGCGACGAATTCCATTATTTATTTAAGTGTCAAAATAACTATGTTAAACAATTGCGACAAAAACATATACCAAGGTACTATTTCATAAATCCAGATAAGAATAAGATGAGTGGTATGTTAGCTCTTTGTTATTTTAAACTTCTAACCAACATAGCATCGTTTGTACATAGACTGAATTTGTTATTTTAGCTTTATTTATTGTATGACTAGCTCATTCTGTCATTTGTAATATATGTTATTTTGTTGTATGTCCTCATGTCACACATGTGTTTCCATAAAATCTGAAATCTGAAATATAAAAAGCCTAGTTCATTTCCTATGTTTTCAAAAAGCATTTAACACCTTACTATCTTTATATATTTCAGGATAACAGGTATAACAATAATACAAAATAGAAAATACAAATCTTGATAAAAAATTAAAAAAAAGCATAAACACAAGCATAGCCAACAAAGTCGTGAATTTTTAACAAAAATACAAACATATTGCCAACATACCAAGAACAGAAAAAGGCCCACATATTGGAATTAAAATAGACAAGTAAAGTTGAAGGATTAAAGCTTTATATGAGTAACAACTTTAACTGAGATGTTAAAAATGGCGTGCAGTTGTGCGTTACCTTAATATACATCTAAATTCTTAAATTTCAAATCTAAAACTTATTGTTCTCTATCTCGTCCTGAGTCCATGTTAATTAATATATATAGTTAAAAGTTGTTATAGCTAGTCTTGGTTTTAATTAGTATTTTTGTTTGTATGATTGGCAACATTATAGGTAAAAAATCAATGCATAAACAAAGGACGGGTCCGGAGTAAAACCAATAAATGGACTCTCATTACGAATAATGATGAATAAATATCGTTGATAATGTTATCATTAAGGCTTTCCACTTTCCGAGTGGAAAGCCTTCTTGTTATTCTTCTGTTTCTTATTAAGGTCTTTCCCCTTTCCGAGGGAAAGACCTTACTGTATTTCTTATGATTATTATTATTATTATTAAGGTCTTTCCCACTACAGTGGAAAGACCTTATTGTATTTCGTCTGATTATTATTATTATTATTATTCTTTTAATCTTCCAACGCCAAAAGAAAAAAAGTGTCTTGACGCATCGCTTTGAAACTTGGCACACTTAACCGACACTACTTGGGCTCGACCTGAGTCACCCTGCGAAACCGATCTATTTTTAGTAACGGAGTTATCTGCCCCAAACCCAAAACCCTTGTGTTCAGATAAACTCACAAACCATGATAGATATCCAAAATCTAAAGTGGGCAAAATGTTGTCTGACTTATGGGCATGATTTGTCATGCAAAAAAAATTTCTTCAATCCACTTCCTGTTTACGCGATTTTGACGCGAAATTTGTCGAAAACGTCAAAGTTGTCGGATTTACACAAAACTTGGTTTCCAAGTAGATATGAGGGTCCTAATTACATATATTGGATCAAAAAAAATGTTCGGTCCACCATTTTCCAAATGGCCGCCATTGAAATTTTGTTTTCAATATAACTCAAAAACCATAAAACATTGAAGCAGACAATATATCAGAAAAATGTTCCTCTCATTGAGATCTACATTTAATATAATAGTTGAAAACTGTGCGACAAACCGTTTTCGAGGTTATGGCCCTTGACAGGTTTCGACTAAATTATGTTTTCAATATAACTCCAAAACCATAAAAAATTGAAGCAGACAATATATCAGAAAAATGTTCCTCTTGTTGAGATCTACATTTGATATTATAGTTGAAAACTGTGCGACAAACCGTTTTCGAGGTTATGGCCCTTGACAGGTTTCGGCTAAATTTTGTTTTCAATATAACTCAAAAACCATAAAAAATTGAAGCAGACAATATATCAGAAAAATGTTCCTCTCATTGAGATCTACATTTGATATACAGTGTCGAAAACTGTGCGACAAACCGTTTTCGAGGTTATGGCCCTTGACACGTTTCGGCTAAATTTTGTTTTCAATATAACTCAAAAACCATAAAAAATTGAAGCAGACAATATAGCAGAAAAATGTTCCTCTCATTGAGATCTACATTTCATAAATAGTGTTAAAAAATGTGCGACAAACCGTTTTCGAAGTTATGGCCCTTGACACGTTTCGGCTAAATTTTGTTTTCAATATAACTCAAAAACCATAAAAAATTGAAGCAGACAATATATCAGAAAAATGTTCCTCTCATTGAGATCTACATTTGATTTAAAGGATTGAAAACTGTGCGACAAACCGTTTTCGAGTTATGGCCCTTGACACGTTTCGGCTAATCAGTTTTTGGCTAATAACTTTTAAACCTTCAGAGATAATATAGTGAACATATGGTGTTTTATGACCGTCATAACAAGCCCTTCAGTTTAAGACCAAAGTCAACTGGTTACGGGCAGCCATTTTCAAAATGGCCGACACCGTAAACAGTTTTTATAAAATGACACTTGAACCGTACAAAATTGAAGCAGACAATACAAGGGAAAAATGTTCGTCACATCGAAATGTACAAAAAATGTTCATATATGAAAGGGTAAAACTTGTTGTTTTTTGAGTTATTGCCCTTGATTCATATTTTGAAAATGGTTTTTGCTTTATAACATTTTAAACGTAACAGATGATGAATGAAACATATGGTTCATTTGAAAGAGAATTAAAATTCCTACAATTTGATCCCAAGAAGTACATATTCGGTTGAGTGGTTTCAAAATGGTGGCCAAAAACATATCGTAAACTGCGTTATTTGTCAATAACTTTTAAATCGTTACAGATTATATAGTAAACATATAAGTTTTTTGTGACCGATATGTCAAGCCCTTCGATTTAAAGTCATTATCAACCATATACCTAGACATAACACTACCAAAATGCCGGGAAAGACCTTACATTTGTTCTTTGAACAAATGTATTGACATTTAATTATTTTTTTTTTCTTCTGCCACAGATGTCAAAAAAGTGTCTTGACGTATCGCTTTGAAACTTGGCAAACTTAACCGACACTACCTGGGCTCGACCTGAGTCACCCTGCGACACCGATCTATTTTTAGAAACAGAGTTATCTCCCCAAACACTGTTTACCCTTGTGTTCAGATACACTCAGAAACAATGACAGATATCAAAAATCTAAAGTGAGGAAAATGTTGCCTGACTTATGGCCATGATTTGTCATGCAAAAAAACATTCTTCGATCCACTTCCTGTTTACGCGATTTTGACGCGAAGTTTGTCGAAAACGTCAAAGTTGTCAGATTTACACAAAACTTGGTTTCCAAGTCGATATGAGGGTCCTAATTACATGTATCGGATCAAAAAAATTTTTTGGTCCACCATTTTCAAAATGGCCGCCATTGAAATTTTGTTTTCAATATAACTCAAAAACCATAAAAATTGAAGCAGACAATATATGAGAAAAATGATCCTCTCATTGAGATCTACATTTGATACATAGGTTTGAAAACTGTGCGACAAACCGTTTTAGAGGTTATGGCCCTTGACAGGTTTCGGCTAAATTTTGTTTTCAAAATAACTCAAAAACCATACAAAATTGAAGCAGACAATATATGAGAAAAATGTTCCTCTCATTGAGATCTACATTTGATATAACAGTTCGAAAACTGTGCGACAAACCGTTTTAGAGGTTATGGCTCTTGACAGGTTTCGGCTAAATTTTGTTTTCGAAATAACTCAAAAACCATACAAAATTGAAGCAGATAATATATGAGAAAAATGTTCCTCTCATTGAGATCTACATTTGATATAACAGTTCGCAAACTGTGCGACAAACCGTTTTAGAGGTTATGGCCCTTGACAGGTTTCGGCTAAATTTTGTTTTCGAAATAACTCAAAAACCATACAAAATTGAAGCAGACAATATATGAGAAAAATGTTCCTCTCATTGAGATCTACATTTGATATAACAGTTTGAAAACTGTGCGACAAACCGTTTTAGAGGTTATGGCCCTTGACAGGTTTCGGCTAAATTTTGTTTTCGAAATAACTCAAAAACAATAAAAATATTAAGCAGACAATATATCAGAAAAATGTTCCTCTCATTGAGATCTACATTTGATATTATAGTTGTTATAAGCTAGAACTATCCAACACACTTGTAAATTTTCTAATTAAGATTGTTCAATTGCTGGAAGGAAATAACGCCTTTAATAACTTTTACTATACACACAATTTCCCTGTCGAAAAATATTCGTTTGAAAATATGGTTGCAGATAGTTTTCCTAATTTTGAATTCAGTGTACAGTGAACGTGCTACGATGATTGTTTGATACAGTACTTGCACCCGTACACGCAACACTTTGACTGATTGATAACTGATTGCTGCCGGATTTAGGAACGCTGACTGATTGATGACGAATACATCCGTTCAAAATTATGAATTAGTCATTAACTTGGCAACCGTCAGCGATCAGTCCGATCAGTGCGATCCAGAATTCGTCATTTAATTATATGCATAAATCGGTCAGTTTATTGAAAGATACGGATAAATTAATAATTTGAAGATGAAACGAATTCTGTGTCATTGATATATTATATGTGAATTGTTAATAAAACTTATAGTAAAAGAAACGCAAATATTCAAAAGAATAGTTAACACAGATATCGCGTTCATAAAATAAAAAATAAAATAAATAAACATACCCAAAAACACATTTTTTCTTTATATTATATAATTAAGCAAGTTTAAGGCAGAACATATCTGAGGGTCGAACTCTGTAATTATTAATAAAAACTCCGTTCGATTTAAGGCACATCAGTAGCGACAATGTACATGTTTCATTTTCGTAATCCATTATTAATCCTCTTTTTATATCCTCGACTCGTGATTTGTGTCTATTTTATTTTCTATGACCTGTTACATGTATATTTTATGTCGTATATTAAGCCAAACCCTTCGCCCCAATCAGTAACAGATTATTTCACATTTAGCAAAGGACATGCAATTAGAAAAAACTAGTTACTTAAATGTATGCCTGCATGTTTATAGTTAGTTAATAACATTTTTAAATTCAGTTTTAAAACTGTTATGTATAAACAGTCGTTGAAATGATGAACAAGCATTGACAATCAAAACACATTGTTTACTAAACAAAAAGTTGAAAATATTGTAAAATATACAAAGATTCTTGTCTCAAGTTTTATTTGACATTGAATAAAAGTATACCTACAACGCTGGATTGTTTGATTGATTAGGGTTTTCAGCAACATTTCAGTTATTTCATGGCGTCCAGCTTTTTATCTCGGGTGGGGTGAGAGGAAGCCAGAGTACAGGTTAAAACCGACAATTAAGTTGGAGTGGGGTCACCCTACATGGAGTCATTCGAAAATCGGCAACCTGTTGACAGGCATGTGGTGAGAAAAATAGCAAAGAAAACCGACCGAACAACAAGAGCCAAAAGTCAAGGGACAGTTACAAATCTGGATAAAGACAAAACGCAACACAAAAACCAAAAACACAAAAAACAGAAAGAGAGTAACCCGAACCCAATAAAAACCATGGGTGCACTCAGGTGCTCCGGACGAGTAAGCAGTGCCTGCCTCTAATTAGACACCCGTCGAGTTACTCATTGTCATGTCTAGGGAAAAGTCAAATCCAGGAATAGGAATCACTACCTATGACTCAGCAAACATGTCAGATCGTATTTGAGACACTGATTTCCCATAACGATCAATTAAGTCATGGTGACGATCATAGAACTTCTGGAGAGATAACATCAACCTAGGTACAACAAACCCTTGTTTGAGTAGTTTAGCAGTCAATAACAGGGATCGGTCTAGAAAATCGGAATACCGATCGCAAGATCTAGAATAGCGTATAAGTTGTGAAATGTACACACCATACGCTGGAGCTGCTGGAATGTTGCTGTCGATGAACGGGAAGTTGACAATTGGAAAGTTGAAGTCATCACCTTTGTCGTAGAGTCTAGTTTGTAGTTTTTCTGAGTCTATTTCTAGAAGTAGGTCTAAGTAAGAGGCTGAGCTTAGTGTATTGGTGGTGTCTTTAATTTCAAGCTCGCTAGGGTAATTGAATGTAAACAGTCACCAAATTTAGCATTGTTGAGAGACAAAACATCATCAATATAGCGGAATGTTAAATTAAAGGTCTGGGCCAGTGTCTTTTCTTTCTTCTTCAGCAGGCTTTCTAGGAACTCAGCCACATAAGAGTACAAAAACAGGTCGGCGAGGAGAGGAGCACAATTAGCACCCATTGGAATACCAACAGTCTGCTGAAAAACATGTCCTCCAAACATGACGAATATATTGTCAATCAGAAAATCTAACATATGACAGATTTGGTCTTCAGTATATTTAGTAGTAGATTTAGAGTCATTAATGACGAAGTAAGTTCTGTCATGACTAATTACTAGGTATTTGTATCGTCTCTTTCCGTTTTTCTTGAAAAAGCAGCGTTTTATAAGATCTTTAAGCCTAGTTTTAAGCTGGATATGAGGGATGGCCGTATAGAGTGTCGAAAAATCAAATGTTTTAATGCTGTTACAATGGGAAAGAGATCCAGACCTCAAAATGTCTATCAGGTCTTTTGAATTTTTTAATATCCACATTTCATTTATTCCACTCCTGGAGTAAAAAGTGTCGCTATATTTTTGAAGCCCCGTTTTTACTGTTGTTAAAATGGTGGTCAGGAGTTGCGATAGTGTTTTGGTAGTACACTTAGACGATCCTGCTATAAAACGCTGTTTGTATGGATTTTTGTGAAGTTTTGGTATCCAATACAATAAGGGGAGATCACAATCTTCGACTTTGATTTTGAGACCAAAGGATGCCAATATCGATTTGTGATTTTCAATAATCTCCTCTTTTGAAAGCGCACTAAATGTGTAGGTAGGATTGCCAAGTGAACTGCCCATGCCTAACTCATTAATTAAACACTCTATGTAATGTTTTTTGCAGATAAAAATAATGTTGTTAGGGGCCTTATCTGCTGGCACAACAACATATTTGTCATGAATGTCGTACAAAGTTTTAAGAGCATCAAGATTTCTGAAGATTGATGATGCTTTAGTACTCATAGACCTTCTTAAACGACTTATTCTTGTTTGAATCAATGAACTCAAGGCCTTTACCCACTCTGACAAGGTATCAACCTCCTGGTCCTCTTGCTTTGCCCATAGTCCTCTATTGAATCCATCAATAATTTAAAGTTATACTTCTAGTTGATGGATTTAGGTTCACGGTACTTTGGTCCTTTGGACAAAATATTGCGGAGTCTTTCATTGTCAACAATATTAAGATCTCCAGTTATCACGTGACCTGAAGGGCTATTAATGAATGGGGAATTGTGGCAAGAGCAGTCGGGGGGGGGGGTTGGCTTTGAAGTCCTTGATCAAAAGATCCTGCAATACACGTTTGTAATTGAAAATTCTGGGTGCAATAGGGGAAGTATAGGTATAAGATATAATAGGAACGGATTTGTTTTTGAAGTATGGTGGAATTTTGGAAGTAACAGACTTGTGGTGCAAGATATAACCAAGACTGATAGCATCTATGCCTTTGTTAGCACCAGCCACCTAGGTCACAATAACACCGGGTATAAAAATTCTGCAAATACTGCAGCTAAACGTAAAAATGTTTTACAGATAGACACGCTTTATAGTACGAATTAGTTTTTTACATTCTTTAGGTCTATAAAGATCAGTTTAAACATTTTCATTACAATCATATCGATAAAACAGAACCTTTTTAAAAGTTGCGTTCTTAGATTTGAATAATAACTTATTTCTTTGATTGATTGATGGATTGGTTGCATGTTTGCTTTTCTTCCAGGGAGCAGTGTTTCATCTATATTCAGGACGAGAGTAAGTTATATAAACAATCAATTAGATAAAGATGGACCAAAGGTCAAACATTGTGAATTCTAATGAAAAAATATTGGGTATGGGTAGGAGCGGAAAATTTTTTGAGCCTACAAAAAAGATCCTTATCGTGCAAGGAGCGTGACACTCTCTAAACACGTCACCTACTACGGTCCGCGGCCAGGCTTTTCCGTATTATGACCTAGCAACCACCCAACTAGAGGGCATCCCATTTCCGCCAACTGAGGACGCGCTAGACAGCTCTGTATACCCTAGTAACTAATTTCAATTTCTCAAGAATTTTAAGGAAAACATTAATACTTACATATCATTTAATATCGAACGCCTACAACAGACATCGTAAAATAAACCAATTATGACGGCTAAAATGCGAAAAGCAGAATTGAGATTTTCATCTTACACTTACATCTTAAGCTCAGAGGTATCTATATACAATCATGTTTAATAGTTTATTCTTTACTTGAGACTTAATTCTGTGTAAATTCATGTGACACAATGAAATAGGGAATAAAATATATAATAGATGTGGTGGAATTTCCTTTTTATCATTTATAATTTTAGACTAGAAGTGCGTTTCAATTATTTTGTTAATAAAATGACACTATGTGGTGTTTATAATCCGTCACATATGTATACGCTTTAGATTGAGAAAATTTCTATTTATATAATTTATAAGTTGAGACTAGTTTTAGCCTTATTTTTAGGTAAAACGAGCCATAAATGAAGAAATAACAGTTGACAGTAGAGTATACTTCTAATATTTGTGAGTGAAACGAATTTTCACATTTCGAAATATTAATTTCACTGGCCGGAAGTTGAATGGACGGGTTAGAGCAATAAGTCCAAATCAATCCGCCAGATCAGTCAAATCGTTCCAAATCGTCAATTGACAGATGGACGGATTGGGAACGATCTGACGGATTGGGAACGATTTGATCGGACCGATTGCTAACTGATTGAAGACAGATTTTTGAACGCTGACGGATCACTGACGGATTGCTAAAAATGTTGCGTTTGCAATCTCAAGTACTGTACACAAATTAGTGACTAGTGGTGTATGATACTCATCTTTTTTAATCAACTAACCAACTCACATTCTACAGCATTAGAAGCGGGAGGTTTGGCATGCCTAAAACCGAGTTTAACCCACTGTTTCTTTTGAAATGCTCGTGCCAGGTCAGGACTATTACTGTAGTTTTCTTATGTTGGTTGTTGGTTCTAGAGTTTTGATTTTGATTTGTGGATTGTCTTTTTGACAGTTTCATAAGTGTTCGGTATTTTGTTATTACCTTCACTTCACATACATGCCCAACAACATAGTACAGGAAAGTATGAAGGAATACTTGATACCAGTTAAAATGTTTATGGAAAGAAAGACTAAAATTCAGTTTTAACTTTAAATATGTATTATGTAGCTGATCACAGCATTTATTGTTTCTCCGAAGCCATATTTTTTATCTAATATCTTTATTAGTAATTATTTGATATATGTCTTATTATTGACACATATTCTTATTATATTCAGTATTATATATAATTTACAAATTAGTCTAAGCAATTAACAATAACGCAAGATATAAAATATATGCAATCACATAAACTCATACACAGATTAAGATAGTAGATATCAATATATATCAAGCAAATGTTGTTGAATTCAACATAAAAACTTTGTACTTCATTTGTATAAGAACGAAAAATCTAGTAAATGAACTTAACTTTTAAAGTAAAATAAATTAAATAATATTTTTAAACAGTTACAAAATTTGAATAGTCTCATTATTAAAGAAGTATCGCGGATTCACATCTTTAGACAGTTGATTACATGCATGTTTGATTGTTTTTTATCCACTCCTTGTTTTTTTAATCATTGCGTAATTATGGCATCTGTTCTATTGATGGTTTTATCATTCTGCATGTGGGACAGTTTCTAGTAGAACAAGACGTGAAGATGTTTTTGATTTAATTATCAATATTGATAGATTAAGTAAAACAGCTAATAAAAGGCAACATAAACATGTTAATAATCTAAACATATGATAAAAACCTGTAATCTTCTAGATATTTGGAGCGCAATTAATCATAACAAACTTCAGTTTACTTGGAAAAGGAAAGATGATTCCAAGACAGTTAGTAGAATTGACTTTTTTATTGATAAACTATTAAAGACAAAAATCAAAAGTGCAGACCTGCATTGATAAAACATACAGACCACCAAGCTATATTTCTAAAGATAAATCTTAATTTATGAAACAAATGGAAAAGGCTTCTTTAAAATTAATAATAGTGTTCTGAAAGGTGAATATTATAGAAAAGGTGTTGGAAATCTCAAAAAAATTTTTATCAATTCAAATCAAGAAAAAGATCTTTTAGTTGTATGAGATTGAAATAAGGGAACAAACAGTCAAAATAAGAGCCAGAAATTGCAGATATATTCTTGAAGAGCTAGAAAGGAAACTGGTTCGATAGGTTGACGCATATCAAAACTCAACTAGTAAAGCCTCAAAAAATTACTTTAAAGAACAACTGGAAAATGAAACAACCGAAATAGAAAATAAATACGAGGAAAAATCTAGAGGGGCAAAAATACGAGCTTTAAATATTGAATTGGGTGAAAAAATACAAAATACTTCTTATCTTTAGAAAAGTCTAGGAAAATGAGAAGAACCATCAGTGAAAAACAAAAAAGGGGAGATAACAGATGATCAGGGGGACATTTCAAAAATTGAAAAAGACTATTATGAAAAATTATATACTTTAAAAAATCCATTATTTGGAAGGGATCAAGGAATATATTGATCACACAGAAATAAGAAACATACTTAATAAAAATGATAGTGACACATTAGACATTAAAGTGACTGACAGTGAATGCACAGAAGCAGTTTTAAAGATGAAACTAAATAAATCTCAAGGATAAGATGGTTTAAGCGTTGAATTTTAAAAAACGTTTTTGTCAGAAACTAAAATATTTAGATAAAGTCGTTATCATCTGCTATGAAAGAAGCGAATTAACTAATTTACAAAAAATAGGTAAAATTATCCTGATATATAAAAGGGGGACCCGCATTTATAAGATAATTATAGGGGCATTCTTATTTTTAGATTCTTCAAAAGCTTTTGATTTAATAGAATGAAACTTTATGTATGAAGCACTTAAAACAGTTTGTATTCAAAGCTCAATGCTTAATGGATAAAGACATTGTATACAAACATTAAAGGATGCATTATTAATAATGGCTGGATTTCTTCTCATTTTACAATTTTACGTGACATAAGACAATGATGTCCTCTCAGTCTTTAATTTCTGTTATAGCAGCTGAGATTCTAGCTTGTAGGCTTAGACACGACCACAGCATTAAATTAGATTGTGGAACTCGACGTATCAAACTAACACAACTAGCAGATGATACTACACTGTTTTAGTTCAAAGAGGGAAATAAGCATTGCATTAAATATAATAGAAATTTTTGGAACTTGGTGAGGACTAAATCGAAATAAAACAGAATGTTGGCTTTGGAAGTTGAAACACTGTTAAGATAAATGGGAAGTTATTAATTGGTCTACATGTGTAGTCAAATGTTGAGGTATATACTTTGGCCACGATAAGAAAAAGTTTGAATAAATCGAAAAAAAAAATATAATAAATTGGAAAAAAGTCTTACAATGATAGGCAGAATAACTACAATAAAGAATTATTTTTCCGAACCTAACCTATCAAGAATTGGTGATGACTATTGAGGAAAACAAATATTGACAAATTAAAAAAAACTTTTAACTCTATCTATGGAATTGAAAGGGTGAAAAGTTAAAAGATCAAAACTTTGTTAAGAGTACAGGGAAGGAGGTTTAAAGATGATTGATATAGATAAATATATTCAATCTATTTAAATAAAATGGGTTCAAAGGCTTTTATAACCAAAGATCAACGACTGACTGAGGAGTTACTTAAAGTAACTTTCCCGTGTCGGATGATGGCTTTAGTGCATAAATAACACACAGCCAATATTCATACAGATTTCTGAAATTAAAAAAAAAAAATTATAGGTGTTGCCTAACTTATGGTGAGGTGTATAAATTAAAATTGTTCGGTGAGTTCATAATAAAATTTATATATCAAACACTACTTTGCCATACATTTTTTATTATATGTAAAGGTTGTCGAAGCCAAGTTGGCTTTTAACAGAGTATATACCATGCAATTTGTTGATATAGTACCAATCATGTATTGCTGGAATATGTTTACGTGGTCTATATATTAAAAAAAATTAACTCGATTCTTTCACGAATCACAAGCAACACAATTTAACACGTTTATTTAAAAAAGAAACACTGAATCCATATAATTTGTTATCTATATATGCTAATATTATTGTGTGAGTGTATTTTGATCTGAGGTGGGATTACCATATTTCACAGTTCATTTTATAAAGTTATTAAATTTTATCAATTCATAAAATAGTTTAAATATTGCTTGCTGGACAATACCATTCAATCAATAAATCAATCAAGTATTGCATACAAAGGAAATAACAAAATATCGAACATCTATGAAACTATCAAGACGATAATCCTCAAATCAAAATTCGAGAGACCGGCAAACTACAGAACCATCAACCAAACGTACAGCAATGGTCCGACTTGGTACAGGCATTTCTAAAGAAATGGTGTGTAAAACTAGGTGTTGTGGTATGATAGACCTCCTACTTCCATAACTGTAGAATGCAAGTTTGTTAGTTAATTGAAATATATATGTATCATATAGCAGTATTTACTATTATGTGTATCCAACAATCATAGAAGCACATTCACTGTACATTGAATTCAAAAATTGGGAAAACTATATTTTCAAACTAAATATAATATTTTTTCGACAAGGAAGTTGTATCTATAGCAAGACTTATTTAAACACATCCTCAAAAAGTTACAAATATGTTGTCGGTCAGAAAATCTAGCATGCTATAAACCTTTCCTTCGCTGTCACAAAATTTGCATAGCTAGTTCTTTATTAGCAAAAACGTAGTACCGCTACCTAAAACTACAGATTTGTAGGAATACATGGAACGAAGGCTTCATGTATTATTTCCTTAAGAAGGGATTTTAGTTTTTCGTGCGGCACGGTATTATACGGAGTTGAAAAATCGATGGTTTTAACAGATGTAGTTTCAGACATCGATCTTGATTTTAAATTTTCCAAACGTTCTGTTGATTGTTTACGGAATCCACATATAATAAATATTACTTCGCCAATAAACAGTTTCACAGTATATTTGCTGTCCTTCTTTCACTGCAGACAATATCTTAGTCAACCGTTTTGACAACTCTTTGGTACAGCATGTAGTTGAGCCGGCTATGTATCTTTCTTAGTAAGGATTTTTATATAATTAATGAATCCAAAACAAGTATGATAAGTTTTCAGACTCTTTGTCATAATTAATAATCAAAGAAGTCACGAGAGAATTATGGGTAACCAGGATAAGCTTGAATTCATTCTTAAATACATTATTTAAAAAAATGTAGTCAAGATACCAAGGTTATTAAATTTTCTAAGACAGTCGTACATGTCATCCTTGTATTTCTGCCGTTGACGATTATGCTACTTAAATAAGGCTTTTTCATCTATTCTGATGTTACTCTTTCGCCGTTCTTAAGCTGTTACCATGATTCAATTTATTCCTATGAGAAACTTTTCTTCCAAATGCTATCAGACATTTTTGTGAGCCATAGGCTTTTTCATCTATTATGATGTTACTCTTTCGCCGTCCTTAAGCTGTCACCATGATTCAAGTGATCCTTATGAGAAACCTTTCTCCCAAATGCTATCAGACATTTTTATGAGCCATAGGCTTTTTCATCTATTCTGATGTTACCCTTTCGCAGTTCTTTAGCTGTCACAATGATTCAATTGATCCTTATGAGAAACCTTTCTCCCAAATGCTATCAGACATTTTTATGAGCCATAGTTTTCGGGCATATCCTTAGTTTTTAATTGACTTTCGAGCTGTATTATACTTACAAATGCTTGAGAAACTAAAACTTAAATTTTCCTTAAATCTTTAAGAAGAACTGTAATGTGTTATTCTGTGATACATGACACCATATATAACGCATAAGACGAATCCGTATATAATTGATACATATAACATACATTATATGGAGTTACAGCAACATGCATCACGTCGAGAAAGATTTGTAGAATGTTAGCAACTGTCGAGAAGTGATAAGGGTCTTGGCGCCTATATTGAAATTCATAAGTTTGGCACAATTAAGAGATATAAATAGGTGAAATAAAAGCGAATGCATAAAATAAAATAAAAATATTCAACAAAATATTTTCATATTCCTTAACATCACATGTATTATGACGTCACATTTTATTTATAGAATGAGAGCCATTCGATATCGTAGTCATAGAGAATCATCGGTTGTACTATTCGTATAACTTCACAAAGAAGCTACGTCAATAGTACATCTAGTATCACCTAAGTATATAGATGATACAAGTGGTATCAACCAGATTTCATCAATCGCTAATTTTGCAAACTTTGACAAGTAAAAATTACATACTTGTGATAACAAAGTCGTAAAGCATAACCCTAATACAAGTGATCACAAATTGCATGTTTCAATGCTAAAACAAACATATAGCTCATGTAACAATAAAAAGCTATCAAATACTAACAAACATATAACACTTAAGATGTTTAACACATTAAAACAATATGTATTAAGACTGTTTGGAATACAGTTATCTAACTATTATAATAAATGCAAATCCTTATATTCGTTGTTCTTTGTGTTATTTGTAATCTACGCATTAAAATAGTTATCGAACAGTTATGAAGGCTCACCGTCGTTTTAGTAATTAAACACATGTTTAAGATTGTATTTCTTACAATTTGTAACAACCGATCAATATCTTAAGCTAAACGCCAAAACATAAACACAGATAGTTAGGCAACCTCCAAATCAGGTCTTGTCTATAACGAATAACAAAGACAGGTAATCACCAAATATATATTGTTGTCATGGTTACCTATGATATTCTTATTGCACACATTGTTTCACAACATATTTGTACTCTTTAAACCTCCGATCGATTATGTTATACCTAGGTTTACGTCATGCCATAAAAGTTCTATAGTCGTGACACAACTTAGCTGAATGCAATGATGCATACTTTTACTGAATGTGGTGAAATATTTTATCTAAGCCATTCGAAGGCTCCGGATTATGACTTTTTCCTGGATATGAAAATGAATAACTAGACGAGTTTCTTATCAAAAACTATTGCCTTTGCTGAACATCTAAGTGTACCCATAGTTGTTTTGTTAGAGATACGCACTTTTGATTAAGTTGATCTTTCTTGTTTTGTCTTTGTGTCTTGTGCGTGTTAACCAATCGTTTATGTTTATTATTTTAAATATAAGAAGCTTTTTCGTTCAATATTTTTGCTCACAGTTTCTAATAGATGGTTAAGGATTACATAAATCTTATAAGTTCATATATAGAGTATATATTTCCAAGTGAACTGTTTCAAACTTTTTCATTAATGAAACAAATGCAATTCAATGTAATATTCAAAATTCATTTTTAAAATAAAAACTTTTAAATTTTGAACCTGCATAACAGAAACATTCAATGTATTTGTTTTAGGCTGGTCTGCAATAAAAACTTTCATATTTTATGGCTGTCTTGAACTAATTTCTGATATAAATTTGCAATCAAAACTTGACTTATGTTACTTATCATGAGTAAAAATCTTTAGTTATATTTGCTAGTACTATATAGAGTAAGTGATTTATGTTTTGTATAGTTTTATGAAATTTTACTGAATATAGGTAAAAACTTGCATTTGTTACAGCTGTCTTGAACTAGTTTCTGATATAAATTGGTAGAATTTGGAACAAAAACTTCACTTCTGTTACTTATCTTGAATAAAAAAACTTTATTTTTATTTGCTAGTACTATATAGAGTAAGTAATTTATGTTTTTATCCAATTTTTATGAAATATGGTTTAATATAGGTAAAAACGTGCATTTTTTACGACTGTCTTGAACTAGTTTCTGATATAAATTGGTAGAGTTTGCAATAAAAACTCATTTTCTGTTACTTATCTTGAAAAATCCTTTTTGTTTTATTTGCTAGTACTATTTAGAGTAAGTGATTTATTTTTTATCCAATTTTTATGAAATATGGTTTAAAATAGGTAAAAACTTGCATTTTTACGGCTGTCTTGAACTAGTTTCTCATATAATTTGGTAGAATTTGCAATAAAAACTTCACTTCTGTTACTTATCTTGAATAAAAGTCTTTATTTTTATTTGCTAGTACTATATAGAGTAAGTGGTTTTGATTTTTTACCAGTTTTTATAAAATATGGCTTAACATATTTTTAAACTTGCATTTTTATGGCTGTATAGATTAATTAAAGCTTTGCATCCTGCCTGCACAAGTATTGTTAATTATATGAATGTTCCATAAGATGACATTTTTGACACATAGTACCTTTTTAAACCTATTTAATGGTAATGACTTATTGACATTTAGATGCAACTTTTAACGGACTTGCGATTTTACTACAGTCAGCGTAAAAAACACAAGTTTGGACCGGAAACCGGAAGCGGAACTTGCATTTTTTACGGACTTGCAGATTTTACGCTACAACGTCAACACGAGGATAACCAACTTTATAAAAGGGAGAGCTCTGTTAACATTGAAAAATTGCGGTATTTCGCATGGTACAAGGTAATTTTACACAAGAAGTTGTTATTTATCCGAGTTAATAGACTCTTAACATTAATAACTTTACAGAAAACCGTTTTAATGACAGTACACTATGCTCCTATCGTGAGAGGAGACATCCTAGTCAACATACTATGCATACAATTAATTTTTAAAGGAAGTTAACGAAGATAATGATATCTTAGGCAGCTCTTTATGCATAAAGTGAATGGACCCAAATACATGTAGCTGTGGAACCGAATGAATAGAACGTTTTATGTTGTAGTGATGGGAGTCAAAAAGGGGGGAATCTTTGTATATTTATATGCTCCTACTGTCTGCTTATATCTCTCTTTAACGTTAAACATTTAAATCAAGTTGCAACAATTGAACTATATGCAAACTGTCTGGTACTGCATGTCATTATATATATCATTATCTGGTTTGTCAATAGGTGGTCCAAAATTGTTGTAGAACATAAATTTTTTAATAAATGTCTTCTGTGACTATATGTGCCCTCAACTGTAGGGGTCTGTCTGTGGATGTAAAGCGAAGGGATTTTTTTCACAGGTATCATAAGAATATGATATTCTTATTTTTACTGATACTCACTGTACAAAAGAAGAAGAAAAACAATGGCATCACGATTGGGATATATATCTTTTTTTAGCTTTCACACCAGCAACTCAAGAGGGGTAGCAATATTACTGAACAATACTTTTTCTTATAATGTTTATAAAGAAATAATAGACGAAGACGGAAACTTTATCAATTTTGATATATCAATTCAAGATTGTCGAATGACTTTGGTAGCACTATATGGTCCTTATGGGGATTCATCGGAATTTTTTGAAAAAATAGAGTTAATAATCTCTAATTTACAAAACTCCTCTGTTATAATAGCAGGGGACTGGAATGTAGTTCAAGATTACACTTTAGATACAATATATTATAAATCCAAAAATAACCCAAAAGCACATGATAAAATATTAAATATGAAAATGTCACTAGATCTTATTGATGTTTGGAGAACTAAAAATCCAACAACAAGGAGATACACATGGCGGGGTCCTAATCGTAAACAAAGTCGTTTAGATTACTTTTTGATCTCTACAGATTATGAGACTTTCGTATCAGATGCAGATATTGATGTATGTTACAGGTCTGACCATTCTGCGGTGTATCTCACCTTACAGTTTGTTAATCATAAAAGGGGGCGTGGCACATGAAAATTTAACGATAGTCTTCTACATGATAAAAATTATATATCAGACGTTAAACAGTGTATTAATGACACTGTCAACCAGTACTCTCTGCCTGGAGTTGATAGTTCAATAGAATTTACAATAAACCCACACATATTCTGGGAACTTCTAAAATGTTTAATTAGAGGCAAAACCATTTCATGTTCTGCATACAAGAAAAAACTAAATAACAGAATTGAAAACGATTTAGACATAAAACTTAGGAAGTTACAAGCAGATTACGTTAACACACCTTTAGACATTATCAAAGCAGAAATAGAAAGAATTGAACAAGAGTTAATTGATTGTAGAGAACACAAAATTAATGGTATCATGGCAAGAGCTAAGGCTAGGTGGTTAGCAGAAGGCGAAAAATGCACTAATTACTTTTGCAATTTGAAAAAAAGACACAAAATGAAAATATAATCCCAAAAATAATAACTGAAAAAGGAGAAGAAATTTCTAACCAATTCCAAATAATAGAAGAACAAAAATATTTTTATGAAAAATTATACTCTTCTTCCTCTCCAGTCTTGAATCAAGATAATAAGGATTTATTTTTAGATAAGAAAACACCCTTTATTAATAAACTAACAGAAGAACAAAAGCTGCAGGCAGAGGGTATGCTTGATAACACGGAATGTTTAAAAGCCCTTTAAAATATGAAAAATGGTAAATCTCCAGGCCTTGCCGGATTTACAATTGAATTTTATACATTTTTCTGGAACGATTTAAATAAAAAATTATTGTGAGATCATTTAACTTCAGTTTAGAAACAGGTACCTTTTCCACAAGCCAAAAACAAGGGATGATTACTTGTATTCCTAAAGAGGGGACGCCAAAATATTTTTTAAATAATTGGCGACCCATCACTCTTCTAAATGTAGATTTAAAAATTGCCTCGGCAGCACTAGCTAATATAATTAAACCTTTATTATCCGACATTATAAGTAAAACCCAGCAAGGATTTATAAAGGGGATATACATCGGCGAATGCACTAGCCTAATTTTTGATCTTATAGAAAAATCGGAAGAAGATAATATCCCAGGACTATTGGTGCTATTAGATTTCGAAAAGGCATTCGACACACTTGAGTGGTCATTTATAAATGAAAACCTAAAATTCTTTGGGTTTGGTCCACTTTTTTTGCAAATGTGTAGACACATTGTACTCAGGGTCTAACAGTTGTATAGTAAATAATGGACACTGTTCACCCTTCTTTAATGTGCAAAGAGGTGTGCGAAAAGGGGATCCTTTGTCCCCTTACCTGTTCATTCTATCTCTGGAACTACTGAGTGCACCTTTGACAAACAATCCAAATATTAATGGCATAAATATTAATGGCTATGAATATCTGTTAAGTCAATATGCTGATGACTCAACCCTCATTCTGGACGACAGCGAAAATTCACTCAACGAATGTTTAGTAGTTTTGGAAAATTTTCAGACTGTGCTGGCCTGAGAGCAAATCTTGACAAAACTGAAGCTATATGGATTGGCTTTAGAGTACATTGTAAGGATAAATTTCTGTCAGAAAAAAATTAAATTGGAATCAGTCAGGAAAATTTAAACTTTTGGGCATAAAATTTGATCTCTTTAATGAAAATAAAACCCTGGTAAATTTTGAGGAAAAGAAAACTAAAATAAAATCCTTACTCAACTCATGGGAATACAGAGACCTCACATATATTGGAAAAATTACTGTCATCAAATCATTAGCCTTACCGATACTCATCCAGTCATTCACTGTCTTACCAAATCCCCCCCTCTGAGTTGGTTAATGAACTACAAAATATATTTTTTAAATTTCTGTGGAATGGAAAACCAGATAAAATTAAGAGAAATGTAGTGGTCGGGCCTAATGAAAAAGGCGGATTAAAATGCCGCATGTACTATCTTTTTTGTATTCACTTAAAATGACATGGATCAATAAGCCTTTGGACCCAACAAACTTTTCACAATGGAAAACACTTTTAATAGACAAGTATAAAAAGTTTGGGGGAGAAAAAATTTGGTGTATGTCACCTGATGATATTTCTAAAATATCAAAATATTTTAATAAATTCTGGGAAGACGTCCTTTTAAATTGGAGTGTTCTAAACTGCGAAACAACCAATACAGTGGAAGAAATCCTGATCCAATCCATATGGTTAATAGTAATCTCAAAATCAATAATAAAGTGATCTTGTTCCCAAAGTGGTGTGAAGCAGGAATTTTCTTTTTTAAAGATTTAGTTGATGTCAATAATGAATTACTAAGTCATGAAGGTCTAGTAAACCAATACAACCTAAACTTAAATATTCTACAATATTACTCAGTGTTACACATGACACCAAACGTTTGGAAGGATATGATAAAAAATGAAGTAAAACTTGAAAATGTTTCAACAGAAAACTATGACTATGTCAAAACCCATCAGAAATCGTGTCAATTTTTCTTTAAAAAATATCTCTTAAAATATTCCAAAGAACCAAAACATCAGCAGGCTAAGTGGAACTCGGAACTAGGCATCGAAATCCAAAATTGGGACTTGCTTTACAAATTACCCTTTCAAGTTTCAAAAAATAATAAGTTTATAATATTTCAGTACAAAATTATGCACAGAATAGTATGTACTAACTCCTTTCTATACAAATGCAGACTAAAAGAAACCACTTGTGTAGTTTTTGCAATGAAACAAAAGAAACCATTTCTCACCTTCTCTGGTACTGCTCAATATCAAAAAACTTTTGGATAGAAATATTTGAAAAATTAAAAAATATGTGCAATATAATATTACCAAGGACAGCCAAAGATATTATCTTCGGTTCAGACTACAATGATCCCCCGGTTCTCTCTTATTATTATATTAAAATACTACATGTATTCTTGCAAACTATCAGGTACCACACCATCAATACAGGGTGGTATAAACATGCTTAAATATACATAAAAAATTGAAATCTTATCAGCATCCTATTACAGATCCGTTGCAGTGAGGCACACAATTGAAAATAAATGGATGTCCCTAAGAGCCCTACTCACCTAACATCATGTATTGTAGGTGTGTAGATATCTCAGGAGATTCCATCAGTACAGGGGAGACAATCCTGTTGTCTTATTCACTTGTATATAATCTCTGTATTAAACTTGGTGAACAAGTATGGTGTGGACATTGACTTTTATGTGCACCAATGTTTTTTGTTGTATACCTTTTTATTTCTCTATAAAACACTACCAATCACAGGTTGTAACTCCCCTGTACATGTAGACGTAAAAAAATTAATATATATGCTCAATGGGCTAACCATGTGGATTATACATAAGTATACTTAATATATTCTCTTATACCATGTTCTTTAAAATGCATAGCTCCATAATGTATATAGCACAAGAAGTAACATGTAAATCACTTACAACGTCTTGTGTTCTATTGTCTTGTTATGTGTGCATCTGATACGTATAACATTTTAAATAACAAGTGTGTTTGACTTCTATTGTAAATGTATTTATAAGGTTTTATCAATTATGAAAATAAGTGTTAGCTCATTACACTTTGCTGCAAAATAGGTTATTTTTCAGTATATTTCAAATGCAACTTTTCTTAACGTTACACAAAGATGTATGAATATGATCGCTAAGACTTTCTTTTAACGAATATTTAATGGCTTCATAGTCTATTTACGATTTCTCGACAATTCGTTTCTATCCTTAGTATATAATGCAACTTTATATTTACTATAGATGTTTTGTTTATTTTTTGTCTTTGATATCTCCATATTGACCTTCTTTAAGGCTTAAAGGTCAAAATACATTCAAGAGGTTTTACGTATTTTTAAAGTACATGTTATTGTTTCTTTGTTGTTTATATCAAACTCGTCTTGTTCTGTTGTTTGCTTACATTTGTATAAAGATCGTGACATGTTATTCATAATTCCCCACATCTCATATTGTCAAACTGTGTGTTTATCTTTTGTATCAAGTTTGCTATTTCTTATTTTATATAGGATTAAACACTGGATTTTAGGAAATTATCAATGTGTAAACTCCGGCGACTCACTCACAAACTAAATAAAGTCCGAAGGACTTTATGTCAAGTTTGTGAGGAAGTCGCCGGAGTTTACACATTGATAATTTTCTAAAACACAGTGTTTAATCCTTATATTTCTGTGAAATAATAGTTGTTTTTAAAACTGAAAAAACAGTTACAGAAACCCATCCAAACCTCAAAACGTACATAGGCCGGAAAGGGCAGGGATATGCAAAACATGGTACCAAAGGAATCGCGGTTCCGTAGATATTGATAGGAAAAAAACAAAATGAAACACTTAATTGTATTTATATTATATTTTATTTGAAATCTCAATCGATTTAATTTGGAAATCATTGGGGCAGAGAAAACATTGTCTCCTCTCCCAGACGATACGCTAGAAGGGCGCCATCCTGTTTACATTAGATACTGAAAGTAGTCCGCTCAGAGGAAATATCGATATATAAATTATCTGAGAAGACGCCATTTGCGCTTTAGAGAAAAGGATTGGTAATATCGGCGTTTGAATTTTGCTTGTTTTATGTAACTATCCCACGATATACATTTATACCCGCTCCCTAAATTGTCGTTCTGTTATTTATTTTTCTTTTGAAGATTTAAAGTTCGTCTTTTATGATTAATATATTGTGATGTTTGTCTTAATGTTGTTCTACAGTGCTCTCTTATACACTATTTTGTAGGTGGACGAAAATAATACATTGTTAAACTATTAACGTGGTAGCATAGATAGGACTATATAACATCATTTAACCAAACAACCTTATTGTTTACAGCAACATTGTGCTTTTCAACAACGGCGGCAACTGAGACCATACTAGTCGACAGTGTTTGAGGTTCATGCTGGTGGCGGATAAGGGCAATTATATTGTCAGGTTATTATATTGAAAGCCTGACGGAGACTATTGGCACTTGCACAATAAGGTCCCATTCTGCATGTTTATAAAAATGATAAGGTGCATAGTAGCAGCTACGAAAAGGTAAATTGTTCACTTTTAACAAATTGTTTTTTTTTTGTCTCGAATATAGCTAAATACTGAAATAAGCTATAATTCAATTCATTGTGAATCAATTAGTGACAACAACATAACCTAGACGATTGTAATTTACATGTAAGTCAACCACAAAATATATAGTACATCTAGTAAACACAAGAAGGGATTGCAATAATGCAAAACAGTATTCAAAACTTCCTTGGCACAAAAGAACTGTTTTGTATATGTGCCCATTTTCAATATCTGACGATATAGAGATTACGATAGTGCTGTGACGAATGAAAGAACGACACCTTCTAAAAAATAGTGGTATATGACAATTTGTGATAAAAATTTCTCAAGCCAAAGAAGGTTACGTTCTTAAACGTTCTATGTTTACTATAAACCGCGTGACTACCTGTGTATACTGTAGAAATTTTATGTGCGGATTTCGTCTCTACACAAAGATGTACGCACATCAATTGTCACTTGATTATTAAAATAATGTTTTTAAAGCAAAAGTAGTTTAAACTACAAAAGCATCCTTCATAGTTATAAGTAAGATGACAAATACATTTTGTTTTTCTATTATTATTATTCTTATTATCCTCCTTAAGGAGAGCAAGATATTACACAAATAAAGCAGTATAAGAAGATTTACAAGATAATAAATAAATAAATAAATAAAAATATAAATAAATAAATAAATAAATAAATAAATAAATAAATAAATAAATAAATCTGGTATTATTGTTTGTACACACAGATCATAGGTTTAGACTGGAGAATAAAGATGCCGCTAATAATTGACTTAGTCATCGTAGGTTTTGTAGAGGAAAGTTATGCATACTTTACTAAACTTTTCGGAATCGAAGGAGTTTAAATGGAAAAACTTGTCACTATCACATGACAACAGGTTGAGTGTAAGTTCTGTTTCATTCATGTTGTGAAGTGCAACACTGAAGTCAATTGGGCCGATATTGATTATTTCGCACCACAGTTCGTCTCTAATAGTCATTAGACTGGAGCAAGAAGTTACAATATGAATAATTGGGTTGCTGTAAAAATGTCCGCATTTGTGACATAATAGAACGTAAGTTGGAATGCTAGGTTGTATAATAGAACAAAGTGATATGACAAATTTGCATTGCTGGAGTAGGTGATTATGTTTATAAGCCACTGTCCATGCTTTGTGTGGATTTATGTCACTATGAATTTCTTTAAAGAATGCAAGTTCTTTCTCCGAATTTAATTGTTCACATAGCGCACGTTTTTCAAGTTCTAGGACACTTTGCTTTACAATAAGCTTCCACTTATATTTTGGTGGGAAGTAACTGTTTTTGAGTAAAGTATCCAAGTATGGCGTTAGGCTGTAATGTTGTAAAATACCTAGAATGTCTGACACAAAACTGTTTTCATTAGACGGAGTGCTGAGATGAAGAAGTATACGGGTGAGCAACACTTGTCTTGGTAAGCTTCGTGATGGTAGAGAACACAATCTCCCAAAGAATAAAAGCTTTTTAGTATCAATCATACACTTGAGAGAGGTCCATCCTAGTAGAAAGGTACAGATGACAGTTCTTGACGTCCTAGGGAGTCCCTGTAAATATTTGCATACATATCTATGGGCACGCTCGAGTAGGAGTATTTCATTATTTGATAAATTGTTCCACAACTCGCATCCGTACAATGCCTTTGAATAACAAAGTTGAGTTATAATACGGCTGCACGTCAGAGGATTTAGCACAAACACCCTGTTTTATAATTGTCATGCTTAGTCCTCGTATCGTTCGGCATGCTGATATTGTCCTTTCGACTGAGTTGAATTTGTCTTCTAAAACCACTCCGACATGTTTAACTGTATTGCAGACAGGAATAATTCCATTACTAAGTTTCAAGTGAACTTCTACTGGACGCTTGGAGAATATCATGACCTGACTCTTTAATTGTGAGAACTCAAATTTCCATTTAATGCTATACTGTTCGCATATATCAATCATTTCTTGCATACCGTGAGCATTACACGATACTAAAGCAATATCATCTGCTTGCACCGGACAACCAGCTTGTAAGTCAACCACTGCAGCGCCATGTCCTGATAACGCTACAAGATTTATTAGTTCATTTATGTAGACAAGATATAGCTTTGCCGACAACGCGCTTCCTTGGCGAATGCCTCTTTCCATTTTGAATTTATCGGAATACAAATTATTGTAGCGTATACAACTTTGGAGGTTTGAGTACATGTTGTCCAATAGAGTCCACAGTTTTCCAGTAATCCCCAAATCAAACAGTTTTACTTTTAAGCTGGTATGATCAACTGTATCAAACGCGCGCTTACTGTCAAGAAAAGTAACAATAACATTAGAGTTTCGCTCTTGATAATGATGGATTGTTTCTTGAAGATTAAATGAGGCAAACATACTGTTTAGACCTTTTTGGTAGGCCATTTGTCGCGGGTTTGGAAAATTCGTTACCAATTCATCGATACGAGTATCCAAAATTTTCTCGAAGACTTTGCAAATACTAGGAATTAAGGAGATTGCTCTGTAGGAGTTTATGTCAGTTTTTGATTTATTTCCACCTTTATAAAGAGGAATAATGGCACTTTCACGCCATGCAGTTGGTATTTTGCAATGAACAAATATTTGGTTAAATAGGTGACAAAGATGGTATACAAGTAGATTTCCACCGTGTTTCAAATGCACATATGCAATACCATCAGCCCCAACGGCTTTTCCTTTTGGCAATGACCTTATAATCGTTTTGAATTCGTCAATGCTTACGGGCTTTATTCCACAATTCTGATTTTGATGTCGAATAAAGGAAAGTTTATGTAGGAGTTCATTATCATCGACACGCGTATCGGCAACACTAGAGATCTTTTCAAAATGTCTTGCAAAAAGCTTGCAGATCTCTGACTGATCGCTTATAATTTTGTTTCCTGATTTTAACGTTATGAGTGAATTTGACTTGTGTTTCCTGGAGTTAATTATTGTCCAGAGTAGCTTCTGGTCTATTTCTAAGCAGTCTTGTATCTTTCTAGAGACATCTGTCATATGAGTCTCGTACGCTTTACGGAGGTTTTCTCGAAAAATCTGCTTTGATTGCTTATAGATCTGATGGGAGGTACAATTTTTATCGCGTGGTCGACCACAATTTATCCAGTGGTATCTAGATCTGACCATGTCATTATGCAGTTTTGTCAACGTTTCGTTCCAGTAAGGTTTTTGGTAACTGCGATAGGGCTTAAAGGGAAGAGTGTCATTTGCGGCGTTTTCTATAGAACGAACAAGTTCATTGTAGTAGACATCTATATCATAATTGTCGACTAGGGTCCACAAGTTCTGTGAAACAGCAAATGAATAGTCTGACAGTGTGTTGGTGCGCACTGCTTTTTCCCAAGAAACTGTTGGTTTAAATGTTTGTGTTGTTTGCGACGGCTTGATCTGATACATTACGTGTATGCTGCATACAATAGGATGGTGATCCGATACATTGAAATCATGGTCGGCAAGTATTTCTGAGTTCACTACACAGTTTTTCATTTCATATGGTATAAGTATATGGTCAATCATTGAAGAGGGGCCATCTTCGTAACCTTGGAAGGTAAAGCACGGACCACGACATGTTTTATCACAGTTAATCGAGAAAAGGTTTATGTCTTTGAGCATATTTCCTAAATATTTGCTACGATCGTCGTCGACAAAATGTATCTTGTTGCCACGTATTTTAGAGTTAAAGTCTCCCAAGAAAATAACAACGCCTTCAGGATTATATACTGTATATAATTCGTGTAGCAGATCGACATGATCTTTGAAGTGAATAATGGGATTAGACGATGCCGGTAAATATACGGCGAAGATGAATAAACGTGGACAGTCTGGTAAAACGACTTCAATGCCTAGGATCCTATCGGAGTCTGTTTTTATTTCACGCGCAACATGAACTTCTACAGATTTGTGCACTAGAAATGCTAATCCTTTTCTATAGTTTTTACAGTAATGTTGATCGGGGTTAAGTTCGTCAACACTGATTGAATACGGTATATAGTCTCTGTTGATTTGTTGCAAAAAGTGAATATTATATTGTCGAAGCCAGTGTTCTGACAATGCGCAAATATGTATGTTCCTTTCAGCGAGACAGTTATTTAGGTACAATGTCGATGACATAATACCTTTACAGTTCCACGACATACGATTTAAGTTAGACATGTTTATGGTGAAGTTTAAGAGTGGTTGCTGCTGAATCCCAAAGGTTGTGAATAATAACGTTTCGGTGTAAATACACTACGAGGAATCCATCTTCGAATCTTTATGCCCTGTGGCCAAAAAGTATTATCCATTATTATATTACTGTTTTCACATTTGACGTTTAGTTGTGCTGATGCTGTAACTGAGTTCGGGTTTGTGAAAAACCGCAGGAAAGTTACCTGAATGTTACGCTCTTGAAGAAAATTCTGCATACCACTTTCGGTGGAGGATTTACGGATGCCACTAACAAAGAAACGATCCACCCGATTTCTTTTGTATCCATCGAACTGAGAGTCTGCGCGATTAACCGAAACCATGTTCGTGTCAGAGTTTAATATTACGGGTATTCGATTGATAGCATTTGTGTTGTCACTTGCTGGTGTACAGTGTTTCTGATTTTGGTTGTGTTGAACATCAGTTTTAGTGATGACGTCAATGTATTTTTCGCTAGAAAGTAATTGTGAGTTAGTTGTTTCCTTCTGGTTAATGATTTCGTTGCTATCGGTATTAATACTACAATGCTTTCTGGACGATATAGCAATGTTTTCATTATTTTCAGGTATCAAGGCGGTGTTTTGTTGAACATTAGTGTTTGATTTCATTGCGTCAGCGTACGACTTTACATAGGATGATCGCTCGGCTTGGAGTTTTCTTTCGAAACTTGTGACTTTTTTCCGCAAGTCGGATGTAGAACTAGCACATGACGATACAAGAGATTCTATACGTTCAGATTGAGTTTCATTGTCTTTAACCTTATCATTGATTATGTCTAGCCTTGCTTTTAAAGATGCGATGTTAGCAGAACGTTGATCTTGAATTGTATTTATTCTATTTGATTCCGACGTTAGCTTGGTTTGAATTACTCTTACGGATTCTTTGATTTCTTTGATCTCGAATGTATTTTTGGCACATAGATCAATAGATTGTTGAACAGTGTTTTTAAGTTCTGACATAGTCTGGTCAATTTTATGGACAGATGATGTTAGTGTATGTAACTCGGTCAGTTTTGACCCAACTTCACAGCTAGTTCTATTTCATTTTGAATCTTGCTATTGCGAAAGACATTTATTTGATTTTGTAGATTAAGGATTTTGTCAGACTGCTTTTGAACAATTTCGCGAAGCTTCTTTTCATTATCAGTTAGGCATTTAACTGATTTGTTAAAAAAATCGCTGTCTTGAACAAACTCTCCTCTTAATGTGATTACATCGCGGTCAGTGCGACAAATTGTCTCGTTGAGAGCAGTGTTCATAAGGGGGATATTTGGATTTTCTGAATCTTTAGAAGTTGTGCATTTAGTAGTTTTAACTGAAAGAACATCGGCCAGATCATTTAAAAATGTGCCATTATAAGCTATAAATAAAGTATGGCAATCTTTGGCAAGCTTGAGCGCTAGCGTGTCGCACCCATTTAACCTTTTTGCAAGACGACGTTTTAAGCTACAATTCGGATAGGGAAAGTCAGGTAGTGTTTTGCACAATTTAAGAAGCTCGAGTCTTAAAAGTTCGAGTTCATCTGCACTTTCGTGTAGTACATTAAGTAACATAGAAACAAAGGTGTCTTTCGGATGTGAAATAAGAATATTCATGTGTTGAACGATTGGTTGAATGTTGGTCGAGTTTGACGGTACCATTGCTTGTGACTGGTCAAGAAAGTATTGTACTAGATCATCATTAGATTGATTTTGTACGGAAGAATTGACGTTATCGAAAGTATTGAAGTGAACTGGTTGTAACGGTGTTAAAGTCGTCATTGTCAACAGAATGTGGTCACTATGAATTCGATATGATATCACAATACCAACACGGTTATTTTGAAGACGTTAAGAGTTATGTGCCTGAGGGTAAAAATGTCTAAAGTTCAACTCTCTTTAATGGTCGATATAGGTAAATATACTACGTAGTTCAATAAACAGTGAGTAGTATTCTCGTATGTTGTGTTATGTTTATGTCCAAATTTATTTATTTTTTTTTAACGATATAATACTAATAATAAGAAAACTCTTGATGACTCACTTTTTGTGGAGTAAAGTCAATATTGCTGTTCTGGAACTATAAATCCAATGAATAAGCATAAAATTATCCCTCTAATAACTTTTACAACAATAAATTAATCAAAAGTTTGTGGAGCACAAATCAAGACGTCCATTCGGCAGGGGATATAATCCATATGTTACGTTCTTAAACGTTCTATGTTTACTATAAACCGCGTGACTACCTGTGTATACTGTAGAAATTTTATGTGCGGATTTCGTCTCTACACAAAGATGTACGCACAACAATTGTCACTTGATTATTAAAATAATGTTTTTAAAGCGAAAGAAGTTTAAACTACAAAAGCATCCTTCATAGTTATAAGTAAGATGACAAATACATTTTGTTTTTCTATAATGCATGATAATACATTTTTGATTACATATTTATAATTATATTATATACAATGTATATCGCCATAACAAACCCGAGATAAACCAAGAAGAAAAAAAAAGAATACTTTAAAATAGACATGACATAAAAAAAACTAGAAATGTATATGAAGGAGCTTAACTGAAGCTAATATATCTCGAGCTAAATGTGTGCTCGTTATATTTTAGTTTCACATAAAATAAGACAATACGAGCAATTTGAAACTAAAAACACCAAAAGAAAACAATCAATAAAAACAGATATAGAATAATAAAGTGCCTCAGATTCAAATTTATACGAATTTAATGCGTTCTGAACAACTTATGAACAAATTGTGTCATAATCTATTTTAAGTGTTTGATTGGAAGTGTAAATGGGGTTACTTATTAAATATCCATTTGCTATTCATTCGATAATCTGAAGACATTTAATTCACATTCGTTTGACATTTATTTTATATAAGCGCTTCATATTAATCTGATATCATCTTTTGCAAAAAAGAGTTTAATGCCGCTTTTAGCTTTTTAGCTAACTTTTTTGTATTGGATTAGATGAATACTATCAAAACCTTCCTCCGGTAAACTGACAATATAACTGCCGGCCTGCCTGCCTGCCGACCTACCGACCTTCCTACCTACCTACTTACTTCGCTTGGTAAGCAATACTTGGATATTGCCATCCATTGCCTTATAACGCTCTCTGTCGCCATTACATATCTTTTCCTGTCTGCCTTTTATTTTTTCGTTTACCATCCATGACTGTCTTGGTAAGCCCTGATGATCTTTTGTAATGTCAATACCATTTCCTGTTGAGTCATAATATCGTTATAAAGTCCAATAGCTGGCCTTATTATTTTTTCTATTCCTCCTTTGTAGTGCGATTTTTTATTAATCACAGCAACGTCTCAGCTCTGCGGAAGTTCTTTGCACTTTATCTTAACGAAACATGAGGTGAGAGTTCGAGACTCGACTGTTTGTAGCTGTGCTGAGATGATTATGTCTGCATCAGTCTGATCTTTGTTTGAGTTATCCCGTTACAGATAATTAGGATAGATAAAACATACAATTCAAAACGAGAAACATCCGTAGAAAGGAACATACATTTCTTTAAAAATGTTTATCAGTCGGAATTGGGCGTCATAGTAAGATGAACCTTATAATTATCTTAATGAATCATCAAATGCTTTCAGTTTACCTGAACTGTAATGTTTCACTTAATTATGATTTTTATATGCATTTAAACTGTGTAATATTCATATCTTTAAATTATGCGTTTCAAATGTTGAATTGTTTTTTCAAGAGTGTATAAATATGACGGGTAAAACTAGCAAAATAGTTAGATATTAGTATATGTGCGTACTTTTGCGATAATACAAAGGAAATGTTTCTATAGGCTTTTATGGCTGAACGCCCGTTTTGTTGTAAATAATATGTGTGTATATAATGTAGTATTAATTTGTACCAGGAAGTAAACATTCAAATAAGTTACAGGATTTATACATATGGCTGCACTTCCAAAAATTAAGCGAAAACGAAAAAGTGCAGAGTACGTAAATACGCAATTTGGTGCCAAGACGACCATAACGAAAGCTGAGGAAACACAAGATAATTATGAGGAAGTTAGTATTTCAACTATTAATATCATTCAGGACAATAAAGAACGGATCAAAGCCAGCCAAAATGAGTACTTAGACTGGGATGACAGAAAACATAATGCACTAACTGCACATAATGACCTAACTCACGAAAGTCTGCACAGTCAAAATTGCACACTGCAGGTCTTAGAACTTCCGAAGCGAAAGCATGTGGCAAATACAACCAAGTGGAAAATCATTACTCTAATTTCAGTTATGTTCTGTGTTGGATTAACTTCAGGACTGATAGCTGTTGTAGTTGTCAAGCTATCAGAGAGAGGTAAGCATGCAGTAACATGTAATAACTATTATATAAGCTTTGTATATGTATCCACAAAGGGCATTTTTTTTCATTACTGAGTACATATCCTTTCTTTGTCGTTTTTATCTATAATATATGAAAATAATTCAAGTTAAGTTTTATACGACGTTCTTGAATATGGTTAAGAATGTCAAAACAAATTGTAGCAGACAGTATTATTTAATCTACGCAAACAAGAGTTCGTTTTACCTAGGCTGGTGTATCACTTCAGAAGTTTAATGACTTAATTGATCGTTATGTGAAATCAATCACTCAAATCTCATGATTGCTGAGTCATAGGTGGTCTTTCCCATTCCTGTATTTTACTGAGTAACTCAAAGGTGTCTAATTTGAAGCAGGCACTGCCTACTCTTCCGGAGTACCTGGATACACCCATGAAATTAAAGGTTTCTTACTCCTAGATAGCGCTTATTTACGGTAGACCCTAAAGTTAACATGAAGGAAAACAAAACTACTAAGTCCCATTAAGATTATCTACAACAAAATATAACATTTTTGAACAAGCGTTTTCGTATTACATCCGTATTCGGTATTGTCTAGAATTGAATGCTGAAGAAGTGGATTTACACAGTAGCTGTTAGTATCGATTGAAAACAATGTTTGATTCTCTCCTTTCACAAAACTTATCCAAGTAACAATTAAAATGCTTAAGGATTAGCCTTTTTTACTTAAGAAGATCTGCAGAACGTATGTGTATGTCAATTATAAAATATATTTCGATATTCCCAGTTCCATGTCATATATCTTTGATTCTTCAAAACAAATGAACTGCGCTATTATAATTATGTTTCTTTATACACATGTTTTCTAGTTATACTAAGCTGCATTTACCAACTGCAATTATCTAATGTTCAAATATTTCTTTTTTTAAACTTTTTTTAACTTTTTAAAACTATTTAATTTTTTTAAGTGATTCCAATACATTATAACTGTCAATCATAAACAGTACCACAGAAACATACACATACACTATTTGCACACATCATGCTGCATATAAATGCATGCAGAGTGTATAATATGTTAATGAACGTATAGATTGCACCTCTCAATTATTTGTAGCATGTTAGACATGTCTAAAATATTTACAGACATACAGATACAGCACATATTTACACAGGTGTATATAGTTATCTATAATATGTGCAATGGTCTTGTCAAATGTGATATTTGTTGTCTAATACTATCAAATCATGCAGAAAAGATAAAATAATATCGACTATTAAAATACATGATGTTTTTAGAAGGGACCATTTCAAAACGTTTTAATATATATTGTATTTTTTAAAGTTTAAAAACAATCACGTCCAGCTTGGTTTCGACACCGTTCTCAATGGATTTATCGGAATATCAACAAGATCATATCAGTCACAAATATCTCTTATGCTACATTTATTTTTCAGTATATTCAGTAAAATATGATAAAGAGCATTTTATACTTACGAAGAGGAGGAAGTTTCAAAACATTAAAAAAACTAAATAAAAATGCAATGATTGAAACAGGTTTAAACTGGATGAAACATACGTGTTATATCTATTGCATATATAAAAATATTTACTTTTACATAAACAATAAGAAGTCTATGTATACCTAAGGTGTAATTCAATAAACGTTATTGGTGAAAAAATATATTAATAAAATTCTTTCTAATTACAGTATCTCCATGTTCAGAAAGTAAATGTTTAAACAATGGAACTTGTCTTGTTGTTGCGGACGAAGCGGTTTGTATTTGTGTTAACGGTTTTTTTGGCACACATTGTGAAAGTAAGTTGAATTACAGTTTTATAAATCTTAGTACTATTAGTTCTATAAGTTATTTTGCGGGAGATTTTTGTCATAAAAGCAATCTAATGTAAATCGCGGGAATTCCATTCATGTTTGAACAAATAATAATAAATGATTTGCTCTACGTAACTGTTAATCTTATTCAATAATAGTTAATATTCGGGAAATATAAATGAACATGTACTGTTTTATATTTAACTAAAAAGGTAATTTATTATAAGTAACAGATAATAGCCAAGATGCAATTAGCATGCACTATCTTCATTATCTCCCATCGACATTATTGTTTAATAGTTTTTTCTCCTTCTTAGCGACGCCATGTTCTAATTCATCGTGTCAGAATGAAGGTACTTGCTATATCCATCAACTGCAATCAAGATGCGCCTGTGAAAATGGCTTTATGGGGAATAACTGTGAAAGTGAGTTTAACTTTTGGTAAATGTCTGTATGCTGTAAGCAAATATAAGTATCAATTCCTCTTTTTTCCTTGCTATAATAGTTGTAGTGGTTCAGAAATATAAACTCAAAACTGGTATTAACTATGTGATCTCGGAGTTAAATGAGTTATTCCACTCAAAAACACTTCGGAGTCAAAACGACATGAACACTACTTTATATTTCAGTATCACTATGCTCAAGCGGGCCTTGTGTGAACGGCGGTACCTGTAGTATGATTATTGCAAATGACCTACCACAGTTACAATGTACATGTCCTGCTGGATTTCACGGGCTACGATGTGAAGGTATTTTTTTTGTTATATAGTTTCCAATTATTTATAAGCCGGTAAACATTTTCGTTATGTTGCTATTTTTACATTACTTGTTTGTCTTACTTCTCGTGTCAGTTTAGGGTCACTTATCTAGGTTTATATGGATTTTTAGATGCACAATCTTTATGCGTTGGAAGTTTCTTATTTGTATCATAAGAATCATAACGTCACTGCATGTTTTGACAGACAAAAAGGTAATTACGAAATACTTAAAACCAAGGAAATTGTCAAAAAAGTTATCCACAAGTCTAAAAAAAAACGATAAACGCGCAAACTAAACAGCAAAAATGAAGCAACTTCAACGATGGTCCTGACCCGGTACAGGCATTTCAAAAGACATGATGAAATAAATCAGGTATTACGGCATGCCAAACCTTTCGCTTCAATTACTGTAGTATGTGAGTTAGTGTTCTGATTTAAAAGGTTGGGCATCATATCACTAGTCAGTAATAGGTGCACCAAATGATCACAATCACTATGCATTGAAATTATTAAAAAATATAAAAATCTGCAGTCATCTTTTCATACAAATATTTATTAGCAAACAAGGTCGCTACAGTAAAATCTATTAAAGGCGCAGACGAAACTTTTGTTTTTCTTACATCCCTTTGTTATAAGTCCATCCTGAAGTAATGAGTGAAGTTTACAAAAATCAGGTATACGCACTGCAAGCTTCTGCAAACCTAATCAATTAATACATATAGACACCGCAATATTGTGGCATAAGTGAGGAAAATTAATAATTGTTCATGTACAATTGTCTTAAATTCGTGTGTTGAAATGTTTAATAGTTTCCAGTTCTGAAGTATATTTAATTGAAAGGACATCACCAATATATCTATAAGTGAAATTAACGGACTTAGCGTCTGCTTGCCTCATTTGCTTTAATACGTTATAAGTTTCATTAGAATACGTGAGCTAATTTGCAAGGAGTGGATTGCAGTATATACCCATGGGAAGTCCGGTTACCTGTTGCAAAATACGTCCTCCATATGCTACAAGAAGGTTGTCGATCAGAAAATCTAGCATACTTTAAACCAGGTTCCTCCTTCTGTGATAAGATTGTACGCGGTATTACCCGAATCATCCTTGATGATTATCTCTTCATAGTAATGCGGCTAACACAAAATATCAATTCTGTTAGAAGCGTCGTCTGTAAGTATAACAGCGTATTTGATGGTAATAAGGCGCCTTATAGCATCTTTGTCTTTGAATACGGATTTAGATCAATAATGCAATTAGTAGCGTTCTATTTTATAACTTACTAAAATCCTTACCCAGTTAAACGGTGCGTCTAGTTCTGGGTCTTCCGCTCTTTCTCTCACAATCCATTACCTGGCGTAGTCTTCGACTGCATCGATAATAGTTTTGAAATTTAAATTCTAGTATGTTGGTTAGGTTTTGTAAAATTAGAACCATGCAACTATTGTAACAAAATCAATGAAACTGAGATATTCAATTTTCCCAAGCACTGAATAAAATACCATTATAATTTCTACTTTATTTGTTTTATCTTTCCTGGTTACAAAATAAAACTAAGAAACGTATCTAAAGAAAACAGAACAAGTGCGATCGATGAAGCTGGACACGCTTATCACTCCTGACTACTGTTCTTACCGATTCTTATGTGTTTTCTGGATTGTTGTTTCTGTCTGTCCTTACGATTCTGAGTCCGTATGAACTCCACTTACTTAAGTGTCATTTCCTATAGTATTCCTGATATATACCCTTAGGTACTAGCAGTGAAAGCAATGTGGTCAAAAAAATCTAATATATTTGTATATTGATCAAGTATTTGCTACTAATATTTCTATTTTTTAGCTACACCCTGCTCCTCTTATCCATGTCTGAATGGAGGAATTTGTTCTGTTGTTGGAAACGAATACAACTGTACATGCCCATTACCAATTAGTGGACGAAGATGCGAAGGTATGCCGTGTAGCACACTGTCTTGCATTTTTCATAGATCTTTTTTCTTGTTGCAAGTTAGTCCTGTAACAGCTCGCAAAGTGTTAAATTGTAGCTAATGTTTATTTAAAACTGCAATAATCTACATTTCTAAGAACAATCTTATTTGTATGTTGGTTTTTGTATCACGCATGTTGTATTTTCTTATGTATTTTGTTTACCTTATTCAGAGACGCCGTGTTCAAACTCATCATGTCAGAATGAAGGAACCTGCTTTTTTCATCAACTGCAATCAAGATGCGCCTGTAACAATGGATTTATGGGAGATAATTGTGAAGGTGAGGTAACTTATGTTCATGTTTATGAGTTTTCATTGACTTGTTATCAACAAAAAACGCTATGAATATGTTAACTATTTCAACCCCTATTCAAAAACTTCTACTTTCGACCACAATTGTCTAAATAAAATTTACTTTCTCATTAATATCTTTATCTTCAAGTGTCGAATTTGTATTATTACTGACAATGAATAGAATAGTAATGTATTGTGAACATTATACACTTTTTTATCGATAGTTATAATAGAAGATTGAATATTATACCATGCCATCAAGCTTGAATGATCTAAATATTGTCGTTTTATTTTTAGTTACACCATGCTCTTCTAATCCATGTATGAATGGGGGCTACTGTTCCATTGTTGGTAGCGAATTTAACTGTACATGCCTACGACCTTATACTGGAAGAAATTGTGAAGGTGCGACTAGTACAAATATGATTTTTTAAACAGTTCCAAAGATTTTTAAATTGAAATTAATTGTAACTTTGCTATAATTATGCTACTTCTCACGATATGTTATATGTCCGAATCATACGATGTTATATATCAGATCAAAATTCATCAAGAACTACTCGATGCTTCCTCGCATTTAGTATTTTTAATGATCAAATATATATCAGATTCATATCACTAAATTATTCGATTTTTTTTATTTCTAGTCACACCTTGTTCTTCCAATCCTTGCGCGAATGGTGGCAACTGTTCTATTAATGGAAATACTTATCGTTGTACATGTCCAACTGCTCGTAGTGGAACAAGATGTGAAGGTATTTTTAATTAAGTATCTAAATCAGTTCACATAGTTGACATTGCTTTAACAAAAAGTTTATTTAAGGTCATCACTTACACTTTTGTGTAACATTTGTTTTGTGTTTTCCCCTCTTAAGGTTAAGTAATGTTTTGTCTTTCCTTCAATTCGTTATTAGTATATAAGTTGAGACACAGAAGTTGACGAAAATAAATATTACCAAAGTTAAACATCAAATCAATCATTAGTATGTCTCTAATTGCAATGAAGAACTCATTCTTACCATTGGAGTTAATGGGAAGCACATTTAAATCTTTAACAAAAATAGTGTAATTTACATTTTGCAAAGAAATAAATACTGAAACGATGTTGTTTTATGAATTGGCAGAGATACTTTATCGTCGTTGTGACTGTTTTATATTTAAGTAACGTTTGATTGATTGATTGAGTGATCCATAATAAAATATTTTGTATGTTTGTTTAATGTTGTTTAACGCCACTTTTAGCAATTTTTCAGCTATATCATGGCGTCCAGTTATAGGGGTAAGAAACCGAAGTAGCCGGAGAAAACCCCCGACCTTCGGTAGGAAAACTGGCAATCCTTGTCAATTAAGATTGGAGTCGAACGCACCCTGTCCACAGTGAGGCTCGAACCCACAATCTCAGTGTTGGTCACGTGGTTAATAGTGAACGAAGTACCTTCACCACTCGGCCAGCGAGGCCCCATACTAATATATAGTATATGTCAAAAATAATGGCTCGGATAGAAGTTTACAAATTTTATGCGCGCAATGTGTTTCCTAAATTGCATTAAACTGTCATAAATGGTTAACATAGATATCTGGATCTCTAGTTTAATGAAAAAAGACTATCAATAGTGCTTAAATCCATATATCCAATTAAATAGATCGATTGTCAATATGATCACTAAAATCCCATTTATATTTTACAGCTTCAATAGCCGTTTTCAAAACTATACAGTCGCCGGGATTTCCCGAAGATTACACAAATAATCTGAACCTAGCCTGGAATGTAGACGTTGGAAGTGGAAACATTGCTGTCTTAAGTTTTATAACATTTAATACAGAATCTGGCTATGATTTTGTTTATGTAAGCCTTAACATTTAAATAAGTTTGTAGCCAACATTGACGTTAAGTCTTAACATTGTCAAGAAAATATTTGTTATGAAATACTTTTTCTGAAAATCATAACCGCTGAAATTTACAGTCGTATTATCAGGTAGCTTACCACCACTATGTGATAGACAAATAACTTTTTTATAGAAAGTATTGATTTATAAAAGGTACAAACACATCTCTTTTGAATACCCGCAAGATTGGTTGATATTTTTTGTTGATGTAAACGTAGATAAGAAGTTGGGTACTTAAACGATAAATAAGGAATTGTTCATCTACTTTAGTGCGAGAAAAGGTATGCAAAGTTTTATGGTTCATAGCACATCTTTAGACAAAAATAAGGTCCTTATTGGAGAATTTTACGCACTCAACACCGAAGACATCTTGTTCTTCTTTGACCCCATTAATGATGAATATGTCGATATAAAGAAGTAACTCATATGCAAATATCTGTAGTCTGCCTCACTCTACGATCAAATTCAGTCATAACACTTTAGCTGCTTACCAGTGTTTTTTTTATCAATTTTGTTTAGTACATGCAAGTCAATTGATGGTTACCAATATTTCAGTGTTTAATTATTTCTCGTTATTCCTATTTCCTAAGGTTTGCAATGGCTATTCAACGTGTAATCAAGAATTGTTTAAAGGAAGTGGAACGAGCCTTCCAGCTGAAGTGAAAGCAATAGGACAATACATGTTCATACAGTTTAAAACGGACGGCTCTGCCGTTAGAACGGGATTTCTAGCTTTCGTCTACAGGACGTAAACAATGCCATAAACAGATCAATTTTCTAGACAGATGAGCTGATAAACACATTGTTTCTTTTAAATAACATCGACTACTTATTGTCTTACTATACATCGCTCAACAGTTTGTGTATAATAAATGCATTAACATTATATTTTGAACATTTTCATGAGCACTGAAACCGGTCACTCTCTTATTTTTATGGCTTTCATTTTTTCATACCAATAATTAATTCTCTATTCACCCGTTTTAATAAGAGTATTTTTTTAAATGATGACTGATTTGGGGCTGCTCCCACACACATATTTTGCTTATTATGTACGAAATAAATGAGGTTCTTGCATTTGTTTTGTTTGCTTAAGATCTATATTTCAAGACAAATCGAAAGGAATCTCACCGAACAACAAAACAAAGCCGAATATATAAAAACAGCACACAAAAGATAAAAACTTATCTTCTTTAAATTGTGTAATTGACACGTAAACGAAATGAACATATAACTTTATGATAACTTTTCACTACAGAATTAAGATTATTATTTTCTGTATATTGGTTTAGAACTTTCGGCTTAGTTTGTAATGTAAAGGTGTGATCGAAGATGCCAATTTTTTTTTGTTCTGGGTCTTTGAATGAATCGACCATTATCGACAATTATTTATAAAGACTGTAATAATTTTTTTAAACGTAACTACGAGATTAAAGGAATCATTATTTTGATATTAATAAAGCAATTATCAATTTGCAAGAAAGACTACAGACTGCTTTGTAACTGAAAACAATATACAGGGCAACTAAAATAACATAAGGTATTTGAAGACAGAAATACAACCACATCAATCATTAATACGATCAAACGATATTTCCAAGCATTATCAGTTTGCATTAAACATAAAAAAATATTCATGTACAAGCTTATTTACAATGAACCTGCATAATGCATAATATGAATACAATATTTATTGAAATAAAATATTATTGTTTGGTATGTTTATGAAATATAAGACAAATTGATAACACTTTCTCTTATAGCTGACGGCCAAACACGTCAGGATATCGATTTTGTATATTCAAGCGAAATAAGAACCGCGGGTAATAACGATCCTTTACAGGGTCATTTAATACCCGCGTAACATGACATTAATTTTCTAATGTTTACAATAAACAGTTCAATTCAGATTTTAAAATATATTTATATTTATTGCTTTAATTTATTACAATTTTTACCAGTATATATCCGACATACTTCTACGAAATTATGGGAACTACTCATACTAGTAAAGATTTTTTTCAGATAAAGTGTTTCGTCACCCTTCCTTGTCAATAATTTTACATATAATTTGAAGTCACAGTCGATGCTTATTTCTACGAATTATCTGTATAAGTATAAAATATAGGGAAATATTTTTACTAATTACTTGCAATGTCCATATTTGACGTCTTCATCTGTCATCGGTGTACTGTAACACCAGTCATCAGTATTTTTTTACTGTTCACCGGGGAGTTAGTAAAGTTATCATATTTCACGGTTTTTTATTTCTTGTTCTCTGATTGGTTGTTAACATTCAAGCTTTCTCGAGCGTTATCTTCAAGATGGGCAAAACTGGGAGATATCAAAATGCGACAACAAATAATTAGGTTGTTCTCTGTTAAAGTAAATTCATATTGTTGAAAATATTTTTCATGTAGTTTGATAGACAAATAGAACAGATTTGAACGTTACCATTTGCGATCTCGTCAGTGGGAGGTTTTTAGTGAAAGGTAGACACCAACATAGCAAATATGCTTAAGAGAATAATGAACAAATCACGTAGATGCAATTTTGGTAGAGAAAGTAAAAACTGCCGAAGATGCATATTTATTTATCAATATAAAAAAACATTTGATGACAGGTAATTTAGGGAACAGTACATTAGACAATTATTGCAGTTCCCATGGCGTTGCCTCGGGCAATAGAAGGTACCTCGGGGTTACAAAAAATATAGTGTTCCTAATGACTAGTCATCAAATATCAAAGAGAGGTCTGTTTTAGCTTAACAAAGAATCAGATTTTATGCATACACAAATTATGCTTGCAGAAAACTATGAATTAGTAGATAGAAAATACATTTGTTGATAAGTGGTCACTGATATAATTTGCTTAAAACGCCAAAAGCGGTCATGGTAGCCGAGTTGTTCGAACTTTTAATGATCTACCATTGAATACAGGCTTTTCGACACTATGACTGAGTGTTAAAGTTTTATGCAGGCAGGATGTTGTGTTCTACTTTACCATTATTTGACAAGAATTGCTAGTTTACCGTTAAGATTCATGTAGTGCTGTACATTGTGTACTTTGGCAATCTTCCCCTCCCAAAAACTGGAAATAACATTACAGTTAAACCCCTCTCAAAACAGCAAAGGAAATAATAAAACGCCAAAAGATGATTTTATGATGTCATTTTGAGTCATGGACAAAAAAGCTGTACAAAAGATTACATCACAATTTTAATCACTATTTTTGAGTGTTGTTTAGTTACGGATTCACAATCTTCAGAAACACGGCAAATAGAGGAGTATTTTTTATTTAAAAAAACATGTGATGACAGGTAATTTAGGGAACAGTACATTAGACAATTATTGCAGTTCCCATGGCGTTGCCTCGGGCAATAGAAGGTACCTCTGGGTAACAAAAAATATAGTGTTCCTAATGACCAGTCATCAAATATCAAAGATAGGTCTGTTTTAGCTTAACAAAAAATCAGATTTTATGCATACACAAATTATGCTTGCAGAAATCTATGAACTAGTAGATAGAAAATACATTTGTTGATAAGTGGTCACTAATATAATTTGCTTAAAACGCCAAAAGCGGTCATCGGTAGCCGAGTTGTTCGAACTTTTAATGATCTACCATTGAATACAGGCTTTTCGACACTATGACTGAGTGTTAAAGTTTTATGCAGGCAGGATGTTGTGTTCTACTTTACCATTATTTGACAAGAATTGCTAGTTTACCGTTAAGATTCATGTAGTGCTGTACATTGTGTACTTTGGCAATCTTCCCCTCCCAAAAACTGGAAATAACATTACAGTTAAACACCTCTCAAAACAGCAAAGGAAATAATAAAACGCCAAAAGATGATTTTATGATGTCATTTTGAGTCATGGACAAAAAAGCTGTACAAAAGATTACATCACAATTTTAATCACTATTTTTGAGTGTTGTTTAGTTACGGATTCACAATCTTCAGAAACACGGCAAATAGAGGAGTATTTTTTATTTAAAAGTAATGACATATAGTTGCATATAGATTACTCCATTTCTTTAATTCTGTGTGCAGCGCGTGTGCTACGATAATAATTGGATGTATCTATTACCGACTAGTGGTATATTGTACACATCTATTTTAATAACAAACAGCTCTCATACTAACTTAATTAAAGAGTGAGGTTTAATATGTCATAAAACATGGTGTAATCCACCATTTCTTTTAAAATATTCTACCAAATCAAGACTATTGCAGTAGTTAATATATTTCTGTTGTTGGTAATGAACTGTATTAGTTTTACACACATAATGTGTAGCTATGTAATGAACGTTATTATCAGGATTGTTAAACCGTAAACTGCGCTTGCCTATTTGGCTGACGTTGTTAATTCTGACTTGATGTCATTCTTTCACAGGCTCTGTGATATCCACTATGTCCTCATTGAAAACTATCTGAATTATACGTAAAACGCTTTTAAAATTTCAAAAAACACCCTTATCAATCATGTAACCGTATCTTTTATTTTGAAGTCAAAATTATATTAACTTACAAATCTGTAGTTCATCCTTGGGCTCAAGTGAACAGGGTACCCGTACTAAGACTTTGACCCGTACTAAGACTTTGACAAAATTTCTGACAATTTGCCTGTCAGGGAACTTGTCATAAACTTGGTTTTTTGTTAGACATTAATGGAACAAAGAACATTATATATTTTAAGGCAATAAAGATCTCTCACAAGAGAATACAATAAGAAAGGGTTCTGTCCACAAGTACCTGTTATAACATGCACATTTAAAAGTAACATTATTAAAATCTGGTATTTATCACCAGCAAAAATTATAATTATACTGACAGTTTAATTGGTCATACAACTAGAGTAACCAAATGATACTGATAAGCCCCAACATCATTTTGATGATTTTTAGCTTTAGATATACAAGACTAAATTATGAAGTTGTCCTATATTTTGACCATCAAATCACAGACACTGTTACTTTAAAAGACATCTGTTTATTTTATCAATTGACAATTTTTACAATAAATCTGAATTTGATAGGTACAGGTTAGAGTTTCTTTAAGATTTAGTAATAAAGGATGTATAAAACATCAGAATATCTTTTCTGGTCACTGGCCTATAAACAATTATCTTTGTTAAGTCAAAAATGATATTAAACAAACAATTGTGTATCTAAAGTGTATACATTTTTTATTTTCTGTTTTAAAAATCTTTGTCAAGATAGTTATTGTAATTGAACCATCCCAAGGATCATTGAAAATAGTGTTAGAAAAGGGCATTCTGCTCATGTATAGAAAGAGAAAACTGTAATAAATATATATAATGTAGCATTATTATATGGTTTTGATACACATAGGTCTTGGTGTTGAAGCAAAGAGAAATTAAAATCAACTTTTATAATTAAGGAAGCATAGATTGTGCCAATTAACCAGTATTGTTTCTTTCTGTAATTAAGAAAAAAAACTAGTTAGATGGTTTTATTTTTTTTAAGACAGCTTGGACTGTATAATATTATATTCATTGGACAATCTGTGTTTACTGCTTTAGGAAACTCCTATCTTGTTAACTTTGTGGATTAATGACTGCCCATTTATAAGTGATCAATGTGTGGATGCAATTTGTCATCTACAATTTCTCAAAGAACTTAAAATTGGAACAGAAGGCATTAGCCCAAACTGAATTTTAAAGATAGTTTCTCATTGTTCAGACTTGAAACATCTCGATACTGATGGGGTAGTTAGTTGCATCAGGTTAAAACATAGAATATTTAGATGTCTGTGGGTCTGCTATTTGCAAATGATGAGCTGGTGGCATGTATTCAGAACTTCAAAAAGTCAGTTTTGTAATTAAATGATATAATAGTAAACAATTTGCCTACCTCTATGCCAGTTTCGTGGAGAATAGTTATCAGTGTACATGAATACTGGGGACGATCCTCTTTTCTCCCATGGACAATGAAGATGTTTATCAGCTACAACAAACCAACCAAAATCGCCTTCACACCCGTCGTACTGACGGTTTACAAAAAACTTCCTGTCAAGATTTGAGCGCACGTCTCTGCATAAAAAAAGTAGATTTATTGTTGCGTACATACTGCTATTAAATGCACATGTTTCTTACCCCTTTTTCTAGTCGCAAAAAATAAAAAAAATATATGAATACAAATAATATTTTTTCATATAGAATTTAATGCAAATAACACAGAATATGAACAAAGCTGTTGTAATTTAACGGCATATAAAAGTAAAATCATCAAGTGCTCACAAGCCTTTCACATTGTGATAAAATGAGGTCGAGACAAATTGCGTTAACAACTTTTTTGATAAAAAAAAAGATTAATTCGACAATCAGGTCGCAAAACAGTTGGCAGTAGAATAACATTTAATACAAAAAACCATAAAATAGGAACATCAAATAATCATTATATATGAAAATACAATATACAAAATAGAAAGATGCATTGATAGGATAGTGGATAAATGGGGAAAAAATGAAAAAAAAACAATGACATCAAAAGAAAATATTTAATGTGAGATATTCAAGACAATTGCCATCGTCATATTGTCTTTATATTGCTAAACTAATACGTGGCATTAAATCTGCTCAGTGTAGCAAAGAAACAACAGAGCTAAGGTTGGACATCTGCACTCTTAAAGTATATTTATATTTGATGCGTTGCATCTTTTTCCATTATTATGTTCTCCAAAACCAAACCCATCTAGATGGTTAAGGTGTAGGATAAACAAAATATTGCATGTTAATATCTTCACCCAGGAGATTTTTGCTTAGTTTTATTTATATGTTGTGTATCATCATTTGCATATTAATAGTTATATAAGTGCATAAGGTCATTTCTATACTAAATTTGTATATTTGTGTGAAGTATAGGAAACACATTGTGAGTTTTAATTCCTTACCCATACATAGAAAAATAGTTCACACTACTAGACCGTGTCAAGTCTTTGAAGCTGCTATCGTGAAGATTCTCCTTGCTGAACCAGTTGATGCTGTTTGTGTAACGTGCATTAAAAGTCACCCATGCTACCCTTTGATTGCTTTGTAAAATTTCCACTTTTACCTGTAATACACAGATACCAAGCAAAATTTATAGAATAAGGTTATTAATTGTTTACATTATTATTTGGCAAAACGTATGCATATGTTAATTATTCAAAGGTTTAAATCAGTGTCGCCTTTGCATTTTACAATATTCTGTGTGTTGTTATAATACTGACCATATGAATGATTGTCCCAGACCAATTGTCAACCACTTTGTGTCTTAGATGCCTACTTTTGCTCATTGTAATGTGCCAGACCGAAAGTTCGTTGCACAATAACTGACTTTGCCATGAATCATACACTGATTGTCCATTCCCAGAAAACGCAACAAAAACTGGTAACCACACTTCAACTGAAAAAATAAGTTTTACTTAGCGCTTATATAGAAGTGAAATAAGCTGAATGTGGCATTGTGTAGTAATGAACAAAAATGAAATCAATGTATGTTTACCTGTTAAATACGTTGACAATCAAGAATCAGTATTGAAACGAAATGAAAAAACATGTACATATAGACAAGATATTTGTTTTTTAAAATGATGTAAGTTTGTGTAGTATCTTCTTTTACCATTAATGACACACCCTGACTTGACTGCTAACGACACGACATGATTGGCTTACTCTTCATGAGCATCTGTATTCACTATCATTTTCATTTTCCTGAGACCTCTTTTTTTGTGGGTTTGTTTTATTATGCGATTGTTATTTGATCGTGTTTTGCCTCAATGAAACTTTTACCGGACAAAAGCATGTACATTGAACAAGATATGGTGGTGGGGTGCTTCAAACGGCTGAATTATTATTATGACGCACTTCAAAATTCACACTATAAAAGTTCCGTTTCACAAGAATCATTTTGATATAGTTTTCATTCCATGTCTAGGGTTTGTGGTCTCTAAACGGATTAACATCTGTTTCTCACATTCAATTTAATATGAAAAGTTGACATTTTTGGCGCTAGATATTCATTCCTACCTAACAAACAGCAATATAAAAGCAATTTAAGATTTTTTTGATCAACTAGTAAACTCATTTTGATTTAGGCTCCATTTCCATATCTGAGAGGTTTACAGTTCTGACAAGGGATCATACAATAGTGTTTGAATACAATTTTACAAGTTAAATTTTGCTCCAATGACCATAATGTCCAGACAGACTGCACTAAAACACATGTTTAAGCGAGATGTAGTGGAATAATGTCAGTATAGCTTTTATTTACAACGGAAACAGCGGCTAGCGAGAGGACGAAATACAGCGGTTTCATAAAGTCTCGTAAGGTATCACATGTAAAATTAGCATGTTTCAGCCCCGCATATTTATTTACATAAACCAATACACTATGCAAAATGTTTTAATTTGACACCCCCTATTTTTATATCTAGATACGGTGACAGATACGGTTGTCTGTTAATAATTTACATTGGCATTGTTTCACACAATGTAGCCTTCTCTTGTGTAACACTGTACCACGATTGGTCACCTAAAGGTACCTTAAAAAGCAGCAATGCAATGAACATCTTTATTGTGTAATACGAGACTGTGTGTTTTTATTATACGCGTGTTACAGCAACATGTAAAAATCTTGATTATATTACTAGATTTGTTAAGTTTGTCTGCGCCAATTTCTTTTCCGTCAAATGTGAACAAACGTTAAAAAACACGTAAAATAAAGGATTTAATGCATTTCGTCTAGCTATGTGAGCCTAACTTAGGTTAAGCGGTGTTTACACATAACGATTTTTAACGTCTTTTAAGTGCCATTTTAACAAAACGTGAAGACGTTATAAAAAGTCGAGATTCAACTTGTCACTTAACGTTTCGATGAAATATATCGAATAACAATAATGATATTGAGGATATAAATACCTTCACATCTTGCACCACTACGAGATGTTGGACATGTGCAACGATGTCCACTTCCAATAATAGAACAGACACCTCCATTGAAACAAGGATTAGGAGAGCATGGTGTACCTAGAGAACAACCAAACATACATACATTCTCATATTTTTTTGTAAATGGTAAAACGACATCTTTTCCAAATGATATGACTGTTCCACAGTAACAGAAACTTATGACAGCGAAAATGCCTGATACTTTATGAGAGTGTGAGTTTTCAAAATACCAAACAATTAATTGGTTAATTGATAATGATAAAAATACTACGGATAAAAGTACGGCATTCGTCTCAATATATATATAGCAAGCAAAGAATACCTTCACATCGAAGTCCAGAAAATCCAGGTGGACATGCACATTGAAACTCTGATCGTCCTTGCGTTATATTTATACTACATATACCACCGTTGAGGCAAGGCTCACTTGAGCAATGGGATGCTGAAATACCAAATAAAGTTTATGTTTTTAGAAGATGTATACATTTTATCGTACACATAGCAAGTCTAGTTGTACAACGTCCTTACAGCGTTTGTACATCGTGCGGTTATCATTTGTTTGACATTTATTATAAAGCATATGGAATAACAATGATTGTCCTGTTTTATTTGATCTAGCATTAATTTATAAAACGCTTACCAAAACTAAAATAAGGCATATTATTTAATAACAACACTATGCAGTTGATATCAGTTCTAAAGATACCTTTGTACCGTGTTCGTACAAAATGCCCATTGCATCTTTAGTGTAAAAATATTCGCTAAGAATTTTGCTTAAAATATTACCTTTTATATAGGTGGCCATTATACAGTAACACAAATAAAAAAATAATTAATTGTTAATTTTTTAGTTGATACGAATGCATCGAATAAAATACCCCTAGAGTACATGTATGTCTACATGTGTAGAATTGGTGGATTCGTGAAATGTTGTGTAGAAAAAGAAAAGCAAAGTTGCATTGACCTGTGCATTTTGCCTCCCAAATGAAATATTTTACAAAGTATTGTATTAATTGAACGTACGTGTACTTTAATTGAAAAATATGTAAGGCAACGGAATGCAAAACAGCAACTTAGTATTCATTTATAATTTATTAGTATGAAGATTAGAGACATAAAGTACAAAATGTGCAAGATGACATAAAAAATGACAAAAATGTAGTTACTAAATATTAAACTGGCAGTAATTTTATGTGGTTAATACATGTCAGAAATAGGGAATGAAGTCAAAGTAGTAGATGTAATACGACGAAAATTAAGATAAAATTTTTGATGTATAACAATTACCATCACAGCGTAGCCCGTGATATCCAACTGGACATGCACAATGTAACCGAGGTATTCCTTCTGAGATAATCACACTACATGTGCCTCCGTTCATGCAATGGTCGCCAGAGCAAAATGACACTGAAATACAAAGTAATTTTTCTAGACCGTGAACTTGTCCGCCACATTTCTCAGAAACGTCTTAATAGAATCAAATAAAACTTGGCACAGTTGTAGATCGGAATATGGAGGGGTGCAGTCAATAGTCAGAATTTTGATAATGGCCGCCATTTCAAAATGGCCGCCACTTGACGACACCCACCCAAAAATAGCAAAAATTTTCCCGTGGTCCGATTTCAACGAAATTTGGTATGGAGGTAGATGTTAGTATTTGGAGTGAAACGCTACCTTTAAATTTTTTATCGAACGTCGGGTTTCAAAAAAGCCGCCAAAAATGTGTATAATTTTCAACGTTATGCGATCTCGATGACATTTAACGTGCTCCAATTGCAAAAAAATTTGGTGTGGAGGTGGATTTAAGTGTATCGAGTGGAAATCCAAATTCTGAATTTTTTTTTCCACCTGTCGTTTCAAAATTGCCGCCAAAAACGCGTCAAATTTTAAACGTTGTCCGATTTGAATGAAATTTGATATGTAGGTACATCTTAACGTCCTGAGTGGAACGCAATACTATCCATTGGGGATTTTGGGCGACTTCTGTGTTGGCATCCCAACACATTATTTTTAATTAAACTTACTATTAACTATTAGTCCGAATAAGTTGTGACGTAATTGGATATATAAATAGTTGTATAAGTGTGTTTGATTGTGTGCATTCGTTGAACTTTAAGGTTCAAATTTGACTGTTGTTTTAGCCTTGGATTTAATAGCTGTCATAAACGGACAATTACATCTTTTTTTATTTAGTTCTTGTTCTTGATAGTTTGTTAATATTGCGAGGTGAAGTTTCAATTGTGCTCCTTTTTGGTTGAATTGGGGTTTTGTGGTAGAATGAGAATTTAATTGTGCTTGAATCGCCTTAAATATTTACTAATACATTTCTCCCTCATATCTACGAGGGTAATATATAGGTTATCATTTGCCGAATGCAGCAAGGCATAGCGGAAAAAGCCCTTCAAAGAATTTAATAGTACAGATGGTAGTCATACACATATGCTCATCATTGTAATTTTAGAGCTGGCGAGGTGTAGTTTCACATTTTCGAATTTATATATTCTAGGGCGTTGCCCAGAATTAAATTAAAAAATATTAATTGAATGTGAACGTTGTTCCAGGTTTTGCAATTCTTGCTTTACTATAGAAGATTAAATGATTTTAATAATACCAATACTGAAGGTATAGTAATTGATGATGCTCAATGGGATATTCCCCAGTTAAATACTGAGGAGAAAACCGGTGCGAATATTTGTGGAGGTTCAGCAAAAGCTGTTAATGCAGCTGTATCTGTCAAGTCTAATAAGGACAGCATCCTGAAATAGCTAAGAGATATTTAAGACCTGAAAATTGTAAATATCTCTGTGCATCAAAAGTGAACAAGGATATATAGGATGCACTAAGGAAACAAGTGTATAGCAATGATTAAAATTGACAAGAAATCCAAAATTGAATGGGTTTAGGAATGATAAGTTTGCTTATCATTTTGCAACTTCTATTGAACCACTCGATCCCACTTGTACTAGGGTATGCTCACAGACTGCATAAGTCTCTTAGGTCATAGTGTCTATAACTTGTCTCACAAGAGATGCCATAAATTAAATAGTTTTATTAATCCTAGATTCAAGAAGATCCGTGGCTCTGATCTGCCAGTCACTGGTAATCTTTTTGGAGATAATTGTAGGTTGAACGAACTTGGCAACCCGTCTGAATATATTCTTTAGGCTACATAAAAATCTCTAAAGTAAGGGGTAATAATTTAAATGGCAAGGACCCTGCTGTATACATGAATCAGCAGGGCAAACAACAGGCGGGATACACCACGACAGGAACGTGTCGCTCAGGGTACAGAAATGCAACAGTGAGCAAAACTACCCTGGGTCTTGGTCACAGGAGTGGCTTAAATCAGAAATATCAGTAAATAGGGTAAAAAACGTAGATCACTTGAAAAAATGTACTAGTGATGAATTGATTTTAGATTTCATTAAAGGGTATAAAATAAGTTTATGTCTAATCCCTTTTCAAAGCTTTGTACCAAATGATATTTCATTCTGATAGCGAAATTAAAATAGTTGATAAACAAGTACAAACATTGATAGAAAAAGGTGCAGTTGAAGTGGTGAAGGAAAAATCAGAGGAATTTATTTCAAATTTATATTTAGTTCCAAAAAAGGATGGAACACTTAGACCTGTTATTAATTTGAGGAGATTAAATGAATTTGTTGACTATCAACATTTTAAGCAAGAGAATATTAATTTTGCATTGGAGGGGGTTCATCAAAAATGATTTATTCGACCTGTAAGACGCTTATTTTAGTATAAGTATAGACTCAAACTTTAGAAAATATTTGGCTATATACTGGAAATGTTATTTGTTTAGATTTCGTGTCCTCCTATTTGAACTTTCATCTGCACCTAGAATATTAACTAAGCTCATGTGACCAATATTTGCAGTATTTAGAACAAAATCTGTCATCATTTCCACCCAAAGAATAATTTTCCTTTACCTACTTATAGATTATAAGTAATTCAAAGTATATTTACATCAGGAAAAAGTTCAACAAATAATTTGTTTGCGTGAAAAACTGTTGACTGAAAGGGGAATCATTATTAGACTACTCGCACCTTTTATTGACCTGGTTGTACATGCATTTAATGCTCTGTTGTTAGGTCCATTCATTTCAGAGCTTTGGAAAGAGATAAGGTTAATAAGGAGAGATTCGAAAATGGTTATGATAAAGAAATGTTGCTTTCAACAGACAGCAGGTCTGTGATAAACTGGTGGCTTCAAATTATTAGGAAAATAAATCGTAAACCTATAAGGCAAAAACAAATTGAATATTGGATTGAAGCAGATGCATCCCTACGTGGTTCCAGCACTCGTTTTGAACAAACACCAACAGGTGGTCGTTGGTCGACATCTGAATCAACTTATCACATTAATAATCTAGCATTGTTAGGAATCTTTTTGTCACTAAAATCATTCTCTACTAATTCCAAATCGTGTCATATTGACATCCAGACTCACAATTCTACAGGCGTTTCATGCATTAATTGTATGGGTGGTATGACTTCAGCTGAATTAGGTAGCTTAACTTCTGAAATATGGATTCGGTGCTTTAATTGAAATATTTTCATAACTGCACAATTTATACCTAGTATTCAGAATTTTCATGCAGATACTATGTCAAGAATCTTTCATGATTCTAAAGAATGGAAACTCAAACATGACATATTTTTGAGAATCTGCAACTATTTTTTTCAAACCAGATATTGATTTGTTTGCTACTAAACCCAACTATCTGATATAGAAATTTGTGTCATGGACATATAATACAGAAGCTTTTCTACAGATGCATTTTCAATGTCTTGGTCTACATTTCAGCGATATATTTTACCACCCTTTAGACTTATTTCAAGGTTATTGAATAAAATACAGAATACAAAAATGGAAGTGCTATTATCATCGCGCCATTATGGCCTAATCAAAATTGGTATCCTATATCTATTTCAGCTTTAATTGCTAACTCTGCTACATTGCCAGGTCAAAGGAATGTGTTAACAATATCACCCTCGGAAGAGGTGCATCCACAGAAAGTTCACTTTGTTGTGTCAGGCAGAGATTGGAAAATAACGGACGGATATTATCAGAATCGTTTTGTCTTCATGGCGACCATCAACGTATAAACAATGTGAACTGTGCTGGAAAAAATGGATTGTTTGTCGTCAGCAACAAAAAGTTAATCTTACTAGACCGTCTGAGACAAACTTTCTATTTTTTTAACATCTTTATGTCAAACTAAAGTTTTATATTCAGTTTTGAATACGTACAAGTCAATATTATTCAACTATATTTTATTTAAATAATATTTGAAGTGTTAATCCACAACACATAATTCGATTTATGAGAGGCTATTATAATTTAAAGACTCTCATTCTCAAATATAAATATACATATGATGTCTCGCAAATACTGCAGTATCTTTCGAACTTTGGTCCAAATGATAGTCTCCTCACAATTTTTAGCATTTAAACGTGTTACTTGTTACCAGTAAACCTCGATTTTTGACCACTGCAGCGAGCAAGAGCTCAGACACCATTTGCTTTAGATGTTAATTTCATGAGTATTTATTCTCAGAAAATAGAATTTTAGTTTCAAAATTATATGATGAAAACAAACATACCTGGTTTTTCAATTCCAAAAGTTGTTTTATATAAGTATCATAAACCAGACTTAGCTCTTCTAAATGATTATTTCAAGAAAACTGCTGGGATAAGTAAAGCTTCAAATATTATTATTTCCTATAAGTCTTATGATAAAGTCTTTACTTGTATCATAGCAAGATGGTTACAATCAGTTCTTCTGCTGATCCTAATTATTCCAGCTTTACGGCTCATTCTTTTCGTGGCACTGCAGCTAGTTTAGCTTTTTCTGAAGAGGTTTCCATGCAATAATTTTTGAATACAGCAGGTCTTATGCCTTTTCACAAATTCTACCGTAAGTAAGTTGGTAATAATTCTACTAATTTTGCAAATTCAGTGTTAAACAGTGAAACTTGTGATCTATGCACATTATCATTATTACTTAGTTTGATAAGTTTTTTAACTAATGTATTTCTTACGATTAATGTGTTTTATGGGACTTTTTGAAGGAATTTATTTTCTTGATGTACCTTCTGTACGGAATTTTGATTTGATTTAATTTACTATAATAAAGTATCACTTACATCATTTTGCTTTGATTTGTACTTTGATATTCGTTTGTTTTAAGTCCTAAAATATGCTAGGTAATATCATCGTAGAGCCGAGGGCGAAATGTATTAAGAGAGTCATTCTTATAATTGTGCTAGAGACTCAAGAGGGTAATATATACATTAATGGTCCAAACTGTTTTAATTTTGTTGTACAAAACATACTTCTAACTATGCTGAACACCGGTTTACACAGGTATTTATGTAACAGGAGTATCACGTGGTATGTGTATCACTACTATCTGTACTATTTAACTTCTTTAAAATAAGAGTTATTTCCGCTATGCCTCACTCCAATTGGCAAATGATGTGCTATATAATACCCTCTTTAGCCTCTTATCCTTCACATCCCTATTCTTTGTATGTCACTTTTAAATAATTGATATAATTGAAATTAATAATTAAATAGTAGTAAAGATAAATTTGATACTTTAAAACATTTATAAATTTATAATCCAGAACATAAACTTTTATCTTTGCAGTAAACGTAAATCATGTGAACGAGATAATGAGAAATAAAAAATAAACGTATGCCTTTTTCTGGCCTTTAAAGAGAAATTAATTTTAACATCATTTTAGATAGACCAAAGCTGTAGATTTATAGTTCATGATGAAGAACCTTCGCAAATTTACGTGTACCTGGGTTATGCTAATTATATGTGCAATATTTGTAACATCCAAACCATTAGGTTTACTCTCTTTTACGATGTAGCTCCTTGTGTGTAACATGCAAACCATTAGGTTTACTCTCTTTTAAGATGTAGCTCCTTGCATTTGAGTATTTTGATGCTATGTACTTATAGGATTTACAAATTTTGATTGATTGATTGATTGATTGTATGTTTAAGCAAATTAAGTCATTTTAAACTACAGACAGTACAGTTAAGAATCATTTAACACTTGTTTTTTTAATTTATTTAAATCATTCATAGTTGAGTCTGCTTAAACAATTAAAGAAAACTTACTCCAAATTAACCAAATTATTATTCTTATTGCTTCACGCCTGGATTCCCACAGCCCGTATGGACGCCTTTTCGTATAACATACGACAAATCGACTATATTGGTAAGTATAACAGGCGTTTGAACTTGCTTAGTTCGCTTAGTCGGGCGTAGCAATATTTACACGTTTAAATTGTATTCATTGAATTGACACCTAACGTCAGCATCGAGATATTGCTAGCATACTCAAAAAACTGCTTCGATGAAGTATATAGTGTTGAAAAGTGTACATACCTTCACATCTCGGACCACTATAAGATTCGGGGCATGTGCAATTGTATTCACTGCCACTCGTAGAACATATGCCACCATTCAAACAAGGATAAGAAGAGCAGGATGTGACTAGAAAAAAAAATGCATTTGTCTTACTTTCTTTTGGTGATGTGAAACCAATATACATTGTATTTATTAAATAATTAGATTATTTAGTTAGGATCGAGATTTTTGTTTACGTTAAACTTCATTGTTTTAATACCAATGCTTGGGAATAAATATTTAGTTACTTGTGCAGCTACACATCTTTATCAGCAAAGTTAAAACATATTTATATTTTTCTATTGTTCGGAAATACCGAATTGAAACTCATTGTAATGTGTAGGACAATTAAAATCAAATACGAAAATAGAAAACTTAACAAAGCGAAAAAGTCTGAGCACATTTTATAGTTAAATCTATATCTAAATACTAGACATTTTTATTGGATACATATAATAAAGATAAACTGTAAAACATAGTACGGTATATGTTACAATATAACAAACACGAAATACCTTCACATCGTAGTCCAGAAAAGCCAGTTGGACATGCACATTGTAGCTGTGGTAAATCATGCGCAATGGTCATACTACAGGTTCCGCCATTTATGCAAGGCTCACTTGAGCAAAGGGATACTAAAAAGCAAAAATAAAGTTATAGTCGCATTAAGATTTCATCGATCGCACATGGTCCATTTATCATTAGACAGTGATATAATGATTATAGTTTTTCTCTGGTAAGGTACAAATTATATCGTGCATAATTCTCCCAACTGTGCGTTGTATGTTTATCGTTAAAACTGTCGTTTATTTAAGATTTTATATTTGTGTTACATGTAGCATACATCAAATGTTTCATGGGTTATCCAAGTTTACATGCTTTTAGTACAACATTTTAAAAATTCAAATTGGAAGTGGGATTAAATTAATAGTTGTAATAGTCTTCAAACATTTTATTAGCTGATAGTGTACAAAAGATTACAGCGTTATTACTCATAAAGTGTTTTGGAAATGACCTTTACATATAGTAAAGCGTAAAATCCAATCCATGCATCGCGAAATTGTCACAGGACACATGTTAGATATTAAAGACAACAAGCATTTAAAACAAAAAACAAAAAAATAAAACGCTTCGCTGATCTACGATTTTGGTCTCCAAAAATTAAAACATTTAACACGGTATTACACAATGTTTTCTGTCGACGTACATGTTCAACCCCAGACACATGTCTAGAAAACAATGCAGAAAAACAGCAATGTTTGTAAATCTAGTGCATTAAAAATGCAATAGGTATGATTCGCATTAAAAGTCGTTGGCAATTAATAGTGGCGTGAAAAGTACATACCAAGAATAAAAATGTCAGAACAAATAAGGAAACAACTAGGTTTTGTATAATGTAATAGTAAATAGAAATGATGATTTCAGTCAAAACTGAATTACGTCGCAAACCAAGATATTATTTGTAATTTTTTTAACATATATTACCATCACAGCGTAAGCCGTGAAATCCAACTGGACATGAACAGTGTATCTGTGGTATTCCTTGGTCAGTGATGATACCTCCGTTCATGCAAGGCTTGCTCGAGCATAGGGACACTGAAAGACAAAACAGAACAGTTATGTTTTGTATTATTTATTAGTCCGAATTAGTTCTTAATCAAGTGTATATTTCGGTTAGATCACCGGATTATGAATCTTGATTAGAAGATACGCAAAACGCGCGTCTGGCATCATTAACTTTATAACATTATTATTATTTTATTTGACATGAACGTGTATATAGTAACAATTTGAACAGGTGTGTATGAAGTATAGTTGTTTAACTTCGAGTTCAAATAGTTTTCATCCATTGTTTCTAGTTCGTTTTTCTCGTAATTTGTCATTAAGTATTAATTGAACGACACAAAGGATAATAAGACACTAATTTTTTGTCAAAAACACACAGACATAAGTGTAAATTTAACTCACTTTGACAATTAGTACCCATAAAGCCATTGCTACAAGCACATCTTGATTGCAGTTGATGAATGTAGCATGTCCCTTCATTCTGACATGACGAGTTTGAACACGGCGTCACTGTGGGCAAAGGAAATACTCTCGTATTAATATACAATAATGATAGAAAACAAGTTGAAATGTTTTGTTAAGGGAAAAGTATAATGCATAAGACCAATAAGATCAGAAACTGACACCGGTAATTTGTTTATTTTCTACAAACAGTAATGATGACCTTAATATGTAATAGATTAATCTTATTTTTAGATGTACATTTATCTGTCATATATTAATCTTGAATGATTAAAGCCTTTGATATTTATCTGCTACACCAGGGTTATAACGAACTTCAACGCAATATTCATTCCGCGAAAGAACGTAAGATTCAATTCTGATATGTATAACTCAGCTGTATTATAACTTACTTTCACATTGTGTGTCATAAAATCCATTAACGCAGGTACACACCGCATGGTCGTCGGAAACGACTACACATGTGCCACCGTTTGAGCATCTACTTTCTGAACATGGTGCAACTGTAAATAGAATCAGTTCTTTTAAACTAACATTTTAATCACTTTTTGTTAAATATAAATATTGAACAATGCGTTTTAATTAACAAATAAATATTATGATGTTCAGCGTGAACACTTTTTCTGTGAAAGTAAGTGTTTGGTATTAGATAGTATACGCATTAACGCCTAATTATTTTTTGTATCAGTTTAATCGGGTTCAACATATTGTTCTTAAGCATGTAAAAAATTGACTCACCACTTTACTTTGTGAAATTTCTGTATATATTTGTAAAATAGCCAAAATATTAAATTCATAATAAATCCAACATATGTATGCCAGATGTCTAGTGGATAAGATAAGCGATTCGAATATCTTTTTATATTTTAGGTTATTTATAAAGGCGTGGAAAATTAATAAAGTTAAACAATTATGAAAATTGTGAGATCGAAAATTCAGAAAGACAAATCGTATAATTATGTATAGTTGGGAGAAGATATTCGTGTTTTAGCATGTGTATGATATTACTCAACTGGAAAAAGCAATTCAGGTTGTGTGTACAAACAAATTTTTATATAACAGTTCATGTTTTATTTCTTTTCAGCAATCCGCAGTGTAAAGTATTGAAATAAGTTGTAAAACACATAACTGTAGCTTCTACATTCCTCCGGAAACATATCTGAGTGTCCCCCGGGGTTAACCCACAAAAGGCCCAACGTGTTCACAAATAGCAATTAGGAAGACTCTTCGTTAGGGTATGAAAGTCTGAACGAAGTCGTATAACTAGAGAAAAATGTTTCGAAAGTTCTACTATCATGCACGATAAAGATCTTTTTATAGATGTAATTTCTGTAGCTAAATTATGCGTCCCTGCCTAAATCCCTAATAACCTAAACATTGCGTGCTTGGTGTTAGGAAAATATTAGTTAGTATTTATTTGCAGAGAAAAGAGAAACGACTTATTTGTAGTACTAGTACCACTTTTGATAAAGGCTTTAGGACCCTTGAGTAAAAAGTCTGCAGTTATCTTTAAAAAAAAAACATCATTGTTAGATTGTGTAATTTTTTTCCAGTTTTTATTATAACTGTGAAATGTTTAAGAAAATAAAAAAGAAATACGAATATATGCCTGTTTCATTTTATTTTTTTTCCAGAAAAAAGATAAGATTTGTTTACCTCTTGCTGATATTCGGACAACTAATACTGCCATAAGTACTGCACACAAAATACCTCCCTGTTTCATATTAATTTATCGTTAATACATTAAAAATGTAAAAAAGCAATATGTTAAAAAGGCTTGCGTCATCGAAATCCCATAATATGAGATTACTGTTTGTTTTACCTCTTGCTGACGGTCTGACAACTAACGCTGTTATAAGACCTGAAGTAAGAACTGCACACAACATAACTGTAGTTATTGTAGCGATTTTCCATTTTGTATTCACATGCCGTCTCTCTGTAAATTTCGGGTCTTGCAAAGTAAATTTGTTACTGCTGACATGTTCGCTCTTTGCACTTGGTTTGTTATATTCTCTGTCATTCCAGGCCGAGTATTCATTTGGCTGGGCCTTTGTCGTTTCAGTTATGTCCTGATTTATGTGTATAGCGGAAATGTCGATGTCTTCATAACTCCTTTGTGGTTCGTCAGTAGTTTTCGTTCTCTTTAAAACAAAATATTATTTTAATACTGTGCATATTGTTTATTTACTTTGGAAGAACAGCCATTGTGTAAAATACGTTCCAATAATAAGGATACTATATTTGCCTGTCTGTAAGTTTTAGTCTCTTGTATAAATTACTGGCCTATACTAGTTGATAGACACGTATGCTAAATAAGCATTTTCTAGTAAAAATAATTAACCCATTCTAGACCATACATGCATATTATCCGATGCCAAAATGCAGCACATTATTTTTTACAATTTTAATGTATGACACATATAAAACGTTAGTTAGTTTGTTTGTTTTATGGTGTTTAACGCCACTTTCAGCAATTGTTAAGCTCATCATGGCGTCCAGTTTCTGTTGACGGAGGAAGCCGGAGTACCCGGAGAAAACCCCGGTCCTGCGTTAGGAAAACGTTTTTTAAATATATCTACAGAATGCATTATTGAACCGTGGTAAATGCAAAGCTTACTATAAAATGTGTACAACCATTCCACCTCAAAAATGTATCGTTACTTCCCAGGGTACATCTTTCTATTCTGTCTTTTGACAGCTTATAAAATATTTTGTCCCTACTAAATGTATTTCCGCATGAACACAAATTTAGTCCTACATAAGCCGATACGTGTATTACTTAGAAATATCCTTGGCGTTATGTATATATCGCAAAAGCGGCCGAATTGTTAAGGTAGTTAATTATCTCTATTGATCACGTGGTCTGTCAAATCTGAAATTACAGATTTGAGTCTTACTGTGGATAGACTACTTGACTCCAATAATAATTGTCAAGGATAGCTAATTTTGTTACCGAAGATTGTGATTTTCTCACCCAATAAAAACTAGACCCCACACTATAGCTGACAAACTTTTGCTGAATGTGGCATCAAACACCATTCAAGCAAACAAACAAACAATAAAACGGTTTTGACTAATTTCAAATTTATAAATGCAACTAGTGTGTTAATATATGCATTTGTAATGGCTTTTTGCTGCACTTACTGGTTTTGATCTGTAGTTTAAAATCGATCATTATCTTCTGAAAACTTATCACCTAAAATTGCATCTAGATTTACATCAATGTACGCATTTTTCCTGTTTTAGCAGTTAAGAATGATTCAATACTCTGGCATATGGCATAATAATACATTTCACTCATTTTATATAAAACAATATGTATATTTACACATTCCGCACTCGTAATTGCGTGTCATAAAGACTTACTGGTATTTAACACCACAATATTTTTTTTCAATTTCTTTACATATTACAAAAGATAACTGTGTTAAATGCAAAGCTTATGATAAAATGTGTACAACCATTCCACTTAAGAAATTAACGCTACTTACCAGGGTACATCTTTCTATATTGCCTTTTAAATGATTAACATACTTTGTACTAACTAAATGTATTACTGAATAAACACATACAAGATCATAATAAAAATTGCATATACATCGGTTAGAACATTCACCTTTTCCATATACACAGATTGATGTTATCTAAATGAACATTGTCATGATTAAAGCATAACATGTCCTCTTAGAAAAGATCAATAAAACGATTAAATTGCCACTTACGTAAGGTACTTCAAAACATTTATTTATTTGATTTATATATCAAAATGGCATTAAACAAGTGCTATAGAGACCGTTTCTTATTTAAAGGTAGCCATAATAGGCATAATTGCTGGTCTCTAATAAGAACACGTGTTTATCCATTATATCAATGAGCAGGATAAAAACAATCGCACATTTTTAAAAGATATGTTGATAAATTGAATGAAATTCGAGGTAACGTTATTTCTAAAGGATTCTAAGCTATCATTTTGAATGATTGAGCACCTGTTTGTCGACACTTAAGCCTTAACGCGGCATCTGCATTAATGATGAATCATAGTATTATCTCATTTTCAACTTTGAACGATATAAGACGTCTACCATAAGAAGGAAGTGAGTGTACTTTAATCGCATGTGTTAAGCAAACGAATTGGTGTACATTGTTCCGGAAAAAGCATGTAAATTTAAATGAATCCTAAATGTGTCTTACTTTGTCATTAACAGCATTCTAAATATATATGGCCAACTAAAATGTTTATGAATTTAGTAGGAATCATCCAAAATCAAAGATTGCCACCAACTAACCAAAGACTAAATGGGCCGTACGGCGAAACAAAATCAATATAATGTTAAGAGAGTTCTTTGATACAAAAAGCGTAAATTAAACACAAAAAGAACGATTGCTTCAATTTGCCCGAAATGAAGTTATATACTATAATGTATTTCTGAAATGTTGTCCGATTGTAATATTGAAGGGAGATTACTCATGGTTACTAATATTAAATGAATTTTTAACGGTATATGATGAGACTCTAAAGACTTCGTGTTAATCTTTACGTAAACTTTAAATGTAATCAGACACAATCTTAAATATAATGACTTTAAATATGAGAATATGTACTAACACTGTCTTGTTTATTTGTCGAATACACATAAATACGTGTATGGAGCAATATAATATTGTTCATCGGACCAACTTAATCGTCAACCGTTGGACCATTTTTATTTTCCACCTTCATGTTAATTCAAAATTAATTTAACTTAATTTAATACAATCTTACCAATTATTACTTTCCCGTTAAAATAATAACATGTGCTGATACGAATGGTTAATTAGCAAATTTAATTTAACATTTCAAAAGCTTATTTGCCACATTTGTAAACCTAATTTCATTGTAAGAAGTATGCAGACAAAATACTTACATGTTTTTCCATAAATTATATGACTACTGTCATAATAAATCCAATGAAGATTTCGTCTTTTTGTGTTTCACACATTAAAACAAAAACTTTAAGGTTACTACTATTAGACAGGATGTTATGTTTAATTAAGCGCGAAACTTCAGATAATTGTTGCATTTACACAACACTGTTCAAATCTATTGCATAACTACTTTTAATTGACAGATGTGGATACACATACAATGAGATTGTAAAGATTAAGTTCATTTTCCCTACAGTTTTCTGTCTTAAATCTGTTTAATTTTGTAATTAGATTCAAATTGAATTTGTTTTAAGTGAAGTTTATCTAATAAATAAATAAAGAATAAATATTTTTACCCCTGTACAACTTTGACGTAGGGTGAAACTAATGCAAACCACTGATTAAAAAAAAATATTGCTACTATTTAATTGATCTGTTATTAATGTTGACCTTGTTGCATTCTTTGTGTCCATAATAACTATGTCAAAAAGATTGTTGAAATAATGAATGTAATTAATCGTTGGTCAAAAATCAACAAAATAATGGTTGGCACAATGACAATTCACTTTCATTGACACGACATATAAAAACTGACAGTTAGTCATGCTGCCGATGACCCCTTTAGCTTGGCCGATGATCAATTTTTGCCCAACATCGGCAAATTGACTACTTTGGCTTGGTCACATTAATCCACAATTAGCTTATGCCAATGCAAACGTAAAATCATGAATATCAACAATATCCCAACTTCGACGCAACACATGAGTGTAATCTTGAAAAGTAGTGTGCATAAATAGTTATACCATATTTGGCTTTTTCCAATTTTGGTATTTTGGGTGGGGTTTAAAATGATAGCAAAGCTGAATAGATGCCTTGATTAGTTCTTTTTTTTAACTTTTGATAATCTGTTCATTTAATATTGTTATAATTTGGCCTACTTAATATGTTTAGTTTTTGCAACACCTATAAGTATCGAATACACTAATCGCGTCATTGACTAATACATTTTATACATTTGGCTGTTCGGGTTAATATTTTCCTACATAGTTTTGTTAACGAAATACCACGTGATCTTACATTATCCTATAGTCTCTCCTTTGGTTACTACCCGACATCTAATTACAACACATGAAGTAAAAACTTTTAACAAGAACGTTGTTATGTTCTTGTTTCAGGCATTTTAATTGGTTGACGCAACGACTCTCATAATCTTATCTGTACTAGGTCATTTGTATTAAAAATAAGCCATTTACGAAAGAATATAATTGAATTATAGAATGTTTAAATGTCCTATTTATTTATAGCTTCACTTTGGACGTTTCAATGTCGTAATTAATCGCCATATAGTGTCTGCTTTAAATCGATCAATTTCTGAAAAGATAACATCAACATAAGTACAACAAACCCCTGTTTGAGTAGTTTACCAGTCAACAACAGTGATCGGTCTAGAAAATCGAAATATCGATTGCAGGATCTAGAATAACGTATAAGTTGTGAAATTGACACACCTTACGCTGGAGCTGCTGGAATGTTGCTGTCGATGAACGGGAAGTTGACAATTGGAAAGTTGAAGTCATCACGTTTGTCGTGGAGTCTAGGTTGTAGCTTTCCTGAGCCTTTCTAGATGTAGATATAAGTAAGAGGTTGACCTTAGTGTATTGTTGGTGTCTTTAATTTCAAGCTTGCTAGCGTAAATATAATGTAAATAGTCACCAAATTTATTATTGTTGAGGGACAAAACATCATCAATACGAAATGTTCAATTAAAGGTCTGGACTAGTGTTTTTTTTTCAGTAGGCCTTCTAGGAACTCAGCCTCATAAAAGTACAAAAACAAGTCGGTGAGGGGAGGAACATAATTAGTTCTCATTGAAATATCAACTGTCACAGTCTGTTGAAAAACATGTCCTCAAAACATGACGAATATGTTGTCAATCAGATAATCTAACTTGTGGCATATTTGGTCTTCAGTATATTTAGTATTAGGTTTAGAGTCACAATTGTTTGTTTGTTTGTTTGATGGTGTTTAACGCCAATTTCAGCAATTTTTCAGCTTTATCATGGCGTCCAGTTTTTATTGGGGGAGGAAGCCGGAGTACCGGGAGAAAACCCCCGACCTGCGGTAGGAGTTCTGTCATGACCAATTACCAGGCATTTATACCGTCTCTTTCCATTTGTCTTTAAAAAGCAGCGCTTTATAAGATCTTTAAACCTGCTTTTAAGCTGCGTGTGAGGGATGACCGTATAAAGTGTCAAAAAATCTAATGCTTTAATGCTTTAACAATGGGAAGAGATCCAGACCTCAAGATGTCTATCAGGTCTTTTGAATTTTTTAATATCCACATTTCACTTATTCTCCTCCTTGAGTAGAAAGTGCCACTTAATTTTTGAAGTCACGTTTTACTGTTGTTAAAATAGTGGTCAGGAGTACACTTAGACGATCCTGCTATACAACACTGTTTGTATGGATTTTTGTGAAGTTTAGGGGTCCAATACAATAAGGGGAGATCACAATCTTGGACTTTGATTTTGACATCAAAGGATGTTTATACCAATTTGTGCTTTTCAATAATCACCTCTATTGAAAGTGCAGTGAATGTGTAAGTAGGATTGCCAAGTGCCCATGCCTAACACATTGATTAAACACTTTGAGTAATGTTTTTTGCAGATAAAAATAATGGTGTTAAGGGTCTTATCTGCTGGCACAATAACATATCTGTCATGAATGGCGGACAAAGTTTTAAGAGCATCACGATTTCTGAAAATTGTTGATGCTTTAGTACTCCTAGACCTCCTTCAACGACTTATTCTCATTTGAATGAACCATTCTGTTCCTCTTGATTTGCCCATTTCCTCGCATAGTCCGCTATTGCATTTATCAATAATTTAAAGTTATAATTCCAGTTGATGGATTTAGATTCACGGTACTTTTGTCCGTTAGACAAAATATTGTGGGGTCTTTCATTTTCAACCATATTAAGATCTCCAGTTATCACGTGACCTGAATGACTATATATGAATGGGAATTGAGGCGAGAGCAATTGGGGGGCTTGGCTTTGAAGTTATCAAAAGATCTTGCAAAACAGGTTTGTAATTGAAAATTCAGGGTGCAAAGGGGTATTACAGCTATGAGATATAATAAGAATGAATTTGTTTTTGAAGCATTCTGGAATTTTGGAAGTAAGAGACTTGTGATGCAAGATTACAATATTACAAGTTTTACAATTCTTCGATTTACATTTAGAGACAGTACAATGTTGCCCATCGTCCTTGTAGTTAAAGATATCATGTAACAGACGGAACATGGGTGAATATTTTTATTTTGATCCGATTTTTATACTAGAATCGACTATCAACCGATTGAATATAAGTAAAATTTGATTTAGCTTGGAACCTGCCTAAAAAGACAACACCGTGTCTAGGCTGCCATCAGTTCCGTACCTCTTTATCCTGGGCGTCGTCCGAGCCAGCATCTCAGACGTTTTCTTGTAAATCATGCTAAAAAGCTACTGGGTGGATAATGTCCTTGCGGTCCACCAGCAGTGACATCGACCCAGTGATAATAAGAAAATAGCTAAGAAATCCGACCCGAACAACAAGAGGGAAAAACAAAGGGACAGTTACAAATTCGGATATAGACAAACACAACACTAAAACCAAAAACATAAAATACAGAGAGTAACCTGACCCCTATAAAAAACCATGGGTTTTGAGATATCCTTAATTTTTGTGCTTGGACGTATTGTTGGTCGCTGTTTTCTTTGTATTTCTCCTTTTCCAGTAGGTTTCATTCTAGATTAGTTCTGCGACCCAATATTTTTCTGTATAAAATTAAATGTCGGTTATAAGAGCTTAACATTTAGTTCAAAAGTGGTTACCTTAGAAAAATATTTGAAATAAAGAAACCAAATATACAACATTAATAAGAAACACAAAAGAATTTGTGATGATTACAAATGTTGACACATAGGTAGGCGATTATTAGGTTATCTTGTTTTGATAATGTTATCTATTACATAAATTAAAACTAGTGATCAACAGCACATTAATAGTTTCTTGCCTATAACAGAGTTATGCAAGTCTATAAAGGTGAGTAATTAATATTTCCGGATCTTATTTATTTTTGTTTTCATTTAACAAATGGAAAGTCAGCAATTAATTTACGCAATTATGACCCGGGATGTTTGCAGAAATATTTATAGGTAAACCGTTGTAAAGACATGTGCAATTCGAAATAAAGCTTGTATATCGTATCGTTAACACAGATTTATGGGGTCTTTTATAATACTAGAACATCAACTCCAAGTCAATAAGAGAAACCAATTAAAGTATTTAAAGTAACCTTTTTTTTAAAACTGCTTGAAATCAAGAAACCGCTAGAGAATTTGTGATGACTATTAGAGACGTCGAAATAGAGCTTGGCTATATTTAGGTTATATGTAATCTATTATGTGTTCTATTAGCTGAACTTGTATAGAGATAAAACATTTATAGTTAAGTAATGACAGTGGAAAAAAGTTTCAACCATTCTTGGACCAATTAGATTATTAACGTTTGTGAAGTATGTTTTGTTTGTATGTTGGAATGATGTTTGTCACCTCTTTCAGCAATTTGTCAGCTATTTCATTGTGTCCAATTTTTTATGTGGGAGGAAGCCGGAGTACCGGAGAGAACCCGGACCTTCGGTAAGAAAACTGACAATCCTTGTCAATTAAGATTGGAGTCGATTGGAGTCGATTACACCTTGACAGACCACGTGATCAAAAGTAGACAAAATACCTTAACCACTCGCGGCCACCGAGACCCCTTTGTGAAGTATGCAATAGATACTTATAAGACTATTAAACATACTACTTGTCTTGAAGAATAGAAAATTAATTTAAGCTAAAAATGGGTATTACACATCAATTAATATGCTAATTAATAAAATTGCATAATGTTACTAATTTAATAGAAATATTCAAGCAGCCTTATGCCAGGGTACATATATTTGATACACAAGCTGCAGATGTAAATAACTTACGAAGATATTTGTATAAGTGTATAAAAATAATCTTAGTACTGACTTAATTAGCCTGAATAGGTTACAAATGGCTTATAGTGATGTAGAAAGCATAAACCACAAATTTAATCATGTTTTAATTAAGAAATAGATTACTGCAAGTGGGCTTTATGCGATTTAAAACATGGTACGACCTTTTATTTGTCAATATTTTATACCGAGCGATACTCAGAATTCAGACTAAAATAACTAAATTATTAACAATAACGATAATTATAGATAACACATAACAAACTGCATTTGTAAGTTAGTTTTTACATTTACAAAAAAACACGCAGCTTACGCATGTGCTAACTAAGCTTATTGGAGTTTTGACACGGCTTCGTTACATAGCTTAAGCAGGACGTCATATTTGAATTATTTTTGGTAAGGCTGGAAAACACAAAAAGGCTTATTATACCGGACTTAACCCGCACTTAATATATTCCGATTTAAGGAAAACTTTATTAAAGATGGCTATGCGACGATAACGCAAATCATGTGAAGAAGACTTCCTTGTTTAATCTACATTTACAGAGATTTTCAATTTCAGTTAATCTTTGAAAGATTGCATTTTCAACCATATGTGTCATGTACTCAAAGACAGCTTATATTCTAAGCCGTATTTCTCTAAAATTGTAGGATTTCAGCTTGCTTCGCTTGTACTTTTATCATATGTAGGATTCACAGGTAAGTGAAATAATAACGCAAACAGAAAAACAATCGCACTACCTTATTTCATAAGCAATACAGTAGCAGAGTCGATTGTTTATTTTAAGAACTGAATACCGTACGGTCATAATTAGTGAACGGTTTTGTCAACTTTTGTGTCTCCTGTTATACAATCAGTGTTAGCAATTTCCCGAGAAAATGGTCAGTGGCTTACAGTAACACGAATGTGTAAAAAACAATCGTTTCTTGCCATAATCTAGCTTTTGTACACATGTAAACCAATAGTCAGTGATGTCTTGGTATACCATTTTATCTTGTAGTTCTGCCAGAATACATTATCACGAGTTCTAATCTTGCGTCATTATCTCTGTTCCAGGACGAATACGCAGATACTTGAAAAGTTATGTGTTCAACCACAGGTGATACGCCTGTTATTTAGAAAACATTGTTTGTCAAGTCTGATTATAACTGTTGAAACCTTATCTCCTGTTCTCTGTACAAGATCAAAGATAACGGATTAAGAAAACGATTTCGTGGATTAGAGTAGATATATTTCAGCTCTTTGAGGGTAGATATTAGAACAAATATAAATTCAAGTAAATTTATTCGATATTTATATAAATAAAAGTAAGATTCTCATAGCCATTGAAATTGTGACGACAAATGGGTTATTTTCATGTAAGAAGGGATATTTACAATTCCAAATAAGTGATGGTGAGCATGCGCGTTTTTTTTAAATAATGACTAGACCACAAATTAACTGAACTGAAAAAAACAGATTACAAATTAAGGTCTATAATATTTTAAGATGTCTCAGAGATTAAAAAGTTTTCTACAAAATGTTATAAGACAAACAAATTATGACAATATTCAAGGAAAACTAGATAAGACAAACAAACGTTTTACATGTTTCTTAAAGTCACGGCTTAAGGACCAAATATCAACAAAAGTATTTTGGTTTCCTCCAGAAAAGAAAAAAAGCAATGAAATATCTGCCCTTCAGTATCGTAGTCCAGAAAAATACATGTCTGCTTTTGATAAATAACTTCTTCATAAATTCCGTTAAATTAACAAAAATTTTAACAATATCTAAAACAAATAAAACACAACTCTCATGTTTTAGAGTGTGGCAACATCTGCTTGTCTTGCAGTGAAGTAGAAAATAAAATGGACTGCACACATTTGGAAACGTGTAGGCATGATGAGGTAATACGTTGTTTTTATAAATAAGAATACAGAAAAAATGTTGAGGAGTATTTAACAGACAATAATAGACATATAAAAGCATGGTCAAAACAAATAAACACCCAACACAAAAATCAAGTTGATATGACAGGGAATGCAACTTGTGAACCACGCTGTGCGGCCGTCTTGTCAGTCATAAGTGAAAGTGGTTTATGCAAACAGAAAAAATCAATGGCTATCTATGACACAGATGTTCCGTAACTAAGTAATCATGGTGACCGTAAATTTTCTAAGTAATATCTTGCCACAGTTCACCATGGTTAGGTAGCTTTTCTGTCAGATGAATTCCTCCATAATGGACGTCCGGATAGGAAATACAAATTAAACGATTGACTACCTGATCAATTTGGAGACACATACTTTATATGCATGTGATGCTAGAATGTAGCCCAAAAATGGAAAATTCCAATAGTTTCGAAAAATAAAAATCATCCCTTTTTGCGTAAATATGGGTTTTCAGGTGAAGACATAAGAAACAAACAAATATAAACAACTGTCGATAAAAATGAGTTATACGAATAACACAGTCAAGGTAATAACAAAATGCCGAAACTAATATAGCAGCTACAACCATGATCCTGACTAGGTAAAGAATAAATGATGGTTTAAACCGGGTTTTATGACATGTCAAACCTACCGCTTCTATTACTTTAGTATGTGAGTTGGTTTGTTGACGGATGATATCATATTCCGATAGTCAATAATAGTTGTGTTTAAGAATAATCTTATCACATTCACTGTGTTCTTAAATCAAAAATTGATAACTATGAATTATATTTTCAAGCGATATAACATATTTTTCAACAAGGAAATAGTATTCAAACGTATTTCTCATTCGGACGAGTAGTTTGTTCCTGTCATCTGCTTTATAAGTTTCTTCCGATCAGATGCTGTGACGTTTGAAAAAAATTAGTATACTAACTGCAAGCTATTACGTATCTGATCAGTTGAAAATATAGACATCGTATGAACAGGCTAAATATTGCTGCATACGTGTGGAAAACTTATAATTTAAAATTACAATCGTCTGGTTTCTCGTAAAGTCTTGAGCTAAGATGACCGATGCTGTCATATTTGAGGTTTAAGTCTTAAAATGATGTCGATGGGGCTGTTTCTGTGTTTTTCCAGTTCTGAAGGATATATTAATGGAAGCCACTTAGGAAATTGAAGATTGTTAATTGAAAAGAGATCACCTATATATTTTTATGTGAAATTCAAGGACCTGGCGTCTGATATCTTCTCGTTTTTAATCAGACGTTGAAGCAATTTTGTTCATAAGAATACAGGAACACAGAGGCCAGGAGTGGGCACAGTTTGTCCCAATTTGAGTTTCGCCCGCTTGCTTAAAACACATCCTCAAAATGTTACAACTATGTTGTCGATCAGAAAATCTGGCTTACTATAAACCTGTTACTCGCAGTAGCATCATTTGCATTTTTACTGTCCATTGACTATTGGCTCTTGTTGTTCGGTCTGTTTTATTTACTATTTTTCCTCAGTTCTTAAGTACAAAAAACAACTTTTTTTATGCATTTATGGAAACAATGCATGCTTGATGTTTTTTGTCAATATATGTTTAAACTATAATAAATTGATTTCTTCACCCGACATTTATTCATATTTCCACATATGTATACAAGTGATCGGGATTTTCATCATTATGTGTATCCTATTAAATAATTATGATCAATAATGAATCTTGTGTTTTATTGATATTTCTCTAGGTCGATAGGAAAGCTTTTATTCCAGTCTTAACACATATTGAACAATAAGATTTTGAAATATAACCCTACCTTTGTGTGTAAATTGATCATTCACCCCATTAAATATTAATATAGAAAAAGTTTTTTATAGTTTGTAATCATGAACTGTCGTGATATAATTATGCCATAATACAGATAATAGGTAATAAGTTACGGACAAAATGTCTAATCGAATGACTTTTTTATCATTATATAGGTTTGCTATGTGCATAAATACCTGACTGAATCAAAAGTCGAGAAGTATGATTTGGGTTGCATATTTCCTGAAGTAAGACTTTATTGGTATATCTTCAAATACTAATCTTAATGTGACATTTGGTGCAGATTATTGTACCATAACAATATAACAACATACAGTAGCCCGAAAGCCTTGATAATTGTTTTTGTTATCTTCCCAATTTTACAAACGTCTTACGTAAGTTGTATGGTATGTACGAAATTTAAAGAAAGTCGCACGACTTTTATGAAATAGGGCTCTGAAGAAAAATATGCATTACTATATGTTTTAAAGTCAACATTTTTTACTACAATATATAATCGATTGTGATTTTTTGCCTGTTTACAGGGTTTTGTACAGAAGGTCATCGTTTTAATCCCATTGTATTGTTGATCAGTTCATGGGCGCCTTCTGTAGTATGCCGCTTTCCGGCTGTTGTAAATCAGTTTCTTTTTTTTTGCTTTTTCGTTCTATGTGTTAATGCTAGAATAGTCTTAATCATCTTTTGTATCGATCATTCAAGTGCAGGATTTTTTTGTAAATATTCATTTTCTACCTGATGCTACTTTTACCAAAGGTATGTTGGTGGTTGTCCCGAAACAACTTCTGTCCAACAATATTTTGCTTAAACTTTCAAAAGAGTTTCATACAAGCGAATACCTTTACAGCCAATTCATGCTACAAGTCGGGTAGTTTTGTATATATGGGACAGGAAAAAAGCTATAGTCATAATAATTAAACAATTTTCGCGGAAAAATTAAATCAGATACTATACTATTTTGAATGGTTTACGCTGTTCCGTTAACATGTGTGTTTGGTCACACAATTATATTGTGCTAACTGTCACTGTTACCAGTAGGCGAAATATTTGTTATCATTATCCCATTTACATGTATATCCAATATAAGAGATCCTTTTATTGTACTAAATATGTCAAGTATCTACTTGTTCAGCGCACCTGAATGCACACAAGATTATAAAGATAGTTTTACTCCATTCATGTTCTTCTTTTAGGTTTTGCTTCCGTTTGCTGTGCTTTCATGTTATTCCTCTATGATTCCGTTTGCTGGTCAAATGTTAAATAATTAACCCTAGTCCAAATTATAATTTCGTATACATCAAAAGTACTACTATTGTTTTGAATTGCACACTTTTGATAATTTAGGCATTTAATGTTTGTTTAACGTTCAGCGAGCAATGCAGCTTAAGATTAATCAATGTTGACTTATAGTAGAAAAGTATGGATAATTGAGCTGGGAGAAAAAACATAAGGCTCACTGATTTTTTTTTCAAAACAAGTCTACAACTTTGATAGTGCAAGGACCTTTAACTTTTAAACCAGACCTCACAGGCTTCTGATAATAGAATACGACATCCCAACAACGATATTGTCTCCCTTCCCTGAAAGTATTACTTATTATTATCATTAAACTTACTTCTTGAATATCGATAAGTATTTTATCGTTTATTTACTTCTAGTTGTGCAGCAATCAAGACGGAATGCTATTCGGTAGAAGCGTGGGAGAAGGTCACCATCTGATGTGTATAGGATGTTGTAATAATACAAATATCTGTAACATGAATACACATTGTGGTATATCTATTGTTCATAATACATCAGTAGGTAAGAACTTTACTACAAGTTAATGTGGTAACAAACGTTGCTTATTGGAAAAAAATGCACAAGAGAAAATTATGTAAAAAAAAAGTATGATTTGCTCAAGTTAAAAGTAACTAAATATGTCAGCTGATACGTTAATGAAGTTAGTTAAACTACTGCAACAAACTTATTATATTCAAAACATCTCCATTCTATAGAATTTCGTTTTATTATCCAATTGCCAAATATTAGTTATGTTTTCAGTCATATATACCAAAATCTTTCTTGTTTTATAAAATATACAACTATACAAGTGTTGTTCCAGAAACTCAGTTGTTGATTAATTTTTGTAAAGCTAATTCAACTGTCGAAATCAGCATAACATTTAAAGACAATATAATGTATGTAATTCGATTCAATTTTACTAACTTTTTTATTGATGTACGTGTTTGTTGTTGCAATAAAAATGTGATGAAGACTGAGGACTGACTTGTATATTAGGTAAATGGTACGAAGCATCAAATGTGGCCAATGATAACTTCATTTTTAAGATATTGTGTTCTGAATCAGATGTATGTTATAATTAAACGTCAATTGCAAAATAAATGTTTAATATATTCCTGATTGAAGCATCCAATTTACCAAGAGAGTGTGACGAGATCAATAGTACATATAGTGGAGTTTTTACAATATACCCTGATGGAAGAAAACCTGTTGAAGTCTACTGTATAATGGATAATGGCGAACAGTGGACGGTATGGTATTACATGTACTAAGTTACTCTAAACAAATCCATTAATTGCAGAAAAATACCGACGGTATAATTCAATAAAAATATATGATAGAGAATTTGTTGAGTTACATTTTACGACAAATACAATTTGGAAATAAAAACTTGTCAAATTATTGATGTGAACCAAAACAGCAGCATATAATTCATCCATTTACTTCATGACATGTATAATGAAGAGTCGACATATATCAGTAGTTTTCTTATTTCCAAGCAAATTATAAAATGTGACATTTTTTAGTATAATAAATTTATATTGCCTTTCTTGAAAAGGTAATTCAACGCCGCATGGATGGCTCAGTTGATTTTTATCGCACATGGAATGAATACAAAACAGGATTTGGCTCTCCTAATGGAGAATATTGGCTTGGTATGTTAATGAATTCAATACAACTTAAAAGCCTATCTCATGGATACTTAAGAAGAATTATAGTTCGTTCTTGTTTCAGTGTTTACGTAAAGAAAATAACATGTACCCACGTACACGTACATGTGTGGAAACAAGTATTAAAATACGCATTGACTGTTAAAAGTAAGAGAGGCGTGCATAAACTTATTGTTTAAAACTCTAAATGCTAATACGTGTTATATAGTAATGCTTTAAAACGTTATCAGTATGTCTACATAAATAGCTGTCAAAATCTGTGTCGTTTAAGATAAATTTATTATCCAGCTATGTTTGTTTTCAACAAATAGAAACACGATAGCTGGACTGAATGTGGTATAACGCAATAGACATTTGTTGCAAAGACAATGGTAAAAAAATGCAATAAATCTTCGGAAGGCTTAATTTCCGTTCAATTGTGTTGCACATTTTTAAATTCAGGTGAACATTGCTTAGATCGTTCTAGCAAAACAATATTTTGCCACATGACTGGTTTTTTTATGCGTTCCATTATTGGGTTTTTCAAAAATGCATTAACTATACACTTTTTTTAAATTCAGGAAATGAAAATATCCATCTATTATCAGCATCGAGTGGGCATCAGGTTTCTATATATCTTGAAGACTTTGAATCTTCCTTTAAGTATGCCAATTACTCTAATGTTTTGATTGGTGATGAGCATCATGACTATGTTCTGACTTTCACGAATTTCTCAGGTTCCCAGGATGTTGGTATGTATGACAGTTTTAACGTAAGAATTTATAAAATGGATATGGTAGATCCATATTAAAAGCTAGATAAGTCTATTCATCTGTGCCAGTTAAAAACGTTTAAATATGCACGCATATAGCGTGCGCGCTTTTGCATTATTATGTTTCTCATAATTAGCAGCCAATTTTAAGGTTGATCTCTTTCTATTAGGTGACAGTTTGGATTACAGCCGTGGAAGGCCATTTAGCACAAAAGATAAAGATAACAGTCTACTTGATTGTCCTGTACAAAGACATGGAGGTTGGTGGTATTGGGGTTGTGCTCGATCAAACCTAAATGGTCCTTATTTGGGTGGACAAGGCAAAAATGACACAACACTAGAGTGGGATACATGGCGTGTTTACTATTCACTCAAAAAGACGACGATGATGATTAAGAGAATGATACGATTAAAACATCAATAGTATTCACAAATATTAATTGTATCCATCTTTATCGCTTATTATTACATTTTGTCAATAGTTGTAGGTTTTCTGAATATATGGAATCTTTAGGAGCACAGTGCACCCATGGTTTTATTGGTTTCGGGTTACTCTCTTTCTGTTTTTGTGTTTTGTTTTTGTTTTTGTGTTGCGTTTAGTCTTTATCCGAATTTGTAACTGTCCTTTGACTGTTGTCTGTTGTTGTTTCGTCGGTTTTCTTTTCTATATTCTTGTGTATTTTTGTTTAAGTATTTATAATCTTTAGAACATCGCATACTGTGGTTTTTATTGCACGTTGCTATTTCCTCTTCTCAATTTTTGTGTATATAGAAAATAAAACATATATGTAACAGTTCTCAGAAAAGTTGTTCTAGCCTCATAATTTAGGAATTTTTACTATCTGTTTAAATATTGCAATAATAATAGTTTTAAAACACGTTAAACAAAATGAAATAAGAATCTTGCTTATTTATCACACGGACAGCAAAACTAATTCAGGCAATAGCTTTAGAAGATGAATAGGCTTCATAATAATAGTGTAGATCTCATTTTATTAACGTTATTGTTTGTTTGTCTGGTCTTTAACACCAATTTTAGCATTTGTTTATCTATATCATGGTGTTCAGTTTTCATTTGGGGAGTACCAAATGAAAATCCCCAACTGTCAATCGTTGTCAGTTTAAACCTGCAACCTCGGTGTTTACATGCATTTGATAAATGGTAGCTAATTAACAATCATAATCACTAGCAGTTTGAAAGCTTACTTGACCTTAAACCTAAAGGTTCACATATACTAAACATGACTTGTTTTGAATAGATTTAAACAATGAAAAGTACGGATAAATTTTCCCGCCATGTTTTCAGTTATATAACCAATCATATTTTTTCAAACACCTTAAACTTGATCTGATATTTAGGATTTTGTATTTCCTCTCCAGATGTCCTTCATAGGCTGCCTGACAGAAAAGCTACTTACCAATAGGTGTACATTGGCAAAATTTTCGTCGTCAATTAGTTGTACAGTCGTCATCGTGAACGTTACGGAATATCTGTGTAAAACATATATTTGTTCCGTTTGTTGTAATCTCCTTCTTAAAGGATTAAGACTACCCCAGGAACGACTAATAAATGGATTTACCTGACTGACGTGACGGATGCCATTAATGGAGCAGGAGTCGCTTTTACTTTCGGAGCACCTAGACTCAGCACGGATTGTCGTACGTTTTTTTTTGTCACTCAGTGTTTGGATTGTGAGTTGTGTTTGTGTTGCTTTCTCCCCTCGTATGTTTCATCGTGATTTTGACTTCTCTGACTTATTGTCTGTGTATTTCTTCTATCTTCGTTTTTTATTTCTTATTATATAATTAACTGTAATGCATCCGTTTTCTGGTAAATCATGGGAGAATAATTAAATGTGAACCTTAAGTTGTTATTTAATTGAATAACAAATTATAATTTACACAACGTTTTAGCTAATTACAAGTACACATAAATGCAATAATCATATTGTACTGTACAAATTTTCACACATGTTTTGTCAAAGTACAGGAACGTTTTCTTCAGGGACCGTTATTACGGCCGTTTGTGAGTTCGACTTAAATGATGCAACGTTTTACATATAAAGGATCTAAAACCAGTGGTAGGGCAAAGCATAAAGGTCTCAGACAACCAAGGTTTCTGGTCTCCAACAAGGCTCTTTCGAGTTGTAGACCACAGAAATCTTTCCGTCTTACCCTCCGACTTGTATTTGATTATATTTCTTACTAATTCGTCACAAAAAATCCGTTGCTGTTCTGTTGGAAGAGTATACCAATATTTAATACACCCCGGTATATATAATTTAAAACAACCAAACGTTTTAGAATTATTCATTGCACAAGCGATGTTATGAAACGATGTACACTAACTGTAATGGTAAAAGAACATTTATGGAACGTTTATGGACGGCAACGAAGCAGTAAATATTCTTAGGTGTTTGAAACATTATACAATTGTGTCGCTAGAGACGACTGTAACCAAATTTAAATCAGAATTTAGAAAAAAACGAAGGACATATCTCATTAAATTAAGGAAAGAGTTTAGTACAAGTCAATTCTAGTGATATTCATTATGATTATTAAAACGTTTTTAAGTACATGATTACTTATTAGTTGTCGATTACTGTGATATTATAGACAAAAGAAACACGATTTGCCAGTTATAGAATTCTTAATTTGAAACCAGAGGAAATCGCTTTTAATTATGAAAGCTGTCAGTTATTATTTATAGGTTTATGTTCAGATTAGATCAATTTCAAGCACATTTATTTCGGGGCGAATCCGTACAAAAGCTATAACACAAAATAGTGTAAAGGATTTGGGATCAGTTTTTTTGGCTGTACTGTGTGTTGTTTATTTGTTTTTGTATGTTTTCTAAACTGGTCGCTGTCTGTGAGCAATACACAAAAAGAACAAAAACCGAACACTAAAGGACTAATACAAATTCGGATTTAATAATGCACATACAGCATGAAACAAAACCTGCAATGTAAACCACAAAAACGGAAAACGAGTGAATCAATCTCAATGAAAACAATAAGCTACCTATACAGATATTTCTACATATCCAGAATGATGTCATCCTGCAGAATTTATATGGCCGTCAACTTGACTTTGTAATGGAAATGCATGTCTAAAATCCGATCATAGAGAATATTTTCTGGAAAATGAAGTACATCGATGGGGTGTTGACCGGATTATTAACCATGGACTTTGTTAATGTTGATTTGTTCATTGTGTCTTGTTTCTGCCTCAATCCTGATTTCGGCACTATCTTTCGACTTTGATTCTTGTTCTCTAAATGGTCCTCTCACCTTTCCTTTCTTTTTTTAAAACAGCTTTCAAATGAGACTTTAGTTTATAGATACAAGTGAATTGCTGTGAAAATCAGATAGACACACATGCTCGCCAATAAGAGTGAAAAATACTTAATGAGTCGACCAGATTGTTTCATAATTAAATACTCATATCTGATTTACTAGAAATCAATAATAACAATTTGTGGAACGATTTCCAGATACTAAGACTGTAAAAGACAAATAGCAAGACAACTGACAGCTAAACACGGGCTTAAAGTCAGTCCGGACGAGTGAGGATTGCCTTCCTATAAATTAAACACTCGTCGAGTAACTCATAATTACATTCTATTTAATTTAAAACTAAACAAATATTTCAAATTACAACAACATCGAATAACAATCACAAACAAATGCCATGTCATAAAAATACTAGCGAATACACGACATACTGTACAATAAAAGCATTTTGAATGTATTGGAATATATATATTATCGTATACATATACTACATATTTATTATTTAATTTAAAACAAAACATTATAACGTATTTCTATTAAAAAATTATGTCTAAGCGAAATATTACTGCTTGTAAAAAAAAACAAATGTCATCATGATTTAAACATTACATTATTTTGTAAAATGTGTCTTGTTAGTATAGACATTTCTATTTATTGCAAGCATGTAAATAAACATTGTTTTCTCTTCGGTAAGTGTAGCAGGCACAATTTATGATTGCTTGAATAATTTAAAGGTTGTTCACGGGATAGTTAGCCAGACAAACTTCTTCGCCAATCAGGTGAAAAGTATATATACTGATGACTAATTATGTCAAATATTAGATTTTCCGAACACAACAAATTTGTTATGTTTACAGGATTTGTTTCTCAACAGACAGTAGATATTGGAATGGGTAGTAATTGTGCTCCTCTCCGTGCCTACTCTTTTATTACCCTATGAAACATGCTGAAGAAAAAAGAAAAAAATACTAGCCCTGACCTTTTAATTTTTACATCCAGCCATCTAATTGGGTTTTATCTCCGAATAAAGCTAAATTTAAACAAACATCGAGCTTCAAACTAAAGACACCTCCAATATATTAAGATCAGGCTCTTACATAGACCCACTAACTTAAATTGACTAAAGAACCTACAAAGTAGAGTCAACGATAAACGTAATGTCTTAAACTTTTCAACTGTCATCTTTTCGTTCATCAATATAAGCCACGTTACATAGTGGGAACATTTCACAACTTATATGTCGTGCTAGATCAAACAATCGGTATTTCGTTTTTCTAGACTGGTCACTGCTGTTGACTTCTAAGCTACTAAGGCAAGGTCTCGTTGTACATATACTGATGTTAGCATTTCAGAAGTTTATATGATGTTAACATGACTCAACTGACTGTATAAAGAAATCCATCTCTGAAATATGATTGGGCATTTTTGTTGAGTCATAGGTAGTCTTTCCTGTTTTTGTATTTGAACTTTTTTCTATATATGGCAATGGGTAGCACGACGGGTGTCCAATTCCAGACATGCACTGTTAAACGTAACGAACACTTGAGTATACACCTGGTTTCTATTGGCTTAATGTTAATCACTTTCTGCTTTTGTATATATGGTGTTTCATTTAGAGTTGTATGTGTTTTTTTTAAATCCATATTTACAATCATTCCCTGATTTTCGTTTAAGTATGTATCTAAGTCATAGTGTGTTAACTAATTAACTCCTATCTTCCTATTGTGGATGTATGTATAACTAATTAACTCCTATTGTGGATGTATGTATAACTAATTACGATTATGCTGTTCTATTAATGTTGTTAATGTTATTGTAAGAAGAAATAAAGTGTCCTACTCTTCTATGTCGTTATTCCAAAGGTAATATGTCTTTGTTTCGTTGATATTTACTATAATTAGCTTTGTTTTGTCCCATTTATAATAAGAGCAAGTTCATTCGTTTCAATTTAACCTACGTCGAAATATCATTTTATTATTATCTGTATAGGGAATGCAGGAAAATATGTGTTTGCGGGATAAATCATAATGCTCTCGTTGTAATAAATAAGCTCTTCTTTAAAAGGGATTGTCATAATCAAATTCATTTATTACTAATAAATTTTCTATAATGCTCAGGTAATTGCAAAATTTGTAGAGATGTATATCATGTAAAGATGTACATGTATATCAGAAAAATTCTTAAGAAATCCACAATTTACTTATTTGATAAAAAAAATCGTCTTAGTATGAAAAGAGAAAAGAATATAAACTTTTGTTCTTTCAGTAAAATATATATTGTGTGTTTGATTAACCTTGGTTTAACGCCATTTTCTCCAATTTTTCATATGTATCATGGTGTTCAACCTTTCTGAGAAAAATTGGGGAAGAAGCCGGAGTACTAGGTGAAAACCGCGACATGTGCAAGGAAAACGGACTATTCTTTAAGATTTAACAGTTACAGATAAATTTCAGTACTTAAAATATAATTGGACCATAAAGACCTGGCTTTATACATCAATTCACGATTGTTTAAATCCAATGATGAACAGTTATAAGAACAATATGAAATCCGTGCTAGGATTATATTTGTCAGACTTAACAATCTATCATCTTTGGTAGATTTCATTAATTTTAGTACACTAAAAACACTCTTCTTATATATTGTGTCGCATTATGCTAAACTGTAGATATTTTTATTACGTATTTTAAATATAGGTATTATCTAGACATTGACGATCGTTCTTGGTTTCTTGTAAAAAGTCAAGCATTTCGCTTTTTTGATCAATTGTATTATCCTTCCTTGTACATGCATGTTCATATTATAAGAAATATTTTGCCGTATTAAAAAGTTTTAAAATGTAATCCTGCAGCGTTTTGCTTTCACCAGGACCGTGTTATATTTGCATAAATACATGTATTAAGATTTCTACGCGTCTTGCCTTTATCGTCATATATTCTTATTGTTTATCTCCTATTTTTTTCTGTAATGGAATGTAAGTATTAGTGATGTACGTCTTTACAGAAAACGGTCATCACATTGCAGCTATACCTGCTTGGTTTTTTCGTTTTATTTGACTGTTTCAGGCAGATAATTTATTACCCCGCTTCTTATCTTGTTTGTGTTTACTTTTGGCTATTTGGTATTATTTATTATGTTTGTGTTTGTATATCACTTCTTTATATAGGTGTACACATTTCAAACAACACATCTTTTATGTAGACAATATAAAGTACATTAGTTGTTATTACAATTGTTAGAAATATCAAGAAATTTCTACCAAAAACGGCTGCTGAGACCACACTGAACTTGTTTCCCGTGCTTGATCCACATAGATGTCCAGCATGTCCACAAGTGGCGGAAGCACTATAAATAAGGCATAGGCTATAATACAGATGGCATCAAAGAAGACCATAGTAGGTTAGATGTGCACGATGTCTTAGATTTTAAATCGAGTAGGAACAGAAGGCTAAATGTGTTGCCAGTGTTGAAATTTCTACGCTTTTACTATGGCATTGAAAATTGTCAGCTCTTTATTAAATATTGTTTTCCGAATCGGTCATTAAAAAATCAATCAGTGATAACGACACAATTACCTAAACGAACATACATATTACATTTAGTTCAGACAAGAAGTTTCTACAAATATCAAACATTACATCAAACACTTTCTTTGCGCACGATTACATTTTTATTTCTTTGTCTATTTTTAGATGTCTGCAGATATTGAGATAACCATGGTATCTGCTGTCCTTGAATCTGAAATACAATAAACAGTTTATTAAGTTGTTTTATGTGCAATGTAGAGAAGCGCAGGTCTTGGTAGTTTTGCATATTTTGCATCTACTTCAATTCAAGTACGATAAATATACATCATCAACTAACTCAAAAAATATTTACAACTCAAAGATAAACACCAATAATACCACATTCGTTTTTTCAGTTCAAACAATTAGAAGTTTTCGGTTCTTTTCATTTAAATGAAAATTTTCTTGTAATTTAACAAAACAATTATATATAAATACAATATGTATAAGTAAAACAATTAGCAAACAGATAATTTGATTTATTTAACAGTAGTGTACCCTTTGTCCAGTTTCGTGGAGAATAGTTAACGGTGTACATGAATACTGGGGGTGAGCCTCTTTTCTCCCACGGACAATGCAGATATTTGTCAGCTACAATAAACCAACCAAAATCACCTTCGCACCCGCCGTAACTTTGGTTCACGAAAAACTTTCTGTCGAGATTTGTGTCGCGCGTTTCTCTAAAATAAAAATAAATTTTATATTGCTATTAATGATATTAAAAAGATGTGTTGCCTTTCAATCAAAAATTGGAAATTTAAGCCTATTTTTAATACTTATATCACAACTATCAAACAGTTGATCTGAGTAATTTATCTACTAGTTGGTCACGAGTATTTAGTGCTGAATACAAAGCAGTACAAACGTGTGTTTTAACCAAATTCTGTGAGGGTTTTTTGGCATTATAGTTGATAAAAAAGACAGGTTCAGACCATGACACATCTAAAATAACAAAAGATCATTTTCCAACATAATTTGAACAATCTTAAATCGCAGCTAGTTATATTTTAGTCAAATACTTGTCACTTTATTTTATCAATTTTGTTCTTTAAAGCAAATGCTAAGCCAATAAAACAGTTCCTTGAAGTATGTATTTGTAATAAACCTTGAGCAAGTGTAATTCCTTACCCATACATAGAAAAATAGTTATAAGTACTACATGTTGTCAAATCGTTGAAACTACTATCCTGAAGATTCTCCTTGCTGACCCAATTGATGTTGTTTGTGTTACGACCGTTAAAAGTCATCCAAGCTACCCTCTGGTTGTTTTGGTAAAATTCAATTTTTACCTGAAATGCAAGGATGCAATTTTAGAAACTCAAGAAAATTATTTTTCCAATACATGGCATCCAGATCTATAACTTTCAGTAGCTCTAAAATGTGTGTGCTGTAGCTAATATTAATTACCATTTGAATGTTTGTCTCAGACCAATAGTCAATCACTTGGTTTCGTAGATGCCTACTTTTGCCCATCATTTTGAACGGAGCCGGAAGTTCGTTGCACATAAACTGATTTCTCCACGAATCATAAACTGATCGTCCATTACCGGAAAAGGCAACAAAAACATGAAACCAAACTGAAACATACATACATAATGATTATTTTCTTGTTTTGTGGCAATATAAAGATGATGAATATGCTCTAGTGCTTTGAAAAAAATGTAAGACTGTATACCTGATGCTCGAACATATTCTATTACCAAAAAGACAAATATAGTCTTCATTTCTTATACACATTAACAAATCAACACTACAATTGTAAATACTTCTCTTTTTGAGCATATTATTTATCTACTACGTAGTCTGTTTTGGTATACAGATGTTGAAACTAAATTGTGTTACTTATCATGCAAAATTGTCATTTTAAAATCAATACGTTATCATGTTCGTTTTAGATTTTTAAAATTTTTAAACTTACGATATAATTATTGCGAGTCAGAGATTTCAGAATATAGTATATCAATGACTTTTTACTGCACATGACAATAAGTCTAATTAGAGGCGACAAAAAATGCTTAATCGATCGGAGCACTTAACTGCACCCATCGTTTTAACTGTGTTTGGAATACGCACTTTACTGGGTTTTTTTCTTGGTTTCACTAATACAACGCGGATTCGTTATTGAACCTTGACTTTGTCGTTCATTTTTTGAGATACTTTAGCTACATGTTTTTTGGTTTTAGGATTTTGAAAGAAGTTTTTTCTTGTTTTAGTTTTAGAATAGGTGACACATTGTAACTTTTCATTAAGAAAAATAGAAAGGAAACCGACCAAACGATAGCGAAAGGTCAAGAAACTATTCTGGCCTTAGACAAACGTCTAAAAAAACACAAAAATGAAGGTGAGTAAACAACGAAAGTATTAAGTGCTCTGAACGAGTAAGCAGTTCATGCTTAAATAAGTCGAGTTTATTAAGTTCGTAATTACTCATACATTAAAACAGAACGTCACATGAACAGAAAAAGAAGAAGATATGTATTTAATATGTTTCATATCTCTTATAAAGAGTCTGTAATTGGTGTATAAAGAGTTTAAAATAAAGTTTTTAAAAGAGAATGTTTCTTTTATGCGATTGACCTGAGATACAAACTTATTTTAAATTTAGTGATTTTGCTTTACAACTGACGTTATTTGGGTGAAGCTATCGATTTTTAGCGCTGTTAGAAAGATCCTTAGAATGATCTCCAGTGATTAGAATTAGGGAATACCTGTTGTTACAGGAAGGATGGAATAGACTTTGAATAATGTGATATGGTAACAACAAAATGAATACGAAATAAGGAAATGTGTATAATATTAACAAATTAAGCACGTGGAAACATTTGCAACTTATTGAATTTTTTTTTCAATTTTCAAAACATGATACCAGATTTCAATAAACTAACCAAAAAAATGCAAATTTATATTTTAATATATAGCTGTTATCGACCAAGTTATGAAACATTGTTAACTAGCTATTACATTATTTTTCTATTGATCCATATAGCAGACACTTTGGATAGGTTTCTCTCCTACAGATACAGACATCGATTGCAGCTCATAGCAAATGTTTTGCTGTTTGTCTAAGGGTGCCTGTTGGTTTAGCAATTTTCATTACTTAAAACTAAACGGTCACTATCTGATTGAAACTTCATATTCCTTTGAAATGTTTTGGAGCACTTAAAACGATCAGTCAATTAAAAAGAAAGTCGATAATGAGCTGTGGGAACGAACATTATCTATAGTAAAGACTTACAAAACATTTGTCATTTTCGACGAACTTATGTGGCAGAAAAAAATTTACACTTAAGCTGTTTCTCTCATCGGAATGCATGCCTTAGTTACAATATCTGCAAAAATAGTTCCTATGCCTCGAAGGAATATTTATTAGTTTTAACCCGATAAAATGAACAAAATTATAATATTATAAGATATCTCACATTAGTTAACTCTATACGTAACTTATTGATATATAGTATATTTCCAGGTTGTGATTTTACACATTGAAATTTTACAATGAAGTTTGGGAAAACGTTTTACTTGGAACTTTGTTTTAATTTAGGTTTCTTTTAAGACTTTTTGTTGTTGGTTTGTAAGGATTTTTAATTGAATATTTGTTAAAGTGGAATTCTGGAATAATATTTGCAATCAGGAATTATGTAACGTACTGTGCTACTAGAATGAAGTTTGTCAAAAGAAGCACTCGAATAACCTTGTGACAAGGAGCATCAAAATATACATTTTTTCTGTTTTTATACGTAAAGGTAAAGTGGTTCACTTTTGATGGATTTGTGTTTATAGCCGGTTTTACTTTAGCGTAAATCAGGCAATAACAAAGCATGATTACAAGAAAACAGGTTAAATAGTAAATAACATTCTTAACAGACCCAGAATTAACTTTTATTTAAAACATATAGGAAACAAATAGGTTACCCGTTTTTATCTGATTATTCACATTCCGGTTTTCATATATATATTATATATATATATATATATATATATATATATATTGCAAAATTTTTCATACAAAGCGTTTTAATATTGCCATAAAAACTTTCGCAATGTCTTGAATAAAGACAGTTTTGGTTTAGCTTAAGGTTATTACAAGGAAGGGTTCAGAGCTGGGCTAAAAGAGAAAAGAGATGCTCTGCGCATCGAATGAGATCTTATCTAATCTATCGAGACAAAGAAGATTGTGTTTTTTGAATGATATTTAACGCATTGTCGTCTGTTTTTCATCTTTATCATGGCGTCCAGTTTTTATTGGAAGATGAAGCGGAAGTACCTGACAAAAACGATTGCTATTCGGTAGTTAAGATCAGAGTCTGGTTCTCGAAAGCTTAGCTCTTACAAACATGCGATTCATAGTAGACCGACGATCATAAGAATGAGCACATGAAGTTGTTTTTGTTTTGTCTATTAGGTTTAAGTCGATAACGACTTATATATTGTCTTTAAGCGTGAAAATATATTAACTGTATATTTGAACCCATGTCTATTTGAACCCAACCATTTCACATTCTCTGTTATTTGTTAATGCAATCGTTATTGAACAAAAAATGAAAGTCTAAACCAAATTTACATTTTGATATGGTTCGGAAATTATTCAAGAGCCTCTTTTTATAACTATGGATTTCTTGTTTAAATGCAATAATGCAGAAAGAAATAGTTATACAATATAAGTCACGCGATACGTTTTCATCGAATTCTTCAAATTACTTTTGCTTTATTTTTCAGGAATTTGGGACATAAATAAACAAGTACAGTAACAGGTACAGTGTGTGAATTAATCAAGCTTCGCTAGGACAGGTAGGTAATGCAGTCACGAATGTTGGCGACACGTGCAGTGCTGTCAATAACCATGAAAGACCTAAGTTTATGAAAAATTATTCTTGTACTGTTTAACTTGTCATTTTTTTATTTTTAATAAAAATATATTTATTTTTATCAATGACCATGACCTCAAACTACCCTGAAGCGCTGTCAAATTTTAATATGAAACAATATTATGGATAAACTTTGTAAAAGTGATTTGAAGGGTACATGCGTTAGTATTTTAAAAGACATTTTTGACTATGAAATGCTAAGATAATTCCTGCTGCCAGACTGTTTATGAATCAATAACTATATACATCTATGTTCGTACAACAACATAATGACAAAAAAATAAATTTCTGTGGAATTGCAGAACGTACTACATAGCCCTAAAATCAACTTTGGGGTTCAGTAAGAACAATACTGCATATGCTGCTTAATCAATAGCAATGACGTGTATACGACCAGAGAGTAACGTGAACCTAAACGTATGTTAAAAGTATGATCGGCTTCACGTTATCTACAAATGTCTTTATCTTACATCACGAATCTGACAGAAATACATTATACTTTTAATGGGAAACCATAGATAACCGAACACATGTGAAGAAGTAGGAACACTCCACACTGTATATAAATGTAGAGTTATATCATTTACACATCAAATTAGTTCTAAAGCTAACAATGAAGGTGACCGTTTGCGTTCTTGTTCTGTGCATATTAGGTAAGTCGATAAGACAATTTAAGTTTTAGTTAAACAACTGAAAATACATTAGTCTTAAACTGTTCTTCTATATGTCAAAGGAATCCTATTGTAACATTTAATCGGATGATGGCTTCACGCAACGCCTTTTTTTCTGACATGTTATTAGAACTGCCCAAAAAAGATTTTTGTATAGTGGATAAAAGTTTCTGATCTTTATTTCACATTAAACTAATAGGCAAGTAAAAGTACACTATTTGATAAGCAGCTATTCGAAGTAAACAATTATACTGTGCAAAGATAATACTGAATCTGATTGGATGTAAATTTATGAATTTCAACGTCCCTCTGTGAACAGTATTAAAGTATAATTAATGTGTAAGATAATCATCTTATTGAAATAGATAAATACATCCATAGACTCTGATGTTTTAATACTTAGTTGGCTCTTCTAAAGGTACATATCATCGACATATGTAGACAATCAAAACAGTCATATAAGACATCGTATATTTCCTAATTGTTTAACCATTTTAGTAGGTATAATTCGTTTTTTTTTTACAATTCTTTGTAAAAATGTGATACAGTGATATTTCAAACAACAACAAAACAATGAACTCATTTTTTTTCTTTTTGCAAGGTGTATATGGCCTTAGATCGATTTGGCAAAACATCTTAGTTCAAATTTGTCTGTACTTTTAGGTTTGAGTGCCACTGATGAGTCTTGATGAGACGAAACGCGTGCCTGGTGTATTAAATTGTATGACCTTGATATCTTTAATTACATTTTATACTACAATTTACTACAAGTCTGATGCTATTTTTGTAGGAGTGGCAAAAAGCGAAACATGTGTAAATGGAACCAATGGTCAATGCTTACATACTCTTTGTGATTCAACGCATCACATTGCGTGCATTGATAGCACGTGCACATGCACGGAAAATGACCCTCATGATACACGTATGTTATAACCATATGTATCTGTAGCGTATACATATTATTGTATTATGCCTGACAGTATATCTGATACCTACAGTGAGTTTTCTGGAGGTAAACGCCCTATGTGTGCATCTATGATCTCTGGCAACATTTTTAACCGCACATCATCAACTAGTTCTGCAGTTTGATCTTTAACCATAGTATTTGCAAAATATTAAATGTTGGATATGGTTTTTTTTTGTTTGTCAACTATGTGCATGGAAACATTGAAACATTCTACATGTATTTGTATTTATGAAGAAGTTCTGTAATTCGAACTGTATCTTCAGTATTTTAATAATATTGTTCTTCCAGATGATCATTTAAATTCATATGTTCGTTCTTAGGTTAATTATGTTTACGTTAAACATAAATACATAATTTTCATGTAATGCATATAAATGTTCATACAGAATTTTTTCTTCAAATCACAATTATACTTGTATTCAACAGATTACCGCCTTAATTTCTTTTGAGAGATTAATGTAATGTTTATATATAGACAATTTTCTCAAGTATATACGAGATTTAGAATTCGGGTTTAATCTTTCAGGATGTATGAATAAGGACATATGTCTTACTCTAGCTTCATGGAATTGTCCTGCTGATAGTCGTCACTGCGTTGATGGCGTATGTCGTTGCAAAAGGGCTTGGTAAATATATTTTGTATAATTAGGTGACTCTGTTTTTAGTTTGGTGTTACATTTTCCTCTAACATGTTCATATTTCATAATTGCATATTATATTATCCCTCGTCTAAATCGCGCTGGATATACACACAACTGATCACCGATGGAAAGATAACCAATTAATCAAAGGGAATAACAAGATACGTAATAAGTTCCTGTATAAAAAAATCTATAGAGTTTCTTAGCTACAGGAAGAATTTGTGTTTAGGAAGATACAAACGTAGTTAATGGTCAGAGTATCAAGTACCTTCTATAAGGAACAAATACGTGCCGTCGGAGGCTATATGATTTTTAAACGGAAAATATATACCAATGTAATAAAAAATATGTGTTTGAGTACTTTTTTTCTAAATTGTATTGATAAACAAATAGCAAAAAACAACATATGCTTATAGATTTCACATCACATTGTGACTATTTTTTATGTTTGTTTTCAGAAATGGTTTTGTAAAGTGATTTGTTTTGAAACTTAAATAAACAACACTAATCTTTTACGAACTTTGTGTTGTTTGCCTTTATTTTTCAATTATAATAGACGTTAAAACATGATTAAAGAAAGAATGTTGCAAAGGATGGTGAATACATTTATTTATTTTGCACAGTCACGAGGAAAATAATGATTACAGAAATTTAAGAAAGAGTGGACATCAAGTGATATTTGTTGGTAATTGGAACACTTTAATTTGCGCCTTTAAATTGGACCTCTATAGCCAATTTCTTAAAGCTTTAAGTCATCTACTTTTGATTATCTGCTTGTAAAAACTGAGTTTTCGTTTTTAAGCTGATTGCACGCATGATGTGTTTGACTCCAACATTATTTTTTTTACTCATTTTTTTAAAGAAAACAAAAGAAATAATAATATGATTCTACGTTGTCGTCACGAGTCAAACAGAAAAAGCACTGTATGTTGTTTGAAAACAATGATATAAATAAGTCGTGGTAAAGGGTGCCCGCCAATGTGTGCAAAGCGTTTCCACGTGACATATAATCGAGTTATATTGGGTTTGGGGTAAGTCAGGAAATATAAGCGAAAACCTGTTTCTTAAGGGGCTACCTCTTATAATGCTACTCTTCTTGCATGATCGGCCCTTTTTGAAACTTTCCTTTAGAGATTTTCTTTATAGATGATTGCTATTCCCCGACAGGATTTTTGTGAAGCAACTAGCACTATGAACCCAAATAAGGACTGACATTACCATACAGAGTTTAAATTTGATTGATATAAACTGATAGTGACTGTAAATTTACTGTTCACGATCTGTAAATCACTGTATACAATTCATACAGTTCACGTCAGTCATTTACAATTTTTATCTTTTACCGATTGCTTCTATCATGAATTGAAACAGTTCATGACAGTTAAGTACAGTACTTTTGTATGATAAAAAAGAACTGTTAGTCACTGCATCAGATCGTGACAGTACTTTTCAATCTTTACCTGGATTTAAAATGACTGACATTCACTGTAACAGTCCTTGACAGTGATTTTCAATATTTACCTGAATTTAGAATGACTGATAATCACTGTAGCAGTCCTTGTCAGTCATTATCAGTTCTTACCTTGATTTAGAATGACTGGTGTTCACTGTATCAGTTATTGTCAGTCATTATCAGTTCTTACCTTGAGTTAGAATTACTGATGTTCACTGTAGCAGTCCTTTACAGTCATCATTAGTTCTTACCTTGATTTAGCATGACTGATGTTCACTGTAGCAGTCCTTGACAGATATCATACTTTCGCTTCTATACCATTCTATATATAGTCATTTGTAAACAAAGACCAACAGTGAAGACTTGATTAAATGAGAATTTAATGAATAAAAAATAGGAAATGTGTCAAAATTACCCCACGAATCGAATTTTTTCCTAGTGCCAAAAATATTATCGTTTAATTCCATTCTTTCCTCCTAATATGAACTTTTCTTTCTTCTCATGTCACATAAATTTGATTTACATAATGTGACACCAATTTATTGAACATGCTTTGCCCGATAGTTGCAACAAACAAGGTGCAATAAATTACCGGAATAAGAAGCCACATATCTTTTGTTTGTGTGTTTGTTTGAATTATCTTTAACCCCCTTTTTCAGCAAGTTTTCAGCTATGTCATGGCGTCCAGTTTATATGGTTGTCACAGGAAAAAAGTCACGTATAATTAAGTCACAAGAAAAAAGTCACAGAAAAAAGTAACAGTTAATAAGTTGTATCGGTATTGAATTTGTGTTTTAAGTTCTTTTTGTAAGATTTATATTCTTGTGTATAAAACGTTAAGTGGATATTTAAAGACATTTAATTTCTAATAAATTCTACAGAGCTGCCCAGCCCATCCACCAGTTGGACAGGGATGCCTTCTCGTTAAGGGTGGTCAGGTCATAATAAAGAAAGCCTGACCACGGACCACAGTGAGTAATATGTTTGGAGAGTGCCACGTACGCTCCTTGCATGATGTAGCCTTTTTTGTAGTTGTCAGAAAGAGTAGGCTTGTTGTATCCGCCACAAAAGGCTAAGTTTTCCGCCCGCCCTACCTAAACTCTATACTTTTCCAGTGGCATTTTTTCTTTTGGTCCATCTTTCCCGAATTACTTGTTTGTTAACAAGTTCTCATCCTGAATAAAGCTGAAATTATGTTAACTGGATGTTAAGCAAATATCCAAGCAGTCGACCAATCAATCAATCAAGCATCATATCCTATGGACCAACATTTTTGTTGGACATGCGCCTTTTGGATACCGGAAGATATTTATTCCACAATACTTTATTAATTTCCTAGATTTGTGTAAGACAAAGGAGGTTTTAGTTGGGAATTGTCTGTTTAAATAATTATAAAAGTTATAATTTGGGGAAGCATATTTTATATACTCCTAATTTACAAATATCTTTAAGACAAACTAAACAAATGGTGTAGTTTTATCCGTATAAAATTTTTAAGGTGTGGGGTGGTTCATAATATCGTGGTTATATTTCATCAAATTGAATGAACAATTATATTTCCGACATGTTAGTATAATACCAGTGAACACAGAAAATCAACTTCCAGCTGTGACATTTTTTTAATAAAATCATCTTTGTTTTCGTTTTGTTTATATGCATCAGAAAGAAAATTAATGTGTGCATCGCCATGGGAATATGCCGATTGTAAACAATGACACGTATTGTCAGTTAGGGAACAGGTAATTGCGCACAATCATCCTTAATAGGTTTCAGATTCACCAATTCTCCGCATTTATAAGAGATAATTTAGTTAGAAAAACATCTCGGCTACTCATTCACTCTTGAAAAGTAACAAAAATATACAAGGATTCAAATGAGACGAAAATTGAAAAACGTGTAAAGATTGCAATAATTCTCCGAATCAATAAAACGCAAGTCATATTTCCAAACAACAAAAATGTGAGCAATTTAACGTGCTGTTAATACACGTAACCCATTATTTACACTAAAGTTTACCATGAGTTAAGATATTTTATTATTTGGAAAAACATTTCTTGTTTGAAGTTATACGCCACCGTTAGCATCTTTTCGTCCAATTTTTAATGGAAGATAAAGCCAGAGAACTAGTGATAGCTCATACCCACAACTTTTCGGTAAGAAAACAAATGTAGAAATGAGATGAAATCGAGCGTGCCCTTAAAGCTATTTAAGTCGTAATATAGCTATTAGGTCCAGTAACTTGTTTTGACATTGCAGAGAAAGTTTTTTGCACGGTATTTGTATAATTTCTTTACTGTCCTCTGGCTATTTTATTTAAGTTGACCTTCAATGTGTTTTGTATTTCTATGATATATTTTTATGAATTTAATATAAAATAAAAAGAAATTAAATAAGCAGGAGACCTTTGTATCGTTATGCACTAGAAAGTTCGTTGGAAATACGGAAAAGTAATTTTATGTAAGTGATTGTTATTACGTATAAAATTAGTTGAAGTATCTGACAGGTGTTTGAAAACGTGTCGTGTACGTATAGTTACCTGGGGTGCAAAGGTAAACTAGAGATGTTGATTGTTAATTTGTTTATTGCAATAACCGATGATAACGTGTTACTTTGAAGTGATGTTATATAAGTTTAATAAATTTAAGTCTTGATAATAACTTCTAATTCGGTGTAACGATGTCGTACGTGCAAAATAATATTTGATTGATGAAAAGGTGGAGGCGATGCATGTAATTCTTGAGATTGATAGTACAACTTCATTTGTTGGAGAAGACATTTCAAAAACGTCCGATGTTCACAAATAAAAATGTCCTTCGTATAGGACATTTTAGTTAATATTCTAGATAAAATTATAATTTCAAATCAATTTGAATGCACACGGTCATATTAAAAATTAAAAAAAAAATATACCAAGTTGTGATTTAATTACGAATAAACATAGATTAACAAATAAAATTGTCTCCTTTTTTAGAAATACATGTATGTACACATATTTATCCCATCGGCTTAAAAAATACATTACATATAGGAATAAACTTTATAGTCCCTCGTTCATGCAGTTGTACACAAATGTAGCTGTTAATGTTTTTGTATCTGTATCTTCTGCAAGTATTTATACCATAATTTGTATATACATTTTTAACAAAAGGCGAATGTATATCTGTTTAGAGATCAGGGACCTCCGTGGCTGAGTGGTTAAGGTAGTTCGTCTACTATTGATCACGTGGTCGGTCCATACTGAGGTTGCAAGTTTCATTCTGTGGGCAGGGTGCGATCGACTCTAATCTTATTTGACAATGATTGCCAGTTTTCCTACCGAAGGTCGGGAGTTTTCTTCCCAATGACGATGTCAGTAAAAAAGCTCATTAAAGAGATTTACTTTGCATATAACCACACAAAAATTGAACAAACTTCTTTTTTCCCGATGTACGCATTGAATTGAAGAGGCCTCGGTGGTTAAGGTAGTTCCTCTACTATTGGTCACGTGGTCAGTCAATACTGAGATTACGGGTTCGAGTCTCACTTCGGGCAGATGCTCTCGACTCCAATCTTAATTTACAAGGATTGCCAGTTTTCCTCCTGACGGTCGGGGGTTTTCTCCGGGTACTCCGGGTTCCTCCCCCAATAAAAGCTGAACGCCATGATATAGCTGAAAAATTGCCGAAAGTGGCGGTTAACACCATTCAAGCAACAAACAACATATTGACTTGTTCAATCGATGTTCAGGACTGCTACAGTGAACATCAGTCATACTAAATCAAAGTAAGTACAAATGATGACTGACAAGGACTGCTACAGTGAACATTAGTTATTCTAAATTAAGGTAAGAACTGATAATGGCTGACAAGAACTGTTGCAGCGATTATCAATCATTCTAAATCAAGGTAAGAACTTAGTCATTCTAAATACAGGTAAATATTGATAATCACAGTCAAAGACTGCTACAGTGAATGTCAGTCATTCTAAATCCAGGTAAAAATTGAAAAGTACTGTCACGATCTAATGCAGTGACTAACAGTTCTTTTCGATCCTACAAAAGTACTGTATCAAACTGTCATGAACTTTTTCAGTTCAGGACAAAAGCAGTCAGTAAAAGATATAAATTGTAAATAACTGTCATGAACTGTATAAATTGCATACAGTGATTTACAGATCATAAACAGTCACTATCAGTTTCTATCAATAAAATTTGAACTGTGTATGGTAATGTCAGTCCTTATTTTGGTTCATAGTGTAGAAGGCTTGTCTATGATTTTGTAGCTCTAAATATGGCTTTTGTCCCAGATGTTCACAGTGGTTATGGTTATATTTTGCATGTGACGTCATATCGATATTGACTCAAAATGCATTATGCTTAAACATACACATCACATTATATCACTCATCTGTGTTAAAAATGATTCGTTTAGCGTATTTGTTTGTTAAATGTTTTAATTCTTTGTTGTGTTGTTTGTCAATTCTTCTTGCAAAATATGTTAGATGAATTAAAACGAACAAATATAACAGATGCAAAAGTTAACAATTTTGATAATGAGAAGTAACTTAGTAAGATGATAAATGTGATACATATACACCCTATAGTTGCAAATTATATGCATTTAACAATTTCGCAATTTGTTTTAAACCACAACTTTAGTTATTAAAATTGTATTATTTCAACCTTCCTTCTTAAATAGCTATTCCATGTTTTTGAAGTTGCTAATTTTCTGTTGTATTGCCTCAAGTTTGCGATTTTCTTGATCTGTTGATTGTCATTTTGAACAGTTTCCTTGGTGTTTGGATTTTGTTATAACCTTCACTTAAATTAGAATTAAACTCAACAAAGAGAGACCGGAACGATATGGTAAAATTCATGTTTTGCTTGATGCAATGGTAATTTCAGTTTATCTGGATAACTACATATGTATATATTAATTTATGACTATAAAAATTGAACAGAAGGAAATGAAAGTAATACACGGAAACAAAACAAATGTGTGTCGTATTTGTTTAAAGGGTATTCACATTATATTTTTTTATTAGCTATATTTGATGGAACCTTCTTTATTATTCTTCAGTTATGCACTGATATAAACTTGAGTAGAAACGGAAGCTCTAAAATTATGTTATATCAGACTATTATTTTCCATTAACGGAGTCAAAATTGGTTTGTTACAACGGTGTTTTCGTTGTATCAGTCATATATGTTTTCCACAGTTGTTTTATCCTGACTTGATCGAAATTTCTCTGTTACAACGACGTTGCCGTTGACTCGGTCAAACGTTGTCTATCGAAATCATTTTTATCCGTTGACTCAATCACAATTTGACTGTTACAACGGAGTAACCTTTGTATCAGTCAACAAATGTATATCGCTAACATTTTCTACGTTATATCAGGTAAAACGAGTAGGTCATAACGCTATGTAATTGTTATTTTTATTATTTAACACTGGTTTATTAATATTTTAAATTTCAATTTATTGTCTGAAATTTTCGCAATTAAACAAAACTAAATTGTCTCGTTAAAGACATAGCATAATGTTTAAATATATATGTTCTAAAAATGAGCCCCCTGCATTAAAGACAAGTTTAATTGTAATAATATGTTAAAATGTTGATATTAACTTTATTTCTCACTACCTTACTGATCTCTTTTATTAAAACAAAAACCGTATTAGAGACATCTTCTTTATTTCTATAGTAAACAAATGACATCGCCAATTAATTAAGCTATCTAGAAAATTGTTGCTGTTTTATATAAATTTATTTATTTTTATTATAATATATACAAAATGAAATCATGTTGGTTATCTATTTCTTTTAACTTGATTAGATAAATCAGTAAACATAATAAAGTTTTTCATGCGTCCCGCTTTGTGAATTTAAAGACGGACACATGTGGTTAATAATGTTACAGGTAACCCCGCCACACTGATCAAAGCATTCGTGTATTACACGTTGGGCGACATCATTTTGTTTTTGTCGTTAATGCAGATCAAGGATTAATATTGTGTAATTTGATCATGTCATAAATACATTTACAATTATGCATTGTACTGATGTCTTGTAACATACAATTAACTTTATTACGTTTTTGGTCTACAGACAAACCTTAACTTATATTGGTATATACATGCATTATTAATTGACTGGATAGACTCTAAAATCATCCAATAGAAAGGCAAAGTGCCACAGAAATACTCGTCAATCTTGAGCAAGTGAAAGGCACACTTTATCAATTGAAATTGATTATAATGCGCCGTGGCTTCAATCGTGCAAATTTAACATTTATTTGGGAAAATCATTCGATATATCTAGAGAAGCAGTCAGGAGGGTAGGTGGATAAGTTACAATGTGCATTAACAAAATAACTTAGGAGGTCCAGGATCAGGGCCCACCACCTGAAAAATTTTGAAAAACTATGGTTCAATTTAGTTCATTTTTAGAGAGTTCTAAGATGCTATCTTTTGTATTGAAAATGAACAGTTTATTGATTACATAGATATATTGTATTGGTCAAGCGGCGTATTCGCATATAGACAGCTACCCCCCTGACAGTTGGCATTTTCAGTCTCCGTCGAAAGAAACCGGAAATTCTAGTCAACACACTGTCAAACTTCATGGTTTATAAAAGAAATAAACAATTCACTCTTATGCAAAAGCTGTTCACACATTTTACACGAATTTATTTACTAATTTGAGTGCTACGGTCCTTGCAATGCATAAAATATCGTTTTATCGTTGGTATATCTTCGAAAATGTTTAAAAATAAAGATATTTTTATCGTATATTTATTAATACGCAGAATCGGCTTTAATTTGCTAAAATCGGCATGATTACTATTTGATTTACTAAAATTATAAAATAATACAGATGCTCTATACGATCTCATCATCGGTCTTCTGGATTGGTAAGCTGTTTCGTAACTCCTTCGTGCATTAGTTCGAATGACCAGTCATAAGGACTGTTCAAACAGACCAGTCGTGCAGCTTGTTTGATTCATATAAAAGTCACGAACTGTCGTCTGTATTGACCTTTTTATTTTCAGTCAGCTGTATTTACACTCGACCCTACGTTAATCGGGGCCTACGCAACCAACCTCGAATCAATACCAGGACCCATACATATTTAGCCACCCGGTAACACTATAGTGTATTTTAGCGAGTTTTAATGATATAATGTTTACAAATTTTTACAAATACAATTAAACATTAAATAACAAATTTCTGAATGTCACAGGGTGAGAATAATACATTTCAGCAATCAATTGTGTAAAAGGTTTTAAAATCATAAAACGAAATTAATCATTAAACGTAACCAATGTATGTATGAATGCATATTTGTATTTGAACAATGGAATTCAAACATCATACTTCTTTTGTTTTAACTGATTCGAGTACACCACCAACTTTGTGCTTGCTATGAGTAAAAATACACTTCAAAGGAATACGCACATCCTCTATTGCCTTGGGGTTTTTTAATTAACAAAATTAACAATAATTCTCTAGTTCATCTGGTTATATATAGACGCTTATCGAAAATCTAAATAGAGAACATATTATAAAAAGCGATACAAAGAACTGAAATTAAAATATATATTAGCGTGTATTAAAATATTTTATTAAAACGTAAGATTACAAGTTTTTGTTTATTTAAAGCAACTCTCCAAGTGTGGTATTAAAATCGTAAACATTATTTATAAATTTTCAAACTAAACGTTATCGTATCGATTTATATCCGAAATAGACAGACATGTTATCAAGTACACAGTTCTCGTCAATTTGAGCAGGGCATTTGTACACCGCCGAGGGTCAGAGGGTTTCACGTGTACTCCTGTGACTTCCCAAAATAAAATGTAGAGGATATGTAATAGTCAAAAACTTGATGAAAGTGAAAAGAATCACTTCAGCAAATAATCGAATAGTTTTCCCAACAAATAAATAACACCTTCTCATAAAGGACTGCATTAACAATTTAAATTAAGTGAAAAATATTGTAACACAACGTGTAAAATTTTAAAATATAATTCGGAAGTAATAATTTTTATTTTTTAATTAATATACACCGATTGGCTAGTATTTCCAGAAGTCCCAGAGTACCTTAACGTTTTTTTTTCATATTATGTTTTGTGCTAGAATTGATATTGTACGATTAAAAGCAAACTGCACATTTGATTCAGTTATATGCGAACTGAAGGCTGTAGTAACAGATAAATTTCGACTGAGTCATCGAAAAATGTCTGTGTCAGACATTTTATGACTGATACAAAAAACATTCAAACAGACAAATTTTGATTGCGTCAACGGACAATACTTCTGTGATGGACATAAATTGACTTTCGCAATATAATTATAACAATTATTGGCTGACACGTTTGTCGTCTTTTACAGACATTTTTGCAGTCAATCTCAGTCAGTGACGGACAAATAACCACTGCAACTGGTATATACAGTATTTACAGTAATTTTAATGGCCAGTAGTGAAGAGAGAATTTAACTAAATATTCTAGCAATAAGCATTAAATGTTGATTTACGAAGATCCGTCCAAGTAACCTCAATATCGTGTTACAATTTGTGAGACCATCTTTACCATTCAGGCTTTTATATTTGGAATTGCACAGTTTGGAAACAAAGACTCATTATTCTGACATAAATCATTAAAAAAAATTAAAACTTTAACGCTAGTTAACATTTTACACAAATGACTACTGAATTGTCTTCCTTACCATATATTACAATACTTACGTTATCTGTATGAAGCTTTTGATTTTCAACATTTTAAAGGCTTGATTTAAAAACTTTTGATGGTTATTTGAAAGGGTTTTAAAACAGTTGATAAAATTGAATTACATAATAATATTTGTTATAAGGAATTATGTAACGTACTGTGCTACCTGATGTTTACGGTGACCTTTGTGAGAAGAATCATCAAAATAGACATTTATTAAAGGATGATTGAAAATAAAGGCTATTGATTCGGAACAACTGATTTTAGTATTTTGTCTCTTTTTCCGCAATGCCAAAGTATATATTTTACCTTGGTAAATAAGACAATAATAAGGCATGATTAAAGAAAACAAACCAGATAGTAAATACATTTATAATAAACTTATTTATACTAGTATCAACATACATTTAAAACCTATAGCAAACAAATAAGCTACATATTTCTCTCTGACTATTACTTATTACGTGTATATTATATAACAAAACATAAAGACGATACCTATCAAAAATATCGCTCCAAAATGTTTCTATTAGAGTTGAAAAAAAAGACGCTTTTGCTTTAACCGACGCTGGTTACAAGGAACGAGTAATAGGGCTTGACGAAAACTCTTCTTTGCGCGTCCCACGGGAACAATCCATCTGATCTATCGAGACCAAGAATCAGATTGTTTGTTTCTGTGTTTGAATTATGATTTAAGCCAATTTCAGCAAAACGTTGGTATGTAAACTTGCATTCCATACTAATTAAGATTGGAGTAAAGTACTACCGGTTAACTTTCAGACTCAAAACCACATGTTTAGTAATGACAGGTACGTAACCAATAGGAGACTTACTATCATAACTACTCGGCCCAGTAAAGAATTATAGCACAAAGATACGTTTTGTTTGCAACTGTCATTTTAGTATGAATTTACGTTTGTGCGACATATCCTGAATTATCTCAATTTATCCCTAAAGTCGCATGAAATAAAAGGCAGATGTAAAATGATAATAAACCAAACGCGTGCAATATAAAGAGCTAAAAGAGAACAAAATGAAAACTCAAATATAAAACAAAGAAGTACAACCAAGATTAATGTCAATCAACTGTAAAGTGAGTCAAGTGTAGACGTTTTAAAATCTATTATCACAAGTAAATTGTGTATCTATGCACTCTTTAAAACCTGCCAATAGAAATAATCAGATTACTGTTTCCAGTATCTAACAAATAACCCATGCATTAGGAAATATACCGGGCTTGCTTTGTACAGTACTTGAGATTGAAAACGCAACACTTTTATCGATCCGTCAGCGATCCGTCAGCGTTCGAAAATCCGTCAGCAATCAGTTATCAATCAGTCAGATCAGTCCAAACGTTCCCAACCCGTCAGATTGTTCCCAATCTGTCCATCCGTCAATTGGCGGTTTTGGAACGATTAGGCTGATCTGACGGATTGATTTGGACTGATCGCTTCAATCCGTTCATTCAACTTCCGGTTATTAAAATTAATATTTCGAAATGTGAAAATTTGTTTCTCTCGCAAATATTAGATGATTGATAATAACGTTAATACTAGTCTAAAATTATCTATAAAAAATGAAAATTCCCCCAATTTATTACTAATGCATCTGTGACGAAATACAAACATCACATAGTGTCATTTTATTTACAAACAAATTAAAACAAAGTCAATTTAAAAACACATACACACAAGGACTTTAAAAAAGCACCTCGCGTGCCAAGGCGCACGTCTCGTATTTTGAAAACGGAAAAAGTCTAGTCTAAAGTTATAAAAGATAAATGGGAATTTCCCCCCCCCCCCCAACAAAAAAACAAGCTCTTACTAATACATCTGTGACGGAATATAAACATCACATAGTGTCATTTTATTAAAAAAATATAATTAAAACAGAAATGAAAAACACAACACACACACACAATAAATTTAAAAAAATATTTGACCTCGCGTGTCAAGGCGTACATCTCTTATTTGTCTTCGAAATGTTTTAATGCGGAAAAAGCGAGAAAGACGAAAAACGTGAAGGCGGAATCGTAACATTTTTTCACTTCGCCTTTTTGCGTTAGCATTATTTATATGTATGTGTTACCTAAACCACCGAGGTCAAGGTTTTTTATTATAAACGCTTAAAAGATCATTTGTTTTGGTTTGATCAGTTTTTTTCTGTGCCACAGATCCTGACGATTCCGGTGTATAATACTGAATAAGATTAACGACAAAAGCGAAAACATCTATTTATATATTTTATTCACTACCCCATTGTGTCACACGAATTTACACAGAACTAAATCTCAAATAAAGAATAAACTACTGTGCCACAGTTCCTAAGAATTCCGGTGTATAATACTGAATAATATTTACGACAAAAGCGAAAACATTTATTTATATATTTTATTCACTATCTCATTGTGTCACATGAATTTACACAGAATTAAATCTCAAATAAAGATTAAACTATTAAACGCGTTTGTATATAGAAGCATATGAGTTAAAGATGAGAACATGTAAGTGTAATATAAAAATCAATTCTGCTGCGCAATTTAGCGGTCGCAATTTGTTTATTTTACGATGTCTGTTAAAGTCATTCCGCAATAAATGATATATAAGCATAAATGGTTTCCTTTAAATTCGGAAGTATTTAAAATTAGTTACTAGGTTTCACAGAGCTGCCAAGCGCGTCCTCAGCTGCCGGACATAAGTGTAATTCAAAATTTTTGCCCTTTTGTCCATCTTTCTCTTATGTGTTGAAGGGGCCTTGGTGGGCGAGTGGTTATGTTAGTTTATCAACTATTGATCACGAGGTCTGTCAACACTGAGGTTGCGGGTTCGAGTCTCACTGTGGGCAGGGTGCACTCGACTTGATTGAAAAGAAGCCAGTTTTTTACTGAAGATCGGGGGTTTTCTCTAGGTACTCCAGCTTCCTGCTCCTATAACAACTGGACGCCATGATATATCTGAACAATTGCTGAAAATTGCGTTAAACAATATTTAAACAAACAAGCAAACAAATCTAATTGATTTATATTGAACGTATTCTCGTCATGAGTAAAGCTGAAATACTCTCGCTGTAAGAAAAGCAAACATCCAATCAATCAATCAATACAATAAGTTTTTGTTAAAATTTAATGACACTATTTTAAAGGGCAAGTTTTGAAAAAATTCTGTTTTATCGATATGACACTGTAATGACAATGTTAAGACCTAAATAATTAATGACATTTTGTTAAAAAAATTACTGTTTCGTACTGTAACACGTGTATATCTGTACCACATTTTTTACGCTTAACTTCAGTATTCACAGATATTTCTCCCCGTCGTTATTGGGGCCTCGGAGGCTGATTGATTAGTTTGATTAGTCATCTACTAGTTATCAGATGCCTGTGAAGAGGTTGCGGATTTTTGAACGACTGCAGATAGGGTGTGCCCGACTCCAACTTAAATGACAAAGATTGCTCGATAAAAAATGGACGCCATGAAGTAAATGAAACAATCAAGAGTAATTGTAAGTATACTTTTTAACTTCTTTTATTACCTGTCAAAAAAAAACTTGCGATCAGAATCGCTGCACATTTTACAATACAACTTTTTGTTTAGTAAACAATGTGCTTTGATAGGAATAAAAAAAGAGAATCAATAATGGATTACGAAAAGAAAACATTTACCTCGTCGCTACTAATATGCCTTAAATCGACGTTTTTTTAGGTTTACAGTGCTCAACCCGCAGAAATGTCCTGAAATTTGCTTAATTATATAATATAAAGAAAATAGTTTTTTCTCTAAATATGTTCTTTATTTGTTTAGAACGAAACATTGTATTAACAATTCTTTTAAACGCATGTTTTTATTTTATTATAGATATTATAATAAATGCATATATAATATACAAATAACCAAGAACTCGTTTTATCTTTAAATTATTAATTTATACGAATCCGTCAATAAACTAACCAATTAATGCATAATTAAATGACGAATTCTGAATCGCACTTATTGGACTGATCGCACTGATCGCTGACGGTTACCAAGGTAATTACGTCAGCAATCAGTTATCAATCAGTCAAAGTGTTGCGTTTTGGGGTGAAAGTACTGTATGATAGTGTGGTGATATTTATACAAGTTGTCGTGTTTATTTTTAGCATGTATGTATTGTTTAATGTAGACTCTGTGGTTTTAAATTTAATGTCATCGGTGCTTTTTACTACAAATATGTTTATATATGGCGCGCCTCTCAGGCTATAAGATATCCAGATATAGACACATGCAATACAAAAACCAAAAACACAAAATACAGAAAGAGATTTACCCGTATCCATTAGAATAACATGGGTCTACTCATGTGCTCCGGACGAGTCAGCAGTGCCTTCCTCTAATTAGAGACCCGTCAAGTTACTCATTGTCATGTCGAGGAAAAAGTCAAATCAAGTAGTAGGATCACTACCTATGACTCAGCGAATATGTCAGATCGTATTTGAGATACTGACTTCCCATAACGATCAAATAAGTCATGGTGACGACCGTAGAACTTCTGAAAAGATAACACCAACCTAGGCACAACAAACCCTTGTGTTAGTAGTTTATCAGTCAACAGCAGTGATTGGTATAGAAAATCTGAATAACGAAAGCAGGATCTATAATAACGTATAAATTGTGAAATGTACACACCATACCTTGGAGCTGCTTGAAAGTTGCTGTGAATGAACGGGAAGTTGACAATTGGAAAGTGTAAGTCATTACGTTTGTCGTATAGTCTTATTTGCAGTTTTCTTGAGTCTATATCTAGACGTAGAAATTAAAGGTATGGGCCAATGTCTTTTCTGACTTCCTCAGCAGGCCGTCTAACCTCATTCGAGTACAACAAGTCGGCGAACTTACTTTTAATTTTTAAGGTAAACTGTGTCATTTCATTATTGGATATCTATCTAAAACTCATGGAAACATTAATGTGGTTTGCGATAAACTTTTGTTTTATTTTTTTTCTAACATCCGTGATGATTAGCGCTGCTGATGGAGTTTTAATTCCGCGAGGTTAGCCCGCTACGGCATCAACACTTTTGTGTTGAAGAACACATCAAAGCTCTGACGTTTTTAGTGAAAATTTCAAAAAAGTCAAAACCCTAAGGTTCTGACTACCCCCGGGTAAAGGTTGATTTTAGTCATTATATTCATATACATGTTTGTCATTTTCAATCTTTTGGGTAGAGCGCCTATGACGAGTCTTAAATAGTCAGGCGTAAGAAAACTTTTTGCCAGGGACTTTGTTGTTTTATTTATTACTAATATCTGTGATGGTTAGCGCTGCTGGGGGATTTTTAATTCCTCGAAGTAAGCCCGCTACTGTATCAACACTAAGTGTTGAAGAATACATCAATGCTATGAAATGTTCCTTGTAAATTTCAAAACTGTCAAAATCCTAAGGTTTTTCCTACTCTAGGTATAGGTTGATCATTGTGGGTAGCGCTCAGCATAAGGGAAAAGAAAAAACAAAAAAATACTATTTACCAACAAAAAACAAAAAAATACTATTTACAATTATTATACTTTCTGTAAGAATGTCCTTTAATAGAAATATTTTACTATTTTGACATATATTTCTAAACGAATTGTGCTCCGTGCACTATGCCCTCATAGTTTCTTCACCTGCCTAAGAAAACTATTGATTTGGACGTCAATCAATTGTAATTCACGCGAATGAGCGGGGTTAACTTGTAATAAATGATTGATCACTGCTGCGCTTTAAATAAGGTATTTTTATCTTAGTCAACGTAAGAAGCCGATCAACGTATAACGTCTGCAAAAAAAAATAAAATCAAAGCGACTTTGAAAGCCTGAAATGTCCATGTTTGGGAAGGAATATTTACATCACAAAGTGGCGGGGTATCATTTAATGTTCCATTAATGTCCTATTTTTCTTCTTGTTATTATTTTCCAAGTCAAGACAGTCAGTATAATAATTATAATAATGTTGGGTGTAGCATTCACTATGCCAAAATAGTGGCCAGGGTTGAAGACATAGTGCACTTCCCTTCGGGTCGTGCACTATGTCTTCAACCCTGGCCACTATTTTGGCATAGTGAATGCTACACACAACATTATTATATAAATAGTATAGACGAATAGACGAATAAACGAAACGCGCCTCATAACTTGCATAGTTAATTTTTTCAAACACTGTTTAGATGATCACATGATTACCGAACCATCTTCAGTGTTATGAATGTGCATTCGAGATTCCGCTGTAGTCGTATTATATATAATGCATACTTATTGTCTGGGTAAAATAGGAACATCACAACACATCGTGTACAATAAACGAGCAATTATTTGTTTACAGAAAATCTCTTTGACCAATCTTCCACAAATATAGCTAAAGAATTATCCTTCATTGCGTTTCTTTTTCAATGCACATTTTCAAAACTATTCGTAAATATAAGTAAGAAACGGTAACAACCATACCAGTCTGGAACATGCAATATGTAAATACTATATTTTTCTTAATAACAGGATTAAACCATTAAGTACTAAGATGAAGGCAAACCAATTATTGATATTTGAAAGAAAATATAAATTTTCAAAACACTGTAAGATAGTCGTCGTTTCAAATGTTTATGCAATTGTAATTTTACATGCATCGTCTCGTGTTTCTGTGGTTTCCTTAATATCCAATTAACATATAGATGCATGATGATTTGTATAGAACACTCATTATGTTGCGCAAATTCATGTACAAAAAAAACTAAATACAAGAACTAAAACATGAAGACAAAATGACCATCAACGTTTGAACACATTATTATGTTATCGTCATATTTTCCAGTGGTAAGTAATAGTGATACAATCTGCAGATTTGTTGCTGTGATTTTGGCCTTGTATTAATAATGTATGCCTAAATTTATAAAATTAAAACAAATTAAAAGAATATTATTAAAATCTTCTTTCCCAGTAAAACTGAATTTTACAAAAAGGTAGTCAATGTAGATAAAACTATAACTACAACTTTGCATTTACAGTATAGCGAATAAATGGCTATTGATAAAGAATTTACAAAAATAGATTATCAAAAGCTCGATATCAGTTAGAAAAGACTATTGAGGAGAAAATAAACATCTGTCTGTTTAGCGATATTGTATTGCCCTAATAAAGAAATTATATGCACCGTTATCCAATTGCCACGTTTGTCAGGTCGCGGAAGGATCTACTTTTCTACATTGACTTCGTACCTAGTCTTATTTCATTGAGTAATCGATCCACTTTATTACCAAGAAAAACATTTGGAGGATAACAGTCCTTTAGCAGATTGTTTCAGAGTATGTTATTCATGCGAATGAGACTTGTTTCTAGCAAAAAGACGATTTTACTTGATATTAAAGTTTGACTTGTTCCTTGAGGATAAAAACTTCTGTTTATCTAAAACAATATGGATACGATACTAATACAAGCAACATTTATGTTTGTACTGTTTGGTCTGTGTCTTTGTGAAATTATGGTGATTCACAAACACATGAATACAGTATTTAAAGGTCACATGATGATGAACATTTCTTTACCGTCTTGGCAAGTTTGCGCAGAACTCTGCTCCAAAATGCCAATTTGTAAATCAGTAAACTATATTGCCAAGGAAAAGGATTGCCAGATAAATTACGATGCTCCAGATGAGACAAAGTCATGCATGACAGCTAGTGTGGGGAATACTTTTGTTGGTTTGTCTTCGTTACCAAAGGTATGCTAATAATTAATTTGACACGGAAGATTTAACAAACCCATTGCGCAGACATCTGGTCCACATTAGGGATAGTTTTTTCGTAATGAAATAAGCAGTGTGGAATTTAGATACTCAAACTTGTATAAAAGATCTCCTGTTTTAAAAACAGAATTGCAAGATAGGTTTCACATTGTCATAGTCATTACTAATCACCATCATCATTACAACTATGACATCTATCTTTCTCTCTTTTCCTGTTTTTATTTTGTTCTTTAATATTTCTCATTAAAAGTTTTGTTTAATATCTAATGGTTCTTTACACTGTGTGCTGCAATAGTGTATTATCAACTGTATTTGATGAAAGTACCACTGCTAAAATTGAAAGGAACAACTACAGCATTTTAATGATAATACAACGTTATCTTTTCAAAGGAAACATTGGATTTAATCTTGAATGGGTTATTCAAGTATGACCAAAACATTCAATTTTATCAAGTTTACATTTACATCACATTGAAAGAAGGTTAATATCATATTTTTAAATATCAGTACCGCTTTCACTTAATAGAAAATTCGAAATCGGTCTGTTACGATTGCGTCAGTTTAACTTTAAGTTCATGCATTTGCAAAAGCTTACTAATACTTCATTCAATACCATTGTGCATTAATTATAGTCATAGGGGCAAAAGAAAGAGAAAGCTAGTGCCACGAAATAGAACGATGTCAATAAGAAAATTAGCACTTGCATTTTCTATTACACTAGCCTTAAATACAAAAAAATAAACATTAATAAAACTACTTATTGCTGTAATGGTACGCAAAAAAAGTCTTTAGTTTATATGCAGCTCTTTAAACATTCAGTATTTAAGAACATCTCTGCATTCCAAATCATTATTTTCGATAAATTAATACATATGGTCGACCTATACATACCACTGGAATTATTTACCTTATACACTCACAAAGTTTTCTTGTTTGAATCCATAACATAGTAAATACTACTAGGCAGGCAAAAGTCCTTTTGGAATGCATAACGAAATGTAACAATGCATGCAATCAAACATGCCTTATACATACTTAATGATTGGTGCGTCCAATTAGGGATATAATCGCAATCGTTTGATTCAAAAAATGGGGGGTTGTTTGGAGGGGGGGTGGCTTTGTGATCAGTTCTACTTTAACTTGTTAAAGATAAAATATTATTATTTAGTTTGAGATGTAAATGTATTCTGAGAACATTACTTCACATTCTTATACTTTACAGGAGCTGACCAAATCATGCGTGACCAATAACTGTGGCGAAAAAGATTACTGCATGAGAATACCATCCAAAGTTGAATGTCTCCCACTACTTTCCAGTGGTATGTTTTAACTCTAATATAAATGCATTTTAAAGCTGGCAATGATAAAAACACCGTAACATAAGATATATTTTATATCCATAGTCAATCGTGTTTTGTATAAGCAAATCACATCTTTCTTCAACTTCTGTACTGGATAAAGACATTCCACGTATGTCCTGATTGGCAAAGATTATTTTACATAAGCTATTACATAAGTATTTGCCAATTTTTAGTAAAGGTTATAATTGGAAAATTTAAGTGACCTCCTTTGTCGTATAATTTAAAGTTAAAACGGATTATTTTTTATTGCAATATTTTGATCTCAATATTTTAAAGGCATTTATCTCTCATCGCCAAACTGATTTAAACAAATATTACCTTACCGTAATAGTCACCTAAACGTCAATTATTCTTAAAGTTTGGTAAAGTAATTTAATACTTCTGCTTTAAACCCTGTGCCGGTGTCACCATATGTATTTGATAATACCTAAATTGTATTACAGTTATGTATTAAAATGTAAATTGTAATTACATCTCCAATAAGGAGTGATGCTATATGCGTACTAAGATTTTCGTTTTTTTTGTGTTCTATTTTGATGATTGAATTCATATTATAAATATAATAAAGGACTTTCCCGTTTGATAGAGAGTCTGTCTTGTATTTCTTATAATGAATATTATTATTGTTATTATTATTTAGGTTTTTCCACCTTTCAGTTATTGTTTTGATTATTATCTTTTTGTTCTAGGGCAATGATTAAACACGCATTTTTAAATCGACTTACTGTTTACGCATTTATGACCGAAAAGTGTCGCAAGTCTCGAAATCGTACATCTTAGAGACTAAGGACCACCACGACTGATCATAAGTAAAATGGACTACATTTACAAATTTCAAGGTCAAAGGCCAAAAGTCAAGATCATAGGTCACACTTGGTCTTGTTAGCACTCTATCTCAAAATATATAAAAGAGAGCTGCAGACAATAAAAGGGAACATTACTCCCTTTCACCTTTTTTTCTTACATTTGGTACTAAACTGTTCGATGAACCGTTTTCGAGTTACAGCCCATGCCTTGACGCCTTTCTTTTAGTAGGTTTCGGCTTACTTTAGTGGTAATATATTAAACATTTATATTTAAAGTTATCAGTATGAAAAGGACTTCAATTTGAACCAATGTCAAAGGTCCTATGTCAAGGTCATACCATAGCAACAAGGTTACCTTTAAAAAAAGTCCTTAGCAACCATATAATTTATGAATTGGGATGATATACTTTTTTAAAATAGTTCATTTGACAACCAGAAGTGGCATTTCGTCTATATCAACGTTCTGAAAATCCTTAGCAACCATATATTGTTTGACTCGGGAGCACTTTCTTTACTAAAATAACATTTTTTTCATGACTAGAAGTGACATTTTGTGATTACCAACAGACACAAAATGTCACTTCTATTCATATATTTTCTGACTTTATACAGTAGAGGGCAAGACCTTCACATTTTTTCTCAGAACAAATGTCACAATTATTTGTTGTTGCATCTCAAAGGTCTAAGAAAATGTTCTTGTGGTCATAAATTTCTTTTTTTATTTCATTACTAAGGAGTAATTTTATGTATGTTATATGGTCATATTACAATTGCAGCCTGCGTCATTATTCTTGTGAAAAAAAATACATACAATACAGAAGCTTATAATGTCATTGTAGATTTTATACTATGAATGATTCATGTGAGTTGTTTCATTCTAGAAAGAAAACAAAATATATATATAGCCCCAAGACACAAAACTTTATATAGCCATAATGAGTTTTCCTCACATTAAAAATTAATTGTTGCAAATTTTATTTGAAAAAATATAAATTTAATGATTGGATATAACAGGACACAAAAACAACGCTTTCCAGAAGTGAGAGCTTAAACCTATTTGCGTCATAAAACGGATAATTAGAACAATTTAAAATTCAAACTTTATTCTTGTTATTAAAAAAATCAATTAGTTATCAAGAATAATATTCTTTGAAAATAAAAAAGACTAAATCATCTCCTTAACATCTTTTTTGTTTTGTTGAAATGGATTTTAAAACAACTATTTCCAATTTTTTACCACTGTGTCAATAACTAGAATTATAGCTATATAAAGCATTTATCTATGTTTTTCCTTTTCGTTTCTTGTTGTTGTCTATTTGCTTAGCAAGGGTACTAGGTTAATAGTTCAAGATCAGTATTTTATTTATTATTAAAGAAGTAGATCCAGTAAAATGTTAGATTTTTGTAATTTATATTTAAAACTTTAAAGGAAACGGTGATACATATAACAGTTCATTTTCATCTTGACAAATATTAGCTTATGATTTGGCTAAAGCTTCTTTTAGATTCTGCGATCGGTATTCCGATTCTCTTTACCGATCACTGCTGTTGACTGCTAAACTTCTAAAACAACGGTTTTTTTGTACCTTGGTTGGTGTCATCTCTCCACAAGTTCTATGGTCGTAACCATGACTTAATTGATCGGTATGGTACATCACTGTCTCAAATACGATCTGACATTTTCGCTGAGTTATAGGTAGTGTTTCCTTTTCCTGGATTTGACTGTTCTCAAGACATGACAATGAGTAACTCGACGGGTGTCCGTATAGAGGCAGGCTTTGCTTACTCGTCCGAAGCACATGAGTGCACCATGGTTTTTATTTGGTACGGGCTACTCTCTTTCTGTGTTTTATGTTTTTGGTTTTTGTGTTGTGTTTGTCTATATCCTGATTTGTAACTGTCCTCTGGATTTTCGCTAATGTTGTTCGCTCGGTTTTCTTTGCTATTTTCTTCTAGTCCGTTGAATAAATCTCAACGGTTAAATAGTCTGCATTTGACTTTTTGCTTTATAAATATATAGGAAATATATAACTAAAATACAACAAGTAATGAGTTTTATTCGTTTGAAACACAAAAATGCAATGCATTCTCATTAAATCATATTGGGTGAGCAAAAGTATTGATTGTTCACATAAACGAACATATATGTATTGTCGCCTGTATTTTCGTTTCGTTTCGTTTTCTCCACATATAACATAAAGCTGCTAAGTGAGTGGTCAGGTGGCTTACACGGCATACTCTTTTCGGAGGGGCTGTCAGGTCTTAATACGAAAAGTCTACCACTGACCATAAAGAAGGACTTTTTAGAGGAGAGTGATGCATAGACTTCCAAAAAGTGGTCTTTTTTTCCCACAAACGCCTATGTGTCCCGTCCTTACGCAATAGTCCGTATTTTGCCAGCGGTAGTCTAAACGTTCCATCCATACATTGATACTTTATTTTATTGCTTTCTGATATGAGTAATGCTGAAAGACCGAATGTAGTACGTTAAACAACCAAGCAATTAATTACTTAAACACACTTCTAATATTGAGATTAACTTATGAAAACCAGAGAACTTAGTTAATTTCATTTAATTCTATTATCAGCAAGACGTCAATAATGTATCAATGCAATCTGGAAAAGTCATCGACTCGTAAATAATAATAACAACACTCATTCCTTTTACGTTGCACAGTAATATCAAAACGTCTTTATGTCATTTATACTATTTTCAGGTCCAGTTATAAAAGACTGCTCTGATCTAAACAGCACAGAACATAAAAGTGGCGTATATCTTATACACCTGAGATGCTTAGAAAGTTTTATGGTTTATTGCGATATGGACACGGACGGTGGTGGCTGGACAGTAAGTATTAATGACCCATAGAAAGTGTTATGCTACAATCCATAACGGATTGAGTTATCAACGAATTGCAGCGAATTTAGACTGACAGACGTAGAAAGCATTATATCTAAGATTCATCTGCGTTCATTTGAGATCAAATAGTACTAATAACAGTTGACGTAGTTATTCCTTTAAGAAACTTGCGCCATCGAAGACTTTGCCGTATTTATACGGATCTTAGTTGTGGTGTTGAAATGCAAATTTTAAAAAAAAACGTAATTTTAATTCAGATTTATCTGTTTGGTAAATATGTTTTAGTTTAACTTATTTAGTTTGTGTGTCATTGTTTTGTGTTATGCATGTTGGTTTAAATCCATAGCTGTGGTGGTCACTTTTCTAATGAGTTTCGTCTCTTGTTGTTAGCTTGTTTTCCATGGTATTTATTTGTAAACACATCAACTACAGATAATACCGATATCAAAAACGTTTGCTTGAAGTATATATGTAATTTGTTTTATTAAAATTATTATGTTTCAAATAATTGTTTAGAAATTGTGAAAGCTTGAAGTCAATCTTAGTAAAGAAACAATTACGAGTCTCTATAGATTGTGATATTCGTGCGTCTTTTGCTCATGTCTAAAATTAAAAAAAAATATTTAAAAAAAAACAGTAGCATTTACACAGTTATAAGAAATATATAAAAAACAGAATTTTCGACAAATGAGGTATTTATATATTAGGTGTTCCAAAAAAGATATAATGGAGAGACAAATTTTTCCAGAGGATGGATCGACTACCGAGAGGGATTTGGCGACCCTCAATCAGAGTTTTGGTTAGGTAAAATTAAATGTTCATTTGTAATACATGTGTGTTTCATTGTACTGTATGATAAAATGTGACTAGCACACCTTATGTTTTTTCTTCCAGAAATTAGTAAACGTTAAATATATCGTAGACAATAAAACTATGTTATAAAATAAGATAAGTCTGTTTTATCATATACTTATTGTAAATAACTTATATTTTTCCTGTATGATAAAAGAAATAAATGCGCAAACATTTGATATTTTAACGTAAGTGTTATCACATACCTTTCCGTAGATAATCGCAATTTTAACGAATTGTTTACACATATGACGTCTAACGATATTAAAATAGACGACATGATTGACAAGATGCATCGGAGATGGACATTTAATACTTTGGATTATTATGAGTCAATGAAAACTTACAAACAAAAAGAAACAAGAGTGATCTGAAAATATTATCTAAAAGACTTGAAACTAATTCGGAGTACAGGAATAGCGGTACCAGAACATGATAAGATTTTTATATCCAAGTCTTTTTCATTTTCCCCTGCTAAATCATATGATAAAAATACCATTACATCACAGTTTTGATGTCATATGCATTATTAGCCCTCGGTTGATATAAGCCCTCAAGCCTGCGGCTCTTGGGCCATAATCAAACCTTGGGCTAATAATACCTATGATATTAAAAATGTCATGTAATAATCTGATATTGTCAAATTCGCAAATGACTGTATATTCTGCAATATCACATAATTGACTATATGATATTAAAAAACTTATATCAAAAATAGACTCATCTGTTTAGTCGGTCGTTATCACTTTTAACTTTTAACGCATTCTATTTCGTTGCGTTTGCGTATCAGTGACGTTGCAAAATGTATCCTATCTGACTTCATAATTGGATGCACGTCTTTAGAAATAATGAGAACGGACGATACAGCGATTTCACAACTCGTGGGAGTTAAACCTCATTTTAAATAAACTTTCATTATGTAATTTTAATGTAATAAGTTCTATAGATGCTTGCTTCTAATAACATTGAAATTACATACCTCGAGTTGATATAAGGTGATTGTCAAATCTGATTCATTCTCTTTATTAGATCTACTTATTACATTAAGATGATATTCATGTATTTGTAATTCTCATTGCAGTACTCCACTATTTGATTTTGCAATTTATTTTTGTTGTCTTTTTCGATATAACACTGGTTTCATGACCATCAGATGTTGACAACAAATTATGACAATTAGTAATTGTTGTTATTTATATAAACGACGAACGTTTTTTTCCTCATTAATCATAAACAATTATGCATTTGTTACCTAATTGCAAATATTGTATTCGAAATCGATCAGTTTAATGCATATGTCAATTGCTGTCATTAATTTTAAGTGTTAGTAGTTTATTTAAACTGGTTTTACTACGTTTACTTTGCTATGTTGATGATTGAAAGTTTCATATCTTGCATGTGATGTTAAATAAACAGTATTCATAAAATAATAATTTTGTGAAATGCCATTTAAGAGACCAATATGTTATACTTATTTTTACAGTTGAAACAGACCAATAATATGGACAACCATATTTGTTGTCGGATATGGACATGATTTTCTGGTTTGAAATTTTGGTCACACGACCAGGGTTGTTGCATGCGCATTTAATAACAAATAATAAAATCATTAAAAAGTCTATATTTTAGGTAATTCCAAACTAGCGTTGATGACATCACAGGAACAATATGAATTGAGAATTGATCTGGAAGACTTTCAAGCTGCAACAGCATATGCTAAATATTCTGTTTTTGTTATCGGGAATGAATCAACTAATTACACACTTACGATAAATGGATACAATGGGACCGCTGGTAAGTGCCTTTTATGATAATAGTGGATCTGTTGGTAATTGCTGCCGAGTATTTAGCGAGACTGCCGTTTAGAGTCGCTAGGAAGACAATGTGTCTTTTGGTAAGTTTCGTTCCGGCTGCAAATAAGTTTCTGGCATTTGTCATTCTGGATTCAAATGGGTTACAGGGAAGGGTCATTCGGGATACTGTTGCAAGCAAAAATAACCTTTACATTAGAGGTATTGGGGCTGCTGGTAAGGTTTGTTCTGGATACAGCGACTATTAATAACAGCTGTTCTGGATACAATGGTACCATTACGTAAAAGTTATTATGAAGTTTTTATTTATCCTAAAAAATCGAAACTAAAGCGGTAAAAACAGTAAAGGTAAAATTTTATAAATAGGATAATTAGTGCATTATCTATGTTCAATCTTTAAAAAAAACGTTCAGTCAGGTAAAAGTCATTTTAGGTGGAAAAACTGTCACAATCAGGTTATTATTTACCCCAAGCAAATTTTGCGGACTTGTATTTTGTTGATATTGATATTATTAATCAATGTATGGTACGACAGTCACACGACAAATATACGGTTAACGAAATGTCTAAATAATATTACAATACACAATACTAGCGCAGTCGTTTTTTTATCGTTTGCAATATCGGGTTGCGTTTCGATGCTCTGAGGTACTTCCAAGAGTGTGTTTATTTTACTAAAATCGTCAGATGATAGTTATTTACTAAATAATTGTCTGTTATATGTGGATCTCTCACTCGTAAATTGTATGGGTGGATTCATTAATTCCTCAATCGCTATGGCTATATGTAAATGATAGTGAGGGATATTTTTGGTAAACGAAAGTGTCACGATTGAAGCATCTATGCTATTTATTCTGAAACACACAATGTTTATGGTCATACCGATTAGTAATATTCATTCATTTGAAATTTTGTAAATTATAATGTAGTGTTGTGTTGCCCGTTATGTGTGTGTAATTTTACCATTGTATTTTATACTTTAATCAGGTCTTGGTAATGCTATTAATTTTTGCTATATTCAAGTAAAATAAGGTAGAACAAAATTGTTTGTATTTTAAAGAATAGGCCATACATGTTTTACGTATACAAGACTCGTTTGTGTTTCATTATGAGACGTTGAATCGAGGAAGTTTTTTTATTTCATATGTGTATTCCATTGCTACTTCATAGTAAACGCAAAAAGGAATAATTATGTATGTGGTATTTGCGAAGTAGATTTATTCGACCAATTGAAAGAATGATATAAATTGATAAATCATTTTCAGAACTGTAGTTAACAAAATTTTTTTTTCTTTTCCAGAATTTCTGTTATTATTTTTCGAAATATTGTAAATAACTCAATATTGTATTTTAGTATGAATGTTGTCCCATGAACAATTAACCGATATGACATTGTTAAGTATTTTAAAAAAAACTATTCCTACTTATTTGTTTAGGCGACAGTTTGAAGTATCATAACAATATGGCCTTCTCTACACAAGAGAGAGACAACGACAAATGCTCATGTAATTGTGCTGTCAAATATAAGAGTTCTTGGTGGTATAGATCGTGTTTAAATGCTCATCTAAACGGCCTTTATGGAGACATCTCTACAGACAGTGGAATACGTTGGTTGACCTTTAGAACATCAAACTCAATGAAGAAAGCTTCTATGATGATACGAAGAAAAGGAACATGAGTACATTGATAGATTAATGAATATTTTTTTAAATAAAACATATAACAATTTAGGCTTAGATGAATGCTGTTCTATGTCGGAAATTATTTCTTAGTGACAATTTTTTATTTATAAAAACGCTTATTGTTTTCTTGGACGATAGGGTTAAGATGTTAGTTACATACAAAATTCTCTATTATGTGACAGCCTTAAACAAAATGTTATTGTGATTTTATATTAATATATGCTTACTTTAACAGAATATGTTTGTGTCGTGTACGTCTCCATATTTTAAAGTATTTGTAATAATGTTAAAGCAAAGCGCATTATTCAAAGTAAATGTAGTTCTCATGTATTTGCGTAATATACTCAAATTTGCTTTTTAGACAGCAAGTACATATTAATACTTCATTCAGTTAAAAAATTACTTTACAGATGAATACCTTTCACTCATCAAATTACATTGTAGCTCCTTATAAATAATTTAGAATTTATGGAAAACCATTACTAAACAATAATACGGATTTCATAAAAAGTCCAAACCCTAAAACAGCAAACCAAACGGAAACGCTTCTAAACATTTAAATATCATTCTCTACCTCTGTTGTAAATTCCCTTGAGCAAAAATCTTATTTGTTTGTTTGACCATAAATTTATATAGATATCGGTATGAAAAATGTTTAGAAATTGATGAATTTTTTATTCAGATACTGATGTTAATCCAGTGAAAAGGAAAAGGAAGGAGTATTTTAATTGCTGATGGGAATATTCTTAAAAATAACAACAATACAAAAACATTTCATTCATTTTTAGTGTATTACAAACAGTAAATGTGTTTATAACGCAACATTGTCTCAATCACAATAGAAATTGTAATGATAAAGCAATGTTCTTTGAAAATCTATCGTCATTATTGGTGTTAACACTCGTCATATAGCAGTTTCTCAGGTCAGTGTACCGCCACTATAGATTGTCTCGAGGTTTTATTAATTTCGTGGTTTCTTCCTACCAATGAAGACCTCGAAACCTGGTTCCCCACGAATAAACATGAAACCACCGTATTGTAAATGAAAATGCATATTGTCGTTAGTATTTATCAAACTTACTTTTTTACTTTTGTAATATTCTCATGTACTCTGTTTTACAATCAAAATAGATTCTAGAAATTAGATTTAGAATAAAAGAATAGAAAATTATCATTATCGTATTCCACACAAATATCAAAAGACAAAAGTAAGGTTAAAAAAGCATACGAAGAGAAACAACAATCAATGAAAACCAACGCATTATACAAACAATCATTAACACAAGCTTTATTTATTTTATTTATCGTGGTAGTATGCTTACACAAACATAAAATGTTCTAACAAATACCGGTAATTATTCATTGGATAGTTTAAACCTGTTTTATGCAATATGGATTTTTGTAAATAATTACTAGACATTATTTCTAGGCAGAAGCTTACCAAACTTAACTACACCCAAACAAAAATGACATATCCAAGATTGCTTCTTTTTCAATAATTTTCAATTTTGACACTGCTTGATTTGATGACTGTTGTCGATGTTCTTCTTTTTTGCAAAATGCATACAAAACATACACGGAACAAGTGAATAAACCTGAGCGATTTTCGTTAAATAGCTCTTGAAATTCCTTTTTAATAACCCCATTTTCTTTATCATTTACCTCTTCATAGAAACAAAATTCTGCATTTAAAGATATGTTATTTTGTACAGATACAAATCCTACTGTACACATTAAATAACACTAATGTAGAACTATGTGGTTTTATCTCTGAACCTTATCCCGTATTCAATTAATGTCAGTGGAACGCTACAGATGCACGTGTCTGTTAACAACAATTTGAGTTGGAAATAGACCATTTTTTTCTATTGCGGCTTTTTGAATCGTTAGAAAGAGAAAAGGTCAGAATAACTTCTCGTTTATATCTTGTGGAAATTTATGATGAACACGTTAACAATCAAGGAGCAATAATAGTGTCTTCCTGTAAAATATCACCCTAGTAATTTTAAATCTCCTTTTATTATTGTTATCGCTAAATTATTTTGCTTATCTTTAGTCGTGAAACAAATTATAATACATATAGGAAATACATTTAAATCAATTATGTGGAATATTAGCTAACTAGCATGTTTGTTTTATAATATTAAACATTAATCAAGTTAGTTTACATAAATGCTAGACAAACCAAGGTTAACAAAGCAATTCTTAACACATTTATCTCAAAATCAGATGCCATAGACACGACATGTTCTGTTTACTTTCAATTTATATTATATATGTTATTTACAATTTTCGAGTCATCGATCATAATCCCAGGATAAATGGATTGGTTCTTAAGCCTAGAACCACAGTTCTATTAATACAAGAAGATATAAAAACATGTATTGTGTCAGATAGCTCGAAATAATACATGATGAGAACGATTGCTTGTATGTTTGATTAATGTTCATCAAGCAATGGTTTTGCTGTATTTAGGACGAGAGCAAGTTAATAGTGTGTCATATTATGATGTCTATAGGTCAAATCTGTGTGCTGCTCCATACTACGTAAACTGAGATATACATGTGCCTTATCTGGAAGGAACACCAACCGTAAGCGAGTGTAATGTCAAGTGCACCTCTTTTTACAGCGTTTTATTAACAGAATCTAATCATGTGTTCTTCTCCAAACCAGAACTTAACCAGTATCGTTCTGGCTAAGTCTTTTCGTAAACCTAAAACTAATATCAATGTTCTCCCCAATAAATATATAAACAATAAACATATAATATCTTATTTGATATATTTACGCTTTTTAGTTTGTCATATATGCAATCGTCATGAAAATCGTCGATTTATATGCACACACACAAAGACATGATTATTATTAAATTTCATCTTGGGTTGATTTTACATAAATAGACGACCAGCGATCACTATTGCTTTTTTCAAGACGAGTGTAAGTCAACAAACATGACATTAACTGGTGAAATGGTATGGATCAGGGCAAACCTGACTGCCATATATAGAACAATACATACGGTTAGGTAAGAGGATAATATGGCCTTTTTTAACAACTACAATGTCTCTTTTGTCAAACTTAAGAGCATTGTTGTTGCAATAAAAGGAGGTTTTATTACTGCAATAAGCTTGGCACTTCGCAGTTTAATGTATACCAGCATTTGTATTGTTTCAGTCATAAATTCCAAATGAAGAATATTTACACAATGTACTATATAACATTCGCATTTATCAATTGTCCTACTTGCTTTTCTATTTTAAATTCAATAAGGTCGATACACTGAATTAGGCTTTATCAATATAAAATGACGTATAAACGATAAGACAAGTAACGTGAAACCATACATATGAGATAACGCTTAATCTGGGTTTAATGACATTTAAAGGAATTTTTGTGTACGCGATATTCATATGAATGTCCTGATTAATTGTGCAAGCGATATTACAAGCAATGTGAACTCACAGACACGAGCAAATGCCCACTCTGGGTTTCATGATATTTAAGAGGATTTTCTAAGTTAAACGTGCTCTTTCTATGTTCTTTTTACATGATACAATATTTAGAAACAAAAGAAATTGAGTTATAATTCTTCTTTTCATACTATGAAACAAATAATTGAACGAATTAGAGGTCGAGAGATTTGTTCATCACAAAAGCAATTCCTGTTTCACATTGTACCTGCTCATGAATTGTAATCGATTAAAGAAACAAACATGCACTTCATATAGAAACTAGAAACAAAACGAAGACAAATATGATTGATGTAGAAAATATGGAAAGTTGGATCTGCCTAAGTAATTACCCGCCTAATTTTTGATATATGTACATAAAATCATTTATTTAAATAGAACGGATAAATTCTACATTGCAATCGTCAAATTTGCCTACTTCAGCAATACAATTTCATTCGCTCAGCATTTTAAGCAAATGAGACGCTACTCCAAAAATGGTTAAGAATAATTCGACTTGATCGATCTATTGAGCCATTACTTTGTTTCAAATGGGTTTATAAACAATGTAATGAATTAGGAAAAATATTGGCGAGACCGTTTATATATGTGCATCTACACTGAATTATCTGCTACACACTTCACTCAGAAAAATAATTTTTATTTGAAAAAAAAAGATTAATGCCGCTGATATTTCAAACCGATATTCCACTATCCCAATAGATGAACTTTTGACATGAATTCGGTTTGTCTTCGTTTGCGGCAATTACAATATTTTCTACTAAAACGTACCTACTTACCCCAACAATCGGTATTACCCTGCCCACACAAGCACATGATTCCTAATTCATAAGTAACGAGTTCTTAAAGTGCCAGATACGAACCACTCATGGTGGTTGTGATACTGGTAAAATAAGATTATTTGATGTGAATATGATTTACCTACAGCTGAGAATCATATAACCGTTCGAAGGGGAGATGACGAAAGCACAGGGAAATGGGTTAAAGACGGACTCACAACAAAGATAAGAATAACAGAACAGAATAAGAAAAGTTACTGGACAAAGGTTGTCAAATCACAGTAATAAAAACCATTTATCGGTTTCGGCAAAACGAATAGTTTGCAATGATGCAATAGGATATCTGTAAACCCGCTGTTAAAGTTAAAATAGAAAAAGAGCATTACAAGAAGTACGTAAGGGTGAAAGCAACAAAGAGAGACGCCAGCGCGAAGCATAACATAATGTGTGGTAAGAATTGTGCAAATTTGTTCTAGGAAACCTTAACACATTTACACCTATCGGCGAATTAGGCCGACTTTTACTGCCGTTATCATCGGAAGTTAGTTTTGTGAGTTGTCGGATTAACGGCAGAAATCACCCCTATTGCTCGTAATGTAGCAAAAAAATATAACTGCGGTCTATTTATACAAAATTCAAACATAGTATTCATCTTCATTTTGTTATCAAGGCTTCAGACATTGCGAACTTACAGTAAACTATCTTTATTGAAGACATTTCTTGTTTTCGTCTTTAAAGATGCACGTGGAAAATTCTATCATTTTTCCGTATATCGATAATATGGGCCTAATTTTATTATAACCTTGCTAATTTGCAAACCATAACAAATATTCGGTAGTAAGAATCCAGTATTTTACATGAACCCCCCAAGATGCAACATGCCATTCTGTTTCGGTTTTCTCAGTGATTTTCAATGTAGTTAACGTAGTAAAAAGAGACGCGAATCACAATAATACACAACATACAGCGGGTTATTAAAAACGGCAATAACTATCATCACGTATCCATAATGATCGATTTAAAAAAAAACCGATAATCAAAATGGTGACACTGTCGAAAGATATCAAGATTGACCACGTCGGAATATAAATGCAACCTCTTTTGGACATCAAATTAGCGGGAATGATTCACTCCCGCTCAGCTTCATTACGAGTAATGGGACTCAATTCGTGCCCTTGCCATAAAAAAGAATAAGAATCGAAAAAAGCAAGGGTACGATTATTCTTTCTATCATCTAATCAACCCAATTATAATATACCGCACTCTCAACGAGAAAAAGAAAAAAAGTGAAATGTTTCTTAAGTTGAGGTTGTGAAGACAAATCTATATGACGGATGTGATCACTTATTTTATGCCCTTCTATATTACACACTTACCAAGACTACAACAAGTTATAATTGGATAAACTGATGACCAAGTTATTTCTGATGAAGACGATCTAAGTCAGCTTTGTACACTACTAATACGAGGGAAGGAAAAAGACCTATTATTTGTATCAAAATGCTTGTTGTATATAGCTACAAATCGACATGTTGGACTTTAGTTAAAACAAATGACGTATAAAAGTTCTAATAGGGAGGCCCTGTCCTAAACATGTAATTATTTGCCATTTGCATCTGGGATAAAAAAAAACATAGCTGGTTCTAAAGACCCAAAACACTTTATGTCTTTCAATAGAAATGTCGATGATCTGTAATGCTCTTAATTGCCTTATTTTTATGGAAAGAACCAACTAAATATGCCTCTTTGAAACAAATTTGCTGCTTTATCTGTAGTAATGTGATGCAAACGACAAGACAGTTCACCCCAAAGTATGCTAAATATATGATCGGCTTCATGTTATCTACACATTTCTATTCCCTACAGCACGACTTTGACAGAAATAGTTCAGTCTGTCAATGGGACTCCATAGATAACCGAACAAATGGGAAGACGTTAGAACACTCCACACTGTACATAAAAGTACAATTACATGTATATCATTTACACATCAAATGTCTACGAATAATTTTGTTACATTTAAAAGCATAACTGCAAACGCCAACTGTTCTTTCCATGTTCTTAGAACTACTGTAACATCCGTGTATATTGCATTCACATTGTAGATCATTATTTTCATTAGATCAAATGCGTATTTAACTATTGAGAATTGACAACATAGACAATCAATTTATTTCAAAACCCATAACTGTTAAAAGAGTACATTATAAACCTGCCTTGCAATATGGAAAGTATCCAATGAAGAAGAACCTGATATAGTATTGGATAATGATTGCGGTTTTTGCTTGTTCCACGTGGTATCGTGCTTTATCAAGTTAACCCTAACTGACATGAAATCTCTGTGCCAAGTCAAGACCATGCTGTAGTTAATATATTTTTGGTTTGTGGTTCTGACGTTTGCCGCTTTCTCGAACTTTGATTTGTGGTTTGTCTTTAGTGACAGTTTCATAAGTGTACGGTATAAGTACAGTAACTGTCTACTGAATTGAAAAATGAGTTACATAACTCCGGTTGACATCATGTAATTTAACTCTCACTTATCAACTAATGAAAAATGCAAATGTATTTAAAATTGTTTTAATTTACACAGCAAACACAAAATTGAAAATATGAAAAACGAAAAAAATGAAACATTAATATATATATATATTATAATTTTCTAAAACGGCTAAAATCTTCATTTAAACATATTTAATAAACATTAATCTTATATATCTATAAAATAAAATGCAGGAATTACGACGACTTGTAAATAAGGAGATTAGGGCATTATCTTGGCTATACATTATACTTAGCTACGTCAAACATATAAGTTAATTCATTGTGTTCATTATTATAATAATTATGCCTTTTTTAAGACACTGCACACCTTTTACTAATGTACATTGTACATGAAATAAAGAGAGTATAATGTAATTATCTGACACCTCCTACAGGTGAGATAGATGTTGTGATTCCATTTTTAAATCAACAAAAGGCTTCCAATTAGAACTTGTAGAATGAAAGGACCCAAAATGGACCGATTATCAAAGATACTGCAAACTAACAAGGCGAGGGCAGGAAATGGATACAGTAGTTCTGTAACGACTAACGACTGTTGTCAAACACGTATAGCGCTATTAACGGCCGTGTAATAAGCTCATCTGTATATTTTTTTTAAATAAAAATCTCTACTTTAAAAATTGTAAACTACCCAGAAGCGCGGGTGAATAGTTATATAAACCGTTATAATGAATACATTTGGCACGAGGCTGAAGTAATTAAAATTAGCATTTAAAAAAAAATATTACAATCGGAAGCCATTACACTTCATATACCCTTTTAGGGTAGTGAAAAATCCATATGTAATGTATGTGCGCTAGTACTTTAAAATACATTTTGCTGACCATGGAATGCTAAAGTTATTTCGGTTGCTTGACTTATTTTCAGCAATAATTGAGTTTATTGTTGCTTTGATTTATTTAATCCGACTTTTCACAAAATTATGACAAACAATAATAAATTACTGTTAAATTGAAAGGGTTTGCTACATACTACATACTAGTAGCCTTCTTCAAAAAAACATTAAGTTCAGTAAACTAAGACAACACTGCATGTGCTGCTTTATCAATAGTAATGACCAGAAAAGTAACACGAACCTAGAAATTGACAACAAAGTATGCTAAACATATGATCGGCTTCACGTTATCTACACATGTCTATTTTCTACAGCACGACTCTGACAGAAATAGTTCATACTTTTAATGGGAAACCATAGATAAGAAAACAAATGTGAAGAAGTAAGAACACACCACACTGTATATAAATGTACAGTTATATCATTTACACATCAAATTAATTTAAATCTAACAATGAAGGTGACCGTTTGTGTTCTTGTTCTGTGCTTAATAGGTAAGTCTATAATGAAAGTTTTGTTTTTAGTTAAACAACAGGAAAAGCATTAGTAGTTAATTGTTCTTTATATTTAAAAGAATACTATTGTTACATTCAATTGCATGCTTGCTTCACGCAAACTTCTTTTCCCTTACATGTTTTCAGGAGTACAAAAACGGACATCTTTGTATAATGAACGAAAGTTACGGATCATTATTTTTCATTAGATCTATACGCATGTGCATGCATACAATATGATAAGCGTAAGTAAACCATTATACCTAACACATGCAATTACGAATCTGTTTGAACATGGCCTTAGTGTCATAAAACTTCTCAAATTGAGATTTTCCTCAAATCCCTGAGTTTTTCCTCAAATTTGAATCTGATTGGTCAATGTTTGAGTTGAAGATGATTTGAGGAAATCCTCAAATTTGAGATGTTTTATGAAACCGGGCCATGCTAACGATTTAACCAGCCTCACTAATAATTTCTTTGACACATATAATTTTATCTTTAATTGATAATGTTAACCTTATTGACAGATTGAAGTAAAAATCACCGATATATTTTGTCAATTGACAATAAAAGAACTTATTTTAGACATCTGGGCCCGGTTTCATAAAACATCTCAAATTTGAAGATTTCCTCAACTTGTCCTCAACTTAAAAATTGACCAATCAGATTGCTTGAAAATTCATATTTTAGGAAAAATTCAGATATTTGAGGAAAATCTCAATTTGAGAAGTTTTATGAAACCCAAGCCTGATAGTCTCCGATGGTTAAACTAGCCCTTGTTCAAGATTTTTCTATTCGCAAGACGCAGGTGGATTTGGTTTAATATTTTGCAAATTTAATGATAAAAGCGTAACATCTTAGTTCTTTGGAATTTACTGAACGAATTCTTGGCGTACTAAATATATTATTTTGATATAATTTGATACAACGATTCAATACAAGTGTGATGTGACTTTGTAGGTGTGGTAAGAAGCGAAACATGTGTAAGTGGAGGCACCGGACAATGCTTACACACTATTTGTGATGCAACTAATCACGTGTCGTGTATTGATAGCAAGTGTACATGCACCGAAAACGATCCTCATGATACACGTATGTTAGAACTATCTGTAGCATACAAATATTAGTTTATTATGATTGACAGTATATTTGACACCTGAGTGAGGCTACTGGACATAAAAGCGGATGTAAAAGCCCTTTACATGCATCAATAGATAAATCTCTCTGGCAAGATTTTGAAACAACATATTTTTAATTATAAACAAGTTTTTTGCAATATTATAGTATTTCCAACTTTTATTCGTTTTATTAATTATAGCAAATGTTTGTTTTCGTGATTAAAAAAGCTGCATGGAAACATTTTTGTTTATAAAGAATTTCTGCAATTCTAACTCCATCTTTAGTATACGAACACTATGCGTTTCTGAGTTCTATTGAACAAAATTACAAAAATTTCTATATAACGCGCAAGTTCAGAGGGATATTCGTCCATAGATAAAAATAACCTTGATACTTTACATATTAAACATATTATTGCCCTGACCTGACTATATAGGACATGTACAGCTACGTTTTATTCTTTCAGGATGTCTGAATAAGGACATATGTCTTACTCTAACTTCATGGAATTGTCCTGCTGATAGTCGTCACTGCGTTGATGGCGTATGTCGTTGTAAAAGGGCTTGGTAAATGTCTTTTGTAAAATTAATTGTCTTTGGCAATACTGGGGAACAGAGTTAACATTTTTTGTTACATTACTCGTCTAGAGCGTTTACTAATGGATCTATAATCGATTAATTAATCAATTAATTAACATAAATAACACGATACGTATTATGTGCCTGCATCTTAGTAAGCCGTCCATCGAGTTACTCATCATCTTTTTTCAAGAAGACGTCGTCGTTTGTAGGAAAATAACATCGTAGCCATTATATTGGAGAAAATAAATATATATCTTTAATTTTCTATAAATAACACATAGGTTGATGTAAACAGGCATAGAACTTATGAATGTATGACATCAATCAATTTTCGATATGCTTCAGAAGCTTTATATAAAATATTGTATTTATTGCATAAATAACAAAAATTATTAGGCCTTTTGACATGCATCATTCTTTACATCGTGACTTTATATTTTTGTTTGTTTTCAGAGTGGTTTAACACAGTGATGGTTTTGCACAGTTAAAATTATGAAATTAAAATAAACCAAAGAAACATATATTTTAAAACGTGTGTTGTTGTTCGTTATTCCCCAATGTGTCCGTCGTTTAAACCTGATTTAAGGAAATATGTTTCAAAGTTTCATGAAAACAATTTTTATAATACACACGACAAATATATTTTCTGCAGTTGATAAAAGAGTAAATATTAAGTGACAATTGCTGTTTATTTTAACACTTTCATTTTTTCTTTAAACACCAAAAGTGTTTTCAGTTGCTGAGTTGTTAGAACAGTTTATGATTTACTATTAATGGGCCCTATAAATCCCACGAAAATTTAAATATCAAACTTCCCTGGTAACTACATATGGTGTACTTCCTACACACTAAGTTTTGTTGAATTCCGTTCTACATATTCATTCTTGTTTCTTGATTTGTAAAATCAAGATGTAATTGTGAACTGAATTAATTTAATAAAATAACAAATAAAGCTTATAACTTTTACTGTTTAAAAAAACAACCACGTTGAACACAGTCATTCTTTGACAAATATGTGGATGGTTAAAACCCCAAATAACAATAATAACATGTGGCTACGTTTATATAAGAACTATTCTGATTGGTAGACGATTACGTCGCACGTTATCTGATTGGTTATAACTATATTGAATTTCGAATTTCGAATCTCAAATTTTGAATTTCGAATCTCGAATCTTGAGTTTCGAATATCGAATCTCTAATTTTGAATTTCGAATTTCGAATCTTAAATTTCGACTTTCGAATCTCGAATCTCGAATTTCGAATATCGAATGAGCCTTCTGGGCTTTCGTACAAACCATCAATTTGTTATAAAATACGATGTAACATAGTGAAATTAAGTAGTAGTTATCAAACAAATATGTTTTGCATCGATACTTATTACAGTGATTATTCATCAAACACTTTGTGATAATTGCCTATATTACTAAACTATTAAGAGCAATACCGTGCATAACGCCTTTGATTACACGTTTTTATCAGTTAAGTCGTTACTGGATCTCTGAATTCTGTGATAAAGGCACTTTGTTTTGAATTTGAGCCAGATGATGTTTTTTAATTATCGACTGATGCAAAGAAAGATCTTAGTGATATATGTAACATGTTTTCATAATTAAGTACATTTTATTATCCATTAGAGTTAATAGTAAGTTCAACATAATTTGTATTTTGCAAGATAAAAAGATGAATAACTAACTGTCTGAAAGCTCTGATTGAGATTTCGATAAATTCGCTTACCTATTCTGACCTTTGTTGTAAGTAATTTGATACAAGTATTTAGCAACATTATATAGTTCTAAAGTAAATGGGACTGTTATACTAGATATTCAATTACATATACGCCTGCATGTTGTTATGTTTTTTCGAACCAAAAAGTAGATAAAACGGTAAATGAGAAACAAATCAAACATAAACTTAAACATCGTTATACGTCGTAATACGTAGAATGCATTTAATTCTCTTTATTTTAATAATGCAAGCACGCGGACAGAGAATAGACAAAATTAGTGCAGGTTAGTTAAATTTCTAGGAACAAAGCGCTAGTTGATTGATCAAAATCAAGACATTTAACTTATCAGCAACATTAAGAGGCCAGTAAATTTTTGTTTAATTTATCTTGATTCCTAAATCCAATCTTAAATCTTAATTTACCCAGATCACATAATTCAGCAAGTCTACTGATACCAAAAGAGTATTTCGTCGAAGATTAAGCAATTGGTAATTTGCATTGGTAGTCAAAGTACTAGCCAGGTTTTCCGCGTATGAAACACTTTATACGACACTAAAGTTTTACTTTGTTAACAAAATCTGGTTCCTACAGATTAAGCAGTTAAAATAGATTTCTTACATTGTCTAATTCACGTAAACATTATAATTAATGTAGAAAAAAACAAATTATATGCATCATTTTTTTACGCAATCAAATGATAAATGCAAATGAAAGATATGGCAACCATCAACCAAATTGGTGCAAACTTGAAGTCGCTAGTTCCGAGCCGAGACGGATGCAGGTACTTTATATTTATGTTAATCACATTTATAGCCGAATTTTGAAAACAATTATTTACAGTGCACATGTAAGGTTTTGTGCCCTAAAATACACCACATGTTATTAGATGATACGTTATACTACTGTTTCGGTACGATTTAATTATAATTAAAAAGTAGATAGTTTTATAGTATGTATTTATCTATTGGGCTAATCAGGAATACAGCAATTATATTATTGAGCGACAAAGAGCTTGCCTAAATAATTCACTCTCTCACCGTTATATTCTACACTTTACCAGTAACAATCAAAACTGTGTACCCTATGTCCCATCCCGAATTTGTATTGTTTGTTAACTTGTTCTCGTCCTGAATATACATAAAATACTGCTAGCTGGACGTAAAGCAAACATACAATCAATCAATCGACCAATCAGTCAACCAATTAATTTACGTTACGGTTACTTTCTTCTCCTTTGTAGTGGCATACTCCCGTCCTTCCACATATTCTTCTTTAGCATAAATCTGGTTCTACAGCAAAAGTTAGTGTAACCATAGGGACGAACTTTATTCCAAAACTCGCCGAATTTGTGCGTTTTTTATTGAATGCATTTTTCTTAGTCTGTATTGACGACCTGAAGGCCTTTAGTGAATAATTTGCAGGCTCCAGTTGTACATATGCATATCAAAGTTGAGGACCATGTCAATTAAACATTCATTCGAAAAAAAGAAAATTTTGAAAAAAGAAATATTAGATTTAAAAAATGACATGTCGAAAGACTATTTACACACTTCAAACATCACCAGACATATCTATGACATAGATTTTACCGATTAAAACAAGAACTAAAAGCGATATTTACAGCTCTACAAAGCAAGCAAAAACGGATGAACTGAAGAACAAACCTTACAGTAGAAGGAAAAATAGAAAATATACATAAATTAAAGAAACGAACAATAGAAATTTGAACTAAAACGTTTAAGTCGTCTTAAATCGTTTATACTAGTTTGAAACTTTTTGGAATTATGAACCACATATTAAATAACAGATGTTAAGAAACTTTCCTAAATGTTGACTTTTAATTCGATTATTTTAGTCATTTCGAAACAGTAAATTGTTTCTTTATGTCATTGACGAACACTTATATATAATTTGTACTTTCAATTTATAAAAAAAACTTAATGTGTCATTATTGGATACAAATGTATATTGTTCATGCTAAAAATTTCCTTAATTAATATGGAGCAGTCATTGCCGAAATCCGAGCACAGATAATATAGTCGTTTAATAATGTTTTTGCACACGATTTCTTGTTTTACTTTGTTCTTTAATTTTCCTAGTATCTTAATACATAATTTCACTATCATGTACATGTATATATAATTATTCAAGTAGTGTTAACAAAACGTAACTAAGCCAGATAGATGTACAGAATTCATAAAGTTATAAAAGAATTTTGGTAAGATGCATACACATTAATTCTTACAACTAAGCATACAAATTTGTTTTAAATGCAACAAATTCTTATGACAGCTTAAATTTTGACACCTCTTTATTTCATTTAAATAAAAGCTTCTATTAGCTTTGAAGTTATAGCATAACAAACTAAACCTCTAGTTTCATGAAACAATATTGTACTTTAAACGTAAACACATGAGGCATACGCAGTCCTTGACCAGCTAACAGTATCCAGATAAAATCGACTTATGCTAGAACGGTAGTAACTTTGAATCTCAGTTAATGAAAAGTCCTACATGGTGTCTTCTTAAACGCCAGAGGGCAACATTACAGCTATATCACGTCAAACATAGCACTATGTGATGTTTTATCTCTAACGGTAACGAAATGGTGTCTCCTGAAACGCCCGAAGGCAACGTTACAGCTATATCACGTCAAACATAGCACTATGTGATGTGTTATCTCTAACGGTAACGATATGATGTCTCCTGAAACGCCAGAAGGCAACGTTTCAGCTATATTAGGTAAAACATAGCACTATGTGATGTATTATCTCTAACGGTAACAAGTTGGTGTATCCTTGAACGCCCGAAGTCAACTTTTTAGCTATATCACGTCAAACATAGCACTATGTGATGTGTTATCTCTAACGGTAACGATATGATGTCTCCTGAAACGCCAGAAGGCAACGTTTCAGCTATATTACGTCAAACATAGCACTATGTGATGTATTATCTCTAACGGTAACAAGTTGGTGTATCCTTGAACGCCCGAAGTCAACTTTTTAGCTATATCACGTCAACTTTAGCACTATGTGATGTGTTATCTCTAACGGTAACGAGATGGTGTCGCCTGAAACGCCAGAGGGAAACGGTAACGAGTTTGATACTGTTATTTTCACATAACATTTCTATATCTAAATTTGTACTGCACTAGTGTAAAAAAATCAGTTTTATCATGGCTGCCAACTATGTGTTGTATATTTGTTGTATTATTTTTCTTTTCTTTACTAGACAAACTTATTGTTTTATTACTCGAGAAAAAAATCTACAAAACATATCTCTAATCAGAATATTTAATCTAACCGTCTTTTATTTCACTAGATTATTGTTCAAACCCAACATGTTAGGCAATGTAAGTAGAAGTTCACAATTGTCACTCCAGTTAGACATTTAACGATCAACGCACTAAACTAATGCTTATTTTTTAAATAGTTATATATTTGACGCAATATTTTGTATTTTATTATCTCTAATTCAAGGAAATGCATCCTAATATAGAGTTAATTAAATTTGCGTGAATTTGCGTGATTTAACATTGTCACATGTTAAGACAGCATTCTAGTAGTACATATTTTGGAAAATATCTATATGTATTTTATTGACGGCGACCTCCACACCCTCCTCCAAGTTAAGCAATAAAAAGTCGAGGTTGAAGTAGATGCAACTGTTCCATTTTACATTACTTTTCCTGAATGAAAACAATTAGGAAATGCGATTTAAAATTTAATTTTTAGAAATAAACATTATTAACTGTTTTTAAACCAATATTTAAGCGTGCATATCACGAAAGGATTCCAATGGTTACGCAAATATTGAAAATGATAATATGAAGCCACGCTTGTAAATATTTAAATCCGTTTACCATTTCGGTTGAACTATTCATTTTGAGTTTTTTTTAGAGTTTCTTAAATTTCAGTAGACTTTACTTCAAAATGGGATCGTTCATTGCATTTAAAGCCTAATAACATACAACTTTAGTTGTGCTACCAAGAAATGCTAATAGAGCTGTGCTATTGATTGTAAAGCATACTTAATATTCAACTTAAAAAAAGTATAGGAACACCTCGTCTTATTTATATGGTAAATACTCTAAATGTTTTAGTAATTGCCGAAACTGCAAAATGGTGACTTTATATACTGTGAAACAGATACATATGTACATAAACGTTTTAAAACACACTCTTATAACAACAAATGTTGTAAATAAGACAGATTACTTATTTGTATTATAATTTTAAATAAAACCAAAAACTGAAAAGAGATACATGTATAATAAAATATGCCAGATGTTTTGCTCTTTGTTCTGTGCTGTGCCGTTTTGTGTATATTTTGATGTCTTTCCTACGCCCATTTCATGATCTCAGTTTGGTGTACTACTATCACAATATACTTTATTGAAGCTTAATGCCCGCTTTAAATATGTTTTTGTCTTTAAGGTTTCAAATATATCGACAAAAATCAATTTTCTTTTTTCTTACAATTAAGGGTTTTAAATGACTCAAATCATATGTTAAAATAATAGAACAAATTTAAGACAAATATTTTGTTGCCAGTTGAATCAAAGTCTTAACGTAATTTTAGAAACCGGTACACCGCGGTATGTGTTTACAAATGTTATGAATATAATTGACTTCTAATCAACATTGCATTAGAAGTAAATTTGATTGATATTGTTCTATATTCCAATGAGCACAATCGTTCTTTATGTATTTGTATAGTATATGTGAGAATTAAACGTCAATAAACTGTTGTTTGTACAAAACAGATAAATTAAAAATATATTTCAATGTTTAGTTAAATGTTCGTCAATACATTGATCTTTCTATAATTTCGATATAATAAAAAACGATTCAAACGCGTTGTTGAACAAATAAAATTAATTTCAATTTATTCTATGCCAACATTACTTTAATTATAAGACATTTACGTATTTTAGAGCTGTCTGAGAAAACACCTGCTATCTTACAGCAAATAACAGTATATCATTTTAAACTAACAAGCTTCTGGTGTGGCTTATACGCCAGCACGTTTTTAAAGCAATCGTGTTACATTTAGAAACAAATGATATGTAGACATCTTTTGCGAAGTTTCTCACAACAGAAAACACTGGTGTGTTTGCAAAACGGTAAATACGTTACTGACGAATTTATCCAGTAGGAAATTGTTTCTTATATTTTCTAAAGATGGAATATTTTATTATCATACTTGTAATTCCTGCAACTCTATTAAAGTCAGTCGAAAACTCCAGAATTCCGTTACTTAATAATCATTTTCGTGCACCGCTTGTAGCAGAGCTCGATATCTCTGATGTAAAGAAGGAACTTAAAGAGTATACTGACAGCAACATTGTTGATCAAGTCAACAAAACATGTCGTGCAAAAACAGAAACAGTTGTTAAGAAAGAAGTATTAGAATTGAAAAATGACATTTTGGAAAACTATTCACAGAGTCTAAACAATACCATGCAAATTTATGACAAAGATTTTACTGCGTTCAAACAAAAACTAACAGATGAATTTACAGTGTATGTTAGGCACTTACAAAAAGAATCCGAAGACCAGATGAGAAACCTTACGACAGAATATGAAGGATGGAAAGTCGACATATTAAAAACGAAGGAAAATATGAAATTGGAGTTGGAAAAATTAAAAATTAACATGACTTATTTGCTTAAAAGAGGTAGGTGGTTTGATGAGCTGAAACAAAATAGATTACACGCACAATTAAAAACACACTTGTTTTTATTTAACTCAATATTAATAAATAAATCTCGATAGGAGACTTTAAACGTAGTGTTAGCAAAGCACATATGATAAAATATTTATATTCCATTGGTGTTTAATTTTCTTTGATTTTCGTTTTACAAACTGAATCATTTGCCATATGTTTTATTATTTTTTAGTTTATTACCAGTGTTAGAAAGCCATCCTGGAACGAATACTGTGAGAGTTGACGTAAATTATAGCCCTCCCGTTCTGAAATGCTTTTTCTGGTCATAGTTTGGAAAGCTATGTCAAGTGACATGATTAGAGAGTGTCACACTCTTTATGCGAAAGAGACCCTGTATAGATTTAGAGAAAGAGTACCTCATTGTACATAGACTAAAATCTATTCATTCAACGCAATACGACATACTTTCTAGTCATAATATTTTCCGGTTTTATGTTCATTAATTTAAAATAAGGGTTTTTTTATGTTTCATCTTGAGTATAGCTACAATATTGCTCATGTCAAGTTAGGAACACAGTCAATTAATCTATGATAAACTAAATCGTACCTTTGGAGCAGGTTGTAAGGGAAATGTTAATTTTTAAATGCTGACATTATGTCTGCACATCTTTTTAAGAATTATAGGATAATTAATTGGGCGGAGTGAATGATCACGAGTGCCGCAAAAGGCATCTGATTAAACGAGTTTATGCGGTATGCGGCACGAGTGATCATATTTTGGATATTCACGATGCCCAATTGATTATCCTATTCATTATATAGATCAAAATTGTTTTCGTAAAATTTTCATGTTTAATCCTAAATTTTGTGAACGGCGGATGAATATCTGTATAGTACAAAACCATTGTGACGTTTTGGCGGGAGAAAACCCGAGAGTGAAAATAAACTATAATTTTTACATGTGAGAAAATTTTAAATCCCTCATAAAATTTACACTTGCAAGATATATTATTAAATGGCTTTTTTATTTATATATTTTTTTCTAAATGACATGTTTGCTTTAAACACACTGACATAATATTATCTTGACGTCTTGTTGTCCATCTGCTAGGCAAACGACACTATGTCACATATCAAGGTTATTTGATGTTAAAGAAGTAAATTTCATTTTAAGGTAGTGCTTGTGTAACTTTATGAAGTTAAAGAGAAAGCTTAAAATATAATAGAATAATACAAAAGTCTATAATCTTTTTTTTTATTTCAAGATATACAGAATGGGTTTTTTGTGGGTTTTTTGTGTGATATAAAAGTTCAAGTTTTGATGTTCAATGCTCTATACTAGGCCTTTCGTATTGTGAATCAAATGTCAAAGATACCAAGGTAAAACCATAAACTATGCTTGACGCGCGTTTTGTCTAATAGAGATATGTCAGTGGCGACAAAACCAAACAGTATTTACAATCCAAAATATTGCGATGGTGTGGAGCTTTTATCATCAACATTCCAAATCGTTATTCTGAATCCGGCTAAGGCTATCTACACCTTGAAAAAAAGATCTATTATATATTTCATTTTGAAACTGCTTTTGAAAACACAAATAAGATTTAATACATGCTTGATCATAAAATATACATCGAGTGAACCATAATGTGTATTGTACATACAAATATTTACGACGGTTGGATTGACAGGAGGGGAATTAGGGATCACAATAATCATTAAACCCAGGTACCTAATTTTAATGTGATCGTTCTAAGCCAGCGACTTTTGCCATAGTCATTTTATGATTTTTAACTGATGTGTTGTACTTGCGTTGATTTATTAACTGAATAGTGAGGCCTCTTTTTTAATTTATATTTTCTTAATATATGAAGCGCCCGGAGTATACGGGATGCGCTTTTTGGGGAGATGTCAGGATATAATATCAAAAGCCTCACTTTAAATCATGGGGATGGCAGTTTTGCTTGCACGTACATACCTCTTTTACAAATAGATAAAGTAGACTTTTTGCCATCGCACCAAATACTATTTTCTCCTTCATGAACTTTCTATTATCCGGTGGAAGAAATTACTAGCTTGATTTATGCTTGATTATTACTTCTTTACATACCTATAGCTCAAACACTGCTCGGCTGTACGTACCTTATCCTTTAATTGAAGTTTTTTTTATTTATTTACTACTGCTTACAATAAATTGGAAAGACACAGAAGGGTGAAAAATATATATAAGTAAAATATCCAGTAAGTGATACGAATGAATGTCTTTTATGAATAGTGAAAGAAGAGTTTTATTTGGTAGCGTATTAGTGTTTACAATTTTTGTTCAGTTGCAGAAGATTGCTCTGATGTTCGCAGCAACGGTGATCACGAAAGCGGTGTGTATCTGATATACCCAAGCGGTGGGAAAGGATTTAAAGTTTATTGTGACATGGACACGGATGGTGGTGGATGGACAGTAAGTATTAATTATCCGTAGAAAATGTTAAAATAAATTGTTTAATGTATTTGTTTGATATTTAATAAATAGTTGCGATCTTTAATATCATACGTGACTGGAAAGTATAATATTACTGCGTTGATTTGATGTCAGATCGATTGTCTATAGCAGTTGACGTAGACTTCGAATCTTGCCAAAAAAATTTTACGTACACATTTGTGATTTCAAAAAAATATATTATTGATATTTGAAGGGTCCGAGATGTTTCAAGACCTTCTTGATCATAGTGTCCGCAGAAGCTACTTAACCAGAGGTTTACATTGACAAGATTACATTTTGTAACAAGAAAATGTTATGGTGGCCGTCACGACTTTGCGAAATAATTTTAGTCTTAAATGACCATTAACTGTTTTTTGGATTAAGACTACCCTTAGATGACTAATTACTGAAGTTTAACCTAATGCACCAGTGTGTGGAGCAGGAGTTGATGACCTTTGCAGAGCACCTGAATTCAGACTCTTGTTTACCTGAGCATCGTCAATTTCAATATTGAACAAAAAAGTAAAACCAAAGTCAATTAAATTAAAATGTCTTTATGCATTCATATTTCTTTTGTTTGTGTTTTAGTTTAATATTGTGCATAGTTTTCTGAATCCGGATTTGTAATTGTGACCGACACTTGTGTTTCGTCGTTTGTGTTCGTACAGTTTTCTTGCTACTTTTTCCTTTAAACACTTTAACAACAAATATTAGTGATATCTATATTGTGTGTTTGTGATTACCATCAAATTATATAAAATTCATAACAAATAAATTCAAACTATCATATGAAGAAAGAAACATAAGTGTCACCGTCAAGCCCTGCTAGTTTAATTTTGATATTCAATTTAACAACAGGTCAAATTTATACAGCTATTTTAACAGAGTATAAATATCGACTACTTAATAAAAGTCATTCTAATAATTTTATAATTAATTATGTTTAACGCCATTTTCAGCAATGTTTTTCAGTTATATCATGGTGTCCAGTTTGTATTGGGGATGAAGCCGGAGTACCCGCAGAAAGCCCTCGACCTTGTTAGCTGGTTGAAGATTGTAATGGAATCTTTGATAGGGTCAAACATTACAGAAAAACCGAACCTCTATATTTAGGAACGATTTGATGGATTTGCAATATGTTATGTCGAATAGAATACAACAAAGTATTCAGACAGGCAGTCTTTACAATCATTAAAATAAACTGTTCATTTTAACTCAAATTGTACGCAATAACAGTTGACGTTGATGGACAAAAGTACTTATAGACTGTTGTATTTATACATGAGTGCTAAGCGCAGGTATGGCGAAGACTTGGAAACAAAATAATCTTGATATTTGAAGGGTCCGAGTTTTAATGTGGAAATTAAGAATCGTCATTTGCCATTTTAGTTGTGTGTTGTTGTTTAGTCGATTGATTTTCGATAGAATTATAATTACATTTCAATTAAATTTTAAACTGCAGGAATATATAATACTATTAAATAAAGTAAGGCAAATGTATGACAGCTTCCTGTTCCAACTGTGGTCAATCTGAAACTTAATTGCGAAAAACAGTTTTAACTCAAACACTCCTTATAACAAATTTTTTTGGTTGTAATAATGACAGTTATCCTTATAAAGACTTTGCTATGTTTTTCGTCAATTATGATAAACCAATAATAATGAGATTATCTGTTTACTATAATGTTAATAAAAAAATAATTGTATTATAAGTGAAATATTAGTACTATTAAAACCAACAAACGATACATACGTGGTATGATTTAAGGAACTGCTAGTTTCAAGAACTACTTGCGTGGTTTAGAGCAAATTCATTAATTTAAACATCAATAAAGTTGGACTTTGTGTACTATAAAGAGGTAGGGTATATGCAATCTTCAACCAGCTAACAAGGTCGAGGGTTTTCTTCGGGTACTCTGGCTTCCTCCCCAATACAAACTGGACACCATGATATAGCTGAAAAACATTGCTGAAATGGCGTTAAACATCATTCAAACAAGCACAAAAATCAACCAATATTCTGTACATAAAGTGGCTTACGGAAGGACAGTAGTATCTTAGAATCTAAGTGTATTAAAGGCACAACTGATTGATTGTGTGTCTTCTGCAAAGCTTACCTCACCTTGTTAACTCACCTATATCACGGCGATGAAAAACTAATTGATGTTAAACCTTTAACCGAACCGGTCTTTGCTAAACTTAGTAGTGTTTTTGGTTAAATGAAAATTACACGATATCAATACTTTGTCTATTCTGCATATTATTGTCTTACATAACTGGGGAATGATCAGCTGGACCTCTGACACACGTCATATAATCAAAAACCGTACAAAATTAGAAAATGTCTGCAATAAGACTATAAAAGAACATTTACACAATAATTAAGCATATACAGATACAGAGATGATGACAGATACGTTGTAACTTGTTTATATTTCAGGTCTTCCAAAAGAGATTTAATGGAGAGACAGATTTTTTTCGTGGATGGAACGACTACAAAGAGGGATTTGGTGACCCTAAAGCAGAGTACTGGTTAGGTAAAATTAAGGCAATTCACCTATCATATAGCCTTTTATTACAGTAAAAGTAAGAAGGCGGCGTTATTAATACACTACACATTTGCATAGCCGTATCACAGTATATTAACCCGATATTTGTGGTACTTTTTGGTCAGTCCATATCGTGAGCATTGAGTGTTGCTTTACCAAGTCTTTAACTACGGCTATTGGGAGTTATTGTTAGAAATATACGTATGAATGTTTAATTAAAAAATCATAACAATTGATACATTTAAATGTTACTTCATTCAAAATAATTTGTATTCTTCAATGACATTATTATTGCATACATGAGTTGCATTCCAACAAAGACATTGTAATGGTACAATTAGACTGGTAAAGTAATTAGGATGTATAACTGATCTACATATACACGTAATTTCCTGTTGTGATGCGCTTTACATTTTATGTTGTTATTTCTGCGCGTCTGGCGTAGTACCTTTGGCATTTTTATTACATTGTTTTGCAACCATTGGATCGATGTCAATGCTGGTGGACTATTAGTCCTCTAGAGTTTCACCAGCACAACAATCATACTTTGGTATTGACAGGAATGTTAGTAATTCTTTCAGGGATATAATAGTTGTTTAAATTTACTGACCTGAAAATCCGAAAATTATTTTTATTCTAAGGTTTATTTATTTGAAGGTGTAAATAGCCTCAGCTGGATTGATATAACTTTCAGTAATTTTGGTGATAATTGCTCTACAACATCATTTAGGTTTTATATCTTCTTTGGGTTTCAACGCCACTGATTAGGCTTGATTGAACACAACATGCGTCTGGCGTAGTAAATTACCTTGGTATCTTGCTGACATTAATTCCAATTTATTGTGGATATGATTGTAAATAATATCATTGCACATGCTTCAAAATACTTATCGTAAGAGATCTACATATTAGGTTACTTACCATCGATCTAATCAAAGGTATATAGCTCCCCTTACAACCTTATAGTTGAATTGAGCATTGTCATTTAAACGACCAAAATTTTAACTTTATGTTTTGTTTTCCTTTGCAAAACAAAGAAAAAATATAAATATCAAATATTTGCTCTTTGTATGTAGAAATGTGTAAATATATTTTTCTGTTTAAATTAATATCACAAATTACGTGTGTGTCATCTTATGAAAATCGATTCCACCCAAATACAATAATTTTATAGTATTATTTACTTTGTCTGGTTTAGTATCCCACTTATCTTCAAATAAACCTCAGGAACAGTACATGTTGCTGATAGAAATGTAAAAATTGGTATAATAAGTGTTTTAATAATAAGAATTTTCCAAATTTTATTTTTTAAATTCTTCTTTGCAGTGTCCGAAATAAATATCAAGATCTTTTATGGGTCCATTGGACCAAATAATACTCGCCACATTATATTAACTCAATATTAAAACCCCTATCCAAAGTCCTTCTGTTTTATTTCGATTCAGTTAAAGGCTCGAAAATGATCAAACAATTTCTCATTCATTCATTGCAGATTTTACATCTAATTTTGAACAACAGAAAAAATTAGTATCATCTGCTAGTGTTTTAGTGTTGATTTGACATACATACCTTGTATATTTTTGTTGTCTCTCAAAAGAACAGCCATAATTTCTAAAGATAATATAGAACAACAAGGCAGATAATGGACAACCTTCTTGAATGCTTCTAGTATTTGAAAAAAGTTGTTCCGAGATCTACACATTGTTCCCGGAAACGCTTAAAAACGGCAACGACGTTATCGACGTCAAGTTTCGAGTGATTACGAAAGCGCAGATATATAACCATATTTTTTGTTCTTATTATTGAATAAAAACATATTTACATTGTAAAATATACGTCATTAATCTTTACACTGAACAATAACAATGCAATATTAATGATGCATTTTAGTATGGATTATCAAGAACAGTAAGGAATACCTACGGCACTGCCGCTATGGAGTATGGTTGATATTTCGATAAATTACTTGCAATTTAAACTTTATTTCTATCTCCGAGACAGTGGGTGGGTTTGAAGGCAGGGAATTTTTACTGCTTCACAATTACATTTCCCATATCATATAACAATCGTCTATCATTTTTTTCATTTTTTTCCTCCATAGTTTTAACTTTGTGGTCATTATGCAGAAGGTGTCAAATATATTAGTTTGTTACATGTATCATAGGTTATAAAAAGCACAGGCGAATTGCAGCATTTTTACATGTATAAATAATACATTTGAACAACCATAATAACCGGAAATACCCATTTTAACACATATATCATCAATATAATGAACAGTCCCTGGAACGAAATATTTAACAATTCAATCGTTCGTACATCGTGCGTTTATCGTTCGTACAACGTCCGTACATCGTTTCTTAAATCGTGCGTATATCGTTCGTATATGACACCGTATAACGTATTGTATATCGTGCATCATTTTCTCAAACGTGCATCGTATGGTGTATCGTTTATTCTATCGGTCGTCATATGGTTTCCTGTTTGTGTTACCGTGCATAGTGTAGTTCATAGGTTATTGATTGTTTATGCACATCTTTTCGTATAACGTTTTATGAACTTCAAAATTAAATACAATTTTCTGCTGTACGAATAATAACTGTGCATTAAAAGTTTTTAAATAACTTAATGAATCAGTGACGTTAAAAGTTCATAACGTTGATACAAAATTACAATGTACATTAACAGTGTCCGATATTTGTTTTACATAACACATGTATATAACCTGTAATGTAGTCGTCAGCGAAAAAAAAGAAATAAATGAATTCATACATTTATGTTTCATGTCGATACGTATACATCGGGACCATACACAAAGTTCAAGGGGCCTCAGTGGCCGAGTGGTTAAGGTAGTTCGTCTACTATTGATCACGTGGTCTGTCAACACTGAGATTCTCACTGCGGATAGGGTGTACTCGACTGCAATCTTAATTGACAAGGATTACCAGTTTTCCTACCACAGGTCTGGAGTTTTCTCCGGTACTCCGGCTTCTTCCCCCAATAAAAACTGGACGCCATGATATAGCTGAAAAATTGCTGAAAGTGGCGTTAAACAATATTTAAACACAAAAAAACAAAACACAGTTTAATTCAATGTCGGTGTGGACACAAGCTCTCTGGTAAGTTTTTTTAACCAAACATGTCCAAATATATGATTATGTAGGGCGCTAACATTAAATGGATAATCAAAATGTATAATGGATAATAAATAATATATAAAATACCGTTTTATATAAGTGTATTTATAAATTTACTTTAGATGATACACACATAAAAAATAACCCGCTACATTTGTGTATAATTGGATATATAAGTCATGATCTTTTTCAATCTGATACATTTTAAACCTATGTAATATATTTTTTTTTTATTTTCATAACCGATAAAGGTTTAACGATATAGTTCCATTTTAACCTTTTTAGCTACCAAATGTGATACTGTCGTATGGCCTCGTTTCTTCGAATTAGAGTGGTATCAATTTGTTATACAACTTAAACTTTGATATAAACATTTCAAAGGAACACGTTATCATCATTTACGTGTGGTAACTGCAATTATCGAATAAAAAATAAATGTCTATCTTATCAAGTTTACATTTCTAAACAAATTAAAAAAAAACGTATGATCCTTTGCAGTAGTTGCTGTATATTTACACGTTGGTTCTGGGGCTGACGGTTTTACGGACTTTGATTTGTGGATTGTCTTTAAACATTTTCATCGGTGTTCGGTATTTTGTTATTACCTTCATTTCTCATTATAGTTACAAGAGAGTTATTGGATCTAATAATTATAACTGAAATAGCTAGAAGGTTGTCCTCGACTTCATCCCTATTTTCTAATCGAAAAGTTGTGTGTGTGAAGGATGGGGCTTCAAACAAGTTCTCGGATTTAAAAAGTGGACGTCATGCTAAAAGATTACTTACAGTGACGTATATCTTAAAAACAAAAAATCTAATTATTTTTCAAATAATCAAAACTCTTAAGAGAAAAATGAGTTTTAAAATTATTAACAACGCGTTCTATGACCATATTGTGCTCGACCCACAAAACTGCCCAGCGCGTTCCCAGATGGCTGATAGGCTATGCCCTCTCATTGGGGGTTGTCAGGTAAAAATAAGGAAGCTTGAACGTGGACCACAGTGAATAAGATCTCTTTTAAAACTTCGAAAAAGTGTAGGCTCATTGTTGCCGCTACAGCAGGCCAAATTTTCAACCCTTACCGTATACTGGCAACTTTGCAGTGACAGTCAAAATGTTGTTCCCTATGTACTACCTTCCTTTCCGTTGATTTATTGTTTATTAACTTGTTCTCGTGCTAAATAAAACTGACATACTGTTCGCTGGATGTCAATCAAACATTCAATAAATCAACAACGTGATGAATGTCAAAAGACAATGTGATGATTTAATTTTTGAAGAAAATATTACTTGCGGTTTGCTGATTTGGAGGTTAATACAATCTTTAAATGTTTAAATATTTTTTTTTCTCATTTGAGTAATAAATCATTACTCCTATTTTGCATGGTTGATTGAATAGATGAGATGTTTATCTAACTTAATTTTCTATGTAATAAATGATCAGGGGATTGTTTCTTGCATGACTTTGTACGGTGAAAACAAATGGTGCACTCGATTCAAATTTAAGATTTTCATGTACTATTGCAGGGTCGGCAATTCTGTCTGCCGTCCTAGATTTCAAAGCGTGTGAATTTAAAGCTATTTTGGTATACTTTGACATTAGAAAAGAATTAACCATCACAACGCTGAATACATTTTCCGCTATTAACAACGGGGAGAAAATAACCTGTTTTTTTTAAAGACACGGCCTTTGAATTCGTAATTGCAAATGTATGAATTAAATTATACAGTTGATGAATCTCAATCTACCTGTTAATTTTTAACACAATGTGTCATTCTCTATAATTGGTATCTTTCGGCCGCGATGTACACGTATTTACCACCAGATACATATAAACAATCAATAGATTACAAATAAAATGACGGTATTAAAAAGCAAGATAATGACTTCATGTAGATAGTTTAACACTTAGTACTGTAAAAAGCGCGTAGTTACTTAAAGTTAAAAGGCTTTTTAAATTTGAAAAAGAGGTTTTTGTAATGTTATTTATCAATTCAGTTTAATAAATTGCTGAATATATGAATATTTAATTGATTGATTGATTGATGCATTGATAGATGGATTGATTTGTTTATTGACTGGCGTTCATCAAGCAATATTTTAAGCTATAGTCAAGTCGTTATGAATATTTTAGTGTACATACAGACAAATTACACATTTAATGATAGGAACTCACATTTATATTGAATCAACTTACCGTTAACACAAAAACGCACTAGAAATAGTCTTATGATTTTTTTATAGAAAACTACAACAATACTAATTTCTTTTTGTAAATGACAGACGCATTTAAGTAAGGTAGGGACTTCGTGGAATATGTAGGACATTCCTATTCAAGAAACGCTATTATTAACGATCTAGAGTGTTTATGAAATAAATGATTGACACATACGCAAACATTGCACGATACGAATGAAGGGGGATCTGCCTGCCATGCAAATTTAACACGTAACAATCAAAGACAATGTGTCATCTGTAATATCCATATACATGTGAATTTCTTTTTATTCGTGGGTTACCAATTTTCCTGGTTTTCGTGGGTAGGCTGATCCACGAATTTAAGAATACAACGAAATATTAACTCTTTTGTATTGTTATTATGGATGTGAGCTACGTTTTACAATGTGGACCGATGCCCTATGTCACTGAAGTGTATTTTTAATAGGTTGCAAGCTATGAGAACAGCAAATCTTTGATTAATCAGATAAATATCTCGGAAATCAAAGGCAATCATTAAAAATATCTCAGATAAGTTTTTGTCATGTTTATTTGGTGAAATTCAAATGATTTCATATGTTTTTGTGCAAGTCAGTTATACTCCCGGTTTATTAAAATGTTTTTGTAAAGTGTTCTTTTTTTGTGTACAGAAGTGTTATAATCTATCTTGTACGTTCAAATGTTCTTTTCTAATAAAAAAATAGAATAAATTGTATAGTAGTAAAGAGTTAATCAATCTATTTTTTCTATCAAGTTTATAATCATGTCCTGTCAAAACCCGACTGAAGCCATAAAACTTCACTACCGTTATATAAACATCCGTAGAATGGTTTCAAACAAAATTAATCCCTTCGATCACCATAAATTAAAAGTCTAGCCAGGTGTTTTTCAAATGGTGTTAAGATCATAAAATTAATCAAATCAAATAAGGATTGGTAAATATTGAAATTAAAAAAAAACAGTTTATTTTCGTAGGATCGTTTTAAAGCGTAAAGATGAAAAGATAATACAAATGAGACCTACCTTTACAGCTTAATGAAGTAAAATTCACAGCTCGTTAACACATTAATTAATGATAATTACATAATTATAAAGGAATTTTCTGGCATATGTTTATTTAAGTAAACAACAAATATGTCTTGATCATCTTTATTAGGTTGTGAAAATCGATATCTTTATTAAATGAACACTTTCATGTGCCGACTCTAAACGAGTACAGCCAAATACCACAAAAAATTGTTCTTCAAAATTACAAATCCACGAATTTACGAATATACGAATTTGCAATTTTTGATAAAGCCACGAAAATTAATACCCACGAATTTAAGTATTTTTACAGTATATGCGCAACATTTCCCGCAATATCTGAATACCTTTATTTCGCGTGGCGAATCGTTCATTAATAGCATTATATATTTCAATATTTGTAAGCCAAAGCGATCGTGTGGGCTAAACTGTGTCATGCACATTTGTGTCTAGAAGGAATATCGGTTTTACTAGCTCAGTACTATGTCTGTTTGTTATGATTTGTCTTTTGATGTCATTAGTTTACATGCTTTAGTACTTCTACGTAGATCGCCGTTTTAATAATATTTACATTTAGCTCAACTCGATTATCATTTTCGTCATTAATTGTATATTGCAAACTAGTGGTAAGTTGTTGCAAACGTTCTCTTGTCGTATTCTTACACAATTCTTTGATTTATTTCTCCATATTTTATGAGCGTATTTTATTTTTATTCAATTGCAAAGTTAGCGTTGGCTAACACGATCACATCACTCTTCACATTGGTATCTTTATGACATTTTATTTGCAATCACTGGATCGATGCTTCTGCTGGTGGACTGTTAGTCCCTTAAGTATCAATGGCCAAGTTGTCAAACTTTGTTGCTGCCAGGAATATCTTTGATTCTTTCGGTGATATAGTTATTGTCTTAATTTACTGAAATTACGAAAATTATTTTAATTCTAAGGTTTATTTATGTTAAAGAGGTAGATAGCCTTATCTGAATTTGGTACAACATAAGGACATTTGTGATAAAACTCTACAATATCTTAATCATTTGGATTTTAAATGTTCGTTGGGTGCCACTCATTAGTCTTGATTAGACGATGCACGCGTTTTGCGTAGAAAATTCGATTTACCTTGGTATCTTTTATTTTCAACCACATGGTCTATGCCTCGGCTGGTGGACATTGGCACAGGAATCACACTTCGGAGTATCATTGGTTCTTTCTGTGATATAGTCATTGTCTAAATTTACTGCCTGGAAATATAGAAAATTACTTTAATTCTAAGGTTTTTTCTATCTTCAAGTTGTATATAGCGTTTTTTAATGTCGGTGATAAAAGCTCTGCAACATCCTAATCATTTGGATTTTAAATATTCTTCAGGTTGTTTGAGCGCTACTGATGAGTCTGAATTAATGAGTCTGGGGTCTTTGATTCCTTTAGCCTTGGTATCTTTGATGAAATTTCATTAATATGAATTTAAATGAAATAATTATGATTTAAAACAAATAATCTTGATGTGTATACATATTGTGTTCACCAAACATAAATTTAGTCGAAGTTAAGACAGGTAACTTACAATCATAATATAATTGTTTGTTTGGCATTTAAAGGACCAAACCTTACATTTTATGTCTTACTTGCACGCGAACACACAAGTCAATATAGACATCCATATTAGCTTCTTTATGCAGAAGGTTTTTTTATATCCGGATAAGAATAAAATAATTTCAAAGTTATACGTTGCAGGTAACTCAAAACTGGCGTTGATGACATCACAGAGACAATATGAACTACGAATCGATCTGGAGGACTTAAATGGTGCAACAGCCTATGCCAGATACTCAACATTTTCGATCGGCAACGAATCAACTAATTATAAACTTACAATTGGTGGATACAGTGGAACTGCTGGTAAGTGTCCTTCGGAATACCATGAACACAAATATAGGAAATTAATCATAAGTTTAGGTGTATTTATTTTCTGCGACATATGTTGTTTTCAACTGAAGTGCATATTAATGATAAATCTATGGTTTTCCTTATATCAATTTTCTATGGAATCGTCCTGTTAAAAGCTATACCGTAGGTCTGCTGTTATTTGTTTATAATTATCTATTAGTGTTGTCAGACTTATATTGTTTGTTTGACGTTAAACTTGCCATCAACCTTGCACCTGTTGACGGCAATTGTTCATAAGTTATATACCCGTCTTCACGACTAAATTGACCATTAGGGAATAGTCTTTTAAATTCGGTCAAATTTTATTTTCTGATCCATAGGTAGGTTTTCCTATTCCTGGATTGACTTTTTACGACTTTTTAACAGACATGACTATGAGTAACTCGACGGGTCTCTAATTAGAGGATATAGTCTCTTCGTCTCAAGCGGCAATATTCATTTGTTTTAGTAATCTAGTGTACCACACTCAACTCTCACGCACATGAAGATCATAGTTAAATACTTCAAAATAGCGATAACTATATTTTTATATCTTCATTTGTTTTCATATTTCAATCTGTAAACTGTATCCACACCAGCAGATTCGTACACAGGTTTAGTGCTTTTCGTTAATATAGTACTGACAAATTGCTTCAAATCCAATTTCATTTCATATGTTTTCGTACAGGTGACAGTTTGAAACATCACAACAATATGGCGTTCAGTACAAAAGATAGAGACAACTCCCTGAATTGTGCTGTCCTGTATAAGGGTGCATGGTGGTATAACGATTGTCATTATTCTAATCTAAACGGTCTCTATCAAGGGAATGAATCGGACCAAACTGGTATGGCTTGGTTTCACTGGAAAAACGATAGAAAGACTATGAAAACTACGACGATGATGATCCGCAGAAAGATAACCTAATAAATCTGATTAACTAATAAAGCAATCATTAAATCATTGATCTTAGGTAGAGAAATACTTAATTGATTTGCCCTCATCGCGGGAAATTTATAAGCTTTAACTAATACCAACTCCCAGTGTTTTGGTATATTTGCATCAATAATCTACTGATAAATGCAGAACAGTCTTGAGATAAAAAGACTTGGCTAGGAAGTTGGATCAGACCCATGCTGTTATTCTATGCATCATACAATTTTCTTCATGACATGTATTGCAATAAGTTAATAGCCGTCTTCGTAAAGTCACCCTACTTAGAAATGTCCAACTACCGAACCGATTGATTACCGAGAACGTTATAATACAATTACTCGAAAGAAAAATAAAAGTTAAAATAAGAAAGTCGAAGTATGATGTCTTGTACAAACACGATTACTGTTATTATACACATGGGTTTTTTACGATTAAAGTCGATCGAGGTATACATTTTTCCTCGGTCTTAGCGAAACGTTATTACTGTTTGCAAACTGTTTGTAGACATCAAAAATACAACAAAGTTCCAGGCAATAACGTTTGCTACTCCTGACGCGCGTTTCGTCCATTCAAAACTCATCAGAGGCACTCTACCCAAAAAATTGAAAAGGCTAAACACTATATGAATATGAAGAGCATAGAACAATAAAACCAAAATATGCCGAATTGAAAACTAAATTATGACTAAGATCAACCTATACCTGGGGTAGGAAGAAGCTTGGGGTTTTGACAATTTTGAAATTTACACGGACAATTTCATAGCTTTGGTGCGTTCGTAAACACCAAAGTTTTGATGCAGTGGGCTAACCTCGGGGAATTAACAACTCCACCAACAGCGCTAACCATCACGGATGTTAGAAATCAAAAATGCAACAAAGTTCCAGGCAATAATATTTTTTTAAGTGTTCAAGACTGGACTAAAGTTTTACTGAAAATAATTGGTATTTTATAGCAATATTAGTCTGTAAATCATTGTAAAAATGTAATATCGATCATCAAAAAGTGCCTTTGAATAATCTCTTATTTACTTAGGAAAATGTAGTGTACGAATACCATAAAAGTCATTTCCAAACATTTAATTAAAAACAAACACAAATCGTTTCTTTTAATATCTGAAGATAACTAAACCACTATTCACATAAATTGAAATATACAACTCTATCTTAAACCATCTGAAGAAGACTGTTTTCGTTTGCGACTTGTCACAATCTTAAGAACATGGTTTGTGTTTTTGTTGGTTTGTTATCTGCTTTTAATGTTTAACACTTGTTACCTATTCACACGTAACACATAAAGATTAATATTTTTATGGGAAGTAAAACTTCCAGAAAAATTAGTTGTATTTGAACTGATTTATACATAATTTATACAAATGGCTGCACGTCTAAACTTAAAGCAAAAAATAAACCTTGTGTAGGAAAACGCAACACAACCACAGTCGGGCAAACACATATGATTATGAAGAAATTGATATTTCACCTGTACAAATTGCGGAAAAAAAGGATGCAAACAGAGCTTAATGTGTACTTACACTGAGCTGGCAGAAAGCAAAATCAACCAAATGCAAAAAACCAACGAATCAACCAGACTGTGCCAAGAAATGCTACATTGCAAGACCCAAAGCTGCCGAAGAGACGGCATGTCGGAACCAAATGGAAAATCGCCACGCAAGTTGCAGTAATGTTATGTGTTGGACTTACTTTAGTTGTAATTGCTACTAAAAGTTATTACCCGGTGCGCTCAGTTGTTTTTGTATTTTTTATTATTCCCTACTTTAAATTTGTTTTGTTAAAATTCAATAGAAAAACTTTTCCACGATAAAAAGTCTATTTTTATATTATGTCTTTTTGATGACATGTCACACATTGCTGCGGGAATTTTACATAGTAACTTTTTAAAGATCGTCTACATAAGTGGCGTTCAATTGTATTAAGACAAATTCGCAAGTGTGTTCCGCCTCAAACGCAAGCAATCTACATTTACCCGAGGGATTTCGAATGGACAACATTCAAGGCTTCCCTACTAACACTTTCGTTGTAATTTAGGTCAAAGTCACCCTATCCAACTGAAAAAAACCGCCACATTTCAAAACGCTTATTAACTGTAGAAAACGTTGTTGAGTCCAATTTGGATTAAAAATCTACAAAAGTAGCATAAGCTGGACAATGCGGTAAGCAGTTTTCATTTGTTAGGAAACAAAACCTCCTCAATGACACGGTGACATTTAGTATAGACACATATGTCTGCATAAACTGCAAATGTTTATTTGTAAATACTGTAATGAATTTGAAATTAGCATACATGTAAGAAGTGAGTGCATTAACGACAGCAATGGTCCTGACTTGGTTCAGGCATTTCAAAAGGAATGGTGTGTTAAACCAGGTTTCATGACTAGTCAAACCCAAAGCTTCGTCTAATATAGTATGTTAGTTCGTTTTGTTATTTAACACAAGTCAGTAATAGGTATATTAAATAATCATTGTACAGAATTCAAAAACATTGGAAACTATATGCAACCATATTTTCAAACGAGATTATTTTCGACAAGGAAGTGTTATCTGTAGTACAACTTCTTAAAGGCGCGGACGAGTCGTTTTTGTTTCGTGTAACCTTAGTTTATAAGTTTATCAAATCAGTATATTACCACCGCAAGCTCTTCCATACCTGATCAATTGAGAAAAAAAGTTACACTATGCAGGAGAAACTAGAAAATTGCTGCATAAGTGAAGAAAATTTTTAATTTTGAAATAAAAATCGCCTAGTTTGGCATGAATTATTGTGCAAAGATGACCGTTGGTGTCATATTCAAGGTGTAAGTCTAAAAATGACGTAGATGAAGTCGTTTCTGTGGTTTTTTATTTCCAGTTATGAAGGATATATTAACGGAAGCCACTCAGCAAATTGAGGGTTGTTAATTTAAAGGACATGATTATTTGTTTGTTTTTGTTTGAATGGTGTTTTAACGCCACTTTCAGCAATTTTTCAGCTATTTCATGGCGTCCAGTTTTTATTGGGGGAGGAAGCCGGAGTACCCGGAGAGAACCCCCGACCTGCGGTAGGAAAACTGGCAATCCTTGTCAATTAAGATTGGAGTCGAGTACACCCTGCCTGCAGTGAGAATCGAACCCGCAATCTCAGTGTTGACAGACCACGTGATCAATAGTAGACGAACTACCTTGACCACTCGGCCACCGAGGCCCCTAGGACATGATTAATATATCTATATATATATATGTAAATTTTAAGAACCTAGCTTCTGCCATCTTATTCTCGTTAATAAGACGTTGAAGAAACACAATTTGTAATTGGAATTTCGATTGCGTGCTGGAAAACATACATGTATTCTTCAAAAATTACAAATATTTTGTCGATAAAAATTTCTAACATACTATAAATCTCTTCTTAGCAGAAGTATTTTATTTTTCATTTAGATCTTTGGTACAAAGAAACGTATTGTCTTTACCTAAAGCTACAGATTTGTAAGCATATTTGGAAGTGAAGGCTTTATGTATGATTTCATTAGGACAGGACCATACAACATGTTAGAACATCATGATTGAGACAGACACACGACATTAACAAAAACAAAAAGAAAACAACAACAAAACAAGAAATGAGTCACCCAAATAAAAATTCCATGTGTATACTTCTATCTTTAAACCCATTAAAGGACTCATAGTTTTGACTGTGATTACGTCATATCCAGGAAAAGACAATTAATTGTTGCACACTCAATGATGTTTAATTATATGTACAGTATTTCACAGTATAAAATTCAAACAAATCTGATGAGTAAGAATACATAAGATTTTAAATAATAATTAGATATTAACAAGTATATATATATATATATATATATATATATATATATATACAAACGTCTAAGTATTGTGACAACCATATAATATATCTATCCAGCGGATTTCTGAAACATCAGAAATACAGGGTTAATATCACATTTTTATATATACTTCTATATATATATAAACGTCTAAAGAGTCTACCAACCAGTAAAGCTTATTAAGTATCGGATCGACAAACATGACGATACAGCATAAACAAAAAATTATATATATATATATATATATATATATATATATATTTGTTTAATCAATCAATCAATCAAGAGTTTTATATATAACGTTGGTTGACATGCGTCCATTGTTTTTAACGATTTTTTAAAAGTCACTTTACAATATATTACAGATAATCGGTATCAAGCGGCAAACAATACGTGTATTTAAGAAATTTAAGGTTTCCATTTTTTAACAAAGCTGGGATTCGTTTTTAGCTTAGTTGCTCTTAACATGTTGAGATTAACAGTAAATATTTGTATTTTAATGTTTATTCTTGAGTTTGGAACATGAAGCTGTGGCCGAGTTGTCATAGTTTCATCTTTGATTTAAAGTCAGAAAAATCCTTGGCATGTAGGTGAAAATTAGGCATAACAAAGTTAAAAGAAGCATAAAACTGTAGATTCTGTTGTCCCTGGGGCATGAGCATTAACACATGTGCAATGTATCATGAGCTATGTTTTAAAGATGTTTCAATTAACATTATTAAGTCGTATATAAATTATATAGTCTAGCAATAGCTTCTGTTTGTTCATTTGCATTTAAGTATTTTTATCTGCAATTTAAACACTTACAAAACATCTTAATATTTATTACAATAAAAGTATTTTACTAGCTTATAACTACACTTAAATTACTTTCATTTAAGATAAATCAAATTGTTGCGATAGAATAGAAAATAATTAACACCGAAACACACAAAGGTTTCAAACGAAAGAGATGAATAAATACTACAAAACTCCTATGAAAAGAAATAAAAGAATGTTCTTTGGAAGGTTAATACTTCAGCAACATAGTGTAAATATTATCGCATTTTTCGTTCCTAAATTTAGGACTTAGTAGTCTTTGTAACATGAAAACCAAGATACAACATATTACAGATGAAAAAACGATTGATACCAAATAAGTGTTGCCTTGTATCTGTTAGAATGTTCGTAATGTTTATCATGACATTTCTCAAAATATAAAAAATTAACGTAAAGCATAACCTTTACCTATTGGTTATCTCAACAAACATAGTCCTAAATTAACACTACAACATAATAACTTGCTACTCTCACGCTTATGATCACGAATTTATTTCTAGCGTAGTTGTAAGCATTTAACAGCTCTATATTAAAACAAGTTCATGATTAAGCTGTATTTGTATTTTTAACCTTGGATTAGACCACATTCAGCGTTTACTTTAACCACATTGTAGTTTTTGAAGCAAATTCTTTGATAGTCTGGGATATTAATCTGACTTTCAATAAGACTCAATCTAGGGTTCTAGAAGTTTATTATACCAGCAATATCTTAAATCTACAATAGCAAATGAATTATAATAAATACTAGTACATTACATATTTAACTAAATGAAAATAACAATTAAGTTCGAAAATCATGTATCACAGACTATAATGTTTAAAAGCACAGGTTACGTTCTACACATTGACCTCAGTGAAATTAAAGTAAAATTTAATACCAATTATTGTAATGTGTATTGCCTTGTGCTGTTTCAAAATCAATGTGATCTGCTTCATGAAATCAACAATAAGCGCAAAAGTATAAAATACTCATGGCGTGTACAAAATATTTGTTTTCGGTACAATTTTATCTTTTATAAAGAACTTTATACTAATCTTTATCTTTTATTTCATTTGTTCATGATCAAAAAATATATAATAACATTTTGACTTTGGTAGTACAACTAACATACCTTTCTGCCAAGGGACGTAACTCCACAGTACTAATTACTAAAACTACAATTAAAAACCTCCCACTTGTGGAGTGAAATATTCTGCTGGGAAACTGATGATACCTTACATCAACAATACTCTCAGAACATACTGATACACTGAAAACCATAAATAGAAACAATACTAAATATATCGTCTCAAAAATAGGTACGTTATGAATATAACATTGTATAACAACCATCCCAATAAAAACCAGTTACTCATTTGTGAAAATCATCTATTCCCTTACATTTACAATTATCGTACTTGTAAAGCAGAAACAACTATTTATAAAACTTTACCTTCTTCTGCTAATCGTGTTGTAAAAATAACGAACTTGGATTTATCAAAAAATAATTCATACTCGCATACATGGAGGTTACTCAAGCATGCCGCGTGCGGTTTAAATGTACCAAAGACGAACGAAAATAATAAAAAGACTTGATAAAATAAACACTCTGCTGCAATTCGACCATGACCTTTATTGATACACACGGTAGCGGTTTAATGACGAAGCAAAATGGTCTAAAATGAACGATTCGGGGTCTTCATGTGATAAAAACTCTACACTGTAAAATGTCTGAACATAGATTTGCTGAAATGGCGTTAAACTCAAACACAGAAACGTACGTCTATAATGCATTTACATTACAAGATATGTAAGTAAACTATGTGATGTCTGCAACATATGTATCAAATTCTGTGAAAAACAATTGAACAACTTCTTTTCTTGTTTACTTTCGTTTGTATAATGAACTATTGTTTGTGAATACGTGTTTTAAGAGCTTCATTCCTGTGAAATGCCTAATATACTTTTGCCATTGTTCATACAAGGAAGTTTATTATTAAAAATATGAAACTACTGTTTACAATATAAAATGTGTTAAATTCTAATAAACTAAAAAATCATCGGATTATAAATAATGATTACATGTAGTTACTTGCAGCCATGCGTGAACTTGAGGCAACACATTTTATTTTAAGAACATGTATCGATTGTTGGCATGGATTGTGCTTCCTTAAAGAAATATATTTACTTCTGTTGTAAAATAACTATGATCATGATATATGTGTTTCTAAAATGCATATTTGAAAATAAAATTTCTGTAATATTATTATACAGTGTACCTCACCTTGATATTCGTTTTTCTGATTTAATGTGTACTTTAATTTGATGCTAAAAATAAACAAAAAATAATGTTGATTTACAAATGTTTTCATGTGTTGAAGTATCATCAGAAAGGAGAATTGGAAGATACAGATAAGTGTTTGGGAAACGATGAGTCAAGGACCGACAAAAATATGTTTAAGTAACAGTTGTGACAGTAACAAAAGAAACAGACACACATCACAAAGACCAAAAAATTTATTTACACAAACCATCTAAACAAATATCATTTCTGAACATTTTTGTGTTCGTTTAAATATCATATTTCTTCTGCTTTATTACATGTGATTAACAAATAAATTACTGCGAATAAGAACATGGTCAGACCTTATATTTGTCTATATTTTATACCGAGCGATAGTGATAGCAACGCTAGTTGCTTGAATAGTATTTCCGATGTTTGCAGAACAGTACCTAGGTCTTAGACATTCAAAAACAATAGACATCTGAGACACAAGCAATGATGACGTGGTCAATTGTGGTCCGGATGCCTAACCATTGAAAGAATTAGGATTACCTTCGTTTGTTTGCTTTTTTAAGTTTCTATAAGTACGACACAACACAACTGACGATAATTCAATTGTAAAGAAAAGTCTTCGGTGTAATTACCGTATATTTTTCTTTAGTCCATGCGTGTTCTGTGCAGGGGAAACTTTGTAACGCTTAGACAGTACATACTTGTTTTAATTCAACTAGCTAGCATAGTTCGAAACGTTTTAGGAATTTATTAAATAAGGTTCAATACTCTAAGCCTTAAATAATTTTAACTGTATTTTATATTAAACAAGTATACTATATGACTTGAAAAAACGCTGTTATGACTCTCAAATTATTTAAAAAAATTAGGATACTAATACGCTTTTGCGATAACATAAGTGCTAATAGAGGTTATTGTATACTAAATTTGAACTAGTTAGCATTTACACTTTTAATGTTTAGACCCTTTTTTCTAATTTGTAATTGTCATTTTCTAATTTTTTAGTTGTCACGTGAATAATGTAAATAATATAGGAGTTTTGCTTCCTAATTTTAGATTTTCATATTTTTTATGTATTTCGTTTAGAAATTAACATCCCTGTTTTGTGCCTTTAATTCTTGACAGATATAAAACTTTTGTTGATAAGTATTTCCTTATTACCCATACTGATTACTCATTTTTTTTCAAGGAAGTAAACAACCTTTAGGAACTTTAAAGTATATCTAAACTGCTTTATAGAGAATTTATAAAAATGGCTGTTCGTCTAAACGTAAAGCAAAAAATAAGCCATGTGTATGAAAATGCAAAACACACTGCAAAAAAAGACACAAACAGTGAGGTAGACGAACATGATTATGAGGAAATTTATATTTCACCTGTACCAATTCCGGTAACACTGCAAGACCTGAAGATTCAGGAGAGACGTCGTGTGACAACAAAATGGAAAATCGCCACACTTATTTCAGTAACGATATGTATTGGACTTACTCTAGGCGTGATTGCTATGTTAGTTTTTTGGCTATTAGCAAGAGGTAACCATAATATGATTTGTTACTTTATATTAGACATATATTTATTACCCATATTGTACATGTTTAAATGTAATGAATTAACATGCATGTATAAATAAAGGTAAAACATGTATTGTAGTTATTGAGCTATAGGACGTGATTTCACGTTCGTCTTATCATAACGTATGCTACAGACGTTAATGAAAACTAATCACTTCTTAAACGATAACACTACCTAGAAGACACTTTTTTTCCTTTCTGTTACCAACTTAGAATTTTTTCCTCATGCCTTTGAATGTATACTTTAATATCCCGGTCTTAATCCACAAAAATGTACATTTATTTGTTTTATATTGTATTTAATGTTTGTGCTATTACAAGCAACACATATTGATAAGAAAATTAAACCTTAGAAGATCTGAAACAGTCTTTTAACTTAAAAAGAGCAAACAATACACTATTTTAATCCGATTTAAACGTGTACGGAATCAAATATTAATGTGTGTATCAACTAATAACACGTAATTATTTACAGAAAATAAATTTAAATAAGTAGTCCTTTATAAAAATATTCAGCAATTATTTCTAAATGACAAGAATATATTTCAGTTGAGGTATCGTCATGTTCAGAAGGTAGATGTCTAAACAATGGAACCTTCAGTGTTTTTGAGGACGAAGAGGTTTGTACCTGTGTTAAGGGTTTTTATGGCAAAAGATGTGAAAGTAAGTTGAATTACAGCTGATTTGTTGCTATTCATATTGGAGATACTGAGCTTTTGTATATAACAAATGAGTGAGATCGTTGTAACATAAAATAATTATGTCGAATGCACTGATTGTAAGAAATTAATCTGTTTTTATTTCTTTTAAACCTTTGCATTCATGTTTTAAATTACTGTAGTTGTATTTTACTCATTTATCGATCTTTTTTAATAATAGTTTCAATATCAAAGAAGATTTCTGCATTTATTAAAATTATATATTTTATTATTTTTTATCTTTTTAGTGACACCATGTTCAGATTCATCATGTCAGAATGAAGGCACGTGCTTTATTCATCAACTGCAATCAAGATGTGCCTGTAAAAACGGCTTTATGGGTAGGAATTGTGAAAGTGAGTGAACATGTATGTTTGTGTGTTTTTGCCTGCATGTATAGTGTTATTATTATACTTTGGTATTAACTAAACAGAACTGATTGACTTATTTTTCAAACTCTGAGTCAAATGCCTCCACAACAGATATTTTCATCCCTGGCGTATGTACACTTTTTATTTCAGAATTGAAGGCCTTCTCAGCACGTTCGTTTATCTCCCGAATATGTTCATGCGAAATTACATAAACTTTAATTATATTTCAGAATCATTATGCTCAATCGAGCCTCGTGTAAATGGAGGTATATGCAATATGACTATTGTGCATGACAGACCACAGATACAATGTACATGTCCAGCTGAATTTTCCGGACCACGTTGTGAAGGTATTTAATGTTTACTACATAATTCTCTACTCCTTAATTTGCTCCAAACTTTATACTAAGCAGAGATTTTTTAGAATAGCGAATTAACAAATAAACGATAATAATGTTTGGTGTCGTTTCCATTAAGAGTAACGTAGTGATTCAATAGTTATTAACTTATATATCAAATCTTTCTAAGTGAACGGTTCAATGTTCCATACTTAGCCTATTGTTTGTAAATATATAATTAATATAATTCATTTTGACTTGAAAGAGGTGTTTAAAGGACTTGGGACATTAAAGGCCTTTTTGCCCCCTTAATGTCGCAAAAAATGAAAACTGTGATTGCAATGTTTAGATTTTTCAAAATGCATAAGTAGAAATGTCTTTCTAATATTCTGTCATTTTTAAAAATCTTTCCCAAATTAACCTCAATAATTCGGCACAATAGGCTAAAAGCACCAATTTTGGCAGAACAAGTTTTAAAATGCAATGCTTTTTAAAACTAAACTTCCGAAATTGATCTCCCCATCATTGTTGGCTCAAAAATTATTAAACAAATTTATTGTTAATGATGTGAAAAAAATATCGTTAAATTATAGTTTTGACCCAAGCATGTAGGAGTACTTACTTGTTTAAACAATGGTTTGATTTTGGTTAAAATTAAACGATTTTTGTCAAAACCCTCGTGTATATTTATGTGTATATAGTATACAAATATGGTAAAGGGTACTATTATTTAGATGTTTTGCTGTTTTACACCTACGATTAAACTGATTACATGTGTATTCGAAATTTCAAATTGTTGGGCCCTTTATGCACCTTCGCCGTTATGTATGACCATTATCAAGTGGAAAAGATATGTATTTGTTCACAAAACAAATGTTTATTTAGTTGGGTTTGTTTGATTCATTTTTTTGTTTGTTTCTGTGCTACGTGTCTTTATTGCTATTGTCTTTCTTTTGTTTCACTGAGGTTTTGTCTGGCCTTGATTTATTCTTTTTATTATTACCTCGTAATTTGTTGTCCTTACGTAGATCAATTCTTTGAATAATATAGACCTTATCTTCGTGTATCGCCCTGTGCATCCACAGTTGGCGTGTATGGAATGTGCTTACCGGTGATAGCTATAAGATGATAATTCGAAAAATCTACATAACTGTAGAAAAGATTGACTCACCTTGCTAGTACTGTCCTCCATTGTAGACGCCAACAACAGTAGACGTATTACATGTGCCTCACTCTCCTATTTTTTTCATTAAATTACAACATCAGCGGGAAGCGAACAAAGTAACGATACGAATGATTGTGTCTAAATTGATGAGTAGTGGAATAAAATGAACGGGTTTAGGCTTTCATAATGTCTTTGTGTTTTAGTTAAATTTTCAAACCAACAAGATTGTTCTGATCTAAACAGCACAGAACACAAAAGTGGCGTGTATTTAATACAGCCAAAAGGTTCAAAAAGGTTTCATGTTTATTGTAACATGGACACAGACGGAGGAGGATGGACAGTAAGTATTAATAAAAAAAAATGTTATATCACTATTATAAGGCATTGTTGTTATATGTTATAACAGCAAATTCAGACAGGTAGACGTAGTAATTCTAATGCAGTTCTGATGTAACGTCAATTCTGATTGGACAACATTGAAATTTTCATGGCATCAATTCCACGATTGATGCCGTCAAAATTTAACGCAAGCGCAGCAGTTATTTCCGGTAAATAAAACATTTCCATTTTAATCATTTATTCTAGTGTTTTTTATGGCGTTGCATTAGAATGGAGATAACCGTAATGCGTCGCCAGTAAATTCAATTTCCGACCATCAAATCATCAATTGATGCCGGCAAATCTTCAAATACAATACAGTTATCTCCTAATTATTATAGTACACTGTTCATTTGAAATCAAATTGTACTTCAATAATAGTTTACCTTGATGGACTTTTATGAGTACTAAGCGCAGTAATGGAGACTTGGAAATAAAATAATCATGATATTTAAAGGTCCGACATGAAATGGGGAAAAAGATTAAAACGAAAGTAGTTAGTGTTAGATGGAAGATGTGCCAGTTTGAAAACTTGTATTCTGTTTTTATTTCGTATTGTCTGGATTGGCCTTAATCGAGATTTATCATCGTCACTTGCCATTTTAGTTGTGTGTTGCTGTTTGTTTGATTGATTTTCGATAGAAATGTAATTGTATTTCAATTAAATATTAAACTGCAGGAATATAAAATACATTTAAATGTACTATTAAATATAGTAACGCAGCTTCCTGTTCCAACTGTGGTCAATCTGAAACTTAATTGCAAAAAACAGTAACTTAAAAACTCCTTATAACAATTTTTTATTTGTTGTAATAATGACAGTTAAATTAAGGATGTAGGAGGGTCAATTTCAAAGTGATGTCATTTTTTTCAAAATGGGTTTTATAAAGTCTTCAATCATAATACTTTTTATCAACAATGTTTAAAACTAGTCTTACCGAATTCGTTTTCGAGATATCCCTCACCAAACAAAGGACCCTTTAAAATTGTGAAAATTCTATTTTTGGCAGAATTTTTAGGTGTCATTTACAATTATTCGTTAAAACTAACTTAATAATGAGCTAAATTAAATATTAAGTCATTAATTGTTTAAAGATTATATCTAATTTAAGAACAAAACAGCTAAATATTATTTTTTGCATACATATATATGAGATAAAACTCAAAAATTTAGGTTAGACGCATGGCAAACTACCAGGAAAATAACCATAGGTGGCAACATTTTTGAAATGAACCAAAATATGTTAACAAGTGATGTCAATTTTTTCAAATGTATAAAATTACTTTCAATATATATGGTAAATTAAATTTCTATAACATTTATATGGGGTCACCGTGCTTTTAAGAAAAAGACAGAAAGACACTCCACAAAATTTACATTTTTGACCTTTATTTCAAAGTTTTATCTCTAGATATTCCATGTAAGATTAGTCTTACTGTATAGTGTTTATTAAAAGGGGAATTACAAGCATACCTTAACAGCTATAAACAGCAACCTGACATTTAAACCCTCAAAAAGTTCCAAAGGTACCATCATATGACCTTGACCTTTGTCTTCAAGGTCAGATTTATGCTTAATTTACACATAGAAAGGCAAGATCATAGCTATTTTATTCTTTGTGGTATGATTTTAATTTGTTGATCATCAATCAAGATAATACAGTAAGTTAAATAATCAAATGACCTTCACATTTGACCTTGAACTTTTACCTCAAGGTGAAACTTTTGTAATGTACCATTAAGCTTATTTTACATGCAAAGCTCGTCATCGAAATTTTTGTAGACCTGTGGTACAAGTCAAGTTTTGCAACAGAGTTGCATGTTATCTTCATATATCCTTGACATTTGACCTAAAGATCAATTTTAGGACAATGTAATACACAATGTCTATAAGAAAATGAGATCTGGAATAAGTTATGTGACAAATAAACTCCACATTGTACCCAATGTGTTTCCCCATGATTTCCTCTATTCTGTTATTTGTGGGTGTATCATCATGAGATGATGTATGGTGTTCTAAAGTCATTGTAAGTCATGTAAGCTGTTACATTGTATACTGGCATATAACAATTTATCATTTTTTTGGTAATTTTGGCAAATTTAATATAATATTGTACATCTCAACTTCAGAATTGACCAGTTAAATACAGTACTGAAAAAAGTACGGGAAAATGTATCACCCACGGATGTATTTTTTTTAAATTCAACCCTTTCTTTTAAATACAAAGTCCCAAAATTTTAACAAAATATTCATATTACCTTTATTTTTGTATACATGAAGAAAAAAAATGTAGGTTCGTGTGCTAAATTTTTTAAGAAGTACAGGAAAAACGATCAATTTTTAATATTTTTCCCATTATTTCAAGTTTTGTCCTTAAAATATCTGTCAGTGTATTTATTTCGGTAAACTAGCTAATTTATTTCATATAACATGTGTTTGCTAAAACTAGGGGCTTTCTATAGCCTGATAAGCATGCACAGCATGTCAAGTGCTGAAGAGTCAAAAAGGATGAATACATGTACCTAACAAAAAAGACATTTCAGGTACAAGAATTTTTACATCAATGTTTAGATTCTAATACAATTTTTACAAGAAGGTAGAGCTGTTTTCACAGGTTTTATTGGTAATCCATCCAATACAATTTTCTAAATAATTAGCAGAGTGTAATACGACAGCAATATGTTGAACCATGTATGCTTGGGGGGCAGGGGGGGACAAAGTGGATACAAAATTTATATTGGAATACACTAACATTGGCGGCCAAGCGGTTAAGGCAGTTCGTCTAGTATAGATTACATGGTCTGTCAACCCTGAGGTTGCAGGTTCAAGTCTCACTGCGGGCAGGGTGTGCTCGACTCCAATTGACAAAGATTATCAGTTTTCCTACCAAAGGTCGGGGTTTTCTCCTGTTACTCCTCCCCAATGAAAACTGGACACCATGATATAGCTGAACAATTGCTGAAAGTGGTGTTAAACACCATTACAACAAGAAAAAAACAACAAACAATATAGCATTAAATGGACGATATATTTCAATTTCCTAAAAATCAATCCTCTATTTCTCAAGTTACAACACTGAAACCAATATTGCCCTTTAACGCTAGTAGATAAAGAACCATATGCACCAATTTCAATAAAATCGTTCAACAATTACTCAAGTTAGAGCATTGAAACTAAATATTTAACAATAACCACACCAAGAGTTGTACCATATGCGCCTTTCACATTCATGATTGTGGCATAAAAACTTGAACTTGAGTTGCATAGATTTCGTAATTTTATATGTTCAAATAATGACAACAAATAGCCATGTTAATGTCAACAAATTATAATCTAAATGTTATGCTCCTTTTTACTCAGCATTTTCACAAAATAAACTACAGAGAAGTTTGAGTTATGCTCCTTTATATATATCAGCGTTACATTATTGATGGATGGTATTGGTTGCTCAATAGGTAATCTTGGTGCAGGTATTTCAGCTACATATAATTCATCATTCGCATGTACTTCTGTCAAGTCTATGCCTTTTTCATAACAGGTACCCTAACTCAATTCACAACTTGTAGTTTTCTTATCATTACTGAAAAAACATATATAAAGAGCATTGAGTATCACTATAACATATGAAATGACAGACAATTTTACTCATCTCTATAGCCATTTCAATACAAATGGTGGGTTAAACTATGTTTTATGTGCCAAACCTTCCTCTTTGAAAGACACAAATTAAAACAAAGTGATCAACAGATTCCAAAATACAAATGGCAAGTACCTGAAAAAAATTTCTTATAACCCTGATCTAAAAGTTGGTCAAAAAAATTACAGAATTTAAAAATTCAAAAAATGTGTGATACCAAAAGAACTAAATGATCAGACCATTCAACATTTCTGAAGGCCATATTTTTGGTTATATTTACTAGTACAATGTAATAGTTATGGTAACAATTTATGTGGGATATGATTTACAAAAAAAGTGTTGCTTAGTTTCAGACTACCATATCTCTCAGGAAACAACCTCTGTATAAAAATTAGGAGATAATCCAAACTTAGTATTTACTAGTACAATGTACCTACAAATTATAATATAACGTGTTTCAATGTCATTGATAAAGTGTATACATGTATATGCTTAATCGTGAAAATAAGCATCAATTTAACAATGATTTTTATCGATACTATACTAGTACTACTACTAGTATAGTATCCAAGTAAACAAGTATATACAATCTTTTTTTATATAAAACCATTGAACCCAGTAAAAGTGAGAAAATGTGACATTTACACTATACCCGAAATAATGTATTGTGAATTAATAATACAAGTATTAAATTAACATAAGTACTGTACAATAAATAGTTTTTTTTTAATACATAGTGCATTTCCAAATTTGCTTTTCTTTTAATTTGAACCACTGTGTTCATTTTCCTACATACAAAATTAATGAGTTTTCTTTATCATTTTTATCTAAGTAAAAATAAGAACGGTCAATGTACATGTATGGTATGAACTTCTCACTTTCCCCATGACACCATGGAGATGGTTAGCACATTTATAATGTTATAGATATTACATCAATATGTATTTCAATTTTTACCTCAGACAAGGCCATCATCGTGTTATTTCTCTGTTGGTATGATGTTTACACGTTGGCATTTGCTGTTTGCACAAAGTATTTTCCAAGTAGCAGCTCAAGTTTTTATACATTTTACACAGTTTTGCTGAGTAATAAGGATGTGCATATTCCTTGCAGGCTGATCGTCAGTCGGCAAGTACAACCAATTCACCAACCCTTCGTCCATCTTTCCACTCATCTAAAGCTAGGGTTAAGTGATGATGATGATGATGGGGGTTTTTTACGTCCTACACTGATAAATTAATACCCTCGGTCGGACGGTTGTTATGGTTAGTTGTCCATGGACTCCACCATGGTGGTTTTGTCAAAGCCCGGCCTTCAGGATACCTGGTCGAAGTACTTATCAGCATATGTCCTACTAACGGCCGGGCTGCTCCGATGCAACGTTGGCCTACTTCAGTACCCCACATGGGTAGAAGCGTTTCCCCACTCTGACCGTCTTGGAGGTCTTACATCTGCAGAGTGTAGGGTTAAGTAATTTCCTTTATCATTAACTACTTCTTGTTTAGCACAGCGGGATATATAATCAGGTGTGGTCAGTTGGCATAATAATCTTTTGTAGAAAAGCGACTTTCGTATAACTACCCAGCGCTTTTGACAGATATTTTCTTCTGCTTTTCAGAAGACAAAAACACAATCTTACGTCTAGCCACGGAATAAGACTAAAAAGGTTAAAATCTTATCAAAATTCTTGTCTGACGACATCCCGTGTTTATTCCGGAAGTTGGCGGGTATTTACCGTAAATGTAGTATTTTCTTTGAAAATCAAGTTATTTGTTTAAAAATCTGATTTCTTTATATACTATTATTTAATTCATAACAAATTTTTTGTATTTCGTGGATTTCTTTAGTCTATATTAATTTTTGTTAAGTTTTACTGATAACGACATCAATAATTTTACGGTGCGCAAAGCATAACAAAAAAACGACCCGCGAACATCCTTAACCTTATAAAGATTTTGCTGTTTTTTCCATCCATTTTGATAAACATATAGTAATGAGATATCGTTTAACTATAATGTTAATAAAACACATTTGTATTAAAAGCGAATTATTAGTACTATTGAAATCAACAAACGATACATACGTGGTATGATTTAAGGAACCACTAGCTTCAAGAACTACTTGCGTGGCATCATTAAAGCTGGACTTTTTGTACAATTAAGACGATGAGTATATGTAATCTTCAATCATCTAACATTCTGTATATAAAACGGCTTATGAAAGGACAATATCTGGGAATCTTAGTCGACTGAACGGCCAATCTTAGAACAATGGATTGATTTTGTGGCTTCTGTAATGCTCGTTAACACACCTTTAATCAGGGCGATGAAAAAACTATTTGGTGTTTAACCTTTAACCGACCAGCTCTATGCTAAACTTAGTAGTGTTTAGGTTAAATTAAAGGACATCAATACTTTGTCTATTCTGCAGATACTTGTCTTACATTACTGGGGCAATACATAACTGGGGCAATGATCAGCTGGATCTCTGACAAACGTCATATAATCAAGAGCAGTACAATGTAGGATAATGTCTGAAATAAGACTATAAAAGAACAATTACACAATAAATAATTATATATAGTTGTTCTCAGATATGTTGTAACTTATTTATCATGTCTTCTAAAAGAGATTTAATGGAGGGACAGATTTTTTCGGGGTAAGAACGACTACAAAGAGGGATTTGGCAACCCGAAAGAAGAGTATTGGTTAAGTATAACTTAGGCAATTAACCTACAATATAGACTTGTATAACAGTAACAGTAAGATTGGTGGGGCTATTTATACACTACAAATTTGCATAGCCGTATCGCAGTATATTAACCCGACCTTTGTGTCAATTTTTGGTCAGACCATATCGTGAGCATTGAATGTTGCTCTATCAAGTCTTTTACTACTGCTAATGGGAGTTATTGCTGGAAATTATAGTTATGAGCGTTTAAGTCATAAATTATAACAAATGATACATTTTAATGTTACATACAAAATACTTTTTATTCTTCAATGACGGGTTTAATACACTAGTTACTATTATAAACTTCTATCCCAACCAAGACATTGTAATGGTAGAATTAGGCTGGTAATGTAATTGGAATGTATAACTGCGCTACGTATTTACATTTTTTCCTGTGGTAATACGCTTTATGTTGTTATTGCTGCGCGTCTGGCGTACTAAAACTGGTATCATTATGACATTTTATTTTCAACCACTGGGTTGATGTCTCTGTTGGTGGACTGTTAGTCCTCGAGGGTATCACCAGCTCAGTAGTCACTCTTTGGTACTGACAGGAATGTTATTGATTTTTACAGTGATATACCTGGGTTTGGTATAACATTTAGAAATTTTGTGGATAACAGCTCCACAATAACTTAATCATTTAAATTTTATATACTCGTTGATTCTGAGCGCCACAAATTAGTCTATTAGACAAAACACGCGTCTGGCGTAATAAATTTCCTTGGTGATATTATTTACTTGAATAATTCCAATGTATTGTGGACATGATTGTAAATAATATAATTGTTCACGCTTCAAACAAACTTATTTTAAAATGTGTGGTTTTTATCAATCTAATCTAAGGTATAGAACCTTATACTAGAGTTGTGAATGGTCATTTAAAAACACCAAAATTGTAACTTTATGTTTATTTAATTTTGCAGAACAACGAAATAATAGAAACATCAATATTTGCTTCTTGTATTTAGAAAAATACATAAATATATAAATTTCTTATTAAAATTAATCGCACTAATTAACCGTTTGTCATATGAAAATTTATTCCATAGAAATGAAATAATTGTATAGTTTTGTTGCAGGGAACGCAAAATTATCATTTATGACATCATAAACACAATGTGCATTGAGAATTTATTTGGAAGACTTCCAAGGTACAACAGCTTATGCCAAATATTCTAATTTTTCGATTGGAGACGAATCAACCAATTATAAACTTACTACAGGAGGACATAGTGGGACTGCTGGTTAGTGTAGTTCAGAATATAAGTGGGACTGCTGGTAAGTGTAGTTCGGAATACAAGTGGCACTGCTGGTAAATGTAGTTTGGAATACAAGTGAGACTGCTGGTAAGTGTAGTTCGGAATATAAGTGGCACTGCTGGTAAATGTAGTTTGGAATATAATTGGGAATGCTGGTAAGGGTTGTTTTGGATACAATGGAACTGCTGGTGAATTTACTTTTAGATACTGTAAGATTGCTGGTATATGTCACTGGAAACCATTTTATAAATATAGTCAAATATTATTAAATGTAATTTCAATAATATACCCAACGCAAATGACGGTATTCCTTGTCAAAAATTTAGACAAAGACTGACCAACGAATGGCCTTAGTCATTGAATGTCAATATAAATAAATGACGTAAACAAGTCATAACATATTGATCTTAAACTTTCTCACTCCAACTTAACCCAAAGTAGTTGTTTCCCAGTCCACCTGCCGCGGATGTGCCGTGCTGTTACCGGGCTTTGCTCAAATAAGATGTAATCAAAATTACCAAGGTGACAAATTCATTACGCCAGACGCGCGTTTCGTTTACTCAAGACTCATCAGTGGCGTTTAACTCTAAATTCTTAAAGTATTTTTTTCATTTGGCGATGGAATAATATAAGTCCACTGGGATCGTGTAAATACACAATACAGTTTGTTCAAAATATTATATAAAAAGTCTAAAGAATGTACCAACCAGTAGGCTTATTAAGTATCGGATCGACAAACATGACGATACAGCACAAACAAAAAATAATATACAAGTCTAGAAGATTATGCAACGATACAAATGACGGTAACAAGTTATAACATGTTGATCTTAAACTTTCTCACTACAACTTAAGTATAAAATAGTTATACTTTTATTCAAGATGTTGTACCACAGACAAACAACGAAGATAAGAGTCATCTAATGTTAAGCAAATATTACTTTTTTGTAATTATTATCACCTCAACACCACTAACGAAGATATCATCAAATTCTTTCTGGTCCAGCGTTAATTGTTCATTTTAGTTGTCTTGATTGACAACATACAGCTGACATAAAATGTGTAACTTTGTTTATTGTATTCACTTACATAGATTGCATTAAATGATTTTTACAGCTTATTTTTTAAACTTTTTGCTCATATATATACGTACAGGTGACAGCATGGGCTATCATAACAATATGACGTTCTCTACAAAAGACAGATACAACGACAAATCATCCCAGCACTGTGCAGACTTGTATAAGGGTGCTTGGTGGTATGACAGTTGTTATCACTCCAATCTGAACGGTCGATACCTTGGCAACAAATTAGATGCCACTGGAATCTGTTGGAATTCCTGGAGAGGCAATAATCAGTCACTGAAGAAAACTTCCATGATGATCCGTAAAAAATACCATAATTGATTGACTGACGTATTTTATGTATCATTTGTCATATAGCAAATAGAAATGGAGGATTATTTGAGTGTTGTTGTTTTAGCAGAATTTATTTCTTAGTTATATGAGCCAATAATTACCGATATTGAGTTTAAGCCTATAGTTTTCATTACCAATAAAAACGCATCACCTTATGATAATATTTAGAACTTCTTTTCTTGTTCTCATTATCAGTTATGGCAGATTTACATTAAATGTTTAGCACAACATGACATATGAACATTATGCACAAATATGAAGAGCTATGTGTCAATACAGGTATTCAATTATCACAGATATCTTGTGTGTATTACAAGAATGAGATTGTTTGGCATATATGCAGGAAGAGAAATAGATATAGAGAAAGAACAGATTTAGAACATTTTAAAAAAGTAAAACTTCATTTATTTTCTCATACAAAATATTGCTCACCATTTAGTATAAACATATAGAAAGAGAAATAGTTAAGGTCAAAAAGTTACCTCAAACAAATGTACAAGGCTTCTTGCGATGTTTTCAAACACAAGGTTATTTTTATATTTAGTTAAGGTTACATTTGTTTGGGGAAAATATGCATTTGTATTGTTTGCTGCTCGATTTAAAAAAAATGCTAAAATCTTGAGCAAAACCGCAACAAATGCAGTTAATTTACGTTCATATTGCTTTTTCAAATTTGATTTTGTGCAGAACGGTAGTGTTTCGATTGAAGACATTAATAAGAAAAATTTTGATATTGGGTCACGTCTTATCCCATTTAGTAACGTATTGACACAGTAAAACCTTTCGAAATAAAATTATCAAATAAACAAAAAGTAGGAAGTAATAATAGGGCATAATTCCTGCATAACACTAAACACAAACCAAATGACAACGCTGCCACACATTTTGGCATACAGAATGAGCTTTCATATTATTGTAACACATTGTAGATAAAACCACGGTATTACTGTTCTGTTTGTCCCATAAAGACTGGGCAATAAATAAAACACTTTCAGTCAACGTGGTGCAGCTACGAATTCACATATTGTGACTTATCGAATTAGGAATTCATTATTAATGTTCAATTTGTGTTACTTTTTAACAAAAAAGCACTAGAAATAGAGATCGGATCATATTAATGCCGTAACTATATTCAACTCTGACAATAAGAATGCTACATGTCTTAAAATGCACAAGACAAGCTATGAGCTTAGACCTTTGCACATCTTATTACTTAAATGTCTGGGTGATCACTGCAACACCTGAGACAAAACTGATTCTTCCTCAGCTTTTTGATGCATGTACACCTGTTACACCTGTTTAGGTATATAAGTATTATAAATTACAGACCTGTTCTAGAAAAGTACAAGTAAAAGGGATATATCTACAACTTTCCAATTTGCAATCCGTATTGTTTAGTTACATTTCGTATGCATGGTCATTGATCATAAATCTAGGATAATATACATGGTTTCTAAGGCTAGACCTTAACAGCTAAAACATTCATTAGTAAAGTGGCGATAATAGAAGATTATCTCGTTAATTTTATAATACGGAAAGCCTGAATATGGTCCATACTAGACTACGCTCTTTAAACTATAAAGACCTCTGCAAATTTTTCTTTCTATGCCATATACTCTTTTACAGTGCCAAAATGTCCTGTGCATTGTTATGTCTACTTTACCAATAGAATTTTTGTTAGTTAACTTTTTCGTGTTATGACCATAGCTGAAATATCTGAAAGACAACTTTAAAAATCATTCAATCAATAAATTTCAAGAACATATAACATATATAATATACGGTTTGAAAGGTTTTGCGTTTGTAGCTATTAGTAAATTAATAATATTCTCTAAATACACTAGTTAAAAGACACAGAAAGTTACAGAATTCTGCGAGCAACAAGAGAAGCATTGCTATAAAGCAGAAAGCATAAACTCTCATTGGAAGAATGTTTCGAGTTTGTTTACTCCTTTTTCCAAGGTTTAATAAGTAATTCAATTTAATCGTGGTATAGACTTCAATAAGGTTTGTATATATCGATCCATATGTATGTGTCTATGTCTATCATATGCAGATAACTAACAACCATATAATTCTGCATGTCACATTCATTTTCAATAGCGCGTTTAGAACTTTGCTTTGGATAATCTTATTTTTTGGTAGATGGTGCATGCTAATCGTGATGTCAGCTATAATTCGTGCAAATATTTGCGTGAAAAATGCGATAAATAAGTGAAATATATCAGCTTGCAAAAAAATCATCAATTATTCACTATCCCAGTAATAACAGTATATGTATTGAAGGATTTCTATTTAGTCTTACAACAATAGCTTGAAATGTCGAAAAAAGACCAAGTTTAATGTAAAAAAAAATAAATTAAGTACCTTTTATTTCGTGAAATGTTTGGATAATTTGGAAATAAGGCATTTTATTTCAGTTTATCATTAATTTCAAGTCGTTTTTGAATTTATTCCGTGTTTTTTCGTAGCTAATGTAACAAAATTGTTTTTTTAAATAATTGATAAAGGATTAAGTGAGGTCTTGGTTCTGTTACTGTCTATATTCTAGGAAGTATGTTCCATTACCAGTACCGCACAAGGTTGCCAAATCTAATTGAGTGAAATTGACTATGTGTTCGCGTTTAACAATTTCTTTATCCAATACTTGAATGTTTTGTAAAACAAGCATAAAAGAAAAAGATGTCTGGTATAGTGCGAACTCCTTTTGTGAAATTAATCTATAAAAGGAATCTCAATCTGACTTAAATACCGCTACTCTATTACTTAGTGGCGTTACAATAAAATAACAAGTGTTCTTATTGTTTATCGAAACATGCACATGTCCATCTTCATTTCTACACTACTCTCCATAGCTAATGACGGTAAGTATTTAATCTTCATTGAATCTGTTCTTTTTAACATACTAATTTTTTGTTGAATAACTTGTTTTCGTTGTTAATACAGCATTAGCCTAAGAAATGCTTGTTGAAAAACCATCTAAACGGTTAATTGAAGTTTACACTTTTCGAGTGGCAGACATAATCTTGTCTGTATCTATTGTTTCGCTTCTTTCAAAACCCTATCTTGATAAGAAGGTACACATCATATCTAAGTATCTTTGCGAATTGTTCTAAAGAAAAATAGTCTATTTGAAATTTATAGGATGAGACCTCAATATTCTAGAAACTAAGAGGTAAATGTAAAGGTGATTATTTGCAAGCGCAAGTTTACCTTATCATATCCTGTCTGGCACCATACTGGGAGGGGTTCCTAATGCTCGACTCACAGAGCACCCCAGCGCGTCCCCGGGTGGCGGATAGGGGGGACCCTCTCATTGGGGGTTGTCAGGTCATAAAGCCTGACCGCGGACCGTAGTGGGTAACGTGTTTGGAGAGTGCCACGCTCCTTGCACGATAAAGACCCCTTTTGTAGATTTCAAAAAAGAGTAAGCTCATTTTAGCCTCTACATAAGGCTAAATTTTCCACCCCTACCCAAAAGGCCATTCTTTTCCGGTGGCAGTCAAAATTGTATTCCCTGTGACCCATCCCACCTCCATATTCCGTTGATTTATTGTGTGTTAACTTGTTCCCGTCCTGAATAAAGCTGAAATACTGATCGCTGGACGTAAAGCAGACAATCAATCAATCAATCAATCAATGATCATATGCTGTTAATTGACATGTCCATTAAAAGTCAAAGGTCACTTTGTAACATACCTCTTAATTTGTCATCATGAATTAATAATTGTAATGGAAGTTGTATGTTGGAACTATTATATACATCTTCTTTTTAGTTTGATTTTAAAAATGTCTGATAAATTTTAATTGCGTTATCTCTCTTTAAATGTATGACAAGCTTTGTATCTTCATGACGCGTTAAGGCTGTTCAAAGCCACACAAAATATCTAATACATATTGGCAAAATAGAGAATAATGGAAATATATACATGAATCAGATATGATGCTTCAATACATTTTGTAGGAATCATAGTGAATATGCATTAGGAGATTTATATTTGTTAAAATAATAAAGTATTTATTTTTTCCAGTTCACAGGCTGCTAGTTACACACAATTGAGAAATATTTAAACGCCATCTTGACGAAGGTCATACGTAAAGAATGTATCATTGGCCCAAAATATTTCACCTCAGACACCTGAAGCTGATACAACAACTTACGGGTTGCAATAATTTAAACTTGGCTTGTCATTATCTGCAAAAATGTGACGACTTCGTATTTTTAACACATAAATATTCTGAGTTGAATAATGACAGCTATTGAGTGATACATCAAATTTGCAGCCATATGATGGCACTCATTTGTTTATTGTAATCGTGTTCTTCATCCCAATCCAATCAACAAGCATTGTGACGGTTCATCTTATGTTTCGGCATTTAGCCGTTTTACTTCTTGAACGAAAGAAAACAAAGCTACAACATTTGTCTCAGTGTTTTGTATGATTTTACTTTATGAACAGGACAATACGATGTGTATTAAAGAAACTAAAACGTCTTAAAATGAAATATATGATATTTGAAAATCAACAATATATAAGTGTTTCCCACAGAATAGTTTTGTTTATAACTATCACGCACTTGATTAAGCTTCAATTTATATAGCTAATGCTGCTAGTGCCTGTCATTAATCTCAGGTATTTAGTGAGAGACATCATACAATTAATTTTGATGGCTTATTATTGCAATAATTTAAAGAGATTCGTTTCATAGAATTATATTAATTATCTGATTATTTTATATTTACATATTACAAATTTTTACATGCGTGTTCCGTTCCACGATTGAATAAACTTTTGTTTTGAAATTGGAACATTGATAATTACAGTGTATTTTTACAAACTAATCCAAATCAATCTGAAGCTCATGGAAGCAACGGCACACGTATCAAATTGAAAAAGATATCATGACGTAATGTGTTACATTGTATGAATTATGAATAATAAATTAAACACAATTAAAACGCAAAGCTCAACGAATACAAAGCATGTTGTAAATTTTATATACGCATATATACACACATGTATATACATAATAATTCCAAAACAACTTCTGTGCATCAACATAAGTGTTATTCTTTGCTTTTTATACGATGATTCTACATAAGTAATGAAGTGTCCATCTAATTGGACAGTTGCATTCATCAATTTTCGATCAATGATCAGTCAATGGACATCAGTAAATTCATCGATCAGACAAAGTGTTGCATTAAACGATGCTATTACAACATTTATGAAATATATTACACCAAAGTTGCACTAAGGAAATTGAAACATATGCTATACAAACTGGCATGACCTAGAGTTGAATCAAATGATAATTTCCTTAACTTTGAAAAATAAATATGTTAAATACACAAATTTACAGGAAATTTATGTTGTTTTGTGATCAAAAGATACAGTAACATAATTCTATCATTAATGAACTTCCGTTCAATCCCTTATCAAAGGGTTAGACTGATTCGAAATCTTTCTCTTCCCTTTCCACCGCTTGACTTGTGTTTATTTATAGCTTATCTTCAGGAAATCAATTGAACACAGAAACTTAAAATAGCACACAATTACCTTGAAACGAATTATGAGTTGTGTTATAATAATAAAACAGTGTTTCCTCTTTATTTGGTACAAAAAAGCTAAACTTTAATCTAATGGTTTGATATCGACCATATTTATAAACATTATCAGCATCTTGAATGTAACGTATGCTGTACATAGGAATAAATCATGGAATAAAGCTAAGTTCAATCAGTTTTCAGCAACTAGTAAAAATCAAAGAAAGACTTAAATTGTATTCCTATTTATAATACAGGCGTCCGATCAATAAATTTAATACAATGATTTAACTTATAATTTTTACAGACAATATGTCTGCTTTATTATACTTTTTTAGTATTTCAGTAACGATTTCAATAATTGTTTATAATATATCGTCTTTTTAAAGAAATATAATTCTTATCTTTCTTTGGAAGATTACAAAGCATTTATTTTGATCAATTAATGGCGATTATGTATATCACATTTATGTTGGGCACAATAAATACGTGTTTCCACAACTTTTGGCATATATTAGAGTTAATATGTCACCTTATTTACAAGATATTTTTAAGGCAATATTTTCTAAATCAAAATTTGATCTCTTACAGAATGTTTGTGTAAATTACAATATAAAACAATTTACTCTTCTTTCAAAGATTTTTCCAATTATCAACGTTCATTTTGTGGTACAATTAAACTAGTTAACAGTGACCAACCCGGACTGATCCAAACACAAGATACGAATTAATGAAGAAACCAAAAAGAAAAATAGCAACCAAAACTCTTTACAAAACAAAAATAAGCAGTGTCTTCATCCATATTAGACCCCTTACGAGTTATCACTGTTGCTCTATGGTTTAACATTTGAGACTGATTAAGGTCTTTATTAGAAGCCGACGTGATTTAATTAAATTTTAAGCTCCCTAGGAAGTAGTCACTGAACGTGTAATTATTTAGTGAAAAAGACATTGTCTATATAGGAAAAATATTAAATTAAAAATATGGGCCAACGCGACCCAAGCGTTATACGGTGTGGAGAATTGCTGCTATATGCGAAAATAGCACTAACTTTAAAATGAAGATTAGATCCATAGAACTTTTCAGTATGTTTTTCAACTACAAAAATTGTTGTAAGGACTTTGTAATTTATGTTTATAGGATAGGAAATCAACGTTGTCACCTTGGATAAGCAGAACCTTTTGCTAAGTCAATATGCTTGTTCTGGTTGATGCAATAAAATCATAGATCGACTTTATGAATATGCTGTATTTGCACATAATAAGGGTTTAAATCCTATTGACACTAAATTATATACCATTACCAAAGTTGTCTGAGCGCATGCTCAACATTGCGGTATATACTGTTCACAAATAAAATAGACTATGTAACAAAGAAAATATATATATATATGTTTGATTGTGATAGCATCGAATTATTAACAAAATCAAGACCCACGGAAGTAATTTTCGTTGATAATCATAAAACCATCAAGCTTTACCAGTTCCCCCTGGTTTAATGTTCTTTTTAGATGAAAAACATATTTAATTTTAAACCTGTAAAGTCACTGTCCTCCGTTTGCGTCCGGCTGCGCTCAAATCATTTAAAACAAATATATTCAGTTAAATATTAAGAAATATAAGTTCAAAGGTGGTGTAAAATTTGTTTTAAGGTGACGATAACTAGTTTCTCAGTGGTAGCTATCGTACTCGACCCATTGTTGTGTGTTGGTTTCGACTAACGTGATGTATTCCAATGCACCTTATACCCATACAGCCTGCTCATAACTACCAAATACAAAAAGAGCAAGACTGATATATTGTTGGTATATGTTACAGACAAATTCGATTAATTGTTGGTCAAATTTGAGACCGGTTATAAAATATATATACAGTCGAGGAACTGGTTATCGCGCGTCCGGAGATTCCGTGAATGTTGCGTATCTTTCAATTTCGTTTTTTTACAAAAGTATATATTAAATTTAACCTTCATTTGACATATTTTGGTCTTTATATTACATTTGCGGACATTTAATTCGGCAGCGTAATTTTTATAAACATTCGTTTCTTAAATATCATGAAAACGCTAACCTGAACGACACGATGTTTAAAACTCCAATCAATCTTTAGTATATCAATGACTGTTTGATTTCTTTTATTGAACTGTTTCGTCAATATAAAACTTTAGAATTGCTACATATAAAATATTTTCTTCATTCAATACTGTATTGATTTATGTTTTATTCACATGCGCGGTATCACCGGACATTTCATTTTTTACACAAAACCTGGTAATGCTGAACAAAATGACAAAGTTTAATACTTTGCCGAAGAACTTTAACAAATTGGGTTGCATGTTTGAAAAATAATATATTCAAAGATAAAAACATTCATTTTTTATGAGTTCATATATTTTTTCTAAAACTATAAAAAAATTTAAAAATTTCTTAGGTACGCGATAACTCCGGACTACTCTGTATATATACTCGGGGCCTCGGTGGCAGAGTGGTTAAGACAGCTCGTCACGTTGTCTGTCAACACTGATGTTGTGGGTACGAGTCTCACTCGGAGCAGAGTGCACTCGATTCCAATCTTAATTGACAACGATTTTCTACCGAAGATCCCTGGTTTTCTCCGGGTACTATGGCTTCCTCCCCATTAAAATCTGGACGCCATGATAAAGCTGAAAAAATGATGAAAGTGGCGTTAAACACTCAACAAAACAACAAGGTATGTATACAAGTATAGAAAAATGACGGTGTTTCTTGTCAAAAATTGAGACTCTTTATACTCTTTCTTTAGACTCTTTATATAATATTTTGAACTGCCTGTATTGGGTACTTACACGATTTCAGTGGACTTATATTACAGTAGTCCCCCTCTTATAAGACCACCCCATCTGAGTCATGAAAGTGGTCTTATAATGGGGGTGGTCTTTCTTGAGGGGATACAATTTATAAAGGTCAATAGAGCTTGGTCGGTTGATTAGCAGCAAAAGCTGTGAAGTGATTAAGAACCACACAAAATAAGTATTTGTATTTTATTATTCAGTATAAATAAAAATAAAAAGAATTCATGCAGTTTTTATCTGTTCAAAATGTGTAATGATAATATAACAATTCCAAGTCTTCTTAACAGTGAACGTTTCTGTTCCTGTTTCATCTGCATTATCATTGTTTTTATCACTTTTATTGTCTGCCCAGGTTCCACTTCGTAGTTTATTAAGGTTCCGTCTAATTTGGAAAAATCCAGGTTTTTCTCTGTTCCAGTTTCCCAAGTTTTTGACATCGTTTGTAGTAAATTTTGATTTATGATTGTGTTGGTACATTGTATTATTATCTCCTTGTTGAATATTTCAGTCGTCTTGTAATAAACCCGATTTCCGTAATGCCGAAATCAAACTGATCTACAATAATTACTTGTTTTCCCCTTTAATCCAGCTTAAAAACCTTTCTTTTGCACGATCACGACATTTTGTTTACCGGTTGTTGAACTGTTTCCGAACTGGTTTACGATAATAAAACCAAATCTCGTTCTATTCGAGACTTTCAAAATAAACATCCGGTCAGTGGAAATGGTCGTTCGTGATGGAAATTGACGTTGTTGTGTAAAAACGTGGTCGCTGGTCGCGTTTGAGGGGTGGTCGTTTGCGACAGGTAATTTTACGTTAGAAACACTTAATGCATCAGGGTTTTGGCCGGATAAAGCGGGTGGTCGCTGGCGAAGGGATCGTATAAGAGGGGGACTACTGTATTCCATCATCTCCCAATGAAAAAAATATTATTCCATCTCCCAATGAAGAATATCTTAAACATTTAGAGTTAAACGCCACTGATGATTCTTAAGTAGACGAAACGCGCGTCTGGCGTAATGAATTTGTCACCTTGATAACTTTGATTACATCTTGTTGGAATATTTAAGCAAAGCTGAGTAACAGCACGGCACGTCCTCGGGTGGCGGACTTGGAAGCAACCATAAACAAGTTTTGGGTTCAGTTGGAGTGAGAAAGTTTAAGACCAATATGTTATGATTGTTTACGTTTTTATTTATTTTGACAATCAATGACTAAGGCCTTTCGTCGGTCATTGTGTGTCTAAACACCGTCATTTGTATCATTGCATAATCTTCTGTTTATGCTGTATCGTCATGTTTGTCGATCCAATACTAAATACGTGTACTGGTTTAGCAGCTTTCTTTAGACTCTTTATATATATGTTCACTACAGTGTGTATTCCGAGCATAGGTGACTCTTATTTGTTGTTTTATGCACCCTTACTCGATAGATCAGCTGATCCCCAGTTTGTCCAATATAATTTTCTTTACAGGTTGAACATGTCGTACAAAAGATCAGATTTTTGGTTTTGCAGTCCATGTTTCAGTTAACAAAAAATATCACCGGATTTAAATGTTATGCTTGTTCCTTCATCAATGTAATCACACGTTCCACATCTCGGATCTCCACATTTTTGAACACGATTGACATCTTCCTTTTAGACAAATCTAGCGTTACATGGTTGCCGTCTACTGTTTATTATGCATGATTCTTGAATGAGATCTTTTATTTTTGTAAACTGGTGTAAAATTGGAAGATATTCCTTCGCGGTGTGCAGTATATTATTATTTCGGGGGTTGTACGTGATGACAAACGACATATATATTTCGTTTTGATTGTTTACCTTTTGTGTTCTTAAATCGACTATTGGGATTTCTGAAGATGTTTTAATTGCTGCTTTGATAAGATTTTCTGGATATTCTTGTCTTAAAAAGTGCAATTTGAATTCTTCAAGTCGTTTTATGCGTAATTGTGGATCTGTAAAATTCGTCTGTCAAGATTGAACGGGATGTTTCCTTTTGTGAGAGAACGATGACAGGATCTAAAATTCAGATATTGGCCTGGGGATCTAGACAGCTGGACATTTGCTGCCACAGTGTCACAATGGTGTGAGTTCGAATTCCAGTGAGGATAAGCAAAAATTTGACAGTGTTAAAAATCTAAGTCTAACAGTGTTGGGCGTAATTTGTAGAAGTATATATAAATATTTGATATTAACTCGAACACGATAGCAATATCACGATCTATCAAATCTTTTAAATTCTTGTGTATCATGTATACCAAAATTCTTTTACTTTCTACATTAACAAACTTGTCGTGGAATTTATCCCTGGAAAAGGCCACAAACCCTTAAAACAAAAGTCTGTCTATCATATTCTTTGACAGAACAAATACTAACACATGCATTAATCAGACGATTTGGTAAAGCTGGAGGTAGTATCGTGCCTTTAAACACAAATGCCAAACCAATGACTCTACAAGGGGTACATTCCTTCGTCATGTAACTGGTTTCGTTTCATTCATTTGGTGTAAGTCCACTTCTTGTCTCTATATAATAGCTGCTCTAACAAAATGTCGAGATGAATGAGCATGTCGAAGATAAATTCGTTGTTAATTTTACTGAATATCGGTTGTCGCCAAACTTCGGAAAGGTATTTTTTGTATAATTGTGTAGGTTCACATTCTTGAAAAAAGAGCTGTTCCATTCTACGGCCTTCTGGCCAAAACTGCTCATCGATATACGGAAATACAAATGTCACTGTTTCAGATTTTTATAAGCGGGATGTATTTATGATGTTTGAGAAATCCGCTGGATAGACATATTATATTATATGGTTGTCACAATACTTATATACCGATACAAATGAAGGTGTTTCTTGTCAAAAATATAGATACCCGCTGACCAACGAATGGCCTTAGTCATTGAATGTCAATATAAATAAATAACGTAAACAATTCATAACATATTGATCTTAAACTTTCTCATTTCCAACTTAACCCACAATAGTTGCTTCACAGTCCGCCAGCCGCGGACGTACCGTGCTGTTTCTTGGCTTTGCTCAAAAAAATAAAAGTTAATTCTATGAATATCATACGTCAATTGTGTACATGGCAGTCTACACATTGAAGGTGATACAATTTTTAAAAATTACAAGTTAAATGTTCGAAGTTTGCTGCACTGAATACGAGCGTCGAATGACCAGCTATGGTCCTAATTTTTAAGAAGAAACTTGAAAATAATTGTTTATTTCCTGTTTAAATTACACTAGTTTTTTTCTGCCATTGATTTTTGATAGATATAAATCTTTCTCGTATTTCCGCGTAACCCATACAGATTTCTTATATGAAAATCAAAGTTGTGTCAGATCTTATTTATACAGAGTTTATACAAATGGCTGCTCGTCTGAACATAAAGCAAAAAATAAGCGTGTACGCAAACACCTCTTCAAAAACGCACAGTGAGGTAGAAACACATGATTATGAAGAAATTGATATTTCACCTGTACAAATTCCCGACAAAAAGGAAAAGATAAAAACAGAGAAAATGTGTACTTAAACTGGGATGACAGGAAATAAAATACACCAAAATCAAAGAACGAAGATACCAACGAGCATGTTCCAAGAAATGCTAGACTTCAAGAACTGCAGCTTCCGAAGAGACGGCATGTGACAACAAAATGGAAAATTGCCACACTAATCGCAATACTGTTGTGTTTTGGACTTATTTCAGGTCTGGTTGGTGTTTTAGTTGTATGGCTATCAGCGAGAGGTAAACATAAAACCTTTTTTTTATTTATAGATTACATGAGACACAAACTTATTATAAAAATACCGATGTTAAATGTTTAATTTATGTTACTTCTGATGTTGCCAAAAAACTGCCATGCACATGCATTCGATTAGGAAAGGAAAATCAAAACTATAACATGCAGTGTCAGCCATTTATTGTTCATTTCACAGTTATGGTGTATGTTCTCGTTCCGATACTTAAAGTTTCACAAGAATTTGAGAAACTTAAATAAAGTTTTACCAATTTGTATCAGTCTCTTAAAACAATGCATATGTTCATCTGACTATTTTATATTGATGACCATTATCATGATGTTATCACTGTAATAAACGTTTGCTATATGCTTTATATCATCTTCTCTATAATAATTGTACAACGTAAAATTGTCACAGTAGTTAAAATAATGTGATTATTGAATGACATAATAATAAGATAAAGTTTACAGGTAGACAATATTGATTTTAGTCTGTGCAATGAAATTTTCTGATTTTTTGTTTATAATGTCAAAACATTGCTATACATTTTAGTGATGGAAAGAAAAATAATGCTCTCTGAGTTAAATTTTTTGTCCATATAACGTTGGTTTAAAAGCTCTTAAAAGCTTATGTTATGTGATGTTTTTGTACCAACTGTAAATAAATTTTTTGTCTTGTCATGTATTGTCTTGTCCATTTACAAATAACGTCAAAGAGTGCTAAAATGGTTTTTGGTCAAAATTATCTCCTTTGTTACAATTTTGTTAATTATATTTTTTTTTTCAAGTACAGAACTTATTTTCGAAGACTGTTATTGCATTTACCATAAATGTTCTATTTATTTTAAATTTTCACAAAAATGGCGATGTCCTGCAAACCATTAAAACGATATAAAACATAAATAAATTTAAATGTCTCTGTCATCTGTAACATGTTCTTAATTTTACAGAAAATAACATAAACACAGACTCTCGCAGTAATTATTATGCTGATAAAACCTATTATCCTTTATAAATGGTCATTATATTCTGAATGATAAGGATTACTATTACAGTATCTCCGTGTTCAGAAGGTAGATGTCTCAACAGTGGAACCTGTGCTGTTGTTAACAACGAAGCGGTTTGTACCTGTGTTAAAGGATTTAATGGTACACGATGTGAAAGTAAGTTGAATAATTGATATTGGAGATACTGAGCTTTTTGGGGATAACAAGTGAGTGAGATCGTCGTAACATAAGGTAAATATGTTGAATGCAATGATTGTACGAGATTAATCTTTTCACTTAAAAATTGTGTTAACCTTTGCATGGATGTTTTTTTTCAGTTGTTTTGTTTTAATCATCTATCGACCTTTTTTAATAATAGTTTTAATATCAACGAAGATTTCTGCATATATTAAAATTATATATTTTATTATTTTGAACTTTTTTAGTGACACCATGTTCAAATTCATCATGTCAGAATGAAGGCACGTGCTTTATTCATCAACTGCAATCAAGATGCGCCTGTAAAAACAGCTTTACGGGTAGGAATTGTGAAAGTGAGTTAAACTTACATGTATGTTTGTGTGTTTTGCATCATGTTGTTCTCTTGTATAGTGTATCTATTAGCATTAAACAGTTATTCTTTGGTAAAAACTACACAGAACTGATGGACTCAAACTCCGAGTTAAATGCCATCTCAGCATATTTCTTTATCCCTTGTTGTATGTAGATGCGGCATTATATAAACTTTAATCATATGTCAGAATAATTATGCTCAATCGAGCCTTGCATCAATGGAGGTATATGTATTATGACTAGTGTGCACGACACACCATAGATACAATGTACATGTCAAATTCGCTATGGTGGTTTTTATGTTTGCTACATGATTACACTACAGTACTTGCACCCGTAAACGCAACACTTTGACTGATTGATAACTGATTGCTGACGGATTTTGGAACGCTGACTGATTAATGATGATTACATCCGTCCAAAATTATGATTCCGTCATTATCTTGTTAAGCGTCAGCGATCAGTGCGATCAGTCCAATCAGTGCGATCCAGAATCCGTCATTTAATTATATGCATAAATCGGTTAGTTTACTGACGGATTCGTATAAATTAATATTTTAAAACGGATTCTGTGTCATTTGTATATAATATATGCATTTATTTTACCATTTATGATAAAATAAAAACATGCATTTAAACGAATTGTTAATACAATGTCTCGTTCTACATGAATAAATAAACATATTTAAAGAAAAATTTGTTTCTTTATATTATATAATTAAGCACATGTCTTAAAAGCAGAACATATCTGCGAATCGAGTCATGTAAACCTTAAAAAACTTCCATTTAAGGCACATCAGTAGCGACGAGGTAAATGGTTTTTTTTCGTAATCCATTATTGATTCTCTTTTTCTATTCCCGCGACTCGTGATTTCGGCCTATTTTTATTTTTTGCGACCTGTTATATGTATATTTTTTGCTATATATTAAGCCGACCCGTCTCACCCAATCAGTAACAAATTTATTTCACATTTAGGAAAGAACGTGGCCTCATTTTGACATCATTATTAGTTACCTAAATGTATGCCTGCGTGTTTTTATTTAGTCTACAACATTTTAAAATACAAGTCTGAAACTGTTGTGTATAAACAATTGTTGAACTGTTGAGAAAATAAAGTGTCGTCAAAGATACCAAGGTTAACAAATTTTTTTTTCGCCAGACGCGCGTTTCGTCTAATCAAGACTCATCAGTGGCGCTCAAACCCAAACAATATGTAAAAAATCCAAATGATTAAGATGTAGTAAAGCTTATATCACCAAAATTCCAAAGCGTTATATCAAATCCGGCTAATGCTATCTACACCTTGAAATAGAAAAAACCTTAGAATTAAAATGTTTTCTAAAATTTCTAGTCAGTAAATTTAGAAAATGGCTTAATCACTGTTAGAATCAATGATTTTCCTCAGCACCGAAGTGTGACTACTGGGATGGTGATACCCTCGGGGACTAACAGTCCACCAGCAGAGGCATCGACCCAGTGGTTGTAAATAAAATGTCGTCAAAGATACCAAGGTTAACAAAATTTTTTTCAGAAAGCATTGTCAATCAAAACGTATTGTTTACTAAACAAAAAGTTGTATTGCAAAATATACAGCGATTCTTGTCTTAAGTTTTATTGGACAGGCAATACAAGCTGTTTAAAAAAGTATACATACAATTAAGCTAGATTGTTCCATTTGTTTCATGTCATCCATTTTTTATTGGGGGTGGGGTGGGAGGAAGCCGGAGTACAGGTTAAAACCGACAGTCTTTTGTCAATTAAAGTGGAGTCGGGCGCACCCTATCTACAGTCGTTCGAAAATCCGCAACCTCTTGACAGGCATGTAATAACTGGTAGATGACTAACCAATCAGCCACCTAGGCCCCAATAACCTTGGGAAGAATTGTCTGCGAATACTGAAGTTAAGCGTAAAAATGTGTTACAGATAGACACGAAAGAAATAGTAATTGCTTTTAACAAAACGTCATTCATTCTATAGGTCTTAACATTCTCATTACAGAGTCATATATATGAAACAGAACCTTTTTTAAAACTTGCCATTTAAAAGAGTGTCATTCAATTTGAACATTAACTTATTGTATTGATTGATTGATTGATTCTTTGCTTTTCTTTCAGCGAGAGTATTTCAACTTTATTCATGACGAGAATAAGTTAAATATAAATCAATTAGATTTGTTTGCTTATTTAAATATTGTTTAACCCATTTTCAGCAAGTTTTCAGCTATATCATGGCGTCCAGTTTTTATTTGAGAAGGAAGCCGGAGTACCAGAAGAAAAAAACCCCCGACCTTCAGTAGGAAAACTGGATCCCTTTCAATTAAATAGTTGATGAACTAACATCACCACTCGGCTCCATCAATAAATTAGAGAAAGACAAAAAAAGGGCAAACATTTTGAATTCCACTTGAAAAATACGGGGTATGGGTTTGGGCGTAAGATTTACTTCTTTTTCATGCAAGAAGCGTGACACTCTCTAAACAGGTAACTATGGTTCGCGGCAATTTTAATATGAACTGAACCACCAACCCCCTCCCCCCCCAAAAAGAAAACACATAAAAACGAGAGGACATCCCATGTCCGCCAACTGAGGACGCGCTGGTCAGCTCTGTTAAATCTAGTAACTAATTTCAAGTGATTCCGACTTTAAAGGAAACCATTTATACTTATATATCATTTATTGTGGAATGACTTTAACAGAAATCGTAAAATAAACAAAGTGCGTTGGCTTAAATGCGACATCAGAATAGATTTTTATATTACGCTTACATGTTCGCATAATTAACTCATAAACTTCGATATACAAACGCGGTTAGTAGTTTAATCTTCATTTGAGATTTAATTCTGTGTAAATTTATGCGACACAATGAGATATATATTGAATAAAATATATAAATAGATGTTTTCGCTTTTGTTGTAAATCTTATTCAGTATTATACACCGGAATTCTTAGGAATTGTAGCACAGTAGTTTATTCTTTATTTGAGATTTAATTACTTGAATTCTTGATTTAATTCTGTGTAAATTCATGTGACACTATGGGGTAGTGAATAAAATATACACAAAGATGTTTTCGTATTAAATCTTATTCAGTATTATACACCGGAATTCATAGGAACTGGCCGAGTGGTCAAGGTAGTTCGTCTACTGTTGATCTCGTGGTCTGTCAACACTGAGATTGCGGGTTCGATTCTTACTGCAGGCAGAGTGTACTCGACTCCAATCTTAATTGACAAGGATTGCCAGTTTTCCTAACGCAGGTCCGGGGTTTTCTCCTTGTACTCCGGCGTCCTCCCCTAATAAAAACTGGACGCCATGATATAGCTGAAAAATTGCTGAAAGTGGCGTTAAACACCATCACACAAACAAACAAACATCATAGGAACTGTGGCAAAGAAAGAAAACTGATCAAACCACGACAAATGATCTTTTCAAGCGTTTACAATAAAAAAACCTCGACCTCGGAGGTTAAGGTAGCAGTATTGATCACCGAGTTGTCTGTTCGATCCTTACAGCGATATGGTGTGCTCGACTCATCCCTATAAATTTGCAAAGAGCACCAGCTTTCCTGTCGAAGGTTTGCTGTTTCGTTGGGTACTCCAGCTCTTCCCTATAAACACTCGACGTCAAATTATAAAAACTAATATAATTTTTGAAAATAGTGTTAAAAAAACTTCAAACATACATACAATGCTAACGCGAAAAGGCGAACTGAAAAAAAAATGTTACGATTTCGCCTTCACAATTTTCGTGTTTCTCGCTTTTTCGCTTTAAAACTTTTCGAAGACAAATACGAGATGTACGCCTTGGCATGCGAGGTCAAAAATTTTTTGAATTAGTGTGTGTGGTTTTTTTTTTTATTTCTTTTTTTATTATTTATATATGTTTTTAAATTTACTTTATTTTAATTATTTTGTTAATAAAATGACACTATGTAATGTTTATATTTCGTCACAGATGCATTAGTAATAGACTGTGGGAATTTCCTTTTTTTATTTATAACTTTAGACCATTTTTTTCCCTTATTATTAGGTAAAACGATTCATCACTGAGGACATAACAGTTGACAATTTTTATACTTCTAATATTTGTGAGAGAAACGAATTTTCACATTCCGAAATATTTAATTTTACTAACCGGAAGTTGAATGGACGGATTGGAGCGATCAGTCCAAATCAATCCGTCAGATCAGTCAAATCTTTCCAAATCCGTCAATTGACGGATGGACGGATTGGGAACGATCTGACGGATTGGGAACGATTTGACTGATCTGACTGATTGATCACTGATTGCTGACGGATTTTGGAATGCTGACGGATCGCTGACGGATTGATAAAAGTGTTGCGTTTTCAATCTCAAGTACTGTAAGTGTAAAATCTTCGATGTCGACGGTCTACTTGGTCTTCTGTATTGTAACTATATAGATAAAACAATTGTAAGCACAAATCACATTTTATGTATAATAATTTTAAAAAATCAAGTTTAAGATATTGTATTGATCACAAAAACAAACATGTATTTAATATATGTGTCTTGACGGAACATAATTAGGTAGATTTGTGGACCTCATTAGAGTTACATAGAAACTAAATTTAACACTATTCCAAACCATTGATTATATCATTTATGTGAATTTATTCATTCAATCTGTTAAATCATATAGTCTAATAAATTATAACAGCGTCTTATACGATGATTTCATACTATGTAAACAAATTTGCCTTGAAAACATGGCTATCCCTGTTAAAAAAAATTTTTTAAATCCCGGGAACAGCGTCTGGAAATTTTCTAATGTTATAGCAATATTTAAAAATGATAACTACCTTCCAGTTAGATGTGTTGGAAAAGTGATGGATAGTATAATTTATAAATACGTATTCAATCACTTACATCAAAATAAATTAATTTACGCATCCTCCTTGAGTTTGTTTAACTTGTGTATTATCCTTTTTGATGCTTCTTTTTTGCATTAAAATATGTTCAAACGTAAAAATACTCAAATATACCGATCTCAATCAATAGAAAACAGACACATATTTGTTTATATTGCATTTAATTTTCGTTCCATTACATCTACACAATATATTTATGACCGTTTTATCATAACAGCCATGAAGCAATGTCTAAAATATAAACGAAGTATACAGAACTATATTTGAAAACATGTATGGAAAATCATTAAATGGTATCCTAATGCAATTCTTGTTTAAACGTCAATTCTGGTTGGACAGCGTTAATAAAGTCACTGACAACAATTCCACGATTCGTGCCGTCAAAATTTGAAACGAGCGCAGACGTTTAGTCCGGTAAATAAATAAATCGCATTTTTCTCAGTTTATTTAGCTTTTTTTGCCGTAGCATTAGAATGGAGATAACCGTAATGTATTTGAAGATTTGCCGGTATAAATTGGTGATTTGTCGCCAGTAAACTCAATATTATACTGAAATGACAAAGGATCCTAAAAATTCAAAAAATCTATGGAAATGTATTAACAGTCTTAACCCACAAACTTTTAGTACTCCACATGAAATTAAGGTAAATGATGCCATAGTTAATGACAAAAAAGAGCTAGCTGATGCATTCAATGAACATTTTAACTCTTGTGTTGACAAATTAAGAGATAGTCTTACACAGACGCCATTGAATCTGGAAAAGCTATCTAATTTTGTAGAAAAACAAATGCAGGAACATCTTTAAATACAATACAGTTATCTCCTAAATGGAGCACGTGATAAGACGTGCTTTTACAGAAAATAACTTTAACACATACACTCACAATAAGTAGTCTGCTGATAAAGGAGGCTTGAAAAATAGTTATTCATTTCTTATTAAAAAGAATGTGTTTGAATTACGGTTTCTCCATGGTCAAAACATAAAACGGTATAAAACATAATTAAATTTAAGTACTGGTATTTCTAAGAATCATGCAAAGGGTGAAACATGGGGGTTCATAATTTTTTAACTAAACATAATAGACTGGTAGAGACATCATATTAAATCAAAATTATGGTGACACTATTTGTCCTCAGGCTCGTTGCTAAGGTCCAGCAGCATTTGTTGATTCTGCCTAGCAACAGCAGTAAAATAAACACCAAATCCAAGTAGAATATGTATTTTACTAAGTAAAATAACTTTTCTCTCAAACATGATATTTAAACAATATTCTAACCACAAATACATATACACCAAAAGTACAAAATAACACAAAGCTTACATATGAACAACATTTTGTTTTGGCATAATGCCAAGTCAAAATTTGCTTAAAAATGCCAATTTGTTTATTTTGACAAAAATAAAAAAATCAACAAATTTAGGGAGAGATCCTGAAAAAATGCAAAGTCTTAATGACAATTGGGTGTGATTATAAAATAGACCTGTCCCAACTTGTATGAAAAAAACTTTGACTTTGGTGGGATTTTTCTATTTTCAAACCGTATCCATGGCAACAAAAATCCACAATATCAAATTTGTCAAAAACTTGAAAAATTGCCTAAGTTCAAATGTGCTTATATCAAATATGCAATGAGACTTGTTCAATTACTAATTCTTATATTAAAGCCCAAAATCAACTTGTTTTAAAACAGTTCTTATTAACTTTGGATTTTTCTATTTTTATACCATATCCATGGCAACATAAATCCACAAATTCAAAGTTGTGAAAAACTTGAAAAATTGCCTAAGTTCAAATGTGTTTGTAAGAAATATGTAGTAAGGCTTGGTCAATTACTAGTTCTTATATTATAGCCCAAAGTCAACTTGTTTAAAAACAGTTCTTATAAACTTTGTATTTCTCTATTTTTATACCGTATCCATGGCAACAAAAAACAAATAATTTGAAAGTGGTCAAAAACTTGAAAATTGCCTATGTTCAAATGTGTTTGTACCAAATATACAATGAGACTTGTTAAATTACTAGTTCTTATATTATAGCCCAAAATCAACTTGTATTAAAACAGTTCTTACACACTTTATATCTTTCTATTTTTATACCATATCCATGGCAACAAAAATCCACAAATCCAAATTTGTCAAAAACTTGAAAAATTGCCCAAGTTCAAATGTGTTTGTAAGAAATATATAGTAAGACTTGGTCAATTACTAGTTCTTATATTATAGCCCAAATTCAACTTACATGTATTTAAAATCAGTTCTTATAAACTTTAGATTTTTCTATTTTATACTGTATCCATGGCAACAAAAATCCACAATTCAAATTTGTCAAAAACTTGAAAAATTGCCCAAGTTCATATGTGTTTGTAAGAAATATATAGTAAGACTTGGTCAATTTCTTGTTCTTATATTATAGCCCAAAGTCAACTTACATGTATTTAAAATCAGTTCTTATAAACTTTAGATTTTTCTATTTTTTACTGTATCCATAGCAACAGAAATCCACAATATCAAATTTGTCAAAAACTTGAAAAATTGCCTAAGATCAAATGTGTTAGAAATGTGCAATAAGGCTCAGTTTTTCATTGCTAGTTTTTATATTAAAGCTCAAAATCAACTCATTTTAAAGTACTTCTTTTAAGAAAAAAACTTTGGATTTTTCAATTTTTAACTGTATCAATGACAACAAAAAGCAATAACAAGAGTTAACACTAAAGTATGTTTCGCCTGCTGGCACCATCAGATCGAGAAACAAAAATTCCTTGGCTATTTTCACTAAATCTTAATAAATATATGAGTACTTTTAGTTTCTGAGATCAAAAGATGTTCATAAAACCTCAACATTGCTATTAAAGGTATTGAAAATTGTCACTCAACTGAAAAATTAAGGTCAAGGTCAAAAGATGGGGATACAACTGTGCTAAGCTACTACTGGGGCATATGCATACCAAGTGTCATTAACCTAGGACTTATAGTTCATGAGATATGGAGGTGCTCATAAAACTTTAACATTGCTATTATATGAATTGAAAATTGTCAAAGTCACTCAACCAGAAAATCAAGGTCAAGGTCAAAAAATGGGGAAGCAACTGTGCTAAGCTACTACTGGGGCATATACATACCAAAGTTTCATTAACCTTGACCACAAAAGTCTTACAGAAAAGTTTTCAGTCAGTAAAACAATCTAAGTTCACAGAGTCACTGGAGCGTGAAAATAAGGGTCAGGGTCACACAGAATAGTACCAGTTGCATAGACCATAACCTGAACTGTCTGTATACCAAATATCAGATGCCTAGCTATTATACTTTTTAAGCAATTCATCGTCCACAAAAGTCTTACAAAAAAGTTTTCAGCCTTTAAAAAGATCTAAGTTCACAGAGTCAATGGAGCTTGAAAACTGGGTCAGTTCACATGCCATGGTGCCAATTGCATAGACCATAACCTAAACTGACAGTAAACCAAATATCAGATGCCTAGCTATTATACATGTACTTTTCAAGCAATTCATCTTCCACAAAAGTCTTACAAAAAAGTTTTCAGCCTGTTAAAAGATCTAAGTTCACAGAGTCACTGGAGCGTGAAAATGGGGTCAGGGTCACACAGCATGGTGCCAGTTGTGTAGACCATAACCTGAACTGTCTGCTTACCAAATATCAGATGCCTAGCTATAATACTTTTCAAGCAATTCATCGTCCACAAAAGTCTTACAAAAAAGTTTACGCCGCCGACAGAAAGTAATACCTATGTCTCGCCTTCCGCGACAACAGAATTGCCTAAGTTCAAATGTGTGAGTAAGAAATATGCAATGAGGCAAACTAAAAATTAAACCACATATTCATATAGGTTCTTAAATGTGCACTTTGCTTTGAACATCATTCCTAATCTCTTGAAGTTCCATATCTTGCAACAAGCTCGTAAGAAATTCATCGTCATCATGTGAAGTTACTTCTTTTACAGTTTCTTGTTTCTTCTCAGAACTCTTGGCTTGGGTAGCTAATCTTGAAAAGTAAGACACTATTTGGCTTGGCTGCAGACAGTCTTCAGGTTGGAACTGACGTATATTATGATCATCCTTGAGAGTTCTCATATTAGCAGCTACTTCTATGGGATTAGCCTTTTTACCACTGATTTCTCCAGCTTTGAAAATCTCTTTCAAATATTCATGTACCTTCGGTTTAAACCGAATTACTTTTCGTTCTTTCTTGAGTGCCCATCCATTAACTGCGACTTGCCTGGCATCCAACTCATCTGATTCTTGTATTGATGTGACAACTGAGTTTCCGCTGTTTTCATTGTTACAAGACTCTGCCCACCTTAGCTTAATTTTGTCAAATCCAGACAAACCCTCAAGCTGATAAGTGTGTCGCTCACAGTGAAGATGGTGCTCATATGCAGTGAATGAAGTAAAGCTCTTCACACAACCCTCCTCAGTACAGGTGAATAATTCAGATGTGTTACTTTCAGGGTCTCTGGTATTTGACACATTAATTTTCCCTGCCACGTTCTTTGGGACATCAAAACCCTTAATGACCTTCAATCCTGTTTCCGCTTGGGTGTTATTAACCAAAGATGAAATATTCTGTAAATACTTTCCTGGTCCTATTTCATAGCCTTTTCTAAACTGAAGACTGTTCTCATGTACCTCAACGTTTGCTATTGATAAGACATCTTTGATTTTGTGAGAATGCAAGGTCTGCTATGCATAGTTAACTTCAACAACAGCCACCTGACAACCAGTTACACCACCATAGCTGTCTAAAGCTGCTTTCATTTCCATGGGTAATCTGACATCGTTCCCTTCAGATACATAACTTCTGATTTTTCTACGAAGATGGGCAATTTTTGCATCACAATACGATTTCCCAGATTGGGCTTCACTAAAATGATAGTCCTTTATCTGTATTCCTGCAAAATAAAAAGATACATGGCATGGTGACTCAATAGAACATGTGGAGAAGTTACACATCTTAAAAAAATAATTAAGGGAGAACAATGGTCTTACACTGAGCATCTGAAAATGTTCCTATATCTTGAGAAATAAAAAATTGACAAAATATAATGCAAGGGTACATTTTTATTCATTGTTAAAAGAATGTGTTTATTTCATGAACTTGTTTTTACATGTATTACATTTTAACATGCCAAGGACTTTTGATGAAGGTTCATCCAGGATATCACATGATGGGTGTTACAACAGGCAGGAACTGCTTACTCTTCCAGAGAACCGAATTCACTTTCATTAAGATTTGAATTCGCATTGTGAAATTTTTTTTTGTTTTGCCTTCGGTCTTTTGGCTTTGAAATGACCCATTGCTGCCTCTTTGCTTTCAAAATCTTTATTTAACTACATTTAACTGTAAAAAGATGTAGGTCAAGGTGATCTTATATGGCATGGATGCTAAGAATTCCAAAATGGTTCCAAAATGTAACCTCTGACTCAACTACATCCCTCTACCACTTGCAGTAACTGAGATATAGACCTTAACCAAAACTTTAACCCGATTCATTCATGCAGAAACTGTAGGTTAAGGTCATATTCATTTAGCATATTTAGTGTTTGGCTGTTTCAATATATTGGGTTGAGTGCCTCTGATGATTCTTTTAATAAACAAAACGTGTGTCAGGCGAAGCAAAATTAATTGTCTGGAACTTTGTTGTAATTTTTATCTTTTATCTACAGAAATGCTGACTAAAATCAATGATGAGCCCACTGATCAATAAAACGCTATTGATCAATGAGCGCAGCATGATACGACCTAAACATGTCAAACCCTGTACATTTGAAGCCCAATACAGATAGTCAATTGCTCTGGACACATTTGTCACATAAATTTTTATCAGAATCCATCATGCAGTTTAGGATGAGATGTGCTTACAAGGTTTCCCATTGAACACCAAGTCTAAAAAGTCCAATTATCTCCCTTAAATGATATTCGACTGCAATGAAAATTCTTCATGCATATCTCCATATAGTGTACATCCTTTCTGTAAAGTCTTATCAAACCCATCCAGCCATATATGAGAAGTTGCACTTATGAGGTCTCCCATTTAAATCAAATGTAAAAAGTCCAATTATCCCCCTTGAATGATATGACAGCAATGAAAATTCTTTATGCATATCTCCAAATGGTGTACATCCTTCCTGTAAAGTTTTATCAAAATCTGTCAAGCAGTTTAGGAGGAGTTGCACTTACGAGGTATGTGGTCAGACAGACGGACAGACAAGGTGATTCCTATATACCCCCCAAATTTTGTTTGCGGGGTATAATAAACAAACTATAACACTACTATTATTTATACTTGTTCGATGCCCAATCGCATGCAGCGAAGACCATAACTGTCCACAATGGTAACATCCAGCATTATCCGAGCGCAAAAACACCTGGTCTACCTGTGGTTGTTGCTGTTTGATGGTTACTAACAAATGCTCTAATATTGATGCTACTGCAAACCAATCTTGTTTACCAGATTCTAGAATGTGGACCATTGTCTGGTGCTAAAATAATTTTTAAAAAATTTAAAAGCCTATATTTATATATATATATGTTATAGATTAATTTGAGCCCCCTCATTTGTGTGAGAAGAGCTAATAAAAGTCGAGAACTTTAATAAAATTTGTCACAATTGCAATCAATCAAAAGTACAAGTTTGAACAATTTTTAAAGTGGTCAAATAAACTATGTACACAACATGCAAAACATGATTGGAGTGGCTTGTTTTAAATACTGTTTTAAATTGTAACATTTTGTTTCAAAATGCCAACTTTGACATAATTTCATGAATGCATGTACAAATAGATGCATATCAAATTTACATTTTTATATGTTTGTGGATTTTCTGACTTTTTCACTTCCAGTAGCAGTCAAAGTGTCAAAACTTTATGATTGTATTCTTTTATTATCTGGATTCAACTGTTTTCAACTTTCAAGCTCTGACAAACTATTTGAAGGCATGAATGTAAAATTTAAAGAATGTGTGTTTCCTATTTCATGACCGCCAAATACATGTAAAAGGACACAAAAACTTTTTATATGTACTTTTGCTTTACATACAAGTACATATGTATACTCACCTTTACTTCAATGTCTGTCTTGTACATGCAAACAGCTACATGCCAGGATATGCCTTTTTGTCCAAACCAATCAGACTGCTTCTCTCTATGAAGTTGGGGCAAAAACTTCATGGCCCAGTCCATAACAATGAACATCTGCTTAGGCAATAGGTTGTCAATGTGCTCAATTCTACTTCTATCCTGGTTAACAGTACGGAGAATATGACCTTTCCAATTGGCAATATGAAGCTTTGCAACAGACACATCTTTGACCTCATCTTCAGCTAGCGGAATTTCATCAAACTTGGATATGGTCTCCACGAGAAAATTACATTGTCTGCACTGTGTATCATGATGATGAGCACATTCTACATGAAAGCAGTTATCTTTAGGATCACTTAATGCCCACTGAATGCAATGGTCAGCACAATTTGAGTTTAAAAAAACATGAAACTTATATTGGCATTTCAAATAATTTTTCCCTTGCAAAAGTCCTGACTGCAAGTTCCTTTGCAGATCTTTGTCAATAATACCTTGTTCATAAGCATTTGTGGCAATTTTTTCAAGATCAGAAAAAGCTTTCATTCCATCTGCTGTAGTGTTATCTAATCCGTGTAGGTTTTTCCTTTTTGCTGCAGAACATGATCTAAGAATCTTGAACAGTGAAGATCTAGACAATGGGATAAAGTTTTCTTCTTGGCAGTAAGACTGGTACATATTCACCATTGTTGAATGACAGGCAGTCCTGATGACATCTGGGATTATTATTTCCTCTCCATTTTCTAATGTCATTTCTCTTGTCCCATAGGAAACTAACTGATGGAAGGCAGAATCAAAGAAAAATGATAGAGCATGATCAAGTTTTCCTTCATCCATTCTTTGTCTCTTTTTGGGAGGTGCTTCATTTTTTGCTTTTAATGCATCTAAGGTCAGTGCTCTTACTTTGTCCACTTTATATTTAGTAACTCCTAATATATCTATAACTCTGTCCTTTGTTGCAATAATAGCCATGACTGAAAGTAATTGTTCTTTGACAGTCTTATCCGTTGCTTCTTCATAGAGTTTTTTTAAGAGTTCAATGGAATCACCATTCAGAGCAGGTTCTAGATTTTGAGGTGTTATCAAAGTAATCAAGTCATCAGCCTGTCCAGGAGCAATCATATCGAGTGCAATGTTTACAACTTGCTGTGCTTTTCTCTTAATGTAATTTTTTCCTTGTGATGTTATGTCAGAAATTGAACTGCCAAGCTGGTATTTTAAAGGACTGATCTTTCCTTTTCCTAATCGTGTAATAGCCTCATTATAAACCATTAAATCATTTACTCCTTCATCTGTACTCCAATTAGAACCTTGAGAACTAATTTCTTGTGATGATTCTGTTAACTCTTGTGACGATGACTGCAGGCATTCTGACATCTCCTGAAATGAAAATTTAATAATTTTTACTTTTACATTTTTAACTGACAACATGTAAAAATGGCAAAGGTACCTAAGGTATATAATGCAATATTTTTTTTAATCTAAAACAGTTTTTTATTGGACGATGACCTGTGTAAAACCCACCATTTACCTGCTGTTACTAAATAGGGTAGCTTTATTGAAAATATAGAAAAGGAGACAGAATTCATTTCTAAGAATATCACCCCAAATGCCCCGAATACAGGCAAATATTTTTAACAAATTTCAAAGTTCAAAGGGCCATAACTCCCACAATTGAGGATCAAAATTTCCTGGCAATATGCGCAACTACATATTGTATCCTTCCTACATACCAAGTTTCGGTTCAGTAGTTTCAGAGGAGTTGCACTGACAAGGTGATAAGAGATAATTTTCAGCAAATTTCTAAGTGCAAAGGGTCATAACTCCCACAAAAAATTGAGGATCAAAATTTCCTTGTAATATGCACAACTACATATGATGCCCTTCCTATATACCAATTTTCATTAAAATCGGTTCAGAAGTTTCAGAGGAGTTGCGCTGACAAACTTTGTGACAGACAGACGGACGAACAGGACAAAAATAATATGTCTCCCCACAAAAGTGGTGGGAGACATAATTGTGTTGAGTTAAAACTTTTAAATAAGCAATTATCCTTTGTATTGTAGGTGGCCAGGCCAAATCAAAAGTTTTTTTACCTGTTTTTGTAAGGCATGTGTTGTTAAATGTAAGGAGTCCTGACTTAAAATTCTTCTTGCTCTCTTTCTAACGATGCTAGAGGAATATTCAGCCTGAAAGAAAAAGCATAAAAATTTATGAACAAACATATAAGAAATTGACCAGCATTTTGGGAATGTGATTGTCCACGATGTTGCTGATTGGTCAATTGGATGTAGTTTAATGTATAGTATTAGACGATTCAACCATTTTATTGTATTTAAGAAATGCTTTTAATATGGTTAATTTCAACATTCTAAGTTGAATAACTCCTAAAAGAAAAGGTACTAGAGCATTGACACTCTACATTTTTTGTACATCTTGATGCGCTGAACAATATGCAATTTAAATTTCCCAAATTTATTACTTTTATAGTTTTCCAGATATCGAGTTTAAAAAATACTGAAAATTTTGGCAAGAAGAATCTTGGGAAAAGGGGCAATAACTCCTACACGGGTGATTGGATTTTGGGGCTGGTAGATCTTGACTAGCTGATCACTTTTACCCTGACAGAAGTTTGATATCTGTAACTATTTTTGAGTTATTTGAAAAAAATGTAATGTATGTTCTATTATTTACCATGGCGGCTATGTTTTTTTTAAAAATAAAAATATGAACAATAATTTTATACTTATAATGTCAATGTACAGCTGTACTAAGTTTATTTGCAATTGGACTTTTGAAAGAGGAGGAGTTTTCAAATACATGTACCCATCTTCTATATCTATAAAAACTTCCATTAGCATTGCGTTTTGTCATCATATTGATTCAAATCTTGATTCAGCGAAAGAATCTCGCTCAGATCAGATGACATAAAAAATATAACATCAAGAATGTACCTTCAGATCTGTAACTAGTTCTTGATCTTGATCCTTCAACATGTTTAAACTTTCGTCATTTGGAATGTCTTGCTAAAAAACAAAAAATTAAGTAAATATGTGAGCTTATGTTCACTAGTAAATAATTCCCACTCCCCAAATTATACAAACATAAGTACTCTTCAAGGTGAAGTAGATAAGGTCATAATTTCAGTGAAAATCAACGGACCGGAAAGCAATTCAAACTTGATCTATAACTTATCATGATAGACTCACATACCAAAAATCAGCTCAATATCTGCAATCATGTGGAAAAAAAGTCTGAAAAACTTGCAGGAAGGATGGACAGAAAAGGATAAAACAATATACCCCTCAAATGTAGTTGAGGGGCATAAAAATAGGGTCGGTAGGTAGGCATTGTTTTTCATTGCGTAAATGGGGAGCAGATTTCAAGTTTAATAATGTTTAAGCAAAAATGGCAAAAAAAAGGGCCGAGTCGGCTGAAAATTTTTGGGATGGTAAGGAAATTAGAAAAACACATTTTTTTTTTATTTGGCCTCATTCAACAAACTTACAAACAATGCAGTACAAGAGGACTCAGCAAGGGATGCCCATTTCTCTTCACATCTGTACACTAACTCTCTACACTTTCTGCAAATTCCTGTAAATAGAATAAAAATTTAATTATGAATTCTAATATGGTGGGCTATATATGGTTAACGAATTTATCCCTGATAGCTCTAACTGAGGAAAAACAGTCATCTTTATGGTCAAAGTCCCATAACTCCTTAAAAAAATTATGGAAAAATGCTGGTTTTTAAACTTAAAGTATAAGTAGTGTAAACATTTAGTACTGTATAAATTTCATGAAAATCTGTCAACATCTTTATAGATGAGAGCACTCACCAGGTCTGTTCTGCGAAAAATACAGAGTCATTATTATGGTCAAAGCCCCATAACTTCTACAAAAATTATCGAAAAATGCTGGTCAAACTTAACCGAAGTATCAGTGGTATAAACATTGTTATAAATTTCATGAAAATCCATCAACATCTGTAGGGATGATATAATACGCTAAATATTTGAACTGTACAAAATTTCAAGCTGTTTTTTTTTTGTGTTCACGACAAAATGGTGACGAACTGTTAAAAGAAACTTAATTATAGAGCTACAGCTTGGTCAGCAGGGACCAATAAATTAAATATAAAGAAGTGGAGCATATGTAAACTGAAAAAATGGTCATTTGTTGGTCCTTGATAGAGGTACTACATGGACAAATTTAGAACAAAAATGGTGGCAGTAGGCCCTCAAAAAGGTTTTGAATTTGTTGACAAACAGGGTTGTTGTTAAATTGAGAGGTTTCCAGAGAGAAGGACTACTTTACAGTCAGATATCAGCAGTTTTACACCGGACCTTACATTGATAATTACCAGTTTATAATTTCCAACTAGGAATTTAATAAAGTCCTGAAATTTGGGTAATCAGAAGCATATATTATAGTGTTTGGAATGGGGCCAAAATTCTGCCCTAAAATGATAGTTGAAAAGTAACTTTAATATTTGAAAATATCATTTCAGACAAATATGGTTACTTGAAAAATTAAAGGCACAAGCCAACATACATGTATAAAGCAACGGGAAATTATTTAAGGGACTGTAGTGTAAATAAATGCGGGAGGTCAGAATTAGGACTGGCTCATATCATTGTACATACTCGGCAGACTTTTTAAAATGTTGCATAAATGTTTTTGTTTTATTACGTTCGGCATATTTAGAGAAACAACAAACCAGAATGATTACATGACGCTGAATGTGACTGATGGGTCGACATCGACATCATAATTTTTAAATTTAAACAGCCGTTGATTGGTTTCCGATTTTAATCTCCTCCAATCAAAATACGCATACAAATTACTTTTATTTTTAGCACAAGGATTTTCCTTAAAAAATAACTGGTCGGCCGATTAAACAAAAATAAAACGGCATTCCTGTACTTTTATTTTTATTTTGTTTTTGGCTAAAATAGGGTCGGCGGTCAGATAATAAAAAAAGGTTGGCCTAAATGCATGTACACGATGTAAGTGACCCACCATTTAACTTGAAAAGGGGGGGGGGGGGGCTTGGTGTTTTTGATTGGTCAGCATGGTCAGTACTTATTTTTCATTCAGAGCACAGAAAAAGAGTTGATACTGTTAGTGGACCTCACCCTTTTTTCAAGTTTACATGTACTTATTAAACATGTTAAATGGACGGTCTCTTATTTGATTTTTTTACCTGAGCCAACTTGAAGTAGGCTTCCCTCTATCATCAATACAGCCTTGCTCATCTTTGGGCTTACAGCACGGTCTGGCTTCATCTTCCCGGTGTGATGTACATAGGTACAAGCTGAACTCTTTCTCCATCTTATGCCTAAGGAATACCGATGACTGGGACATATTGTGTAGTTTTGTAAGTGCGAGAAAATTCCCACTCTATAGCAGATTAAGTTGCTTTCTGCTGGAATGTCGACAGGATTCAATTTAAGAGTTTGTAAGTGGGCCTGGATGTTTCTGTCACATTTTTCTATCAGAATGGTGTTATTTTCATTAGGAAAGTAAGTAGAAGAACCACATGGTGTTGGAGAAAACAAACTAAAGCTGCACCTCATACTTATCACCCATGATCAATTACAATATAATTATAAAGAAGCATGTCAAATGAAGTTGCAGACGTTTTTTCCTATTTCCCACCATATTTATTTATAAAGACCAAAACAACTCTTCACTATAAAGAGTTTCAATAAAGGGAAACAACTCTGTAAAAAAGAGGTCCACTGTGGTCAATAAAATCACATAATTTAGTTTGTATAAAAAGAGCAGATATCCCACCAAAGGGACAGTATTTTTTTTAAGTGTTCATTTATACCTCTAAATTCTTTTGTTTAAAACCAAGATTTAATTCTGCACATATGAAATAATGACAATGGTTTTTAGTTGAATATATATAGATTTTTTACACTTTTTAAGTACCGCTAATGACTTAATGGAAATATTTTTTGAAAATTCATTTTAAACACTTTGTTTATTATATTAATACCTTCAATTTTACATAAAATTTGGCAAGATGTGTTAAAGTGGTTGTTTCAATATTTTAGAAAATTGCCTGATTCTTAGAAATACCATTACTTAAATGTTAGTAGCATCTATAACATGTTCTTAATTTTACAGAAAAACATAAACGCAGACCCTCGCAGTAATTATTATGGAGATAAAAACTATCAGGCTTTATAAATAGTCATTATATTCTGAATGATAAGTACTGATTTCTGTTACAGTATCTCCATGTTCAGAAGGTAGATGTCTAAACAGTGGAACCTGTAATGTTGTTGAGGACAAAGCGGTTTGTACCTGTGTTAAAGGATTTAATGGTACACGATGTGAAAGTAAGTTGCAATACAGCTGCTATATAAATATTGATATTGTAGTTTCTTCGTTTTTGTGGTGAGCGCGATTTCTTCTCTACATAATTGATATCGACTGCAAAGACTGAATAAGATTTTTTTCTTATAACAAATTTCATGTTAACTATTGCATGGATGTTTTTTTCCCTTAATGTTTGTATATTTGCTTTACTTATCTATAGATCGTATTGAAAATTATTTTACAATGTCCAATATGTTTTCTGTAAGTGTTAAATATGAAATTTTGTTATGACGATGTAAATTTTTCTATGTGTTTTTATACTTTTTATAGCGACGCCATGTTCAACATCATCATGTCAGAATGAGGGAACGTGTTTTATTCATCAACTGCTACCAAGATGCGCCTGTAGAACTGGATTTATGGGTGCTAACTGTGAAAGTGAGTTAAACTTATGTTTGTGTGTTTTACATGTAAGATGTTCATTCTCTTGTTACGTGGTTCATTAAAATTTTAATTTGTTCTTAGCTATAAAATACACAGAACTGATGGACATTATTTAAATCCGAGCCTAATTCTAGCCGTTACATTTCAGAATCATTATGTTCAATCGAGCCTTGTGTGAACGGAGGTATATGTAATATGAATATTGTGAACGACAGAACACAGATACAATGTAGATGTACAGCTGAATTTTCCGGACCACGGTGTGAAGGTATTTAATATAAACTACATGATTCTCTATTCCTTAATTTGTTCCATACTTCATACTTAGCGGAGTTTTGTTGAATAGCGAATTAACAAATAAACGATGATAATGTTTGCTTTTGTTTACACTAAGAGTCCCTTACTGATTCAACATTTTAAGTTTCAAACCTTCAATGTGAACGGTTTAATGTTCTATACTTAGCCTCTTGATTGAAAATGTATATTGAATGCAATTCATTTTGACTTGAAAGTTATGATGAAATTATTGATGATAATTTAAAATATATCGAATGAAAAGATATGTATTGTCCGAATAACAACGTTTATTTAGTGGCGTTTGACTCTTTCTTGTGGTTTCTGTGCTACGTGTCTTTATTGTTATAATTGTCTTTCATTTGTTTCAATAAGGTTTTGTCTGTCCTTGACTTATTGTTTTATTATTACTTCGTAATTTGTTGTCTTGTCCTTGAGTTATCGATTGAATAGTAAGGTCCTTATCTTAGTGTATCCCCTCATCTTATTAAGTCTGCCCAGTGCATCCACAGTTGGCGTGTATGGAATGAGTTTGTCGGTGACAGCAATCAGATCATAATACGAAAAGCCTACCTACAAACCACAGAAAAGAGTGATTCACCTTGCAAGAAAAGACCTCCATTGTAGACATCAAAAAGAGTAGACATATTGCATTTGCTTCACTCTGCTATTTTTTTACATTAAATTACAAAATTAGCCGGACTTGAACAATGTGTCAATAAAACCTGTAACAGTCCAGTAAGCGATAGGAATGATTGTGTCTAAAATGATGAGTAATCGACAGAAACGGACGGGTTTAATCTCATCATAATGTCTTTGTGTTTTAGTCAAATTTTCAAATCAACAAGACTGTTCTGATCTTAACAGCACAAAACACAGAAGTGGCATGTATTTAATACAGCCAAAAGGTTCAGAAAGGTTTACAGTTTATTGTAACATGGAAACGGAAGGAAGTGGATGGACAGTAAGTATTAATGCAAAATAGAAGGTGTTATATTACTATTGTTTAGGCGTTGATATTATATGTTATAAAATCAATTTCAGACAGGTAGACGTAGAAATTATCATAATACACTGTTCATTTAAAATTAAACTGTACTTCAATAACACTTGACGTTGATGGACAGTAGACTGTTGTATTATATACATGAGTACTAAGTGATGTTATAAAGACTTGGAAATAAAATATTAATGATATTTGAATGGTCTGAATATGGATAAAAATAATTAAAAAACGAAAGAAATCAGAGTTAAATGTAAGATGTCCCAGTTTGTATTCTGCTTTATTTATATTAATCTGAATCAAGATTTATAATCGTCACTTGCCATTTTAGTTGTGTGTTTTTGTTTGGTCGATTGATTTTCGATATTTCAATTTAATTTTAATCTGCAGGAATATTTAATACTATTAAATAAAGTAACGCAAATGTACGACAGCTTCCTGTTCCAACTATGGTCAATCTGAAACTTAATTTAAAAAAAAACAGTAATTTAAAAACTCCTTATAACAATTTTTATTGGTTGTAATAATGTAATAGGGATAAAAATTTTGTTATGTTCGTTGTCAATTATGATAAACCTATAATAATGACAAAGATTATCTGTTTACTATAATGTTAATAAAACATTTATAAGTCAATTATTAGTACTATGGAAACCTACAAACGATACATACGTGGTATGATTTAAGGAACTACTAGTTTCAAGAACCACTTGCGTGGGTTACAGCGTACGCAAATTCATTCATTTACACATAATTAAAGCTGGAATGTACAGTAATATTAAGGCGTAGAGTAAATGTTATCTTCAACCAGCTAACAAGGTCGAGGGTTTTTTCCGGGTACTTCGGCTTTCTCCCCAATATATACTTGACGTCATGACATAGCAGAACATTGCTGAAAATGGCGTTAAACATCATTCAAACAAACAAAAAAGTCAACCAGCTAATTCTGTATATAAAACGGCTTATGAAAGGACAATAGTATCTTGAAATCTAAGTGTATTAATGGCCTTGCTTAGAACAACTGATTGATTGTGTGGATTCTGCAAAGCTTGTTTACTTACCTATATCACGGCGATGAAAAACTATTTGATGTTAAACCTTTAACTGACCCTGTCTTTGCTAAACATGGTAGTGTTTTAGGTTAAATGAAAATTACACGATATCAATACTTTGTCTATTCTGCATGTCATTGTCTTACATAACACGGAAATGATCAACTGGATCTCAGACACACGTCATATAATCAAAAACAGTACAGAACTAGATAATGTCTGCAATAAGACTATAAAAGAACATTTACACAATAATAAAGCATATACAGATACAGAGATGTTGACAGATACATTGTAACTTGTTTATGTGTCAGGTCTTCCAAAAGAAATTTAATGGAGAGACAGATTTTTTCGCGGATGGAACGACTACAAAGAGGGATTTGGAGACCCTAAAGCAGAGTACTGGTAAAATTCATGCAATTAACCTATCGTATAGACTTTTATAACAGTAACAGTAAGATGGTGGCGGTCGTTCCATATCTTGAGAATTGAATGTTGCTTTATCAAGTCTTTAACTACTGCTATTGGATGTTATTGTTGAAAATTATAGTTACATGTATGAGAGTTTAATCATAAATCATAACAAATGATACATTTTAATGTTACTTCATTCAAAATAATTTGTATTCTTCAATGACATTATTATTGCATACATTAGTTGTTATTATAAAATCCCATTCCAACAAAGACATTGTAATGGTATAATTAGACAGGTAATGTAATTAGGATGTAGAACTGATCTACATATACACGTAATTTCCCATTGTGATGCGCTTTACATTTTATGTTGTTATTTCTGCGTGCCTGGCAAAGTAACCTTGGCATTTTTATGACATTTAATTTGCAACCGATGGGTCGATGTCAATGCTAGTTGACTGTTAGTCCTCGTGGGTATCACCAGCACAGTTATCACACGTTGGTATTGTCAAGAATGATATTAATTATTTCAGTGATATAATAGTTGTTTAAATTTACTGCCCTGATAATCCAAAAAAAAATTTTTTCTAAGGTTTATTTATTTGAAGGTGTAAATAGTCTCAGCTGGTTTGGTATAACTCTCAGTAAATTTGGTGAAAATTGCTGTACAACATCATTTAGGTTCTATATCTTTTTTTGGTTTGAACGCCACTGATTACGCTTGATTAAACAAAACGTGCGTCTGGCGTAGTAAATGACCTTGGTGTCGTCCTGACATTATTTACTTGAATAATTCCAATTTATTGTGGATATGATTGTAAGTTATTTTATTGCACACGCTTCAAAATACTTATCGTAAGAGATCTACATATGTGGTTACTTACCATCGATCTAATCAAAGGTATATAGCTCCCATTACAACCTTATAGTTGAATTGTGTATTGTCATTTAAAAGACCAAAACTTAACTTTATGTTTTGTTTTTCTTTGCAAAACAAAGAAAAAATATAGATATCAAATATTTGCTTTTTGTATGTAGAAATGTGTAAATAAATTTTTCTGTTTAAATTAATATCACTAATTATGTGTGTGTCATCTTATGAAAATCGATTAGTTGTTCTAACAGGACAACGTTAGTCCGCACACAACACATTTAACAAGGGAATATCATGAGCATAAAAACATTAATGTGCCACTATTTGCTTCCAAAACACTGCATTTGAATCCGATTGAGCGCGTGTAGGCCGGCTGTATATACGTGTGTGCAAGCTTTTATCTCTGCCGCAGACCTTTGGTCAACTACGTCATGATATTGCAACAGGAATGGCCAATAATTATTGACTCTATTCACAGCAGTGTTGGCACCTCGAGGTGTTCATACACGGTTCTTACTTAAACGTGACCGGCGGTGTTCTTAACTGTCATAAACTGATTTCTCTTTTTCACTCATTTCTTAGGAACTGCCTGTAATAACTTCAATGAAAACTATTTTAGGGAATATCTATATTTTTTATTGTAAAATCTAAAATACGTTTACTAAAATTTGATAAATCCATTATTCGTTTTGTTTTGCAGAGTACAGTTTTGTTTGAATAGTCAGTAAACATTATCAAACTAAAATAATTTCAAAGTTATATGTTTCAGGTAACTCCAAATTAGCGTTGATGACGTCACAGAAACAGTATGAATTAAGAATTGATCTGGAAGACTTAAATGGAATAAGTATCTATGCCAAATATTCAACGTTTTCGATAGGGAATGAAGCAACAAATTATAGACTTACGGTTGGGGGATACAGTGGGACTGCTGGTAAGTGTGTTGTTATAGATACAATGGGATTACTGGTAAGTGTCGTTACAATGCCGTTACTGGGAAGTGTAGATACAGACATCTTGCAGGTGTGGTTACAGTTGGACTTATGATAAATATCGTTTGGCATACACTAGGACTACTAGAAAGTGCTAATACAATGGGACTATTGAGAAGTTTAGATACATTATGACTCATTGTAAGTGTCCTTCGGAATACAGTGAGACTACGGGAAAGTGTCGTTCGAAGTGTGCGGTGGGACTTTCTTGTAAGTGTAGATGCATTAGTACAACTGGGAAGTTTGGTTACAGTAAACTTGTGGTTAATGTAGTTCGGGACACAGTGCGACTGTTGGTAAGGTTCATTCTGAATACATTGCGACTGCTGATAAGAGTAGTTTGGGATACATTGGGACTACTGGCAACTTTCGTTCGGAGTACAATGGGACTTGATGGTAAGTGTAGTTACAATGCGACTTATGGTAGTGTCGTTCAGAATACAGCGAATGTGAGTGTAGTTCGGGATACAGTACGACTGCTTCGATTTATAGGGATAGTGGGACTGTTAGTAAGTGTCGTCCGAGATTGAGTGGGGATGCAGGAAAGAGTCGTCCGTGATAGTGTAAATACTAGTAATTGTCGTTCTGAATATTGCATGACTGCTGGTTAATATTGATAGTTATTCAGCTGAACTTCTAGATAGCGTCGTTCGAATACCATGATACAAATTTAGTCATATATTAGTTTTATTTTCTGCAACAAATAATACTACAAACTGCCGTGTCTTTTTATGATAAATTTAGCATTGTCTTTTGAAGGGTATCTCATGTTACCGTTGGTTGCTTTTTTAATTATGAGTGGACAAACTTAGCAATATTTTCAGTTACATCTCAGGGGCCAGTTTAACTGATGAGGACATGAGAACATTTCGTTAGAATCTTCTAGTCGCAATTATGAAAAGCTGATAAATAAACTTGAAATGCAGTCGAGTGAACCATTTTTGCATATTTATTGGTTATGTGTTTGTCGTTTTTTTTTCTTTGTAATCCAAGCATTTCTTGTTTTTACATTTCTATCACTGCTTATGTTCATATACAGGTAATGTGTAATATAAAAGTTTTGTTATGTCATTTTACATTTTAAAAAGAAGCGAAAAGAAGTCAAATGTCTACATTTTACACTAAACGATATTTTGACGTTTCGTTTTAAGACGTGTTTGTGCCAATGTTGATTTCAACTAATATTTATCAGTGTATATCCTAGATTAACTCGTGTCAGGATGTCTTCAACATGTATGGAAACCATAGAAGTATTGTTAATTTCATGCTGGACGTAATTCAAAATGACTGTAAGCGAACACAGAACCATAGGCGAAATTATATATTGACAGATGATATTCTGCTATGAAAGTCAAAATGTTCTGTAATTTGGCACAAGTGACTTAGATTTAGATGACCGGCTTCACGTGCAATGCTGGTTTTTGATTTGCTGATATAAAATTACAAAATGTCGCCGCTGAATGAGTTTAGTTGTTTTGTTACTTTATACAAATGCATTTTTTGCTTTCTACAGAAAACTCTTATTTTGCCTTGATCAAGAACGAGCGAAACATTGCCGCCAGGGGCAATATTTTTGTGTATAGATAAAATTTATAAAAAAAAGAAATTCTTCTCTGAAAGTATAATTTCAAAATTTGTGTAACATGTACAATTAATGCAAATGACGTCCTCCAAAATGATTAACCATTTAGTCTAAATTGAGCTTAAACATAGCAGACATGGACAATGCTTATTTGTATTGATATATTTAACAGCTTTTCCCCCAGAATGTACATGTCCAAACATGATGGCCAAGTGCATTCTTGTTTTCTGTTCGGCTAAATATTATGTCTTTCCTAAACAACTTCCAGCATTAATGAACTGTGACTGATTGCAACATAACATAACCCATTCAGGGGTCACTTATAAATGATGTCCTTACCTCTTGCTAACTGAAATTAAGATTGCCAGTTTTAACATCAGGTGAACAAAACACGTTCTGAGGGCCTCTATTTTATTTTTATTTATTTGCATAGGTGACAGTCTTGCAGAGCACAACAATCTGCCGTTTTTCACAAAAGATAGCGACAACAATTATGGTTGTGCTAACACGTATAAAGGAGCTTGGTGGTATAACTCTTGTCATCACGCTAATCTAAACGGTCTCTTTCGAGGCACAGAATCAGAGAACACTGGCATGTGTTGGTACGAGTGGAAGAAGAACTATCAGTCTATGAAGACTACGTCAATGATGATCCGCCCAAAGAGAACATAATTTAAGCGATTGACTAATAAAATATATAATAGTTTATTCAACCTAAGAAAATAGCAGCACATGTATATAGAAATACCAAAATGGCTTAATTTACGCACAGTGATGAACCACTATAACTAGTATGTTTGGATAAATTCGCGACTAACGAAACATATATTATATCGTTATATTTATTAATTGCTTGATTTAAAGTTTTCTTAACGGGTAACATTTCATGATGATAACAAGTTAGCAATAATTCAACAGAGAAAGAGACATTTTTGCTTGGAGTTTAACGCCACTTTTAGAAATATTTCAGCTATATCCAGTTTTTTATAGTGGAAGGAAGCAGGACATTCAGTAGGAAAATTGGCAATCCTTGTCAACTAAGATAGACCACGAGTAGATGATTGTAGCTGACACAGGAGAGTGATGGAATATAGGTAGAGACGATGAATTTAGACTTTTTAGTGGCTACAATAAGCCTACATTCTGTCGAAATCTACAAAACACGCCTTTATAATGTAAAGAGAGTGGCACTTGGACCCCATCCCCCCTCAGTATGGTTCCAGCTGACAAAAAAAATGACATTATGGTCGGCCTAATACGTTGACTATTGATAAATTCATTAACAACCATTTTTTGTTCAAACTACAATTCGTTAATGATATAAATACCACTTTTAAGATATTGTTTTACAATATTAGTATAATAGGCCACCACAGACCTTTTGTGTAACCTTTTCTCGTCACTATTGAAAATGATTTGATTTAATTTGGCGAAACAAAGTCTATTTATTTAAAAATAATAGATGTTGGTTTATCGCTTTATAGATAATGTATTGTCCCTTAATAACTCTAAACTGGTTGACTACTTATTTAATATATATTCTAATCAGCTTACGATAAAGGACACGATTCCTGATTCTGAACTTTTATAAAGTGTTAAAATGAAAGATCAATAAAAGACCAATACAGTAAGCCGAGAAAATGTCAATTAAGATTACGATTGATATACTTTTGCTTGGGTTTTTAATGTTTTTAACTCTACTTTCAGCAATTTTTCAGCTATATCATGGCGTCCAATTTTTAGAGGAAAACCCCGACCTTCGGTAGGAAAACTGACAATCTTTGTCAGTTAAGATTGCAGTAGAGCGCACCATGCCCGCATTAAGACCCGAACCCGCAACCTCGGCGTTGGCAACCACGTGATCAATAGTAGAGGAACTGTCTTAACAACTCGTCTACCGAGACCCCGATTGTTATACGAAAATTCAATTTAAACACATGTATGTAACCGTGGTATTTTTGATGACATTTTATTTGCAACCACTTGGTCGACACCTCTGTTGGTTTACTGCAAGTCCACGAGGGTATCACCAGCCCAGTGGTCACACTTCGGTGCTTACATGAATCATCGATTATTTTAGTGATATAGTCATTGTCTAAATTTACTGCCCTGAAAATTCAAAAATTATTTTCATTCTAAGATTTTTCTATTTGGAAGGTGTAGATATCCTTAGTTGATATGGTATAAAGTTTTGGAATTTTAATGATAAAGCTTCTAAAACATCTTGATCATTTGGATATTAAATATTGTTAGGTTTTGAGCGCTACTAATGAGTCTATAGCAAAACCGGCGTCTGGCGTAGTGTATTCTTTCAACCTTAGTATCTTTGATGACATTTTGTTTGTAACAAGTGGGTCTATACATGTATGCTGTTGGACTGTAAATGCCTGAGGTTATCGCTAGCCGAGTAGTCACACTTCGGTGCTGACAGGAATATTATCGATTATTTCAGTTAAATTGTTATTGTCTAAATTAACTGCCCTAAAATTTAGAAAATTATTTTAATTATTTTAAGGTTTTTTTCTATTTTCAAGGTGTAGAAAGCCTTATCCGGATTTGGTATATCGTTTTGGAATTTTGGTGATAAAGCTCTACAACATTTTGATCATTTGGATTTTAAATATTGTTTGGGTTTGAGCCCCAATGATGAGTCCTTATTAGACGAAACGTGCGTCTGGCGTAGAAATTTTTTAACCTTGCTATCTTTGATGACATTTAATTATTATAAATACAAATGAATAAAGCAGTGAAAATGCAAACGAAAATATGAAGAAAAATTAGATCTTTATAATAAAATAAAGTCACCAAAGGTTAAGATTTACTACTTTTGCCTTAAAAACTTTTAAAACGTTATACATGTAGATATTTAGATACTTATAGAATGAGATTAAACATACCAAAAATCATATATGAAGTCATTAAAACTTAAATTAAAAAGAAAATAAACTTTATAACAGGATATTTAATAAAGGACGATTAGAAATTAATTCAGTTACATAACAATAAATATCAATAAAAGTTTATATAGTTTAGTAAAAAAAGTGAATTTCATAAATTGCTTTGCTAAATTACTGTATTTTTGTTTATTATTTTATGAAGATTCTTAATTATATCTATGCACATGTTAGTTTGGCGTTTGTAATACATGTTATTGCAAATCTTTTGAAACAATTGTTAAATAATAATTCAATGAAAATTATAATTTGTCGGCATATTTTCTTTCATCTACCGACATTTTCGACGGAAAGACACGGTGACTGCCGATCTTACTCTTATCCCAACCACCCCCTAGAAAACCGGCCACGTCATTATGGGATTTGAAAAGGTCAATAGTGGGCAGAGAATTTAAGAGTGGCAAATAAAAACTTTCCCGCCTATGGTCCAGCTTATACTCATTTTTAAATCCAAAGAAGGTGCAAATTGTAATCAACAATTATTTTCAAAATTGACAGCGTTTTGAAATGCGCCGGTTTTGTCATTTTGATAGGACGATTTCTACTGTAAAAAGGAACAATATTGAATAAGAAAAGATGCATGCAAAAACGCAATCTACAGTGGTGTAACCATTAATATAGACCTTCTTCTCAGTATAGAATCAAATGGAACACTACAAACGAAACTCTACGACAAGCGAGATGACTTTAACTTTCTGTTCTTTGACAGCAATATTCAATCCTGTTCGTTATTTGATAGAAATATTCAATCGTGTTCGTGCTTTGATAGCAATATTCAATCGAGTCCGTGCTTTGATAGCAATATTCAATCGAGTCCGTGCTTTGATAGCAATATTCAATCGTGTTCGTTCTTTAATGGCAATATTCAATCGTGTTTGTGCTTTGATAGCAATATTCAATCGTGTTCGTTCTTTGATAGCAATATTCAATCGTGTTCGTGCTTTAAAAGCAATGTTCAATCGTGTTCGTGCTTTGAAAGCAATATTAATCGTGTTCGTGCTTTGTTAGCAATATTCAAGCCTGTTCGTTCTTTGATAGCAATATTCAATCGAGTCCGTGCTTTGATAGCAATATTCAATCGAGTCCGTGCTTTGATAGCAATATTCAATCGTGTTCGTTCTTTGATAGCAATATTCAATCGTGTTTGTGATTTGATAGCAATATTCAATCGTGTTCGTTCTTTGATAGCAATGTTCAATCGTGGTCGTGCTTTGGTAGCAATGTTCAATCGTATTCTTTCTTTGATAGCAATATTCAATCGTATATGTGGTTTGATAGCAATATTCAATCGTGTTCGTTCTTTGATAGCAATATTCAATCGTGTTCGTTATTTAATAGCAATATTCAATCGTATTCGTGGTTTGATAGCAATATTCAATCGTGTTCGTCCTTTGATAGCAATATTCAACCGTGTTTGTGCTTTGATTGCAACATTCTATCCTGTTCGTTCTTTGATAGCAATATTCAATCGAGTCCGTGCTTTGATAGCAACATTCAATCGAGTCCGTGCTTTAATAACAATATTCAATCGTGTTCGTTCTTTGATAGCAATAATCGTGTTCGTGATTTGATAACAATATTCAATCGTGTTCGTTCTTTGATAGCAATATTCAATCGTGTTTGTGCTTTGACAGCAATATTCAATCCTGTTCGTGCTTTGATAGCAATATTCAATCATGTTCGTTCTTTGATAGCAATATTCAATCGTCTTCGTTCTTTGATAGCAATATTCAATCCTGATCGTTCTTTGATAGCAATATTAAATCGTGTTCGTGCTTTGATAGCAATATTTAATCGTGTTCGTTCTTTTATAGCAATAATCAAACGTGTCCGTGCTTTGATAGCAATATTCAATCGTGTTCGTTCTTTGATAGCAATATTCAATCGTGTTTGTGCTTTGATAGCAATATTCAATCGTGTTCGTTCTTTGATAGCAATATTCAATCGAATTCGTGCTTTGATAGCAAATATTCAATCGTGTTCGTTCTTTGATAGCAATATTAAAACGATTCCGTGATTTGATAGCAATATTCAATCGGGTCCTTTCTGATAGCAATATTCAATCATATAAACGTTTCATACGTAATATAAGATCTTGGTATCGCGTAATCCGACATTCTTGAACGGATGCTGCTCCTGACAAAATAGGCTATTTAAACAGGGATTTGTTTTACCTATGTTGATGAAATCTCTTCAGAAGTTCTGTAGCCGTCTTCAGTACTTATTTGATCTTGACGGAAAATCCATCTTCCAAATTCCGAATTTTTTAGTCACATTTAGGTTTTCCTATTCATAGATTTTACTTTTCCACTGAAATGACTCAGTTACTCAACAGCTGTCTAATCAAAGGCCAACACTGCTTACAGGTCTGGAGGGCCTGAGTGCAAACACATTTTTAATTGGATTCGGGTTGCCATTTTTTTCTTTTGCTCTCTACTTTATGTCGTGTCTGTCGTAAATCTGTCTCAATCCGGATTTCGTCACTGTCCTGTGCTTTTTGATGGTTGTTGATGTTTAACCCATCGGTTGTTTACATTTTACTGGATCGTAAAACATGTCGTCTAAGGAATGAAAAAGAGTTTATCCTGCAATGCTTTTAACTAAGCCTTATTATCCTTTGACAAAAAGGACAAACACATCAAACGCTTTGTGAACTAGCATTGAACTATTTTAATGACTTTTTATGCTGTGTGATGATTTCCTTAATTGCATTGAACACTGGTAACGCTTCATGTGTGCATCCTGTGTATAGGCCATATATACGTTCGAATTTTATTCTGTATTTCAGACGCTACATGCATTTATTAACATATAAATCTGTTAACTATAATCATATCATAGTATCATTAATTAAGTATTGTTTGGTAGGGCATACTCCACATACAATGACTTGCCCTAGTTCATGGATAGCATAAGTATTGTTTGGTAAGGCGTAATCCACATACAATGACTTGCCCTAGTTCATGGATAGCATAAGTATTGTTTGGTAAGGCGTAATCCACATACAATGACTTGCCCTAGTTTATGGATAGAATTAAGTATTGTTTTGGTAAGGCGTAATTCACATACAATGACTTATCCTAGTTCATGGATAACATTAAGTATTGTTTTGGTAAGGCGTAATTCACATACAATGACTTGCCCTAGTTCATGGATAGCATTAAGTATTGTTTGGTAAGGCATAATCCACATACAATGACTTGCCCTAGTTCATGTATAACAACATGTATGGTTTGGTTAGGCGTTATCCGGCTATAATGACTTGCCCTATTTAATTGATAACATTAACTATTGTGTGGTAAAGCGTAATTCACATACAATGACTTGCCCTAGTTCATGGATAGAATTAAGTATTGTTTTGTAAGGCATGATCCACAAACAATGACTTGCCCTAGTTCATGGATAGCATTAAGTATTGTTTGGTAAGGCATATCCACATACAATGATTAGCCCTAGTTCATGGACAACATTAAGTATTGTTTGGTAAGGCGTAATCCACATACAATGACTTGCCCTAGTTCGATGTATAGCATTAAGTATTGTTTGGTAAGGCATAATCCACATACAACAACTTGCCATAGTTCATGGATAACATTAAATATTGTTTGGTAAGGCGTAATCTGCATACAATGGCTTGCCCTAGTTCATGTGTAACAACATGTATGGTTTGGTAAGGCGTTATCCGGCTATAATGACTTGCCCTATTTAATTGATAACATTAACTATTGTTTTGTAAGGCGTTATCCACATACAATGACTTGCCCTAGTTCATGAATACCATTAAGTATTGTTCGGTAAGGCGTAATCCACATACAATAACTTGCCCTAGTTCATGGATAACAATACGTGTTGTTCGGTAAGGCATAATCCACATACAATGACCTGACCTAGTTCATGGATAGCATAAAGTATTGTTTGGTAAGGCATAATTTACATACAATGAATCGCTCTAGTTCATGGATAGCATTAAGTATTGTTTGGTAAGGCATATTCCACATACAATGACTTGCCCTAGTTCATGGAAAACATTAACTATTCTTTAGTAAGGCATAATCCACATACAATGACTTGCCCTAGTTCATGGAAAACATTAACTATTGCTTGGTAAGGCATAATCCACATACAATGACTTCTCCTAGTTCATTGATAGCATTAAGTATTGTTTCGTAAGGCGTAATACACATACAATGACTTGCCCTAGTTCATGGATAGCATTAAGTATTGTTTGGTAAGGCATAATCTACATACAATGAATCGCTCTAGTTCATGGATAGCATTAAGTATTGTTTGGTAAGGCATATTCCACATACAATGACTTGCCCTAGTTCATGGAAAACATTAACTATTCTTTAGTAAGGCATAATCCACATACAATGACTTGCCCTAGTTCATGGAAAACATTAACTATTGTTTGGTAAGGCATAATCGACATACAATGACTTCTCCTAGTCCATTGATAGCATTAAGCATTGTTTGGTAAGGCGTAATCCACATACAATGACTTGCCCTAGTTCATGGATAACATTAAGTATTGTTTGATAAGGTATAATCCACATACAATGACTTGCCCTAGTTCATGGATAAAATTAAGTATTGTTTGGTATGGCATATCCACATACAATGACTTGCCCTAGTTCATGGATAGCATAAAAAATTGTTTGCAAGGCGTAATCCACATACATAACTTGCCCTAATTCATTAATTACATTAAGTATTGTTTGGTAAGCATAAACCACATACAATGACTTGCCCTAGTTCATGGATAACATTAAGTATTGTTTGGCAAGGCATATCCACGTATAATTACTTGCCCTAGTTCATGGATAACATTAAGTATTGTTTTGTCAAAGCGTAATTCACATACAATGACTTGCCCTAGTTCATGGATAGCATTAAATATTGTTTTGTAAGGCGTATTCCACATACAATGACTTGCCCTAGTTCATGGATAGCTTTAAGTTTTGTTTGGTAAGGCATATCCACATACAATTACTTACCCTAGTTCATGGATAACATTAAGTAGTGTTTGGTATGGCGTAATTCACATGCAATGACTTGCTCTAGTTCATGGATAGCATTAAGTATTGTTTGGTAAGGTGTTATCCACATACAATGACTTGCCCTAGTTGATGGATAACATTAAGTATTGTTTGGTAAGGCGTAATCCACATACAATAACTTGCCCTAGTTCATGGATAACAATACGTATTGTTCGGTAAGGCATAATCCACATACAATGACCTGACCAAGTTCATGGATAGCATAAAGTATTGTTTGGTAAGGCATAATCTACATACAATGACTTGCCCTAGTTCATGGATACCATTAAGTATTGTTTGGTAAGGCATAATCCACATACAATGACTAGCCCTAGTTCATGGAAAGCATTAAGTATGGTTTGGTAAGGCATAATCCACATACAATGACTTGCCCTTGTTCATGGATAGCATTAAGCATTGTTTGGTAAGGCATAATCCACATACAATGACGCCCTAGTTAATGGATAGCATTAAGTATTGTTTGGTAAGGCGGAATCCACATACAATGACTTTCTCTAGTTCTTGAATAACATTAAGAATTGTTTGGTAAGGCATATTCCACATACAATGACTTGACCTAGTTCATGAATAGCATTAAGTATTGTTTGGTAAGGCGTAATCCACATACAATGACTTGACCTAGTTCATGGATAGCATAAAGTATTGTTTGGTAAGGCATAATCCACATACAATGACTTGACCTAGTTCATGGATAGCATTAAGTATTGTTTGGTAAGGTGTAATCCACATACAAAAACTTACCCTATTTCATGGATAGCATTAAGTATTGTTTGGTAAGTTGTAATCCACATTCAATGACTTGCCCTAGTTCATGGATAGCATTAAGTATTGTTTGGTAAGGTGTTATCCACATACAATAACTTGCCCTAGCTCATGAATAGCATTAAGTATTGTATGGTAAGGCGTAATCCACATACAATTACTTGACCTAGTTCATGGATAGCATTAAGTATTGTTTGGTAAGTCATAATCCACATACAATGACGCCCTAGTTCTTGAATAACATTAAGTATTGTTTGGTAAGGCATAATCCACATACAATGACTTGACCTAGTTCATGAATAGGATTAAGTATTGTTTGGTAAGGCGTAATCCACATACAATGACTTGACCTAGTTCGTGGATAGCATAAAGTATTGTTTGGTAAGGCATAATCCACATACAATGACTTGACCTAGTTCATGGATAGCATTAAGTATTGTTTGGTAAGGTGTAATCCACATCCAATGACTTGCCCTAGTTCATAGATAGCAGTAAGTATTGTTTGGTAAGGTGTAATCCACATCCAATGACTTGCCCTAGTTCATGGATAGCATTAAGTATTGTTTGGTAAGGCGTTATCCACATACAATGACTTGCCCTAGTTCATGGATAACATTAAGTATTGTTTGGTAAGGCGTAATCCACATATAATAACTTGCCCTAGTTCATGGATAACTATACGTATTGTTCGGTAAGGCATAATCCACATACAATGACCTGACCTAGTTCATGGAAAGCATTAAGTATTGTTTGGTAAGGCATAATCCACATACAATGTTTTGACCTGGTTCATGGATAGCATTAAGTATTGTTTGGTAAGGCATAATCCACATACAATGTATTGCCCTAGTTCATGGAAAACATTAAATATTGTTTGGTAAGGCATAAACCACATACAATGACTTGCCCTAGTTCATGGATAACATCAGGTATTGTTTGGTAAGGCATATCCACATACAATGACTTGCCCTACCTCATGGAAAACATTAAGTATTGTTTGGTAAGGCGTAATCGACATACAATGACTTGCCCTAGTTCATGGATAGCAGTAAGTATTGTTTGGTAAGGTGTAATCCACATTCAATGACTTGCCCTAGTTCATGGAAAACATTAAGTATTGTTTGGTAAGGCATAATACACATACAATTACTTGCCCTAGTTCATGGATAACATTAGGTATTCTTTGGTAAGGCATACATCACATACAATGACTTGCCCTTGTTCATGGATAGCAATAAGTATTGTTTGGTAAGTCATAATCCACATACAATGACGCCCTAGTTATTGAATAACATTAAGTATTGTTTGGTAAGGCATAATCCACATACAATGACTTGACCTAGTTCATGAATAGGATTAAGTATTGTTTGGTAAGGCGTAATCCACATACAATGACTTGACCTAGTTCGTGGATAGCATAAAGTATTGTTTGGTAAGGCATAATCCACATACAATGACTTGACCTAGTTCATGGATAGCATTAAGTATTGTTTGGTAAGGTGTAATCCACATCCAATGACTTGCCCTAGTTCATGGATAGCAGTAAGTATTGTTTGGTAAGTTGTAATCCACATCCAATGACTTGCCCTAGTTCATGGATAGCATTAAGTATTGTTTGGTAAGGTGTAATCCACATACAATAACTTGCCCTAGCTCATGAATAGCATTAAGTATTGTTTGGTAAGGCATAATCCACATACAATGACTTGACCTAGTTCATGGATAGCATTAAGTATTGTTTGGTAAGGCAAAATCTACATACAATTACTTGCCCTAGTTCATGGAAAGCATTAAGTATTGTTTGGTAAGGCATAATCCACATACAATGACCTGACCTAGTTCATGGATAGCATTAAGTATTGTTTGGTAAGGCATAATCCACATACAATGTATTGCCCTAGTTCATGGAAAACATTAAATATTGTTTGGTAAGGCATAAACCACATACAATGACTTGCCCTAGCTCATGGAAAACATTAAGTATTGTTTGGTAAGGCGTAATCCACATACAATGACTTGCCCTAGTTCATGGATAGCAGTAAGTATTGTTTGATAAGGTGTAATCCACTTTCAATGACTTGCCCTAGTTCATGGAAAACATTAAGTATTGTTTGGTAAGGCATAATCCACATACAATGACTTGCCCTAGTTCATGGATAACATTAGGTATTGTTTGGTAAGGCATACTTCACATACAATGACTTGCCCTAGTGCTTGAATAACATTAAGTATTGTTTGGTAAGGCATAATCCACATACAATGACTTGACCTAGTTCATGGATAGCATTAAGTATTGTTTGGTAAGGCGTTATCCACATACAATGACTTGCCCTAGTTCATGGATAACATTGAGTATTGTTTGGTAAGGCAAAATCCACATACAATGACTTGACCTAGTTCATGGATAGCATTAAGTATTGTTTGGTAAGGCGTTATCCACATACAATGACTTGCCCTAGTTCATGGATAACATTGAGTATTGTTTGGTAAGGCAAAATCCACATACAATGACTTGCCTTAGTTCATTCATAGCATTAAGTATTGTTTGGTAAGGCCTAATCCAAATACAATAACTTGCCCTAGTTCATGGATAACATTAATTATTGTTTGGTATGGCATAATCCACATACAATGACTTGACCTAGTTCATGGATAGCATTAAGTATTGTTTGGTAAGGCAAAATCTACATACAATGACTTGCCCTAGTTCATGGAAAGCATTAAGTATTGTTTGGTAAGGCATAATCCACATACAATGACTTGACCTAGTTCATGGAAAACATTAAATATTGTTTGGTAAGGCATAAACCACATACAATGACTTGCCCTAGTTCATGGAAAACATTAAGTATTGTTTGGTAAGGCGTAATCCACATACAATGACTTGCCCTAGTTCATGGATAGCAGTAAGTTTGTTTGGTAAGGTGTAATCCACATTCAATGACTTGCCCTAGTTCATGGAAAACATTAAGTATTGTTTGGTAAGGCATAATCCACATACAATGACTTGCCCTAGTTCATGGATAACATCAGGTATTGTTTGGTAAGGCATACTTCACATACAATGACTTGCCCTTGTTCATGGATAGCATTAAGTATTGTTTGGTAAGGCATATCCACATACAATGACTTGACCTAGTTCATGGATAACATTAAGTATTGTTTGGTAAGGCATATCCACATACAATGACTTGCCCTAGTTCTTGAATAACATTAAGTATTGTTTGGTAAGGCATAATCCACATACAATGACTTGACCTAGTTCATGGATAGCATTAAGTATTGTTTGGTAAGGCGTTATCCACATACAATGACTTGCCCTAGTTCATGGATAACATTGAGTATTGTTTGGTAAGGCAAAATCCACATACAATGACTTGCCCTAGTTCTTGAATAACATTAAGTATTGTTTGGTAAGGCATAATCCACATACAATGACTTGACCTAGTTCATGGATAGTATTAAGTATTGTTCGGTAAGGCATAATCCACATAAAATAACTTGCCCTAGTTCATGGATAGCATTAAGTATTGTTTGGTAAGGCATAATCCACATACAAAAACTTGCTCTACCCTTACATCCGTACATTTCACTTTCATTTTGAACAAAAAGTCATGTGACAACAATGTGACTTAAGTCTAGTGCTTAAATTAGCTTGATTGAAGGTATGATGATTATATTCATAGAGAAAATATCTAAAGAAGCGATTTACATATAGTTTAACTGACGAAAATGTTTATTAAAATATGGAAACAATGAGATTTGCCGACCCAGACCAGTGTCGCAAAATCCAGTGTTTTGCTAATGGAGAGCTCACTGATGTCACACGCAAAAAAAATACATTGGACTACATTAAGGCTAAATTTTGTTTTTTATCTGTTATTTGTACCTTGTTGACAGATATTTTTAGATCTCATTTATGTGACAAAAAGAAGTCTATAAAATAAATTTGAACACGAAATAAATGCTGAAATTGAATTGCAGTTAAACGGAAAAATAGTTACTTTAGATTTTGAGACTGACAATATCACATGAAATATCCAAACTTGTGCTGATTGGTTGGTCTAAATGTTTAATGTGAAAAATGCGATGATCTCAGTCTCAAAATCAAAAGTAACAATTATTCTATATGTAAAAACGTGATTTTTTGAGCGGTTTGATCCAACTAAAATGAGTCATCATTCTACAGCATTACTTGCTATAAACAAACTTGTACAGCTGTTTAAAAAGCAAATTTTAATATAGCATTTCATATTTAACAAACATCGTAAACAATATACAAAAGACACAATGATAAGAATGTCTAAGAATAAAAAAGCAGTTAGCTGCTACAATCCGATATATGTGGTTAAAGTTGATTTATTTTCATTTAGACATGACGACCTTAACTAAAATCTTTATAAAACAATGGAATTTAGTACCCCCATTTGTAACTAAAAGGTAATTTTATGAGAAACCACTTTACATAAGCTAAATTTAACCAATAATTCAATTTAACACAAAAATAAACTTAAGACATAAATATACAGGATTTATACAATGGGAAATCTTCAATATGTGACACTGTTTTTAAAAATGTCTACATGTATAAACAAAACTGACCTGATTTGTATGTAAATTATTGCATTATTAGGGTTCATATTGCAATTTACAGTTCATAAATAGATTTAGTGTTTAACCAAAGCTGAGTGTTTTTATTAATGCTCAGTCGGCATATATTCACTTAAGTGTTTAGCCCATGTACCACAATAAATAGATATAGTTGTAAACCAAAGTTACTACTAAGTCAGCATATACATTCACTGCAGTGTTAAGCCCATGTACCACAATAGAATACAGATCTATAAACAATTATGTTGGTTTAAAAGACAGCGACTGCTTTTTCAGAAGATATTTTAGTACACTGACATGTTGAACATTAAACAATAAATTCATTCTTCATCCAATAACGCAACTTAAATTAATAAATTAATAATAAAGATTTTATTATTATCACACATACAACACTTTCGTCTGAATACAGGTTGATCTGAAACTAATTTTTTACTGATGCATATCAACATTTTTCTGGCATGCATCATCTTTGGAGGTATTATTTCATTCCGAGTATTGTAAAATGAATAAGTTTGACACTAGAATTCCATGATTTTATGCATCTTTTGATTACAAAATCAGAAGCATTATTTACTATTAACATTAGTCATTTTACAACAGGTCATAGTGAAGGAACATTACACATCAAGTGCATAAACAGATTTCTCATGAGCGTCCATGTAATTCTTTCAATTCAGAACTTAGAAATACATCTGTGTTGTTTCTTCAAGAAATGGATTTTCTTCATTCAGAAATCTATAATAAAAAGTGTTTATTTTTTCATATGAAAGATACGAAAATACAGTAATTAGGAAAATATATATTGAGAATTACTAGTTGTGAATCTTTCCACAAAAACAAGTACACCAAGTTTCAATGAAATCAAATCTTTTATAACAACAATAATTTCACATTTATCTTTTGTTGGATAGACTTGCATACATCATTACCAGGGTTAGTTGTATCAATGAATCTTTAGTTATATATTTTTGTTACTGGTAACACCTGCTGACATTGTATAAAATCTACTAGCCTTCTGTAGAAAATATAGGGTCACCACATGACAAGCTGACAAGCCAGAACTAAGACGGTAGGATATATAAGGTATATCCTCAAGAAGAAATTCATGAAAGGTGCACATTTGGACTTTTTTATACAGCCATACTGTGTCAACCAGTTGCCTTGCCAGAACATTTAGAGTTTCGTTTAATAACAGGTAATAAAACAGGAGTCTGCAGCAATCTACTGTGTAATGTTTTTATTTGATAATCTGCTTTATATTTTATGAACAGTGCTCACTTTAACATGAAAAACTTAACACTTATTCAGTGTTCAATCTAGAACGCGCCATTGCGCCATTCCCTCATTTTTTGTTGAATTGACGCGCTTAAAAAACCTCCTGGATCATTACTGGTGCAACGTAATTTTTCAATGCTTTGAGAAATTCCCCCATAGTCAATAGCTTTGAGAAAGTCCCTTTAAAATATACCTGAAATTTAACTGTATTCTCGGTCCTAAGTACGCTTTTTATCATGTACAATTACAATTTAGCAAGCATCTAAATCATGTAGACAATATATTATCGATTTTTTTATAACGTGTTGTTCATGCTTCAAGATGAAGCATATTTCTTCATATTTTACTCCCATTGGAGATAAACGTGCACTTTTTGTCCAGTTGTCATGTCTCTATATTGGTTTTATTGACCCCTAGCTATAAATTCTGGCCCCCTATGGTAAGTTATTAGGGCAATCGTGACCCCCTTAGGCCAAATTCTAGATTGAACACTGCTTATTTTTTGTTTTTGTAAAAGTGATAATAAAAAAATTTACTGAAATGACTGTCTAAGACTAGACTAACTATACCTGATTTATTACTAGTTAAAATTAGATTGCTACATTAAAACCAGGGATTGACGTTATCAAACAACATGTAATACATATACCACCTATAATGTACTTACCTAGTAAGATCTAACAGCAGGCATGACTGAAGGACATTGTGTAATACATATACCTCCTATAATGTACTTACCTAGTAAGATCTAACAGCAGGCATGACTGAAGGACATTGTGTAATACATATACCACCTATAATGTACTTACCTAGTAAGATCTAACAGCAGGCACGACTGAAGGACATTGTGTAATACATATATCTCCTATAATATACTTACCTAGTAAGATCTAACAGCAGGCACGACTGAAGGACATTGTGTAATACATATATCTCCTATAATATACTTACCTAGTAAGATCTAACAGCAGGCACGACTGAAGGACATTGTGTAATACATATACCTCCTGTAATGTACTTGCCTAGTAAGATCTAACAGCAGGCATGACTGAAGGACATTGTGTAATACATATACCTCCTATAATGTACTTACCTAGTAAGATCTAACAGCAGGCACGACTGAAGGACATTGTGTAATACATATACCTCCTGTAATGTACTTACCTAGTAAGATCTAACAGCAGGCATGACTGAAGGACATTGTGTAATACATATATCTCCTATAATATACTTACCTAGTAAGATCTAACAGCAGGCACGACTGAAGGACATTGTGTAATACATATATCTCCTATAATATACTTACCTAGTAAGATCTAACAGCAGGCACGACTGAAGGACATTGTGTAATACATATACCTCCTATAATGTACTTGCCTAGTAAGATCTAACAGCAGGCACGACTGAAGAACATTGTGTAATACATATACCTCCTATAATGTACTTACCTAGTAAGATCTAACAGCAGGCACGACTGAAGGACATTGTGTAATACATATACCTCCTGTAATGTACTTACCTAGTAAGATCTAACAGCAGGCATGACTGAAGGACATTGTGTAATACATATACCTCCTGTAATGTACTTACCTAGTAAGATCTAACAGCAGGCATGACTGAAGGACATTGTGTAATACATATACCTCCTGTAATGTACTTACCTAGTAAGATCTAACAGCAGGCACGACTGAAGGACATTGTGTAATACATATACCTCCTGTAATGTACTTACCTAGTAAGATCTAACAGCAGGCACGACTGAAGGACATTGTGTAATACATATACCTCCTATAATGTACTTACCTAGTAAGATCTAACAGCAGGCACGACTGAAGGACATTGTGTAATACATATACCTCCTATAGTGTACTTACCTAGTAAGATCTAACAGCAGGCACGACTGAAGGACATTGTGTAATACATATACCTCCTATAGTGTACTTGCCTAGTAAGATCTAACAGCAGGCACGACTGAAGGACATTGTGTAATACATATACCTCCTATAATGTACTTACCTAGTAAGATCTAACAGCAGGCACGACTGAAGGACATTGTGTAATACATATACCTCCTATAATGTACTTACCTAGTAAGATCTAACAGCAGGCACGACTGAAGGACATTGTGTAATACATATACCTCCTATAATGTACTTACCTAGTAAGATCTAACAGCAGGCACGACTGAAGGACATTGTGTAATACATATACCTCCTGTAATGTACTTACCTAGTAAGATCTAACAGCAGGCATGACTGAAGGACATTGTGTAATACATATACCTCCTGTAATGTACTTACCTAGTAAGATCTAACAGCAGGCACGACTGAAGGACATTGTGTAATACATATACCTCCTATAATGTACTTACCTAGTAAGATCTAACAGCAGGCACAACTGAAGGACATTGTGTAATACATATACCTCCTATAATATACTTACCTAGTAAGATCTAACAGCAGGCACGACTGAAGGACATTGTGTAATACATATACCTCCTGTAATGTACTTGCCTAGTAAGATCTAACAGCAGGCATGACTGAAGGACATTGTGTAATACATATACCTCCTGTAATGTACTTACCTAGTAAGATCTAACAGCAGGTATGACTGAAGGACATTGTGTAATACATATACCACCTATAATGTACTTACCTAGTAAGATCTAACAGCAGGCATGACTGAAGGACATTGTGTAATACATATACCTCCTGTAATGTACTTACCTAGTAAGATCTAACAGCAGGCACGACTGAAGGACATTGTGTAATACATATACCTCCTGTAATGTACTTACCTAGTAAGATCTAACAGCAGGCACGACTGAAGGACATTGTGTAATACATATATCTCCTGTAATGTACTTACCTAGTAAGATCTAACAGCAGGCACGACTGAAGGACATTGTGTAATACAAATACCTCCTGTAATGTACTTACCTAGTAAGATCTAACAGCAGGCACGACTGAAGGACATTGTGTAATACAAATACCTCCTGTAATGTACTTACCTAGTAAGATCTAACAGCAGGCACGACTGAAGGACATTGTGTAATACAAATACCTCCTGTAATGTACTTACCTAGTAAGATCTAACAGCAGGCACGACTGAAGGACATTGTGTAATACATATACCTCCTGTAATGTACTTACCTAGTAAGATCTAACAGCAGGCACGACTGAAGGACATTGTGTAATACATATACCTCCTATAATGTACTTACCTAGTAAGATCTAACAGCAGGCACGACTGAAGGACATTGTGTAATACATATACCTCCTATAATGTACTTACCTAGTAAGATCTAACAGCAGGCACGACTGAAGGACATTGTGTAATACATATACCTCCTATAATGTACTTACCTAGTAAGATCTAACAGCAGGCACGACTGAAGGACATTGTGTAATACATATACCTCCTATAATGTACTTACCTAGTAAGATCTAACAGCAGGCACGACTGAAGGACATTGTGTAATACATATACCTCCTATAATATACTTGCCTAGTAAGATCTAACAGCAGGCATGACTGAAGGACATTGTGTAATACATATACCTCCTGTAATGTACTTGCCTAGTAAGATCTAACAGCAGGCATGACTGAAGGACATTGTGTAATACATATACCTCCTGTAATGTACTTACCTAGTAAGATCTAACAGCAGGCATGACTGAAGGACATTGTGTAATACATATACCTCCTGTAATGTACTTACCTAGTAAGATCTAACAGCAGGCATGACTGAAGGACATTGTGTAATACATATACCTCCTGTAATGTACTTACCTAGTAAGATCTAACAGCAGGCATGACTGAAGGACATTGTGTAATACATATACCTCCTGTAATGTACTTACCTAGTAAGATCTAACAGCAGGCACGACTGAAGGACATTGTGTAATACATATACCTCCTGTAATGTACTTACCTAGTAAGATCTAACAGCAGGCACGACTGAAGGACATTGTGTAATACATATACCTCCTGTAATGTACTTACCTAGTAAGATCTAACAGCAGGCACGACTGAAGGACATTGTGTAATACATATACCTCCTGTAATGTACTTACCTAGTAAGATCTAACAGCAGGCACGACTGAAGGACATTGTGTAATACATATACCTCCTGTAATGTACTTACCTAGTAAGATCTAACAGCAGGCACGACTGAAGGACATTGTGTAATACAAATACCTCCTGTAATGTACTTACCTAGTAGGATCTAACAGCAGGCACGACTGAAGGACATTGTGTAATACATATACCTCCTGTAATGTACTTACCTAGTAAGATCTAACAGCAGGCACGACTGAAGGACATTGTGTAATACATATACCTCCTGTAATGTACTTACCTAGTAAGATCTAACAGCAGGCACGACTGAAGGACATTGTGTAATACAAATACCTCCTGTAATGTACTTACCTAGTAAGATCTAACAGCAGGCACGACTGAAGGACATTGTGTAATACATATACCTCCTGTAATGTACTTGCCTAGTAAGATCTAACAGCAGGCATGACTGAAGGACATTGTGTAATACATATACCTCCTGTAATGTACTTACCTAGTAAGATCTAACAGCAGGCACGACTGAAGAACATTGTGTAATACATATACCTCCTATAATGAACTTACCTAGTAAGATCTAACAGCAGGCACGACTGAAGGACATTGTGTAATACATATACCTCCTGTAATGTACTTACCTAGTAAGATCTAACAGCAGGCACGACTGAAGGACATTGTGTAATACATATACCTCCTGTAATGTACTTGCCTAGTAAGATCTAACAGCAGGCACGACTGAAGGACATTGTGTAATACATATACCTCCTGTAATGTACTTGCCTAGTAAGATCTAACAGCAGGCACGACTGAAGGACATTGTGTAATACATATACCTCCTATAATGTACTTACCTAGTAAGATCTAACAGCAAGCAAGACTGAAGGACATTGTGTAATACATATACCTCCTATAATGTACTTGCCTAGTAAGATCTAACAGCAGGCATGACTGAAGGACATTGTGTAATACATATACCTCCTATAATGTACTTGCCTAGTAAGATCTAACAGCAGGCATGACTGAAGGACATTGTGTAATACATATACCTCCTATAATGTACTTACCTAGTAAGATCTAACAGCAGGCATGACTGAAGGACATTGTGTAATACATATACCTCCTATAGTGTACTTGCCTAGTAAGATCTAACAGCAGGCATGACTGAAGGACATTGTGTAATACATATACCTCCTGTAATGTACTTACCTAGTAAGATCTAACAGCAGGCACGACTGAAGGACATTGTGTAATACATATACCACCTATAATGTACTTACCTAGTAAGATCTAACAGCAGGCACGACTGAAGGACATTGTGTAATACATATACCTCCTATAATGTACTTACCTAGTAAGATCTAACAGCAGGCACGACTGAAGGACATTGTGTAATACATATACCTCCTATAATGTACTTACCTAGTAAGATCTAACAGCAGGCATGACTGAAGGACATTGTGTAATACATATACCTCCTGTAATGTACTTACCTAGTAAGATCTAACAGCAGGCATGACTGAAGGACATTGTGTAATACATATACCTCCTATAATGTACTTGCCTAGTAAGATCTAACAGCAGGCATGACTGAAGGACATTGTGTAATACATATACCTCCTGTAATGTACTTACCTAGTAAGATCTAACAGCAGGCACGACTGAAGGACATTGTGTAATACATATACCTCCTGTAATGTACTTGCCTAGTAAGATCTAACAGCAGGCACGACTGAAGGACATTGTGTAATACATATACCTCCTGTAATGTACTTACCTAGTAAGATCTAACAGCAGGCACGACTGAAGGACATTGTGTAATACATATACCTCCTATAATGTACTTGCCTAGTAAGATCTAACAGCAGGCACGACTGAAGGACATTGTGTAATACATATACCTCCTATAATGTACTTGCCTAGTAAGATCTAACAGCAGGCACGACTGAAGGACATTGTGTAATACATATACCTCCTGTAATGTACTTGCCTAGTAAGATCTAACAGCAGGCACGACTGAAGGACATTGTGTAATACATATACCTCCTGTAATGTACTTGCCTAGTAAGATCTAACAGCAGGCATGACTGAAGGACATTGTGTAATACATATACCTCCTGTAATGTACTTACCTAGTAAGATCTAACAGCAGGCATGACTGAAGGGCATTGTGTAATACATATACCTCCTGTAATGTACTTACCTAGTAAGATCTAACAGCAGGCACGACTGAAGGGCATTGTGTAATACATATACCTCCTGTAATGTACTTACCTAGTAAGATCTAACAGCAGGCACGACTGAAGGACATTGTGTAATACATATACCTCCTATAGTGTACTTGCCTAGTAAGATCTAACAGCAGGCACGACTGAAGGACATTGTGTAATACATATACCTCCTATAATGTACTTACCTAGTAAGATCTAACAGCAGGCACGACTGAAGGACATTGTGTAATACATATACCTCCTGTAATGTACTTACCTAGTAAGATCTAACAGCAGGCATGACTGAAGGACATTGTGTAATACATATATCTCCTATAATGTACTTACCTAGTAAGATCTAACAGCAGGCATGACTGAAGGACATTGTGTAATACATATATCTCCTATAATGTACTTACCTAGTAAGATCTAACAGCAGGCATGACTGAAGGACATTGTGTAATACATATACCTCCTGTAATGTACTTACCTAGTAAGATCTAACAGCAGGCATGACTGAAGGACATTGTGTAATACATATATCTCCTATAATGTACTTACCTAGTAAGATCTAACAGCAGGCATGACTGAAGGACATTGTGTAATACATATACCTCCTGTAATGTACTTACCTAGTAAGATCTAACAGCAGGCATGACTGAAGGACATTGTGTAATACATATACCTCCTATAGTGTACTTGCCTAGTAAGATCTAACAGCAGGCACGACTGAAGGACATTGTGTAATACATATACCTCCTGTAATGTACTTGCCTAGTAAGATCTAACAGCAGGCACGACTGAAGGACATTGTGTAATACATATACCTCCTGTAATGTACTTGCCTAGTAAGATCTAACAGCAGGCACGACTGAAGGACATTGTGTAATACATATACCTCCTATAATGTACTTACCTAGTAAGATCTAACAGCAGGCAAGACTGAAGGACATTGTGTAATACATATACCTCCTATAATGTACTTGCCTAGTAAGATCTAACAGCAGGCATGACTGAAGGACATTGTGTAATACATATACCTCCTATAATGTACTTGCCTAGTAAGATCTAACAGCAGGCATGACTGAAGGACATTGTGTAATACATATACCTCCTATAATGTACTTACCTAGTAAGATCTAACAGCAGGCATGACTGAAGGACATTGTGTAATACATATATCTCCTATAATGTACTTACCTAGTAAGATCTAACAGCAGGCATGACTGAAGGACATTGTGTAATACATATACCTCCTATAGTGTACTTGCCTAGTAAGATCTAACAGCAGGCATGACTGAAGGACATTGTGTAATACATATACCTCCTGTAATGTACTTACCTAGTAAGATCTAACAGCAGGCACGACTGAAGGACATTGTGTAATACATACACCACCTATAATGTACTTACCTAGTAAGATCTAACAGCAGGCACGACTGAAGGACATTGTGTAATACATATACCTCCTATAATGTACTTACCTAGTAAGATCTAACAGCAGGCATGACTGAAGGACATTGTGTAATACATATACCTCCTGTAATGTACTTACCTAGTAAGATCTAACAGCAGGCACGACTGAAGGACATTGTGTAATACATATACCTCCGGTAATGTACTTACCTAGTAAGATCTAACAGCAGGCATGACTGAAGGACATTGTGTAATACATATACCTCCTGTAATGTACTTACCTAGTAAGATCTAACAGCAGGCATGACTGAAGGACATTGTGTAATACATATATCTCCTATAATGTACTTACCTAGTAAGATCTAACAGCAGGCATGACTGAAGGACATTGTGTAATACATATACCTCCTATAATGTACTTACCTAGTAAGATCTAACAGCAGGCATGACTGAAGGACATTGTGTAATACATATACCTCCTGTAATGTACTTACCTAGTAAGATCTAACAGCAGGCATGACTGAAGGACATTGTGTAATACATATATCTCATATAATGTACTTACCTAGTAAGATCTAACAGCAGGCACGGCTGAAGGACATTGTGTAATACATATATCTCCTGTAATGTACTTACCTAGTAAGATCTAACAGCAGGCACGACTGAAGGACATTGTGTAATACATATACCTCCTATAATGTACTTGCCTAGTAAGATCTAACAGCAGGCACGGCTGAAGGACATTGTGTAATACATATACCTCCTGTAATGTACTTGCCTAGTAAGATCTAACAGCAGGCACGGCTGAAGGACATTGTGTAATACATATACCTCCTGTAATGTACTTACCTAGTAAGATCTAACAGCAGGCATGACTGAAGGACATTGTGTAATACATATACCTCCTGTAATGTACTTACCTAGTAAGATCTAACAGCAGGCACGACTGAAGGACATTGTGTAATACATATACCTCCTGTAATGTACTTGCCTAGTAAGATCTAACAGCAGGCACGACTGAAGGACATTGTGTAATACATATACCTCCTGTAATGTACTTGCCTAGTAAGATCTAACAGCAGGCACGACTGAAGGACATTGTGTAATACATATACCTCCTGTAATGTACTTACCTAGTAAGATCTAACAGCAGGCACGACTGAAGGACATTGTGTAATACATATACCTCCTGTAATGTACTTACCTAGTAAGATCTCACAGCAGGCACGACTGAAGGACATTGTGTAATACATATACCTCCTATAATGTACTTGCCTAGTAAGATCTCACAGCAGGCACGACTGAAGGACATTGTGTAATACATATACCTCCTGTAATGTACTTGCCTAGTAAGATCTAACAGCAGGCAGGACTGAAGGACATTGTGTAATACATATACCTCCTGTAATGTACTTACCTAGTAAGATCTAACAGCAGGCATGACTGAAGGACATTGTGTAATACATATACCTCCTATAATATACTTACCTAGTAAGATCTAACAGCAGGCATGACTGAAGGACATTGTGTAATACATATACCTCCTATAATGTACTTACCTAGTAAGATCTAACAGCAGGCATGACTGAAGGACATTGTGTAATACATATACCTCCTGTAATGTACTTGCCTAGTAAGATCTAACAGCAGGCATGACTGAAGGACATTGTGTAATACATATACCTCCTGTAATGTACTTGCCTAGTAAGATCTAACAGCAGGCATGACTGAAGGACATTGTGCAATACATATACCTCCTATAATGTACTTACCTAGTAAGATCTAACAGCAGGCACGACTGAAGGACATTGTGTAATACATATACCTCCTATAATGTACTTACCTAGTAAGATCTAACAGCAGGCATGACTGAAGGACATTGTGTAATACATATACCTCCTGTAATGTACTTACCTAGTAAGATCTAACAGCAGGCATGACTGAAGGACATTGTGTAATACATATACCTCCTGTAATGTACTTACCTAGTAAGATCTAACAGCGGGCATGACTGAAGGACATTGTGTAATACATATACCTCCTGTAATGTACTTACCTAGTAAGATCTAACAGCAGGCATGACTGAAGGACATTGTGTAATACATATACCTCCTGTAATGTACTTACCTAGTAAGATCTAACAGCAGGCACGACTGAAGGGCATTGTGTAATACATATACCTCCTGTAATGTACTTACCTAGTAAGATCTAACAGCAGGCACGACTGAAGGACATTGTGTAATACATATACCTCCTATAGTGTACTTGCCTAGTAAGATCTAACAGCAGGCACGACTGAAGGACATTGTGTAATACATATACCTCCTATAATGTACTTACCTAGTAAGATTTAACAGCAGGCACGACTGAAGGACATTGTGTAATACATATACCTCCTGTAATGTACTTACCTAGTAAGATCTAACAGCAGGCACGACTGAAGGACATTGTGTAATACATATACCTCCTATAATGTACTTACCTAGTAAGATCTAACAGCAGGCATGACTGAAGGGCATTGTGTAATACATATACCTCCTGTAATGTACTTACCTAGTAAGATCTAACAGCAGGCATGACTGAAGGACATTGTGTAATACATATACCTCCTATAGTGTACTTGCCTAGTAAGATCTAACAGCAGGCACGACTGAAGGACATTGTGTAATACATATACCTCCTATAATGTACTTACCTAGTAAGATCTAACAGCAGGCATTACTGAAGGACATTGTGTAATACATATACCTCCTATAATGTACTTACCTAGTAAGATCTAACAGCAGGCATGACTGAAGGACATTGTGTAATACATATACCTCCTGTAATGTACTTACCTAGTAAGATCTAACAGCAGGCATGACTGAAGGACATTGTGTAATACATATACCTCCTATAATGTACTTACCTAGTAAGATCTAACAGCAGGCATGACTGAAGGACATTGTGTAATACATATACCTCCTATAATGTACTTACCTAGTAAGATCTAACAGCAGGCACGACTGAAGGACATTGTGTAATACATATACCTCCTATAATGTACTTACCTAGTAAGATCTAACAGCAGGCATGACTGAAGGACATTGTGTAATACATATACCTCCTGTAATGTACTTACCTAGTAAGATCTAACAGCAGGCATGACTGAAGGACATTGCGTAATACATATACCTCCTATAATGTACTTACCTAGTAAGATCTAACAGCAGGCACGACTGAAGGACATTGTGTAATACAAATACCTCCTGTAATGTACTTGCCTAGTAAGATCTAACAGCAGGCATGACTGAAGGACATTGTGTAATACATATACCTCCTGTAATGTACTTGCCTAGTAAGATCTAACAGCAGGCATGACTGAAGGACATTGTGTAATACATATATCTCCTATAATGTACTTACCTAGTAAGATCTAACAGCAGGCACGACTGAAGGACATTGTGTAATACAAATACCTCCTATAATGTACTTACCTAGTAAGATCTAACAGCAGGCATGACTGAAGGACATTGTGTAATACATATACCTCCTATAATGTACTTACCTAGTAAGATCTAACAGCAGGCATGACTGAAGGACATTGTGTAATACATATACCTCCTGTAATGTACTTGCCTAGTAAGATCTAACAGCAGGCATGACTGAAGGACATTGTGTAATACATATACCTCCTATAATGTACTTACCTAGTAAGATCTAACAGCAGGCACGACTGAAGGACATTGTGTAATACATATACCTCCTATAATGTACTTACCTAGTAAGATCTAACAGCAGGCATGACTGAAGGACATTGTGTAATACATATACCTCCTATAATGTACTTACCTAGTAAGATCTAACAGCAGGCATGACTGAAGGACATTGTGTAATACATATACCTCCTATAATGTACTTACCTAGTAAGATCTAACAGCAGGCATGACTGAAGGACATTGTGTAATACATATACCTCCTGTAATGTACTTACCTAGTAAGATCTAACAGCAGGCATGACTGAAGGACATTGTGTAATACATATACCTCCTGTAATGTACTTACCTAGTAAGATCTAACAGCAGGCATGACTGAAGGACATTGTGTAATACATATACCTCCTGTAATGTACTTACCTAGTAAGATCTAACAGCAGGCATGACTGAAGGACATTGTGTAATACATATACCTCCTGTAATGTACTTACCTAGTAAGATCTAACAGCAGGCACGACTGAAGGACATTGTGTAATACATATACCACCTATAATGTACTTACCTAGTAAGATCTAACAGCAGGCATGACTGAAGGACATTGTGTAATACATATACCTCCTGTAATGTACTTACCTAGTAAGATCTAACAGCAGGCATGACTGAAGGACATTGTGTAATACATATACCTCATATAATGTACTTACCTAGTAAGATCTAACAGCAGGCACGACTGAAGGACATTGTGTAATACATATACCTCCTGTAATGTACTTACCTAGTAAGATCTAACAGCAGGCATGACTGAAGGACATTGTGTAATACATATACCTCCTGTAATGTACTTACCTAGTAAGATCTAACAGCAGGCATGACTGAAGGACATTGTGTAATACATATACCTCCTGTAATGTACTTGCCTAGTAAGATCTAACAGCAGGCATGACTGAAGGACATTGTGTAATACATATACCTCCTATAATATACTTACCTAGTAAGATCTAACAGCAGGCATGACTGAAGGACATTGTGTAATACATATACCTCCTATAATGTACTTACCTAGTAAGATCTAACAGCAGGCATGACTGAAGGACATTGTGTAATACATATACCTCCTGTAATGTACTTGCCTAGTAAGATCTAACAGCAGGCACGACTGAAGGACATTGTGTAATACATATACCTCCTATAATGTACTTACCTAGTAAGATCTAACAGCAGGCATGACTGAAGGACATTGTGTAATACATATACCTCCTATAATGTACTTACCTAGTAAGATCTAACAGCAGGCACGACTGAAGGACATTGTGTAATACATATACCTCCTGTAATGTACTTGCCTAGTAAGATCTAACAGCAGGCACGACTGAAGGACATTGTGTAATACATATACCTCCTATAATGTACTTACCTAGTAAGATCTAACAGCAGGCATGACTGAAGGGCATTGTGTAATACATATACCTCCTGTAATGTACTTACCTAGTAAGATCTAACAGCAGGCATGACTGAAGGACATTGTGTAATACATATACCTCCTATAGTGTACTTGCCTAGTAAGATCTAACAGCAGGCACGACTGAAGGACATTGTGTAATACATATACCTCCTATAATGTACTTACCTAGTAAGATCTAACAGCAGGCATTACTGAAGGACATTGTGTAATACATATACCTCCTATAATGTACTTACCTAGTAAGATCTAACAGCAGGCATGACTGAAGGACATTGTGTAATACATATACCTCCTGTAATGTACTTACCTAGTAAGATCTAACAGCAGGCATGACTGAAGGACATTGTGTAATACATATACCTCCTATAATGTACTTACCTAGTAAGATCTAACAGCAGGCATGACTGAAGGACATTGTGTAATACATATACCTCCTATAATGTACTTACCTAGTAAGATCTAACAGCAGGCACGACTGAAGGACATTGTGTAATACATATACCTCCTATAATGTACTTACCTAGTAAGATCTAACAGCAGGCATGACTGAAGGACATTGTGTAATACATATACCTCCTGTAATGTACTTACCTAGTAAGATCTAACAGCAGGCATGACTGAAGGACATTGCGTAATACATATACCTCCTATAATGTACTTACCTAGTAAGATCTAACAGCAGGCACGACTGAAGGACATTGTGTAATACAAATACCTCCTGTAATGTACTTGCCTAGTAAGATCTAACAGCAGGCATGACTGAAGGACATTGTGTAATACATATACCTCCTGTAATGTACTTGCCTAGTAAGATCTAACAGCAGGCATGACTGAAGGACATTGTGTAATACATATATCTCCTATAATGTACTTACCTAGTAAGATCTAACAGCAGGCACGACTGAAGGACATTGTGTAATACAAATACCTCCTATAATGTACTTACCTAGTAAGATCTAACAGCAGGCATGACTGAAGGACATTGTGTAATACATATACCTCCTATAATGTACTTACCTAGTAAGATCTAACAGCAGGCATGACTGAAGGACATTGTGTAATACATATACCTCCTGTAATGTACTTGCCTAGTAAGATCTAACAGCAGGCATGACTGAAGGACATTGTGTAATACATATACCTCCTATAATGTACTTACCTAGTAAGATCTAACAGCAGGCACGACTGAAGGACATTGTGTAATACATATACCTCCTGTAATGTACTTACCTAGTAAGATCTAACAGCAGGCACGACTGAAGGACATTGTGTAATACATATACCTCCTGTAATGTACTTACCTAGTAAGATCTAACAGCAGGCACGACTGAAGGACATTGTGTAATACATATATCTCCTATAATGTACTTACCTAGTAAGATCTAACAGCAGGCATGACTGAAGGGCATTGCTCTTTATTTAATGTGCTGTCTATTACGGGTCTGTATGTTAAATCAGTCTGTAAATAGAAATGACAATTATTGTCTTGTAATGAAACTGTTACAAAACACAAATTAAAGCTTTTATAGATTTTGTTTCTGTAAATAAAATGTGATCACCCAGGTTATTTATAGACCAGAAGTTCTAATTCATTGGTTACCAAGAATATACAATAAAGTCAATACTACAGCAGAATTTGTAGAACAAATAATTGTACCCTAACTGTCTTTTTGGTGAGGGTATAAATTTAATCCCATTTTGCATAATGTACCTGCAAAACAGTAAATCAATATGGCCACTTGATGTCAAAAAGCAGAACTTTGCATAGTTAATTAACATAAAAAAGAACTTTGACATCTTTCGACAGCAAGGATTGCCAGTTTTCCTACCAAAGGTAACAATTTTGCACAGACCCATTACCCGATGAGGAATGGGGGGCATAAAAAGTCAGAAAACCCAAAGGATGTGTTGCATCTTGGATTTGTCATGAATTTATTTAAATCAAATTCCATAGATAGGATGTCATAGTAAGGAATAAGTAAGGGTCTACTACTGAGCAAAATAAATAATTTAAATTTCATGTTAACTTGCTATTTGATGAGATAACAAGGGAACAAACAGGTGTAGCAGCTGGGATTTAGATTCCAGCTATTTTGCTTTACTGGTGCAGAAAAGAAGTACATCAGGTTTTTATAAATAGGTCAAAGTTCAATTTTTTTATATTTGTATAATTCAAACTATGGAATTTGCTTGATCCATGTTTTGACATTTAGTTTTCCATCTTTGGTGTTCAATCTTATGTAAGAGTTGTATTCTCCAATAGAAAATTTTCAAGAAGTAGATTTTAGATTATTCTTTTACTATACTTACATTGAAAACAAATTGGATAGTCACATACTGTGTTAAAAGGATTCTAGAAGGAAGGCCTCATCCTCAGACTTATGGACATGATTATGAGTTTAAATCAATTTATTATCACTGCTAAATGCTATCAGAGAAACTAATAACAAAATTACTAATATGAAAATTACTTGAAAATACTGCTCTTCACCCAAATATCTCTATCATATTTAATATAGAGTTAAACTACAGTAAGTTAAAGAAATTCTTTTAGCCCTGTCAGTTACTTACCTTTCCTGTCTCAAAATCTGTGGTAACCATTGTATGTTTTCTCCAGTGTTCTGTAAATGGTTTTTCTTTCTGTCCTTCCAATGGTTTGGAGTAATCAAACTCATCGATACGATGCTACAAAGATAAAAATTCAACTATAAAAAAAAAAGAACTTACTTACTGAAAAATGGAGGTGGTCAATTAATGAACAAGTACAAGTTGAGAAGTTCATAACATTCACAACTCTGTGAAAATATACTTTACCCCAAAACTACTAATACTGTCTACAGTCTTCATGCTGCATGATGTTGATTGAGTGAAATGTTTTCCTAGAAATAGTCCAGATTTTACACCAAAAACAAGAAACTCCAACAACTTAGGATAGAAAAATAAAATTCTAAAATACAATGCAGTACATTAAATTACAAAACACTGGGACAGGATCTGGTAACAAGCAAATTATTTAATGATTCTAAAAAATTCAATAAAAAAAAAACAACAAGTATGGACACAGAAAAACGTCTCGCCTGCATTCCGCATCAGTAACGAAAATAAATTTCGTCATAAGCATTACATAAATAGCATTAAATATCAGCAGCGGCCTGTATACCAAATATTGTCACCATACCATGCATAGTTAGAGGAACTGTCCTAATACAAAAACTTTAACGTAGTCGCTGGACCGTGAAATTGAGGTCAAGGTCAGGAGACACCTACCAGACAGTCATGTACTATTCATCAGCATCCTATATACCAAATATTGTCATCCTACCATGCATAGGTACAGAGAAACTGCCGTAACCCAAAAACTTTAATGTAGTCGCTGGACCGTGAAGTTGAGGTCAAGGTCAGGTGACACCTACCAGACAGTCATGTACTAGTCATCAGCAACCTGTATACCAAATATTGTCATCCTACCATTCGTGGTAACAGAGGAACTGTCGTTACCCAGAAACTTTAACGTAGTCGCTGGACCGTGAAATTAACGTCAAGGTCAGGTGATGCCTACCAGACAGTCATGTACTAGTCATCAGCAACCTATACACCAAATATTGTCATCCTACCATGCGTAGTTACAGAGGAACTGCCGTAACCCAAAAACTTTAACATAGGCGCTGGACCGTGAAATTGAGGTCAAGGTCAGGTGACAGGTGACTGACTAGCAAGTATTCATCATAAGCTACCTCTGTGCAAAATTTGATGGACCTAGGGCTTGGGCTAACAAATATATGAAGCAAGATGTCAAGTGTTTACGCCGCCACCGGATTCCCATACATATGTCTCGCCTTCAGCGACTTTCGTCGCAGGCGAGACAAAAATGGCCAGATTTCGTTTAACAGGAAGTAGGTGAGCTACAGGCCTGAAATTGAATCCCACATTATGGGACGCCATGCTGATGCTGCATACCAAATTTCATGAGAATGTGATAAGTAGTTGCTGAGAAAACTGTTACCAAATTTTTTTTTCCCGGCAAGCATGCTGCCAGACATTCACCATTCTATAACCTGGATTATCACTCTGTGAAATCTGGCCAATTAATTATTCCATACTCTCATTGTGCTTTTAAAAAAGGAGGGATTAATGAAAATTAATGTGATAAATCAGTCATACCTTGAAATCTTCCCTATGGTGAGCCCCACGACTTTCTTTTCTCTCACAGGCAGACTTCATTGTCTGGAGTGCATTAATCATTAAGTTCTGTAATTCTAAGGTCTCCACTAGATCTGTGTTCCATACCATACCTCTATCTGTTACCTGTTAATTATAGAACAAAACAATTACTCTCAATGTATCTTTTGAAAGTCAAATCTAGGGATGACCTGGTCTCAGCCATTCAGAAATATGGATAGGACTTTCATCATTCTGTATGAACAGTTTTTATTCCTCAATTCTGTTCAAATCAGTCAAGTCATCTTAAGCAAAAGTTATCTCATGGTATAAGGTTGGAATTTTTACAAATGTGTTAAAACTCATGTAATCATTTGCTGCAAATTAAATGTCTACCGTATTTGTTGCAATATTTTTGACACAGCACTGTACATTGTTTGGGTGGTAACACTTTCACTGAACACCTGAAGCTCACAAATATAATATACTAAAAAGCTAAAAAGCTATTATGATTTGATCTCATCTAGACAACCTTACATCATGCACCCTATATAACAGCTTTATATTTAGTAATAAGGGTAATGTAATGTTCAATTTTCTAACAAATATTCCATAAATATACAGTCGAACTTCAGTAGCTCAAACTTGGATCCCTCGAACACCCGGGATTTCTCGAACACCTATCAAAGTACGGAACTTTCCCCCTATATAATCAATGTTAAAATTGCTTAGATTTCTCGAACACTGATTTCTCGAAAACTCGAACTAAATCAGCAGTCCCAATACTAAAAATCCATTGAAAAAACCATGAATAACTCGAACTAAAATTATTGACAGCTTGCATGACTAATTGGTCGTAAAAGGTGTAAAGATTGAAGCCATACCTGTAAAATGCAAAACTTGATCTTTAATGATATAATCCCTAATAATTCACTAAATGTCATCAATTTGTATTTATGTACGCCTTTGTAGGCAAATTTGTTGAAATAGGTTTTAATTAATTAAAATATGCGCCAATAAATTAATTGCTATCAAATCCGAATCGAGGTCATTCACTCATTGACACAATTACATAATGCAATAATACTGATCAATCCTTGTGCACAAATTAAACAAGAAATATAACAGTAAACATTTTTATTTTAATAAAAACAAAAATACGTACTAAAAATAAGATTTATATATGAAATGCATTGAAGAAACAAAATTTCATTAATCCAATGTGACGCAGGAAATTAACTGAAATATATAAACCGATATCGATTCCGGTTCGCACATGAATCATTTCCAGACATCACAAGCCACGGTTTCTCGAACTACTGATTTCTCAAACTATTTTTGTTGGCCCCTTTGAGTTCGAGCCATCGAAGTTCGACTGTATTAAGAATCATATGAGGTCACAAGACTGTATAAGTAAAACAAATTCTGTCATACCTTGAGATCATCCATCTGTTTATACAGAGCTGATATTTTTCTAACTCCTTCCTCAAGGACAGGACCATCTCTGAACACAGAAGCATGTGTCTGCATAGTCTGGAACGATAATGAAAAGTAATTTAAGTAAATAAATTGTAATAATATATAAGGATGGTAAAATTAAGGAAGGGGAGGTAATAACTGAAATATTAATTAAGGAAAGGGGAGATAAGAACTGAAATATTAATTATGGACAGGGGAGGTAAGAACTGAAATATTAATTAAGGACAGGGGAGGTAAGAACTGAAATATTAATAAAGGACAGGGGAGGTAAGAACTGAAATATTAATTAAGGACAGGGGAGGTAAGAACTGAAATATTAATTAAGGACAGGGGAGGTAAGAACTGAAATATTAATTAAGGACAGGGGAGGTAAGAACTGAAATATTAATTAAGGACAGGGGAGGTAAGAACTGAAATATTAATTAAGGACAGGGGAGGTAAGAATTGAAATATTAATTAAGGTTAGGGGAGGTAAGAATTGAAATATTAATTAAGGAATGGGGAGGTCAGAACTGAAATATTAATTAAGGACAGGGGAGGTCAGAACTGAAATATTAATTAAGGACAGGGGAGGTCAGAACTGAAATATTAATTAAGGACAGGGGAGGTAAGAATTGAAATATTAATTAAGGAAAGGGAGGTAAGAACTGAAATATTAATTAAGGAAGGGGAGGTTTGAACTGAAATATTAATCAAGGAAAGGGGAGGTAAGAACTGAAATATTTATTAAGGACAGGGGAGGTAAGAACTGAAATATTAATTAATGAAAGGGGAGGTCAGAACTGAAATATTAATTAAGGACATTGGAGGTAAGAACTGAAAATATTAATTAAGGAAAGGGGAGGAAAGAATTGAAATATTAATTATGTTACTGCTGTTGCATCACTCCATAATGAATTGAGCACATTCATATTGTCCTGTAGGACATAACTTTTCACATTTTGGTCCATTAGTAATTAGAAAAATTCAGAATGCCCCGTTTTTCTTTTAATCATAACTAAATAAAGAAACATATAAAGGGCCTGGTGACCATCATTTGTACCAGGTTATATATGAAAAGTTTTGTGTACCAAGGAGTGATGACAATTAGGTCACATGGTCTTGGCTCTAGTAAAAAAATAGCTTATGCAGATATTATTTTATACACTAAAATCTTACTTTACAACACATGTACCTTTTGCATAGCCATTCTAAGTTCGGCTGTCGATGTACTTCCTTTGGCATAACGGAGTCGGTCCAAGTTGGCTACAGAAAACTCTCCTGCATTCTGTAATAAAAACCTACTGAAGTAAACTGTGTTTTGACAAATGGCGACATGCTCCAGCTTTCAAATATTTAGGCTTAATATTTGAGAATAAAAGACAACAGCAGCCAATATTAAAGTTTGTTTTTGCATACAAAAATGATGCCTCCCCAGATTTGACAGAGGATACAAATTTCCTTGTAATATGCACTAAATATGGTGTACTTGCTACACACCAAGTTCAAAGGGCCATAACTCCCAGAAAATTTTGAGGATGAGAATTTCCAGGTAATATGCACCACTACATATGGTAGACTCGTCCATTGAATACTTAGTGTTACCCTTATGTTAAGGGGGAAAAAAAAAGAAATTAGGAGACGACGCTGTGACAAACCCACATCATAAAGTGGAGACTACCTTATCTAATCGAGAAGCTGCCCAAACAATTAGAAGATTACCAGAAAACCAGGATAAAACAAATTAAATCTAACTTAACAGTATATGGTATTTTCATGGAATACACTCGTAAAGAAGCTAAAAGAACAGCTTAAATGATAACATATCATTGAAGAAACATATGAATTTTGATCCCATACGTACAATTGTCACAAAGATAAAATGACTTTGAAATTCATTTCATATATATTTGTTGAAATAAATGGTAAATTTTACAAGAATGCTAGAAAGCCGATACATCATATTTAAATAACCAATACATTTTGACGCTAAATACCTGACTGATGGGTCCAATTGTCTCCCCTGGTTTGTTTTCAGCAATGATGGTGTTTGCACATGCTCTTCCAAATACAACAAGATCCAGTAAAGAATTAGCGCCCAATCTGTTAGCTCCATGGACTGAGGCACATGCTACCTCTCCGCAAGCATACAATCCAGGAATTATTTTGTCTCGGCCGTTCTCGTGCTTAATTGCCTGCAAAGAGAAAATTACTAATTTCCATATTTATAGATAAAAACCATGTAGCAATTTTGGGATTGATGTTTTCAGGAGTCTGGTAAATAAAAGCAAAACATGTCCTAAAAGAATGCTAATACTGAAGTCAACATGGAAGATATTCTGAGATATTCCAATGTGTTTGAAAAAAAAGAAATAAACAGTGTGGAGTAATGGCCATAGGAATTTAGTCTTTTGTAAGGCTACAGTTTGTCATCTGTTTGTGCAGTATAAGCCGGAGTCAGGGAATTTAGTCTTTTGTAAGGCTACAGTTTGTCGTCTGTGGAGTATTAGCCTGTCAGGGAATTTAGTCTTTAATAAGGCTACAGTTTTTAGATTTTTAAGATTTTTTAATATCTATAAAAGCAGTGTTTATTGTGAAAGGAGTGAAACACTTTACATACACATTTAAAACTATTGTCTTCAATAAGGCTTTCTGCATGATAACTTGACAAACTCAAAACAAGAGAGCCCACTGGGGACATGCTGACCAACTAGGTGGAACGTGCCCTGGCTAACCTTATCAGTAACCATATCTGGTGAACAAATTTACCTGGCCTTTGAAATTGCTAAGGACACCCATGTACAAATTTACCTGGCCTTTGTAATTGGTAGGGAAACCTCCCATGTTGTATTTACCAGCCTTTGTAATTGGTAGGGACACCTCCCAAAAATTGTTGAATTTACCTGGCCTTTGTAATTGGTAAGGACACCTCTCATGTTGTATTTACCTGGCCTTTGCAATTGGTAGGGACACCTCCATGTTGTATTTACCTGGCCTTTGTAATTGGTAGGAACACCTCCCATGTTGTATTTACCTGCCTTTGTAATTGGTAGGGACACCTCCCATGTTGTATTTACCAGGCCTTTGTAATTGGTAGGGACACCTCCCATGTTGTATTTACCTGGCCTTTGTAATTGGTAGGGACACTTCCCATGTTGTATTTACCAGGCCTTTGTAATTGGTAGGGACACCTCCCATGTTGTATTTACCTGGCATTTGTAATTGGTAGGGACACCTCCCATGTTGTATTTACCAGGCCTTTGTAATTGGTAGGGACACCTCCCATGTTGTATTTACCTGGCCTTTGTAATTGGTAGGGACACCTCCCATGTTGTATTTACCTGGCCTTTGTAATTGGTACGGACACCTCCCATGTTGTATTAACCTGGCCTTTGTAATTGGTAGGGACACCTCCCATGTTGTATTTATCTGGCCTTTGTAATTGGTAGGGACACCTCCCATGTTGTATTTACCTGGCCTTTGTAATTGGTACGGACACCTCCCATGTTTTTTTTACCTGGCATTTGTAATTGGTAGGGACATCTCCTATGACTTAATTACCTGGCTTTCGTAATTGGTAGGGACACCTCCCATGTTGTATTTACCTGGCCTTTGTAATTGGTAGGGACACCTCCCATGTTGTATTTACCAGGCCTTTGTAATTGGTAGGGACACCTCCCATGTTGTATTTACCTGGCCTTTGTAATTGGTAGGAACACCTCCCATGTTGTATTTACCTGGCCTTTGTAATTGGTAGGGACACCTCCTATGTTGTATTTACCTGGCCTTTGTAATTGGTATGGACACCTCCTATGACTTACCTGGCCTTTGTAATTGGTAGAGACACCTCCCATGTTGTATTTACCTGGCCTTTGTAATTGGTAGGGACACCTCCCATGTTGTATTTATCTGGCCTTTGTAATTGGTACGGACACCTCCCATGTTGTATTTACCTGGCATTTGTAATTGGTAGGGACACCTCCCATGTTGTATTTACCTGGCCTTTGTAATTGGTAGGGACATCTCCTATGACTTAATTACCTGGCTTTCGTAATTGGTAGGGACACCTCCCATGTTGTATTTACCTGGCCTTTGTAATTGGTAGGGACACCTCCTATGACTTACCTGGCCTTTGTAATTGGTAGGGACACCTCCCATGTTGTATTTACCTGGCCTTTGTAATTGGTAGGGACACCTCCTATGACTTACCTGGCCTTTGTAATTGGTAGGGACACCTCCCATGTTGTATTTACCTGGCCTTTGTAATTGGTAGGGACACCTCCTATGAATTACCTGGCCTTTGTAATTGGTAGGGACACCACCCATGTTGTAATGTACAGTGGGTAACACTGGAATGGGATCCCTTGTAACATCAACACCAGCAAAGATCATGGCCGTCTCGGATATTCCTGGAAGTCTGGTCTTCAGAACCTCAGCTGGTAGATGAGACAATTGGAGATAGACATGGTCTTTATCTGGACCCACACCTCTGTAATGCAAAAATGTATGTTTATACTTCAATGAATTTGTCCATTTATAGGCAATACAGCTGAAATAAAGCTAACATCCAGTCAATCAATCAATCCATTTATAGGCAACCAAAACAGATTTTAATAAAAAAAACATTTCAATGTATATGGTCAATTTATAAGGTAACAGCTATCCATTTAAATGTCCATGCTTGATTTGTTTGGTTTGGACACTAGAAGCTAGATCTGTAGCAGAGGGACCATATCTTACCTTCCTTCTCTGATTTCTATTGTACTGGCCCTGGACACCACATCTCTGGAAGCTAGATCTTTAGCAGTAGGACAATATCTTACCTTCCCTCTCTGATTTCTTTTGTACTGGCCCTGGACACCACATCTCTGGAAGCTAGATCTTTAGCAGTAGGACCATATCTAACCTTCCCTCTCTGATTTCTATTGTACTGGCCCTAGACACCACATCTCTGGAAGATAGATCTTTAGCAGTAGGACCATATCTTACCTTCCCTCTCTGATTTCAATTGTACTGGCCCTGGACACCATGTCACTGGATACTAGATCTTTAGCAGAGGGACCATATCTTACCTTCCTTCTCTGATTTCTATTGTACTGGCCCTGGACACCACATCCCTGGAAGCTAGATCTTTAGCAGTAGGGGCATATCTCTCCATGTATCTCTCGCCTTTAGAATTGATCAGATATCCACCCTCTCCTCTTGATCCTTCAGTTATCAGACAACCAGCACCATAAATTCCTGAAAATTGGACAACAGAGATCATCATATGTTTACATTTTATTTAAGGGCTATACCTGGCAAAGACTTTGTTTGAGTAAGCCAGAGTACCTGGAGAAACCCCCCCCCATCTTCAAAAGAACACTGACTTTTAACAATTTTCTCCCAACAAATAGTCCCAGTCTAGTCCTTATATCATACACCAACTTTTAACAATTCTCTCCCAACAAATAGTCCCAGTCTAGTCCTTAAACAAGTGTGGACTTCGAGCTTTCACATCCAATGATCTCCCCTTTATGATATCTGAGGTCAATAAAAATCCTTCATGCACATCTACATATAATGTACTTCATTTATGCAAAGTTTAATTAAATTTCATCAAGCTGTTTAGGAGGAGTTGCGCTTAAAATGGATGTGGACAGACGGACAGGGTGATTCCCATATACCCCCCTCCCGCAAACAAGATTGCGGGGTGGGGGGGGGGGAATAATAATACAAGTAGCTTAAAATAATGTAGCTAAAACTTGTACTATTCTATAACATTATTGTAATCTGACCTGTTGGATGAAACTGTACAAACTCCATGTCTTCATTCTGTAGACCAGCCCTGGCGACCATAGCCGTACCATCACCGGTACATGTGTGGGCTGAAGTACAGGAAAAGTAGGCTCTACCGTAACCACTGAAAAAGTCACAGCAACATGTTAGAAAAGGAAAAGTAGGCTCTACCGTAACCACTGAAAAAGTCACAGCAACATGTTAGAAAAGGAAAAGTAGGCTCTACCATAACCACTGAAAACAATCAACACAGCAACAAGTTAACACAAGAAAAGTAGGCCACGGCTTGACAATAACATTTGTCCGGTTGCACGGGACAAGTGGAAATATCCGTCGGACAAGTAAAACTCAGCAGTCACTTGTCCGTGAGGACAAGTAAAAAAATAATATCATAAAGAATTGAAGTATCTTTTCTCGAAAATGCGAGTTTGGTCAATAATTTTTCTGAATTTATTATCCATTACATATTTTTCATTGCCGATAACATGTCAACAAATTTATGCAAATTACTTTGCACTGATTCGAAACTACGTATGCATAGCCCTAACTACAAGCTGCGATGGGACCAGTATACAACTTATTTGTGATCAAGAAAACGCTTGAAGGAACTGAGCTTGCCAATAATAGTTGTAAAACTAATTTGACATAGAAACATCAACACACACATGGATCTGACGAAATTCGGTTTCCATCTATCGTAACGTTAGCTAAGCATAATATGTATTGTTTTTAACTAAATCATTGAAACATACAAATTTTGGATGTTCTTGGTCGAAATTTTCGGACAAGTGATGTTTTCATTCGGACAAGTAAAGGTTGTCCGAAGGGACAATTTTAAAAAAAAAGTTATTGTAGAGGCCTGTAGGCTCCGCCATAACCACTGAAAACAATCAACACAGCAACAAGTTTTTTATGTCTATAATGTATTTAGTAGGTAATTAACTCAATCACCAGCACTGCTGATAATTCCCAGCAACGTTTTCTATGTTAAGCTTCATGTACACCAGAGATTGGTTAGATCTTTGACATCAAGCACTTGCAAGCATTTTTACCTTAATTCACCAGTTATAATCTATCAGACATCAACGAAGTTGTCCCACAATAAAATTAGACACAATAGGTTGGTTTTATTTTTATGATTTTCATTCAGTTTATCAAATATTTAAGACAAAAGTTTATCCGTTTATTTACACCATTGTGTGATTTCATCACAGGCATATTTTTCTACGTTGGAACTTTTTGATTCTACGTCCAAACTCTTTGATATAGAATCAACATTGTTAAGAATATTTTATCCATTTAAATTTTTTTCTTATGCTTCACATAAATTGTCAAGATTGAAAGTTAACTATATTATGACTGAAAAACTGCATAAAAAACACTAATATAACAGTAACTTATATTTGAAAGAATTTAGGAATTGCCTTCATCAAGGTTTACAGCGGCCGCTGACAATGGCAGGAACAAAGTGATGACAATAGCTCAACTGACCCAGTCGCCTGAGCTTAAAAGCTTCAACCCAAAGGTAAACCCTATGAAGGACGGATGATCTGACAGATCCACAGACAAACTGAACAAAAGTCTATATGTCCACAAGGTTATGTATGGTATGGAATCGTTCCTTGAGTTAAAAAGCAATAACCTTTCTACATTATATCCTTACCCTGTTGCCAGGATGGTGTTTTTAGAATGGAATCGATGAATTGTACCGTCCTCGAGGTTCAGAGCTATCACACCTCTACATTCACCTCCCTCCATTATCAGATCCAAAGCGAAGTATTCAATAAAGTACTTAGTGTCATAGGCTAGAGACTAAAATAAAAAGTAGGTTTTATCAGCAACATCACAGCTAGAGACTAAAATAAAAGTATACCTTAAATATCGTAATATTTATTGTGCATTAGATACTGATAAGTTTACAAACAATGCAGTTCTTTTACACTAAAGAAACAGTCCACACTTAGACATGTCATCAAGCTAGTTCTCATGCAATGTAAGGTAAATCTGTGAGCTAATGATGATCGCTAGTGTTACAGCCGCTTTCACAAAAGCTATTCAGTAAATAGGAGGTAGATGACAAAGGAGCATAAAATCGCTATACACCATATGGTACTATAGTATAAAGCAATATGCAAAATAGCAGGCTTCTGCATCCTATAGTTGCTTAGAAACTGCGAAATTTGTGTTACAAATGGACAAACGATCGAACAACACTGACACAGGAATGTCCAGTTCTATCTGCCACACAGCAGCACCTGTGACCCCCTTTACCAAACTTTTGTATACTTACCCTTCCATACAGAGTGTGTAACAAGGAATGTCCTGTTCAATCTGCCACACAGCAGCACCTGTGTGTCTGACCCCCTCTACCAAACTTTGTATATTTACCCTTCCATACAGTGTGTGTAACAAGGAACATCCTGTCCTATTTGACACACAGAAGCACCTGTGACCCCCTTTACCAAACTTTGTATATTTACCCTTCCATACAATGTGTGTAACAATGAATGTCCAGTTCTATCTGCCACACAGCAGCACCTGTGTGCCTGACCTCCTTTACCAAACTTTGTACTCTGTCCACCAAAAGCTCTCTGGTAAATTTTTCCATTCTCCAAACGGCTGAACGGCATACCATAATTCTCAAGCTGAAAGTTGCAGAAAACACATTTTTACCAAAATATCATATATTAATGGAAATTCATCATACAGTTTTGAATCATAATGCTCAGTTATTTCTGATTTTATTGTTTGTTTGTTAGAGTCGTGTGTAACAGCAATTTTTCAGCTAAACCATGGTGTCCAGTTTTTATTGTGGGAGGAAGCCGGAACCCACCAACCTTTGGTAGATTTCTGATTTTATTGTTTGTTTGATGGTTTTTAACGCCACTTTCAGCAATTTTTCAGCTAAACCATGGTGTCCAGTTTTTATTATGGGAGGAAGCCGGAACCCACCAACCTTTGGTACATTTCTGATTTTATTGTTTGTTTGATGGTGTTTAATGCCACTTTCAGCAATTTTTCACCATGGTGTCCAGTTGCTATTGTGGGAGGAAGCCAGAACCCACCAACCTTTGGTAGATTTCTGGTTTTATTGTTTGTTTGTTTGTTAGAATCGTGTTTAATGCCACTTTCAGCAATTTTTCAGCTATACCATGGTGCCCAGTTTTTATTGTGGGAGGAAAACGGAACCCACCAATCTTTGGTAGATTTCCGATTTTATTGTTTGTTCGTTTGTTAGAATCGCGTTAAACGCCACTTTCAGCAATTTTCAGCTATACCATGGTGCCCAGTTTTTTTTGTGGGAGGAAGACGGAACCCACCAACCTTTGGTAGATTTCTGATTTTATTGTTTGTTCGTTTGTTAGAATCGTGTTAAACGCCACTTTCAGCAATTTTCAGCTATACCATGGTGCCCAGTTTTTTTTGTGGGAGGAAGACGGAACCCACCAACCTTTGGTAGATTTCTGATTTTATTGTTTGTTCGTTTGTTAGAATCGTGTTAAACGCCACTTTCAGCAATTTTCAGCTATACCATGGTGCCCAGTTTTTTTTGTGGGAGGAAGACGGAACCCACCAACCTTTGGTAGATTTCTGATTTTATTGTTTGTTCGTTTGTTAGAATCGTGTTTAATGCCACTTTCAGCAATTTTCAGCTATACCATGGTGCCCAGTTTTTATTGTGGGAGGAAAACGGAACCCATCAATCTTTGGTAGATTTCCGATTTTATTGTTTGATCGTTTGTTAGAATCGCGTTAAACGCCACTTTCAGCAATTTTCAGCTATACCATGGTGCCCAGTTTTTTTTGTGGGAGGAAGACGGAACCCACCAACCTTTGGTAGATTTCTGATTTTATTGTTTGTTCGTTTGTTAGAATCGTGTTAAACGCCACTTTCAGCAATTTTCAGCTATACCATGGTGTCCAGTTTTTATTGTGGGAGGAAGCCATAACCGACCAACCTTTGGTAGATTTCAGATTTTATTGTTTGTTCGTTTGTTAGAATCGTGTTAAACGCCACTTTCAGCAATTTTCAGCCATACCATGGTGCCCAGTTTTTTTTGTGGGAGGAAGACGGAACCCACCAACCTTTGGTAGATTTCTGATTTTATTGTTTGTTCGTTTGTTAGAATCGTGTTAAACGCCACTTTCAGCAATTTTCAGCTATACCATGGTGCCCAGTTTTTTTTGTGGGAGGAAGACGGAACCCACCAACCTTTGGTAGATTTCTGATTTTATTGTTTGTTCGTTTGTTAGAATCGTGTTTAATGCCACTTTCAGCAATTTTCAGCTATACCATGGTGCCCAGTTTTTATTGTGGGAGGAAAACGGAACCCATCAATCTTTGGTAGATTTCCGATTTTATTGTTTGATCGTTTGTTAGAATCGCGTTAAACGCCACTTTCAGCAATTTTCAGCTATACCATGGTGCCCAGTTTTTTTTGTGGGAGGAAGACGGAACCCACCAACCTTTGGTAGATTTCTGATTTTATTGTTTGTTCGTTTGTTAGAATCGTGTTAAACGCCACTTTCAGCAATTTTCAGCTATACCATGGTGTCCAGTTTTTATTGTGGGAGGAAGCCATAACCGACCAACCTTTGGTAGATTTCAGATTTTATTGTTTGTTCGTTTGTTAGAATCGTGTTAAACGCCACTTTCAGCAATTTTCAGCTATACCATGGTGCCCAGTTTTTTTTGTGGGAGGAAGACGGAACCCACCAACCTTTGGTAGATTTCTGATTTTATTGTTTGTTCGTTTGTTAGAATCGTGTTAAACGCCACTTTCAGCAATTTTCAGCTATACCATGGTGCCCAGTTTTTTTTGTGGGAGGAAGACGGAACCCACCAACCTTTGGTAGATTTCTGATTTTATTGTTTGTTCGTTTGTTAGAATCGTGTTTAATGCCACTTTCAGCAATTTTCAGCTATACCATGGTGCCCAGTTTTTATTGTGGGAGGAAAACGGAACCCATCAATCTTTGGTAGATTTCCGATTTTATTGTTTGATCGTTTGTTAGAATCGCGTTAAACGCCACTTTCAGCAATTTTCAGCTATACCATGGTGCCCAGTTTTTTTTGTGGGAGGAAGACGGAACCCACCAACCTTTGGTAGATTTCTGATTTTTATTGTTTGTTCGTTTGTTAGAATCGTGTTAAACGCCACTTTCAGCAATTTTCAGCTATACCATGGTGTCCAGTTTTTATTGTGGGAGGAAGACGGAACCCACCAACCTTTGGTAGATTTCTGATTTTATTACATATGTTGTAAATGAAAAAAAATTCCTTAATTTATTCTTTCTCTGATCTATTGTTTCTATAACATGTGACTTTTAATACTTACACTATGCCTCATCAATATATGACTTTTTTCATTATAGATTCTCCATAAAATCTTATTTTTAACACTTTACTATTAAATAAAATGATTCTACACTGTGTTTTCTTTTCAAGTCAAACAAAATGTTGTAACCTTTTCTCCAGTAATTATATTTTCAGATTACAGTGTATTCTGTTTACGGTATCTGAACCACAATTGACCACTTGACCATAGCTGGTGTCCTGGATCTCCAATGATATTTAATGGAGCAGATATCGGTAATGTTCAGCAAACATCGGAAATGTTATATAACTTTGGGTCAAAAAATTAAATTCACAGATAACTTCAATTATTGTTCGGATACCTTAATTCAAACATTTTGCTTTTTATGAATGGAAAAAAAATGCTATGGATGTCATATATGTTTCCGTTTTTTAATACATGGAATAGACCTGATTTGTTATTTCTGTCAGAGCCTAAATAATAAAATTTCCAATAAATCTATGGTTATTATTTCTCTAGGTACCTCAATGACAGCTTTTGGTGCTTCCTCACACATATAGTGAATAGCATCCTGATCTCCCAGCCAATCAGATCCTTTGACAGTATCATAGAAATGGTAGGTCCAATGGTCTTCCTCCATGTGACCTAATGCAGCATTGATACCGCCCTGAAATAATTCAAGCAAATTCACTTATCGTTAAATAATAGTTCAGTCTATTAGTAAAAAAACATCAGTAAAATCCTCACATAACTTTGTCCAATAGTTTTATTATTTACTTCCTATCCCTTAATATTGGTAGATGTAAGACCACACAATTTAACTTTTTTATATTAAGTGCTGAAATATCTATTTTGTACAATCATATCTAAAGATCCTCATTTACAATTCCTTCAATTTGGTTTTGGCTGTCAAACATGTACATGTATTGCACTTTGTATGTAGTGTCTGGTTGTCACAGCAAGACCTATAGCTAGTAGACTTATTATGCAAGACTCCCAGTTTAAGGCAATCAACTCCTAGTCTTTAAACGGCTATTTCACAGAAAGTGTACCAACTATTTTTTTCTTAAGTCACATAAATATCATGGAGAATGCTAACTTATTACATCAATAAGGTATATTGCACTTAGTAGGGCCTGCAAAAATCTAACGGGCAAAAAAATCATGAAAATCTATCAAGATTTGTCGAACTTGTGACAATTTGAGTGGGTAAAATTTAGAAAATTTGTTATCATTTTACTGGTATTTATGGTTTTAAATTCAATTTCTGATACATTTCTTTTAATTAATACAGATTTATGTACATTCATGCACAAACTAAATATGCTGGTTTTTAAGACACAAAATTATAGAACCTAGAATGACTGCTCTCTACAGCTCAGACACATGGTATAATTTTCAAGTAATAAAAAAATCCAGGTGTTTTTGACTTACCTGTGCAGCTACAGTGTGTGATCTGGTGGGGAACAATTTTGTAATGCATGCTGTTTTGAATCCTTCATTGGCCAACCCAAAGGCAGCTCTAAGTCCTGCTCCACCGGCACCCACCACAACTGCATCATATTTGTGATCTATTACTGGGTAATCCCTTGATAACTAAAAATAGAAATGTATCCAGATCTAAATATGAATTACTGGGAAATTCCTTGATAAAAAAAAACAATAGAAATGAATCCAGATCTAACATAACTGGGTAATCCATAAGTTATAAATAAAAATAGAAATTTATCACATATAAACATATGTATCTCAGGAATTCCTTGAAAACTAAAAATAGAAACATACTGAGGTCTTAACAAAAACTTAAGGTTATCCCGAGGTAACTGAAAACAGAAAAGTACTGTACAGGCCTCGCGAATTTTAATTTCTCCGCGCATCCCGGTGGAGGAAATTCGGGTCTCCGCGACCTCTCCGCGGTCATCTCTACCGCGACTCGCGATCGCGAGTTGCCGGTGGAGAGCTGGTATCAGGTGAAGAGCCGACGACTCCACTGTGTATTCGCGGTGTATCCACTCTGCAAACATTTGAGGATATATTGGCACATTCGGTAACTGTGCATATTATCGTATAAATGACTTGAATTTATCGTCTAATCTTTCACCTTTTAAAATATGACACTTTTGTGAACCTGTTTCAGATCAGTTTCATGTGTTATCCTGCAAAAACATAGAACAGAAAGATCGTGTAGAATACTATTTCTAACAATAGTTAGCAACGTTGTGTTAAGATTATTTCTTGTATGTATGTTTGTATTAATTTATTAATCTTTCATCGTTTTATTTATATTTCAGGTTGTCTGTGAAGATTTATTACTTATCTATATTATCAATTCATGTAGCTAAAAAGCTAATTATCTTATTTATGCATTTGTTGTTCTTTCTTATGTAGAGGTCAACTTAGGCTTAGAGGTGACGAATATGTGGTAAAAAGCTTACCAACTTCCATATATTTCTTCCCAATATATTTATCCATTAATAAAGTTAACAGTTGTTCACATTCTCTGCAATGACGAAGTGACAACTTGGTTTATTTGTGTTACGTATTCCGTTGAAACAGCAGGTTGCAATAAACAAATCCATGGACACCTGTTCGACAATATGAATCGTCAAATACCGTAACTCGCATCCACTTATTTAAAACTGAGAGCTTTGACACTGTTCAAATATAATTAGCTTGTTTGTAAACTGTAGGTCAGTCTGTGAGTTCAAAGGTAAAAAACTACGTAATTATCGCTAATTCGATCAGACAGTATTACCTTTGTTACACTAATTAATTGAAAATGTCCAGGAAGTGTCAGCGTACTAATTAAGAATGAGGCAATCATTTCTGTATAGCAAATATTGCTTGATAAGTACTTACCTTCGTATTACATGCTAGTTTAATCCGTACCGAAGACAGTTATTACCTTACACAGAACACAGTTTAGACTATATTGTTTGCAAATCAACAATATACTACATGAATATATTAAATTATATATAACTAAAAATTCCGCAGTTTCTTTGTATTTTTAAAATATTCGGTAAAAAAGCACGTGCCGATAATTGAGGATATCGTCTGCTTGTCAATCAAAGTATTTACCGCTTTCACAATAGCACGTGCAAGTAGTGTTTTTTTACATAATTGTAACCGGATATTTTAAACTTAAAAAAAAATCTGCAAAGAAAGATGGATTACCGAGAAGCATCATTAGTGGTATGGGGTTTTCTTTTGGAGTTGTGAATATATTTCCTCCGTAGACATTATGATTCGGAGATTCTACAAGGTTTATAAAAAACCAAAAACATGCTTGTGATTTCGTTTTTGAACTGTAGTTCAGGATGTCAAATGATCAAAGGTACAGCCTAATTAACGCTAATTGGTTATCATCTGACAGCATTACCTGTGTACCACTAATTATGTAATGAAAAATGGTCTGAAAGTGTCATTGTGCTCAATTTACATGGGATTGTCAAATTAATTTGAAGGGAGGATTAATTTTACAACAAAAAAATATAAAGTTTGTTGTATACACACTCGAGCATATGACAACAATTTCACTTACATTTATAGACGTAAACGGCACTATAGACGATCTTGTTTTGTTGATGTTTGTCAAATTTGAAGAAAATATATGACAGTAGAACACGATAATTCAGGTATCGTCTGCTTCTTGAATCAATTAATTTACCGCTTGTAAAATAGCACGTGCAAGTAGTGTACAAAGATATACCTGTTAAGTTTTTATAATTATTATATAAAAAAAACGATGAAGATGAAATGACAGGCAGTATATCTTTATTTATTCAGGGCTTTTCCTCCCTTTTATTTAGTGCCTAATATCGGCACCTTTCCCAATGGCAAAAACTGCCTCTTTTTTCCCAATTTTGACTTAAATTTCCCAATCGTAAATTTCCGGATATTTTTCGGGTTTTTTTCCGACATCGTACCGCATATTTTCACACTTATGCTCTCTAAAATGGAGGGAGAATTATGATCATCGATATCATTTTTGCGCTTTAATCAATACAATTGCATAACTGTTTGCATACGCTCAACTTTGAAACGTGATTTAGTTTGTTTGATTGACAACTCTAAACGTCATGTCCCATAACATGTAAACTGAGAAAATTTATTAAATTTGAATACTGTTTTCCCCATATTTAAAGCCTAATATACACTCTGTATCTAGATTTCTAAACTAAAAGATTTTGGTTGCTGGTTTAAATTGGGCTTAGCAAAAGTATAATGTCATATGTCTTTGAAATTTCTGTTGTTGAACTTTAGATAATATTCAGTTGGAGTGTCAGTCTTTGGATAGTCATACAGAATTAAAATTGCATAGCTGTGACAGTATGAAACAAATTGAAAAAGATTCATGATCATTTTGCAGTTTATAATTACCACATCTAAATTTACAAGCATGCTGCATAAAAAAAAAGCACACAGAAACTAAGTTCAAACCTAGAAACTTCAAACTAAAGCATGATTGCAAAGTTTCCCAAAATCACAGAAAATGTCGATAAATTTTCCCAAAATCAGCGGAGAAGGACATTCCCAAAAAGGCCAGGAAAAGCCCTGTTATTCCACCACTATTTTATCTATTAATTATTTTATAATTATACCTCCGGTTTTGGTGACGTAAACAAACAAGCTGTTAATAGAATTCAACAATTATTTTAATTTATTGGATTGATACTTGATATTTTAAAATGCTTTCAAAAAGAACGTGGATAAAGACAGATGGATTACCGAGAAGCTTCATTATTGGCATAAGATTTTCTTTTTCTTTTGGAGTTGTGAACGTATGTTTCTCCGTAGACATTCTGATACCAAGATTCTACAATGTTTATAAAAATCCAAGAAGACACTGTTATTTATTTAAAACAGACAGCTTTGACACTGTTCAAATATAATTCAGCTTGTGAGTTCGTTTTTGAACTGTAGTTCACACTGTCAAATGATCAAAGGTAATTAAAGACATAATTAACGCTAATTGGTTATATGACAGCATTACCTGTGTACCCTTAATTGTGTAATCAAATATGGTCAGGAATTGTCATATGTATTATGCAATTAATTTAAAGAATAAAGGGATAATTAATTTTATAACACAAGGTATAGAGTTTGTTGTATACACACTCAATTCAAGCATATGACCACAATTCCACTTTCCTATATTGACGAAAACGGCACTGTAGACGATGTTGTTCTGGTGATGTTTGTCAACACTGAAGAAAATATAAGAAGTAGAACATTTTCTGGAGAAAGGAAACAGAAACTTAACATGCATACCCATTGTTCTTATGTGATTTTACGATCTTTTTGGCCGGATATCCACCGCGACTACGCGATCAGCACTCCACCGCGAAAACACCGCGACTCCACCAAGGAGAGTTCAGTAACAGTGGAGGAAACTGTCTCTCCACTCTCCTCCACCCCCACCTCGATGGGTGGAGAAATTAAAATTCGCGGGGCCTGTACAGTATAGAGCTCTCAAGATAAATAATGAGTAATTCTTACATTTAACTAAAAGTTGAAATGTATCAAGATCTAGACATTTGTATGTAACTAAGTTTATAATAAAGGGGTCAGTATGTTTTCATTGAAATCAACCAAGCATGAATCCTTTTTGTCTTTGGACAACATTTACTTTTGCTTTAATTGCAAATTATGACTTAAAGATGACCATTCTTTTAAATTCAAAATGAATTTGAGTACTGTGGAAAAAGATTAATTTCTTCAATTAAAGTTAAGAAAATTCAAATGACCATGGTTACCTGTTTTCCTGTGGATGTTTTAGCATCAGCGTTTCTGCCATCAACACGAAAATGAAAATCTCTCTGTGTTGTTATAGCTGGCTGTCCAGTCTTTGCAAACTGAAAGATATTAAATATCAAATTAACAGAGAACCCCTTTATTTCCATGTTGCATGATAAGCTTGTCACCAGTATATCACCTACATGTATTATTTATCATATCTGTACATTGTCAGAAAAATATCTAGTTGAAGAACATAGAAACATGTACAAATGCTCTGCTGAGTATTTCTCAGCCTGTTTCCCTGACAGTGTAGATTGTTTTTACCCTGTAAAGAAACTAGAGGTCCCAGGAGCCTGTATCGCTCACCTGAACCTGAAACCAAACAACCCTTTTTTATCCAGCTTTTCTATGCTATAAGGAATTGCCCAACACTTCTGCAAAAGTCATTAATTTTGACCTTTTAAGGGAAATAATTCCTATAAGGAGGAGCTTTTGATGCTTAGAGGGAGATGGGAGGTTCACTTCAAATTTGCTGTACCTATTATACTTTTTTAACTATCAGTCGAAAACTCTTTTGACTCCTCCCTACCCCCCCCTCCATTATCTATTTTAAACCAACATAGCTATGTAGGTACATGTAGTCAGGTGTCATGATTTGCACAATTTTGGTAGAGGACGTCCTAAAGATGATGTGTGCAATGTTTCAAAGCAGTCCTTTAATGGGTTAAAGAGGAGAAGATTTTTAAAATCAAGTAAAATTGATTAAACAAATGTTCAAGGAGAATAATTCCTAAACGGTTCATCAGACAATCTTGACCCTAAGTCATTTTTGTAGCCCTCATAGAGCAGAACAATTAAGCAATGCTAACTTTTTCTCTAGTTCTAATAATATTCAAGATTTTGAGGCAAAAATGTCAAAAATAATCAATTTTGACAAATTAAAGGGCAATAACTCCTATAAGGGGTCCTCATACAACTTCGACCCAATGGAGTGTTTTGTGGAGCTTTTGATGCTGATGAAGGCATTTCTCTTCGGTTTTCCTGTATCCGTTATACTTTTTGAACTATAAGCCAAAAATTGTATTTTGAACCCCCCCCCCCCCGTTCTTTTTTTAGCCATAGCGGCCACGTTGGTTAATCTGCAGCCATGGTTGGTGCAAACTTGGTTGAGGACATTTGACGGATGATGTGTACAAAGTTTCAAAGCAGTACTTTCAGTGGTTTCAGAGAAGATTGAAAAAAATCAATTAAAACCGATTAAAATAAACAGTTCAAGGGGAATAACTCTTAAACGGTTAATCAGACAATCTTGACTCTAAAGCCAATTTTGTAGCTCTCATAGAGCAGAACAATTAAGCAATGCTTTCTATTTCTCTAGTTCTAATAATTTTCAAGATTTTGAGGAAAAAATGGCAAAAATCATCAGTTTCGACAATTAAAGGTCTATAACTCCTACAAGGAGTCGTCATACAACTTTGACCCAATGGAGTGTTTTGTAGAGCTTTTGATGCTGAAGAAGGAAGGTCTCTTTGGTTTTCTTGTATCTGTTATACTGTTTGAACTATAAGCCAAAAACTGTATTTTGACCCCCCTGTTCTATTTTTAGCCATGGTGGCCATGTTGGTTGGTCTGAGGCCATGATTTGTGCAAACTTGGCAGAGGACATTTTACTGATGATGTGTGCAAAACAAAGCAATCCCTTCAGTGGTTTTGGAGGAGAAGATTTTTAAAGAAAAGTTAACGACGACGACAACGGACGCCAAATGATGGCAATAGCTCACATTCGGGTCAGGTGAGCTAAAAACACAATTCATTAAAATGAGAAAAAAAACCATGAAAAACAATAATTTTACACAATTTCGTCATTGAACATGTAGTGACAAGCAAATATAGTATTTAACAACATCCTATGATTCGAAATATAATACAAAATACTGTTAGGCTTGTGAAGGCTTCTATACTTAAAGTCACATCACTGTGTAATGCCGTGTTTGCCTACATTTGTATTATTCCATAATTCATTCAGAAACTCTAAAAGAACAAATTATTTCATGATAACTTGTCCATATCAGTGTGTGAAACGATTTTTTTTTCCAGCTCGCCATCCTGGCCAGTACCAAAACAATAGTACTTGCCGAATTTATGATCTACTAGCCTAAGTAAGTAGGCAAGTAGGTTTTCAAAGTTACTTGTCACATACAATATCAATAAAAATGAAATAACATAAACAACCATGTTGACACTGAGAGCTAGTTAATTTATTCAATTCATAAGCTATACATATTTTCAGCAGTGTCCAAAAGAGCCATAACCCTTGGCCTGATGATCTGCTGTCTCCATTTCATCATCAGTTTTCCATATTTGAGTGTAAATTTTGGCACCCATAGCACTTTTTGCCATTAAAAAATAAGTACCGCAATTCTGACCTTGTACCCATTAATGAAATTTGTCTATTAACTTCCATTTCTTTTAATTCCATAATAATTTTAATTTCAAACATAATATTTCACCTAGGATTAGTGGAAAATCTAGATATTTCGGTAATATAAATTGTTTTAGATAAAGAAATTAAAAAATCGAAGAATGTGTCCATGGGACACAGATGCCCCCACTAAATGAAGTCCCAAACAGGAAGTAGTAGTCCGACAGGTCTGAAAGTCACTTAGGACGTACAACTTGTGATACTGAACCACTCTGCCAAATTTCAAATTGTTCTCATGTACGGTTTCTGAGAAAAGCTTGACAGACGGACGGACATGAGTAAAACTTAATGCCCCCAGACATGTCGTCGCGGGGGCATGAAAATAAAATTACAATTATGGCATCAGAGATAGGGATCGTCGCAAAGATTTTAGCCCTACCGGTTAAAAACCGGAAGTTAAAACAAGTTTATCGTGGTCAAAAATGGTTTTGTTTATAATTAAAATGAAGTTAATTACTCTTCAAAACAAAAGAGAAACATCGTGAATAACATCCTTAACGCTCAGTTATGGTACATTATCATCAAATAAGCCTGGATTATTACATTTTCTTAGCAGTTGATCTGAGCTCACCAAAAATCTTCTCTACTCGCATTGGGTGAGGCCATTATTAAACTAGAGGCTCCCAGGAGCCTGTATCGCTCACCTGAACCTGAAACCAAACAACCCTTTTTTATCCAGCTTTTCTTTGCTATAAGGAATTGCCCAACACTTCTGCAAAAATCATTAATTTTGACCTTTTAAGGGAAATAACTCCTAGGAGGATCTTTTGAAGGTTAGAGGGAGAAGGGAGGTTCACTTCAAATTTGCTGTACCTGTTATACTTTTTTAACTATCAGTCGAAAACTCTCTCAACACCCCCCCCCCCCCCTTTTTTCATTTTTTCTATTTTAATCCAATGTAGCTATGTAGGTAGTCAGGTGTCATAATTTGCACAATTTTGGTAGAGGACATCCTAAAGATGATGTGTGCAAAGCAGACCTTTCATTGGTTTAAGAGGAGAAGATTTTTTAAAATCAGGTAAAATTGATTAAAAAAATGTTCAAGGAGAATAATTCCTAAACGGTTCATCAGACAATCTTGACCCTTTAGTCATTTTTGTAGCCCTCATAGAGCAGAACAATTAAGCAATGCTAACTTTTTCTCTAGTTCTAATAATTTTCAAAAATAATCAATTTCGACAATTAAAGGGCAATAACTCCTATAAGGAGTCATCATACAACTTCAACCCAATGGAGTGTTTCGTAGAGCTTTTGATGCAGATGAAGGCATGTCTCTTCGGATTTCCTGTATCTGTTACACTTTTTTAAATATACGCCAAAAACTGTATTTTACCCCCCCCCCATCCTATTTTTAGCCATGGTGGCCATGTTGGTTAATCTGCAGCCATGGTAGGTGCAAACTTAGTTGAGGACATTTGACAGATGATGTGTACAAAGTTTCAAAGCAGTACTTTCAGTTGTTTCAGAGGAGAAGATTTTAAAAAATTAATTAAAACCGATTAAAAAAAACAGTTCAAGGGGAATAACTCTTAAACGGTTAATCAGACAATCTTGACCCTTAAGTCATTTTTCTAGCCCTCATAGAGCAGAACAATTAAGCAATGCTAACTTTTTCTCTAGTTCTAATAATTTTCAAGATTTTGAGGCAAAAATGGCAAAAATCATCAATTTTGACAATTAAAGGGCAATAACTCCTACAAGCAGTCATCATACAACTTTGACCCAATGGAGTGTTTTGTAGAGCTTTAGATGCTGAAGAAGGAAGGTCTGTTCGGTTTTCCTGTATCTGTTATACTTTTTGAACTATAAGCAAAAAACTGTATTTTGACACCTCTGTTCTATTTTTAGCCATGGCGGCCATGTTGGTTGGTCTGAGGCCATGATTTGGGCAAACTTGGTAGAGGGCATTTTACTGATGATGTATGCAAAGTTTCAAAGCAATCCCTTCAGTGGTTTTGGAGGAGAAGATTTTTGAAGAAAAGTTAACGACGACGACGGACGCCAAGTGATGGCAATAGCTCACATGACCCTTCGGGTCAGGTGAGCTAAAAATAGTTTGTTTGCCATAGCCCGACCGACCTGATTTTAACCCTGAGTCGAAAGTTTTTATTGACATAATGCTGGTCATTTTTTTTTCAAATTTCGGACTTCCGGATTTTTTACCATTTTCGATTCCGATTTACTTCTACTAGGATCAAACATTATTTACTACTTTTAGATTCGTCTGCTGTTGTAATGCTCTATGGTATTCAGACAAACTGTGAGACTTTTCTCGCCTATACCGCAAATGACAATGCCATAACAATTTTGAACTTAATGGTCTTCTTATTTGTTCTAATTTAGGTTCAAAATTTACTATGGCAAAACGCTCAATCAAGCAAAAAAATTCCAATTAACTGTGGAAAATAATTGACATAATGAACATAAGTTCAACAAAACACAGTAAGCAGTTTTTATTTCTCATGCAAAAAACCTCAAACAAGACATGTTGACTTGTTTATGTTGTTACATATAGACAAGTTTAATCTATTACTAACAAAATCAAGCCAAAATTTAAACTTTGAATTTAACTTTGGATAGCACTGTGGTAGCTCCTTGCTGGCATTTCAAATGGACAAACTTTTTGCATTATCTTGACATCTGTCTCATTTACTTTTTTATATGAACTGCAGAGATTCTCTTGTAATTTGCTCATGACTGGCCTATGGAAGGGGTCATCAGCCCGGGGTTTGAGGGCCACCTAGGCCCCCTATCGGAGCCTCCCTTTCCAAAAATGGATTTTTAAGGTTTAAAATGCCCCATAACCCCTTAAAAATGACCATAAAATAGTTATTTTTCTTGAAAGGAGCCTTGAACATAAAAATTTTAAAGGTAATTATTTAAAAAACTGATATAACAAATTTTACAATTTGGAATAATATTTCCTGTTTTGATACGCCATTGTTCAACTGAAACTTAAATTTGTAGACCAAATTCCTGTATCAATAAAGGGCATTCCTGACTAAAACACATGGCTATTTAAACGATGACAAAATGCAGAATGATTCTGAAAAAAATGAAATAATTACAGATTTTACAGATCTTGAAAAACTCGCATTTATTGGGAATTTTCGTTCCGGATATGTGAAAAAAAATGTGATTTTTCTCATTGGGGATGGGGCCAAATAACGGCCCCATAGAACCCCTTGAATAAACCCTGTAGAATAAATGCAGCCCTTTTTTCAACAGTATTTTTAAATACTTTAATCTTTTTTTTATTATTAGAGTAAATGTATAATTCAACATTTTGATTTAATTCCATAATTTTCTCATAATAATGAAACAATGAAAAGTGGGACTTGTATATTCTTTATAAAATTTATGTACTTCAAACGACATCAAATAAAAATCATTTTAAGTTATGATACTATAATAAATATGTGTGAAGGTCACATTTCACTTCCTCAGGCTAAGCCGGTGTGAAAATGTGTAGCGAAAGCTGTACCACGAGTGACACACAGAAAAATGTATGTTGTCAGCTATCTACTTTTATCGTCATGTGTTTCCTTCTAATTAGTCTTACCAATTTTTGCAAGGAGCCAGTTTTGGCGATATGAGCAGACAGCTTCAATGTTGATGCCATAATTGAAAAACAACCGGAAGTATGTTAAAAAGCACGTCTGCACGCATGCGCTTTTGAGCTTTACATAAGTTCTTATATAAAAATTATTTTTCTAAAAACAATTACTTTATATGCTGGTATTCGGTTAAAAGCTCAATAGAGCTGGTATTATTTTTGTAAAAAAATGCACCGAATCAAAATAAAGCTTTCGTATTTGTATTCGCATGGATAATGGTTACATTTCAGATAAATTATATTGTTATACGACATCATGTAAAGTTCACATCATTAATATATAGTCGTGTACACATAATGCACATGGTAGACATATCATTAATAAAACAGACTAATGGTAATTCGCATTTGAAGATATATTTGGCTAGGCCGAATTTTACTGCCTTTATAATCTGATGTAAGTTTTGTGATTGGTATCGTAACGACTCGCCCCACTCTCGAGTCGCCCCATCACGAGTCGCCCCATATTAATAACGAGTCGCCCCACATTTAATAACGACTCGCCCCACATATGATAATCTCTTGAGATTAAAGAGAACTTCTTTAATTAATTATGATAATTATAATTGAATGTTTGCTTGTTTATAATCGTGATTAACTTTGATAGGATTAACAGTTTGAAATAATTTAAAAATTATTTGTCTTTATTTTAATGTAAACATTCAATTATAATTATCATAATTAATTAGTTAACACGAGTTCACTTTAATCTCAAGAGATACACCGCCAATTAAAACACCTAGCAGTAAAATATGCGCAAATTAAAAAATTTAAGTATTAAATATATAAATTTATATTATACAGTATTAAATATACAAATTTATATATTTTACATATGTGGGGCGAGTCGTTATTGAGTGGGGCGACTTGTGATTTGCCATTACCAAAAAAAAAACAACGAGGGTACGATGTATATTCGTTCTTATATTTGGCCAGATTGATTTTTTAGCCTTTTCATAGGGATGAAGAGCTTGAACTTGTGAAGACAGATGTCGACTCAAAAAATTACTGCATACTTACCTTCTTATTTACTTAGTAAACTTAATGCTATTTAAATACACATCACGCGTGTAGGTAGAAGGGCAACAGAATGGACGGGGTAATGAGTGAATTTGGCTGAATTTCACAACAGTTTTTGCGATCGTATTCCGATTTTCTTTAAAGTATACTGCTGTCGTATTTTAAGCCACTAAATCTGGGGTTTTGTACGTAAGTTTGTGTTATCCTTTCAATAGTTATATACAGTCTTCACCATGAATTATAAATTTATTATCAAACATTTTCGCTAAGTCATAGGCTGTCTTTCATCTTCTTGGATTTGACTTTCCCTGGACACAACTCGACAGGTGTATTATTAGAGCAGCACGCGTGTGTTACTCTTCCGGAGAACATCAGTGCAAGAAAGTTTTCCTGAACATGCTAAATGGGGTTTTGTTTCGCGTCATAATATGTTTGTCATCGTTCCTTGACTTTAGGATGTTTTTGTTTGGTAAGTTTTCCTGCTAGTTTTATTTTTACACAGTTAGACCTACAGAAGTATTGTTGTTAATCAGATGTGGATGCTAAAAAAATCTTTAATATTAAAACTGCTTCTTAATTAATACAATGGTCAACGCTGATAAAAGTATCTTGGTTTACGTGTGACACCATTACACTGATTCTCAACAAACAAAAAATGCTGGACATATTGATGTTCAAATGTGGTGGAATTTGTGCAAGGGCTACACCGGAGAAATAGCCCTATTCGTTCTTATACCCCCCCCCCCCCCCCCCCCCCGGTTGAAAAGCTGGGGTATCTATCTGTCTGTCTTGTTCGCAACTCCTCCTACACTACTGAATGGAATTTGATGAAAATTTCACAGAATCTTTGTCACATAGTACGATTGTGCATCTGATATTTAACATTTTGCACCCTGAGATCACCGACATGCCGTCAGCACCCTGAGATCACCGACATGCCGTCAGCACCCTGAGATCACAGACATGCCGTCAGCACCCTGAGATCAATAGCTCTCTTAATTCACAACAAGTTTCAATGTTGAGGCGGTCCTACTTTATGAAACTGCGGAAAACCAGGACCAACACCCAAAAACTCCTCAACGTCAGGTGTACGGAAGTCATCTCAGAAGAACAACTTTTGGATAGGACCAAACAACCCCTTAATCAAGTCTTAGATTAGGAAACGAAAATTGGGATGGATAGGTCACTCGCTCTGCAAGCCTGCTTCTTTTTTCATTAGACTGGACCTTTACTGAATGGAATCCAAAAAGGAAACAAACGAAATGTAGACCGACTAAAAGAGATTATGCGAAGAAGAATCGAAGATGAGGTGAAAGCAGCCGAAAACTAGTGTTCCAAGCTGAAGAGTAACTCCTGGAACAGCGTCTGGTTGTTGTGTTTGAAGCCTTCTTCATGCCTATGGTGTCTTTGTGTTTGAAGCCTTCTTTATGCCTATTGTGCCTTTGTGTTTGAAGCCTTCTTCGTAACCAGGGTGTTTTTGTGTTTGAAGCCTTCTTCATGACCGGGGTGTCTTTGTGTTTGAAGCCTTCTTTATGCCTATGGTGTCTTTGTTTGAAGCCTTCTTCATGCCTATGGTGCCTTTTGTGTTTGAAGACTTCTTTATGCCTATGGTGCCTTTGTGTTTGAAGCCTTCTTTATGCCTATGGTGCCTTTGTGTTTGAAGCCTTCTTTATGCCTATGGTGCCTTTGTGTTTGAAGTCTTCTTCATGCCTATAATGTCTTTTGTGTTTGTAGCCTTTTTATATATATGGTGTTTTGGTGTTTGAAGCCTTCTTTATGCCTATGGTGTCTTTGTGTTTGAAGCCTTCTTCATGCCTATGGTGCCTTTTGTGTTTGAAGACTTCTTTATGCCTATGGTGCCTTTGTGTTTGAAGCCTTCTTTATGCCTATGGTGCCTTTGTGTTTGAAGCCTTCTTTATGCCTATGGTGCCTTTGTGTTTGAAGTCTTCTTCATGCCTATAATGTCTTTTGTGTTTGTAGCCTTTTTATATACTAGTATATGGTGTTTTGGTGTTTGAAGCCTTCTTTATGCCTATGGTGTCTTTGTGTTTGAAGCCTTCTTTATGCCTATGGTGTCTTTTGTGTTTGAAGCCTTCTTTATGCCTATGGTGTCTTTTGTGTTTGAAGCCTTCTTCATGCCTATAATGTCTTTTGTGTTTGAAGCCTTCTTCGTAACCAGGGTGTTTTGTGTTTAAAGCATCTTCATGACCAGGGTACTTTTGTATTTGAAGCCTTCTTTATGCCTATGGTGCCTTTGTGTTTGAAGCCTTCTTTATGCCTATGGTGCCTTTTGTTTTTGAAGCTTTCTTTATGCCTATGGTGCGTTTTGTGTTTGAAGACTTCTTTATGCCTATGGTGCCTTTGTGTTTGAAGCCTTCTTTATGCCTATGGTGCCTTTGTGTTTGAAGCCTTCTTCATGCCTATAATGTCTTTTGTGTTTGAAGCCTTCTTCGTAACCAGGGTGTTTTATGTTTAAAGCATCTTCATGACCAGTGTACTTTTGTATTTGAAGCCTTCTTCATGACCAGGGTGTTTTTGCTTTTGAAGCCTTCTTCATGACCAGAGTGTTTTTGTGTTTGAAGCCTTCTTCATGCATGCCTATGGTGTCTTTTGTGTTTGTAGCCTTCTTTATGTATATGGTGTTTTGGTGTTTGAAGCCTTCTTTATGCCTATGGTGTCTTCGTGTTTGAAGCCTTCTTTATGCCTATGGTGTCTTTGTGTTTGAAGCCTTCTTCATGACCAGGGTGTTTTTGTGTTTGAAACCTTCTTCATGACCGGGGTGTGTTTGCTGCATGCTCAAATTAATATTTACTTTATCATTAATAATATGTAAAAGTACTTTAAAAAATTATACACTTTTTAAAAACATTTCAAAACAACTTTTTCAACGGTGTCAAAGCTCTCTGAAGATGCTGAGAATTCAGGATTAAATGCACAATTAAATACCAGGCTCTTATACCAGACACTTAGAAGTCGCGCTCACAATGTTGATTACTGTAGACGTCGATAACAATACTGTAATCAACATTGTGAGCAATCTCCACGCAAAAGAGTCAGTATCCTGCGTCAACCACAATCACCTCTGCCATACCATTGGTTGACATTGTGAGAGATATCTCTCATGGCAGATAATGCTTCGCGTTCAAACGCAGTAATTGCCATGTAAAACTGTATCAAAAGTGTATAAATAGACTATATAAAAATAAAAAAGATCTCGTGTATTATTTTACAAACATCATTCTTTGTTTACAAACGTTACAAGCAGACGACAAATGTAGTCCCGCAGTAAATGGGGAATGACGTGTGGCAGAGGTTATATCTGGGAACCAGTTATGTTCTCTGTGCCGGAAAGTGAAACGTTACATGTACATGCAGACGACAAATGTAGTCCCGCAGTAAATGGAGAATGACGTGTGGCAGAGGTTATATCTGGGAACCAGTTATGTTCTCTGTGCCGGAGAGTGCACTGTGAGTGACGTCTACTGTAATCAACATTGTTAGCGATGTTTACTGTATTCTGGTTCCCGGTCTATCATTTTCATATTTGTATATTCCGAAGGCATACTGAATATTACGTCGGGAACCAACTTACAGTAGACGTCACTCACAATGTTGATTACAGTAGACGTCACTCACAATGTAGATTACAGAATAATATAATTGTCGATGAACGAGAAGTTGACAATTGGTAAGTTGAAGTCATCACGTTTGTCGTAGAGTCTAGTTTGTAGTTTTTCTGAGTCTATTTCTAGAAGTAGGTCTGACCTTAGTGTATTGGTGGTGTCTTTACTTTCAAACTCGCTATTGTAACTTGAATGCAAATAGTCACCAAATTTAGCATTGTCGAGTGAAAAAACATCAATATAGCGGAATGTTAAATTGAAGGTCTGGATCAGTGTCTTTTCTTTCATCTTTAGCAGGCTTTCTATGAATACAGTCTCATAAAAGTAAAAAGACAGGTCGGCGAGGAGAGGAGCACAATTAGTACCCATTGGAATACCAACAATCTTTTGGAAAACGTGTCCGCCAAACATGACAAATATGTTGTCGATACGAAAATCTAACATCTGACAGATTTTATCTTCAGTATATTTATTATTTGATTTAGAGTCATTGATGACGAAGAAATTTCTGTGATGGCTAATTACCAAGTATTTATATCGTCTCTTTCCGTTTTTCTTGAAAGAGCAGCGTTTAATAAGATCTTTACGCCTGGTTTTAAGTTGCATATGAGGGATGGCCGTGTAGAATGTTTTAATGATGTTACATTGGGAAAGAGATCCAGACCTCAAGATGTCTACCAGGTCTTTTGAATTTTTTAATATCCACATATCACTTATGCCACTCCTGGATTAGACAGTGTCGCTATTTTTTAAGTCCAGTTTTTATTGTTGTTAAAATAGTGGTCAGTAGTTGAGATAGTGTTTTGGTAATGCACTTAAACGATCCATTTAACGCCATTTGTTAACTTTATATTTTAAAAGCTATGACGTTACAAAAGACTCACTCACAAACAAATAAACGGCCGATAAGTTTGACGTCGTTCATACATCGATGAATTACCGAAAATATGCTTTATATATATCCTCTCCATGGTAACATCAAACAATGGCACAGACATGTCATAATTAAGTCAAATAAAGACAACTCAAATTCTACTGTAAGCCGAAAATCTCAGTTATTATAATGTTTCTTTGTAATTATTAATACGAAAAATAAAGACGAACTAGTGCTGATTGTGTTGGGATGCTAACACAGAATGTCTCCCAAACGAACCCCCATTGCCACTTTATTCTTGTGCATGTTGAAAACCCCCAAATAGACATGATATTCTTAGTTTGTGCATTAAAATATACCTACATATGAAATTTCGTTGCAATCGGACTAAGTTAACGGTAGGGGGGGGGGGAGTGTGGTGAAACGGCTGCCATCACAAAATGATGTCGTTCGCATCCAATTTTTTTTTGGCAAAAATGCTCAGGATAGTTAGCTGTATCAGTATACCAATTTTCATTGAAATTGCTCTGGCCATTACTGAGATCTGACAATGGCCGCCATTTTTGAAAACTTTAAAACGGCCGCCATTTTGAAACCGGAAGTCGGACAAAAATTTTAAAAGTAGTGGCACACTTAGGGTACCATAATATACCTGTGTACCGAATTTGGTCGAAATCGGATGACGTTTAAATTTTTGCATTTTTAGGGGGTGGTGTTCGGATGGCGGCCATTTTGAAATGTCGTTCGCGTCCATTTTTTTTGGCAAAAATACTCAGGATAGTCAGCTGTATCAGTATACCAATTTTCATTGAAATTGCTCTGGCCATTACTTAGATCTGACAACGGCCGCCATTTTTTTCAAACTTTAAAACGGCCGCCATTTTGAAACCGGAAGTCGGAAAAAATTTCTTTTTGGCAAAAATGCTCAGGATAGTTAGCTGTATCAGTATACCAATTTTCATTGAAATTGGTCTGGCCGTTACGGAGATCTGACAACGGCCGCCATTTTTTAAAACTTTGAAACGGCCGCCATTTTGAAACCGGAAGTCGGACAAAAATTTTGAAAGTAATAGCACACTCAGGGTGCCATAATCTACCTGTGCACCAAATTTCGTCGAAATCGGATGACATTTAAATTTTTGCATTTTTAGGGGGGTGGTGTTCGGATGGCGGCCATTTTGAAATGTCGTTCGCGTCTATTTTTTTTTGGTAAAAATGCTCAGGATAGTTAGCTGTATCAGTATACCAATTTTCATTGAAATTGCTCTGGCCATTACTGAGATCTGACAATGGTCGCCATTTTTTTCAATGGCGTCCATTTTGAAAATGGCGGCTATTTTGAAAATTTCAAAAGTGGATTGCACAACTTCAGGTCACCCTTAATATGTTCCCAAAGTTTCATCTTGATTGGACATTGTGTCTCAGAGAAAATGTGCGGACAAGATTGAACGGAAAGAAAAAAGAAAGAAGAAGAATAATTAAAATTTACGTTTCCCGAAACGTTGAAGTCGCCTCCCGTTCCGCACTTTTGACCGAGTAGAGGGAACTAAAAGTCAAGAGCACAACTTCATAACATGAGCTTTCAGTTGGCCAAGTTTCATTTCGATCGGTTAAAAGATGAGCGAGAAAACGAGCAAACTTTAAAACGGCCGCCATTTTGAAACCGGAAGTTGGACAAAAAATTTTTTTTGCAAAAATGCTCAGGATAGTTAGCTGTATCAGTATACCAATTTTCATTGAAATTGCTCTGGCCATAACTGAGCAACGGCCGCCATTTTGTAAAACTTTAAAACGGCCGCCATTTTGAAACCGGAAGTCGGACAAAAATTTTGAAAATAGTGGCACACTCAGGGTATCATAAGCTACCTGTATACCAAATTTCGTTTAAATCGGATGACGTTTAAATTTTTACAGTTTTAGGGGGGGGGTGTTCGGATGGCGGCCATTTTGAAATGTCGGCCGCGTCAAATTTTTTTTTGCAAAAATGCTCGGGATAGGGAGCTGTATCAGTATACCAATTTTCATTGAAATTGCTTAGGCAATTACTGAGATCTGACAACGGCCGTCATTTTTTTTCAACGGCGGCCATTTTGAAAATGGCGGCCATTTTGAAAATTTCAAAAGTGGATTGCACAACTTCAGGTCACCCTTATTATGTTCCCAAAGTTTCATTTCGATCGGTTAAAAGATGAGCGAGAAAACGAGCGGACAACATTGAGAGGGGAAAAAGGAAAACATAAGAAATATGAAAATAATAATAATTAAAATTTACGTTTCCCGAAACGTTGAAGTCGCCTCCCGTTCCGCACTTTTGACCGAGTAGAGGGAACTAAAAGTCAAGAGCACAACTTCATAACATGAGCTTTCAGTTGGCCAAGTTTCATTTCGATCGGTTAAAAGATGAGCGAGAAAACGAGCAAACTTTAAAACGGCCGCCATTTTGAAACCGGAAGTCGGACAAAAAATTTTTTTTGCAAAAATGCTCATGATAGTTAGCTGTATCAGTATACCAATTTTCATTGAAATTGCTCTGGCCATAACTGAGATCTGACAACGGCCGCCATTTTGTAAAACTTTAAAACGGCCGCCATTTTGAAACCGGAAGTCGGACAAAAATTTTGAAAATAGTGGCACACTCAGGGTATCATAAGCTACCTGTATACCAAATTTCGTTTAAATAGGATGACGTTTAAATTTTTACAGTTTTAGGGGGGTGGTGTTCGGATGGCGGCCATTTTGAAATGTCGGCCGCGTCAAATCTTTTTTTGCAAAAATGCTCGGGATAGTTAGCTGTACCAGTATACCAATTTTCATTGAAATTGCTTTGACAATTACTGAGATCTGACAACGGCCGTCATTTTTTTCAACGGCGGCCATTTTGAAAATTTCAAAAGTGGATTGCACAACTTCAGGTCACCCTTAACATGTTCCCAAAGTTTCATTTCGATCGGTTAAAAGATGAGCGAGAAAACGAGCGGACAACATTGCGAGGGGAAAAAGGAAAACATAATAATAATTAAAATTTACGTTTCCCGAAACGTTGAAGTCGCCTCCCGTTCCGCACTTTTGACCGAGTAGAGGGAACTAAAAGTCAAGAGCACAACTTCATAACATGAGCTTTCAGTTGGCCAAGTTTCATTTCGATCGGTTAAAAGATGAGCGAGAAAACGAGCAAACTTTAAAACGGCCGCCATTTTGAAACCGGAAGTCGGACAAAAAATTTTTTTTGCAAAAATGCTCAGGATAGTTAGCTGTATCAGTATACCAATTTTCATTGAAATTGCTCTGGCCATAACTGAGATCTGACAACGGCCGCCATTTTGTAAAACTTTAAAACGGCCGCCATTTTGAAACCGGAAGTCGCACAAAAATTTTGAAAATAGTGGCACACTCAGGGTATCATAAGCTACCTGTATACCAAATTTCGTTTAAATCGGATGACGTTTAAATTTTTACAGTTTTAGGGGGGTGGTGTTCGGATGGCGGCCATTTTGAAATGTCGGCCGCGTCAAATTTTTTTTTGCAAAAATGCTCGGGATAGGGAGCTGTATCAGTATACCAATTTTCATTGAAATTGCTTTGGCAATTACTGAGATCTGACAACGGACGTCATTTTTTTTCAACGGCGGCCATTTTGAAAATGGCGGCCATTTTGAAAATTTCAAAAGTGGATTGCACAACTTCAGGTCACCCTTATTATGTTCCCAAAGTTTCATTTCGATCGGTTAAAAGATGAGCGAGAAAACGAGCGGACAACATTGCGAGGGGAAAAAGGAAAACATAAGAAATATGAAAATAATAATAATAATAATAATAAGAAACGGAGTAAAAACAATAAGTCGCCCGACACTTCGTGGTCGGCGACTTAATAATAATTAAAATTTACGTTTCCCGAAACGTTGAAGTCGCCTCCCGTTCCGCACTTTTGACCGAGTAGAGGGAACTAAAAGTATACCAATTTTCATTGAAATTGCTCTGGCCATAACTGAGATCTGACAACGGCCGCCATTTTGTAAAACTTTAAAACGGCCGCCATTTTGAAACCGGAAGTCGCACAAAACATTTTTAAATAGTGGCACACTTAGGGTATCATAAGCTACCTGTATACCAAATTTCGTCTAAATCGGATGACGTTTAAATTTTTACATTTTTAGGGGGGGTGGTGTTCGGATGGCGGCCATTTTGAAATGTCGGCCGCGTCAAATTTTTTTTTTGCAAAAATGCTCGGGATAGTTAGCTGTACCAGTATACCAATTTTCATTGAAATTGCTTTGGCAATTACTGAGATCTGACAACGGCCGTCATTTTTTTCAACGGCGGCCATTTTGAAAATGGCGGCCATTTTGAAAATTTCAAAAGTGGATTGCACAACTTCAGGTCACCCTTAACATGTTCCCAAAGTTTCATTTCGATCGGTTAAAAGATGAGCGAGAAAACGAGCGGACAACATTGCGAGGGGAAAACATAAGAAATATGAAAATAATAATAATAATAATAAGAAACGGAGTAAAAACAATAAGTCGCCCGACACTTCGTGGTCGGCGACTTAATAAGAAACGGAGTAAAAACAATAAGTCGCCCGACACTTCGTGGTCGGCGACTTAATAATAAGAAACGGAGTAAAAACAATAAGTCGCCCGACACTTCGTGGTCGGCGACTTAATAAGAAACGGAGTAAAAACAATAAGTCGCCCGACACTTCGTGGTCGGCGACTTAATAAGAAACGGAGTAAAAACAATAAGTCGCCCGACACTTCGTGGTCGGCGACTTAATAAGAAACGGAGTAAAAACAATAAGTCGCCCGACACTTCGTGGTCGGCGACTTAATAATAATAAGAAACGGAGTAAAAACAATAAGTCGCCCGACACTTCGTGGTCGGCGACTTAATAATTAAAATTTACGTTTCCCGAAACGTTGAAGTCGCCTCCCGTTCCACACTTTTGACCGAGTAGAGGGAACTAAAAGTCAAGAGCACAACTTCATAACATGAGCTTTCAGTTGGCCAAGTTTCATTTAATAAGAAACGGAGTAAAAACAATAAGTCGCCCGACACTTCGTGGTCGGCGACTTAACTAGTGCTGATTGTGTTGGGATGCCAACACAGAATGTCTCCCAAACGAACCCACATTGCCACTATAATCCCCATGGATAGTATTTCATTCAAATCAGTACATTAAAATATGCCTAGAAATCAAATTTTGTTGAAATCGGACAAAGTTGACTTTTTCCTGCAGTAAAATGGCCGCCATTTTGAAACCGGAAGTCGGAGAAAAATTTTTTTTTGCAAAAATGCTCAGGATAGTTAGCTGTATCAGTATACCAATTTTCATTGAAATTGCTCTGGCCATAACTGAGATCTGACAACGGCCGCCATTTTGTAAAACTTTAAAACGGCCGCCATTTTGAAACCGGAAGTCGGACAAAACATTTTTAAATAGTGGCACACTTAGGGTATCATAAGCTACTTGTATACCAAATTTCGTCTAAATCGGATGACGTTTAAATTTTTACATTTTTAGGGGGGTGGTGTTCGGATGGCGGCCATTTTGAAATGTCGGCCGCGTCAAATTTTTTTTTGCAAAAATGCTCGGGATAGTTAGCTGTACCAGTATACCAATTTTCATTGAAATTGCTTTGGCAATTACTGAGATCTGACAACGGCCGTCATTTTTTTCAACGGCGGCCATTTTGAAAATGGCGGCCATTTTGAAAATTTCAAAAGTGGATTGCACAACTTCAGGTCACCCTTAACATGTTTCCAAAGTTTCATTTCGATCGGTTAAAAGATGAGCGAGAAAACGAGCGGACAACATTGCGAGGGGAAAACATAAGAAATATGAAAATAATAATAATAATAATAAGAAACGGAGTAAAAACAATAAGTCGCCCGACACTTCGTGGTCGGCGACTTAATAAAATTTACGTTTCCCGAAACGTTAAAGTCGCCTCCCGTTCCGCACTTTTGACCGAGTAGAGGGAACTAAAAGTCAAGAGCACAACTTCATAACATGAGCTTTCAGTTGGCCAAGTTTCATTTCGATCGGTTAAAAGATGAGCGAGAAAACGAGCAAACTTTAAAACGGCCGCCATTTTGAAACCGGAAGTCGGACAAAAAATTTTTTTTGCAAAAATGCTCAGGATAGTTAGCTGTATCAGTATACCAATTTTCATTGAAATTGCTCTGGCCATAACTGAGATCTGACAACGGCCGCCATTTTGTAAAACTTTAAAACGGCCGCCATTTTGAAACCGGAAGTCGGACAAAACATTTTTAAATAGTGGCACACTTAGGGTATCATAAGCTACCTGTATACCAAATTTCGTCTAAATCGGATGACGTTTAAATTTTTACATTTTTAGGGGGGTGGTGTTCGGATGGCGGCCATTTTGAAATGTCGGCCGCGTCAAATTTTTTTTTGCAAAAATGCTCGGGATAGTTAGCTGTACCAGTATACCAATTTTCATTGAAATTGCTTTGGCAATTACTGAGATCTGACAACGGCCGTCATTTTTTTCAACGGCGGCCATTTTGAAAATGGCGGCCATTTTGAAAATTTCAAAAGTGGATTGCACAACTTCAGGTCACCCTTAACATGTTCCCAAAGTTTCATTTCGATCGGTTAAAAGATGAGCGAGAAAACGAGCGGACAACATTGCGAGGGGAAAACATAAGAAATATGAAAATAATAATAATAATTAAAATTTACGTTTCCCGAAACGTTGAAGTCGCCTCCCGTTCCGCACTTTTGACCGAGTAGAGGGAACTAAAAGTCAAGAGCACAACTTCATAACATGAGCTTTCAGTTGGCCAAGTTTCATTTCGATCGGTTAAAAGATGAGCGAGAAAACGAGCAAACTTTAAAACGGCCGCCATTTTGAAACCGGAAGTCGGACAAAAAATTTTTTTTGCAAAAATGCTCAGGATAGTTAGCTGTATCAGTATACCAATTTTCATTGAAATTGCTCTGGCCATAACTGAGATCTGACAACGACCGCCATTTTGTAAAACTTTAAAACGGCCGCCATTTTGAAACCGGAAGTCGGACAAAAATTTTGAAAATAGTGGCACACTCAGGGTATCATAAGCTACCTGTATACCAAATTTCGTTTAAATCGGATAACGTTTAAATTTTTACAGTTTTAGGGGGTGGTGTTCGGATGGCGGCCATTTTGAAATGTCGGCCGCGTCAAATTTTTTTTTGCAAAAATGCTCGGGATAGTTAGCTGTACCAGTATACCAATTTTCATTGAAATTGCTTTGGCAATTACTGAGATCTGACAACGGCCGTCATTTTTTTCAACGGCGGCCATTTTGAAAATGGCGGCCATTTTGAAAATTTCAAAAGTGGATTGCACAACTTCAGGTCACCCTTAACATGTTCCCAAAGTTTCATTTCGATCGGTTAAAAGATGAGCGAGAAAACGAGCGGACAACATTGCGAGGGGAAAAAGGAAAACATAAGAAATATGAAAATAATAATAATAATAATAATAAGAAACGGAGTAAAAACAATAAGTCGCCCGACACTTCGTGGTCGGCGACTTAAAAATTTACGTTTCCCGAAACGTTGAAGTCGCCTCCCGTTCCGCACTTTTGACCGAGTAGAGGGAACTAAAAGTCAAGAGCACAACTTCATAACATGAGCTTTCAGTTGGCCAAGTTTCATTTCGATCGGTTAAAAGATGAGCGAGAAAACGAGCAAACTTTAAAACGGCCGCCATTTTGAAACCGGAAGTCGGACAAAAAATTTTTTTTGCAAAAATGCTCAGGATAGTTAGCTGTATCAGTATACCAATTTTCATTGAAATTGCTCTGGCCATAACTGAGATCTGACAACGGCCGCCATTTTGTAAAACTTTAAAACGGCCGCCATTTTGAAACCGGAAGTCGGACAAAACATTTTTAAATAGTGGCACACTTAGGGTATCATAAGCTACCTGTATACCAAATTTCGTCTAAATCGGATGACGTTTAAATTTTTACATTTTTAGGGGGGTGGTGTTCGGATGGCGGCCATTTTGAAATGTCGGCCGCGTCAAATTTTTTTTTGCAAAAATGCTCGGGATAGTTAGCTGTACCAGTATACCAATTTTCATTGAAATTGCTTTGGCAATTACTGAGATCTGACAACGGCCGTCATTTTTTTCAACGGCGGCCATTTTGAAAATGGCGGCCATTTTGAAAATTTCAAAAGTGGATTGCACAACTTCAGGTCACCCTTAACATGTTCCCAAAGTTTCATTTCGATCGGTTAAAAGATGAGCGAGAAAACGAGCGGACAACATTGCGAGGGGAAAACATAAGAAATATGAAAATAATAATAATAATTAAAATTTACGTTTCCCGAAACGTTGAAGTCGCCTCCCGTTCCGCACTTTTGACCGAGTAGAGGGAACTAAAAGTCAAGAGCACAACTTCATAACATGAGCTTTCAGTTGGCCAAGTTTCATTTCGATCGGTTAAAAGATGAGCGAGAAAACGAGCAAACTTTAAAACGGCCGCCATTTTGAAACCGGAAGTCGGACAAAAAATTTTTTTTCCAAAAATGCTCAGGATAGTTAGCTGTATCAGTATACCAATTTTCATTGAAATTGCTCTGGCCATAACTGAGATCTGACAACGGCCGCCATTTTGTAAAACTTTAAAACGGCCGCCATTTTGAAACCGGAAGTCGGACAAAAATTTTGAAAATAGTGGCACACTCAGGGTATCATAAGCTACCTGTATACCAAATTTCGTTTAAATCGGATGACGTTTAAATTTTTACAGTTTTAGGGGGGTGGTGTTCGGATATCGGCCATTTTGAAATGTCGGCCGCGTCAAATTTTTTTTTGCAAAAATGCTTGGGATAGGGAGCTGTATCAGTATACCAATTTTCATTGAAATTGCTTTGGCAATTACTGAGATCTGACAACGGCCGTCATTTTTTTTCAACGGCGGCCATTTTGAAAATGGCGGCCATTTTGAAAATTTCAAAAGTGGATTGCACAACTTCAGGTCACCCTTATTATGTTCCCAAAGTTTCATTTCGATCGGTTAAAAGATGAGCGAGAAAACGAGCGGACAACATTGCGAGGGGAAAAAGGAAAACATAAGAAATATGAAAATAATAATAATAATAATAATAAGAAACGGAGTAAAAACAATAAGTCGCCCGACACTTCGTGGTCGGCGACTTAATAATAAGAAACGGAGTAAAAACAATAAGTCGCCCGACACTTCGTGGTCGGCGACTTAATCAGAAACGGAGTAAAAACAATAAGTCGCCCGACACTTCGTGGTCGGCGACTTAACAAGTGCTGATTGTGATTGCAAGCAAGTCACAAAAAAATCCCCTCCCGTGCCCACTTTTGTCACAATTCGGACAACTTTTCAATTTTCGCACTTTGGCGGCCATTTTGAATATGGCTGGCGGCCATCTTGGACTTTGGCAGCCATCTTGGATTTGTTCGACATGTTGTTCGTAATATCAATATTGACCTAAATGCCAATTTTCGTTGAAATCGGACAACTTTTCAATTTTCGCACTTTGGCGGCCATTTTGAATATGGCGGCCATCTTGGACTTTGGCGGCCATCTTGGATTTGTTCAAACATGTCACCATGTTGTTCGTAATATCAATATTCACCTAAATGCCAATTTTCGTTGAAATCGGACAACTTTTCAATTTTCGCACTTTGGAGGCCATTTTGAATATGGCGGCCATCTTGGACTTTGGCGGCCATCTTTGATTTGTTCGAACATGTCACCATGTTGTTCGTAATATCAATATTGACCTAAATGCCAATTTTCGTTGAAATCGGACAACTTTTCAATTTTCGCACTTTGGCGGCCATTTTGAATATGGCGGCCATCTTGGACTTTGGCGGCCATCTTGGATTTGTTCAAACATGTCACCATGTTGTTCGTAATATCAATATTCACCTAAATGCCAATTTTCGTTGAAATCGGACAACTTTTCAATTTTCGCACTTTGGCGGCCATTTTGAATATGGCGGCCATCTTGGACTTTGGCGGCCATCTTGGATTTGTTCAAACATGTCACCATGTTGTTCGTAATATCAATATTCACCTAAATGCCAATTTTCGTTGAAATCGGACAACTTTTCAATTTTCGCACTTTGGAGGCCATTTTGAATATGGCGGCCATCTTGGACTTTGGCGGCCATCTTTGATTTGTTCGAACATGTCACCATGTTGTTCGTAATATCAATATTGACCTAAATGCCAATTTTCGTTGAAATCGGACAACTTTTCAATTTTCGCACTTTGGCGGCCATTTTGAATATGGTGGCCATCTTGGATTTTTCGGAAAATGGTCCCATATTGTCCGGGACCTTAATATTGACCTATAAACCTATTTTGGTTCATATCCATATTGTTTGTGATTTTTTATGATTAATTTTGTATTTTTTTCAAATTCAAAATGGCCGCCAATCCAAGATGGCCGCCATTTTCAAAATTTCGAAATCGGAAACAACATTTCCTAGTGGTGACCTATCTTTCTGGTAAGTTTCATTGACCTATGTCTTTTCGTCTTCGAGAAATCCTACGGACAAAGTTAGGTCCGGAAGAAGAAGAAGAATAATAATAATAATAAGAAACGGTGCAAAAACAATAAATCCCCGACACTTCGTGGTCGGGGATTTAATAATAATAACAAGTGCTGATTGTGATTGCAAGCAAGTCACAAAAAAATCCCCTCCCGTGCCCACTTTTGTCACAATTCGGACAACTTTTCAATTTTCGCACTTTGGCGGCCATTTTGAATATGGCGGCCATCTTGGACTTTGGCAGCCATCTTGGATTTGTTCGACATGTTGTTCGTAATATCAATATTGACCTAAATGCCAATTTTTGTTGAAATCAGACAACTTTTCAATATTCGCACTTTGGCAGCCATTTTGAATATGACAGCCATCTTGGATTTGTGCGAAAGTGTCGCCATGTTGTTCGTAATATCAATATTGACCTAAATGCCAATTTTCGTTGAAATCGGACAACTTTTCAATTTTCGCACTTTGGCGGCCATCTTGGACTTTGGCGGCCATCTTGGATTTGTTCAAACATGTCACCATGTTGTTCGTAATATCAATATTCACCTAAATGCCAATTTTCGTTGAAATCGGACAACTTTTCAATTTTCGCACTTTGGAGGCCATTTTGAATATGGCGGCCATCTTGGACTTTGGCGGCCATCTTTGATTTGTTCGAACATGTCACCATGTTGTTCGTAATATCAATATTGACCTAAATGCCAATTTTCGTTGAAATCGGACAACTTTTCAATTTTCGCACTTTGGCGGCCATTTTGAATATGGTGGCCATCTTGGATTTTTCGGAAAATGGTCCCATATTGTCCGGGACCTTAATATTGACCTATAAACCTATTTTGGTTCATATCCATATTGTTTGTGATTTTTTATGATTAATTTTGTATTTTTTTCAAATTCAAAATGGCCGCCAATCCAAGATGGCCGCCATTTTCAAAATTTCGAAATCGGAAACAACATTTCCTAGTGGTGACCTATCTTTCTGGTAAGTTTCATTGACCTATGTCTTTTCGTCTTCGAGAAATCCTACGGACAAAGTTAGGTCCGGAAGAAGAAGAAGAATAACAAGTGCTGATTGTGATTGCAAGCAAGTCACAAAAAAATCCCCTCCCGTGCCCACTTTTGTCACAATTCGGACAACTTTTCAATTTTCGCACTTTGGCGGCCATTTTGAATATGGCGGCCATCTTGGACTTTGGCAGCCATCTTGGATTTGTTCGACATGTTGTTCGTAATATCAATATTGACCTAAATGCCAATTTTTGTTGAAATCAGACAACTTTTCAATATTCGCACTTTGGCAGCCATTTTGAATATGACAGCCATCTTGGATTTGTTCGAAAGTGTCGCCATGTTGTTCGTAATATCAATATTGACCTAAATGCCAATTTTCGTTGAAATCGGACAACTTTTCAATTTTCGCACTTTGGCGGCCATTTTGAATATGGCGGCCATCTTGGACTTTGGCGGCCATCTTGGATTTGTTCAAACATGTCACCATGTTGTTCGTAATATCAATATTCACCTAAATGCCAATTTTCGTTGAAATCGGACAACTTTTCAATTTTCGCACTTTGGAGGCCATTTTGAATATGGCGGCCATCTTGGACTTTGGCGGCCATCTTTGATTTGTTCGAACATGTCACCATGTTGTTCGTAATATCAATATTGACCTAAATGCCAATTTTCGTTGAAATCGGACAACTTTTCAATTTTCGCACTTTGGCGGCCATTTTGAATATGGTGGCCATCTTGGATTTTTCGGAAAATGGTCCCATATTGTCCGGGACCTTAATATTGACCTATAAACCTATTTTGGTTCATATCCATATTGTTTGTGATTTTTTATGATTAATTTTGTATTTTTTTCAAATTCAAAATGGCCGCCAATCCAAGATGGCCGCCATTTTCAAAATTTCGAAATCGGAAACAACATTTCCTAGTGGTGACCTATCTTTCTGGTAAGTTTCATTGACCTATGTCTTTTCGTCTTCGAGAAATCCTACGGACAAAGTTAGGTCCAGAAGAAGAAGAAGAAGAAGAAGAAGAAGAAGAAGAAGAAGAAGAAGAAGAAGAAGAAGAAGAAGAAGAAGAAGAAGAAGAAGAAGAAGAAGAAGAATAATAATAATAATAATAAGAAACGGTGCAAAAACAATAAATCCCCGACACTTCGTGGTCGGGGATTTAATAATAATAATAAGAAACGGTGCAAAAACAATAAATCCCCGACACTTCGTGGTCGGGGATTTAATAATAATAAGAAACGGTGCAAAAACAATAAATCCCCGACACTTCGTGGTCGGGGATTTAATAAGAAGAAACGGTGCAAAAACAATAAATCCCCGACACTTCGTGGTCGGGGATTTAATAAGAAACGGTGCAAAAACAATAAATCCCCGACACTTCGTGGTCGGGGATTTAATAAGAAACGGTGCAAAAACAATAAATCCCCGACACTTCGTGGTCGGGGATTTAATAATAATAAGAAACGGTGCAAAAACAATAAATCCCCGACACTTCGTGGTCGGGGATTTAATAATAATAATAAGAAACGGTGCAAAAACAATAAATCCCCGACACTTCGTGGTCGGGGATTTAATAATAAGAAACCGGACAAAAACAATATGTCTCCCAAAACTTCGTTTGGGAGACATAATTATCTGATGATTTACATGTATATATCATAACCAAATGTAAATAGATTCCAAGCAAGGATATGGAATGTGACATCTGTGGCTTTTCGAGTATATGAGAGAAAAAATCGCAAGGAAATATAGATGATAGAAAACTAGTAATAATAGATAAATACACAGAACAAACATATATACAAACAAAATAGAGAAATAACACATAATATTTTAGTCATCATAATTATCATTAGTGCTCTCGACTAATAACTGCATTAATAATATTAATTAATATTCATTTATATACCTGTATCACTATTAATTCATTAATTAATTAACTAATTAATTAAATCTTTTACTTCCCTTTATGAAATCATGCACAGACAGGACCAAAGTTTTATTTTGTTCATTATTACAAATTAGACTGCCATATAAAATATTTTGAATGTTAAAGTCAATATATAAAGATGCGAATGTATTCAGAAGATTTTGTCTCTGAATACTATAAGAGGGGCAATACATCGGAAAAATGGCTGGGATCTTCATTTGGATGGTTACAACGAGGACAGGCAGAACTATCAGATAAATGATGACATAGTAAGTGTTTATTCAGATTACTGGCATCATTTCGCATCTGACAGAGTATTGGATTACCAAAGTAGATTGGAGAATGGTTAACGTTCTTCCTGTACATAGCGTATCCAATACGGGCTTGTTATAGTGATGATTAATGATTTATTTATTAATGATCGTTTTTATACTTTTTCTTCTCAACTGAAATTGTGTTAATTTTTCAAATCGTAAACAACAGGGATTATTAAGAAGGGAGTTAACATGCATTCTCAGCAATAAAGCGCAATTGCTGTCGCCGTACATTCATGGGCAGGATAAAGACAATGGAGTGGTTTAATATCGTGAACAAAGAACTTTGTATATGATTTTTCAAAGTGTCAAATTTTTATTTATATGATTTATGTGGAAGTACAACAAAATTGTACTAACTGTGCTGAAACAATATATACGTGATTATCTCCACAGTGCAATATTGAATTTTTAGAACCACGCGACATTGATATCACACACCCGAATAAATAATTAGAATTTTAAATATCGTAGCCTTATTACCGTCTCCCATGGGAGACGGTATACATAGTCAAATGACGATCAGTCTTCGGAGTAAATGACACTCTGTTACTTGATTGGGTGGTTTACTAAATCTATAAATATTTTTGTCATTTCATTGGTTTACGTTAGGATCGCACTAGTATGTGTACTGAAATTTCGATATATTCTTAGGTTGAATCGGGGTTGAAATCAGTATTTTAGTGTAGTAATGTTACGTTCCAGATGTTGACTTCTATTTCATTCAATGCATTGGTCAGTAAACAATTATAAGGTAAACACTGTACCAAAATCTCCCAACTTTATAAAGCTGTTTCGGAAAAAATTATATGTTCTAAATTTTTTTTTCTTTAAATCAGTATTTTAGTGTAGTAATGTTACGTTCCACATATTGACTTCTATTTCATTCAATGCATTGGTCAACGAACAATTTAAAAGGTAAACATTGTATCAAAATCTCCCTACTCTTTAAAGCTGTGTGGGTTAAGCGAAAATTATATGTTCTGTATCTTTATTTTTTGTTCTGATATTTGATGCAAATTTAACAACACATATTTTTACTGATCATTTTGAACATTTGTTTAGGGAGTCAACTTAAAATTATTTTTTTTAAAGCACGTGTGAAGTAACGACATGCATTTAAATCTCTCAAGCACCACTGTATAATAGTTTAGCGTAAACAAAATCCTTACAAGGTACATTGTATACAATGTACATATAACATTACATATAATGTATAAATTACAAAAAACCAGATACTTTAATAAATCCATTAAATTTGTAATGCAGCTAAGAGACGGTTAGCTTTTTAGAAAAGCTAAACTTGTTCTATTCTATAATAATAAATTAATCTAAAATAAACGTGAACGATTTTATGGGTTTCATATCTCCACATCCATACATTACTGCACTTACACCTTGGAGTATATATATATATATATATATTCTGTTTGTTATGAGAAAGAACTTTGTAATGGACAAACCTCTTTCTAATAATCTCAGCATCATATAAAACATTAGGTTTCCCAGTCCCAATTCGTCGTTTACGCCCGAAAGATCCATACTTACCATAAATCTCATGGTTGTATTGTTAAAGATGCTTACGGTATCCATGATACAATAACATATAAATATATTTAATTACTTATTATTACTAGAAGTTGATGCATGCTAACTAGTAATAAAAAAACCTATTTCATACCTTTTCTTTACATCTGGAGAAAAAAATGTGAAATATTATCAGAAAACATGAATACGTTTCCACTTCATACGTTACATACGTTACCACTACATAAATTACCAACTACATAGAAACTACGCCGAGACAATGACGGGGTATTGTTTGTTGTTCCAAATGGTTTCGGTAAGCTTTCTGACGTCATACTAGCTTAAAGTTCGGATAAAGATTGATTTTTGTTTTGTCGATGTTGGAAATTAAATTAATCAATCAAGGTGAGTTAATTCGATGTAATAAAAATTTATTGTTTTCAATAAAGTGTTGGAACTTTTATTTTTGTTAAAGTTTAAGGATAGTAATATTATGAGAATATACATTAATATGTTTGCATCTTTCAAACACAGAAGGCAAAGCTAAATATTTTATACAAACGTTACGCAGAGTCCCGTATGTATCCTACATTAATAACTGACCCGAGATGACAAAAGTTTATGATGATTAGAGTCGTGCACACTGCCCGTACCACAACCTGAGTATTGACAGGCAGGTGATTATTTGTAGTTGACTATCTTCCTTTTCTACTTGGCCATCAAGGCCAGGCTAGATTTTGATACTTACGTTACTGTTATTGTTCTAGGCAAACATTCTTTTAAATAGTTACTGTTTTATCATTTTCAGTTGTTTAAACTGATATTTCACTGGAAATTGAGTAAAAATGTTAGTTTAAGTTACCAATGGGTTAAATACTGTCTGTTGTATTCAAATTTGAATACGGCTAGATTTATCTATCTACGTTACCTTAACCGTCTGTATTCAAATTAGATTTATATATCTACGTTACCTTAACCGTCTGTATTCAAATTGGATTTATCTATCTACGTTACCTTAACCGTTTCTAGGCAGTTTATTTTCAATGTTCTATGGTAAAATTTATGTAATTTCAGTTGAAATTAAGTAAATATTCTTTATCTATTCAAATACTGTCCGTATTGTTTCAAACTTGTTTTGTACACAAATTAAGACTTTTCGCTTGTCAAACTTGACTGTTTTGACCAATTGTATGCTTTTCCAAATTAATATAAAAAAAAGCAGTTGTGACAGTTTTGTTAAATTTGCATTAAAATTGGTTATAAAATCAGTGTTCATTGGATTTGTGGCATTAAAAAGTGGTAAACAAAATGTTTCATACATACGTTACCATAGTTTATTATTTGAACTCTAAAGACAAAATTATATATTTTGCAAAATTGAGTTTATTTTATATGTCCCTTTAGTTATATTTTCTGTATGAACAATATTTGGAATCGATCTGCATTGAAAAAAAATAAAATGATTCTAAAGTAAGAATTTTGTATTTTAAAAAACGCAATCCTTGACAGTATCTTTATAATTGTTGCAAAACTATATAAATTTTATGTTTTGCATGTATATACTGCATTGAAAATGAATTGATTTGAAGGTTACGTAAGTATCAGCTCTTATTTACAAAAGAAATAGCACGTATTTTAAAATATCAGTATCCTTTGATTTATTAAAATGGTTTTGTTGAAGGCCTGAAAGTTAGAGCCTGACAGATTTCATAGTGAAATTGTGGATCATCAACTAACACTTATTGTTTAGTTAAACATTAATGGCAATTGCACCTTTATTTTTGCTGAGAATGGGTGAAAAACATACACACCCTTTAACAGATCTCTTAATCCCCATTTATTAATTGTAAATGTTTATTTTGCGAGTAGACGTAGGTAATAAGTTTAACAGTTTAACATAAACTCTCATATGGAAAAGTTTAAAAAGGCTTCTTCCCTGAAACAAAACTTATCACCATATTCATTCGATAGTCTTCTATAAAGTTTATGTTTTGTATGCCAGTTGGAAATTTAAACCGGTCACTAGCAAAAGACTTTATTTAACTTGGACAGGACTCAGTGGGGGGAAAGTTTTAAAAGTCTTCTTCTTAGAAACTGTTCAACCTGTTGATACAAAACTTGTTTAACATCACCGAGGAAATGCAATCTCGTTACTTTTATTAATTAGAAGCGATAAAGGCTTTTAATAGCCTCTGTTTGGTATTATATTTTTAATTCAATATTTATGCTTTTAAACACTCTTAAATTTAACATTTCAATATAACATTTAAAAATTCCTGTTGACATATGTTTATGAGACCCGAAGTAGTAAAATTATCACAACAATTATTAAGCAAAAAATGTACGCAATTTAATCAAATACAATTAATATAAATATTAATAAATGTTGTATTTGTACATTTTTACTTAAGTAACATAATAAAATACCTGTTTCCGAAAACTGTGTCGTGACGTTTTGTAAGCTTACCAGTACGAAGTGTTCTTTGAAACGGTAGATAATCCATACACATTTTGTATATTACCAAGGTGGCGCTGTTATCGTCGCAGCCATATTTTTGAGGAAGACGGAGCACAGAAAGATTAACATAGAACAACAATTTCAGCCCTTTAGCCTTCAGGGCTTTTCTTGTAGTAAAGATTTTGCTACATACAATGCCAAAATGTTTCCAATTCCAGGTACAATTGACGACAGTTAAATGCTGATTAACCAAAATAATTTGAAGAAATTCGTCCCACGCCATTTTTCGAAACAAAAGCTGACATTTTCTTGTTCGGAGATTCAAATAATTGACAGTGCCCCTTTTTTAAATGTACTTGAAAAACTTGAAACTTTAATAAATTAAAGGTCATAGGGTTTAATCAGCTTCCATATTTTTAATTTATTTTTAGGTAATAGTAAGGGAAACAACTGGCATGATTTATTTTGGCAGTAATAATTGCATGGATTTGAATTATTTGCTAAAACAACAGTAAACAACTAAATATAGCCTTCCTAGTTGTTTAAACATTTTAGGAAAGGATACTTGATGCATAATTTGGACATGTTGGAAGCAGGTGCTATGGTGTGCATAAACTTTGTTCTCCAAAGAGCCACAATTCTTGCCAACTGGCAAATATTGAAAAAAAAACACTTTTAAATGAAAATAAAGTACAATAATTGACATCAAGTCAAGGTTTAATTAAATTCAGTTTTTTAGGTATGACTCAAGAGTTTATGATTCAAATTGGATTTACCATAAGATTAGGGCAAAACTACCACCTATTATGTTAAATCACTCATGAACAATTAATGTCAACATCTTTTAATTTTATAATAAAATCTATAAATAGTCATCCTATCCTATTTTTGGCTTTTAAAGACCACCGATCATAACATTTTAAAGGGAACAAAGCAAAAGGACAGACAGACAGACTGATTCTTCGAAAATGTTTTCTTTAAATAAGTGACAATCAACTTCAGTTATAATGTCTTTGTCATCAGCACACCCATGTTCTCTCTCACATAAAACTATAAATATAACAATTTCAATCTGTACTATGATCTCATATGTCTCATATATTCAATTTTAAACATTGATTTGTGGTTGAACTGCTATGTCGGCTAACAATTGTAGATTAAGTAGCATTGATTCTGGCATTTTTTTGACTTGTCTGACCAAAGGTACATATCTGAACCATGGTCATTTTGCCCTTAAAATGGAGATAAATGTGGATGTCTTGACAAGAATTGTGGATCAAATGCTTCAGTGAATACCATTTCTTGTATTTTGAACTTAAATGCAGAATTTGTGATTTTTCAGTTTTCGTAGCATAAAATTTGACTTGTTAAGAAAGCATGTACAGAAAGTTATGCCAATTTTGGTCTGGGGTTTTATGCAGTTTTCAGAGCATTTAATTATTTAAGTAGTCTTTAAACTTTGGATCTGTTTTTGCATTGTACTTTGTTTTGGAATTCCAAAAACAAGGAATCGGTTGTATCTTATTTTATTTAATTAAAAGAGAAATTTAATAAATCTGGACACTGTCACTTGAGTCGACTTTTAAGACAGCACATAAATAAAACGATAAACTCTAATCTATATTATTTATTGTCAATAAAAAACACTACTGAAATGCAAAAAGCAAAGATATGATCATTGTTTTTGCTACAATATGTCTTGTATTTTTAAATCTTTGAAAAAAGATTTTCCTATGCAGCATGATGCCCCTTGTTACCATTTTTTTTCCCCAGAAATAGTTATAAAAATTTATTAATTACTTGGTTTAATTAACAAATTGTAACAAGATAAACAACATTTGCTATATTTTCTTTGTTTGACCATGATGATAATGCATGTTATTGGTCTATTAAGATGGCTGAACAATGTCTGCCCTAAGCACACAGGCACAGCTATTCCAGAACTGAATGTTGCCAAACAAACTATTGCTTGGTGTAAGCTTACATTTGCTATTACTAATACATTATAAAGAGGTGCTGGTTGGCCACTGTTGCCTTTTTGTTTTGTTATAAAGTGAAGGCAATGCCCATGGATCATTTTGTTAATAGCTTAAACTGAACAATTCAGATGTAAACATGCCCGGAAACATATGCGTAAGGGTGTTTTTCTTTTTTTCAGGTCTGGGGGTGGTTTGTTTTGTTTTGTTTTTTTCGAGGGGGTGGGGTATTTGTTGTTAGGGGTATTAGGAAGACAGTTATGCAGCAGTGAGGACATTTCAGTCATTCCAACTTATTTTTTTATACTAGCTGTGGCATATTTCTTCAGAAATGCTGCATGCAATTATTTTCATTTTTTTAACCTGTTTTGATTCTAGCAATTAAAATATCGGTCCCATTATTTTGGGCTTCTTAAAAACTGATACAAATTGCTGATAGTCTTGGTTAGTTTCTGCAAAAATTTTTAAAAAAAATCAGTTGGAATGTAATTGAAATAACATCCAGCACAATGACAAATGGTGAAACTGACAAGAGTTTTTTCTTTCTTGAAGGTATTACCAGTATAATGAACCAACAACTCAATGGTATGTACAGTTTGTCCATTGGTTACCTTTCTTAGTTCACTTCCTGTCTGAATCTTACTTCCTGTTTCTTTCAAGGTTGGAAATTAGAATGTAATTGAATTGATAACCAAAAGTAGTTTTCTTCTATCAAGTCTTTAATATTCACTGTAAAAATAAATCTGAAAAGTTTTCAGTTATAAATTGGTTATTAGCATTTATTAAGTAAAGTTTTAGTTATAAATTCTTTATCAGCTGTTAAACTTATTCCAAAGCTTGAAATGAACAGGGAGTATGAAACACAGATATTGTATGGAAGAAAAGTGATGTCAGATCATTGAGATAACAAAAGATTTAATAAAACAAGAAGTAAATAATGTTTAAGACAGCAATGTCTCTTTTGGAATTTTGGCAATAAAACAACACACTGATTCTTGCTGTTAATCTAAATAACATTTTCTAACAGAATTTTTTGAATGATACTTACAATGTTTTACATTTCGTTTCAATCATAATTGTAATATTCACCAGCACACTGTACTAAAGTATGTTTGTCTATGTATAGGTGTGTTGTGTACCAGGACCTCTTTAGACATGTTTATTTTTGTTGCATATATTTTTAGGCTTGGCTGATGTTTATTTTTGCCTTTCGTAGCAGGGTGTTGTAGTAATAATATAGATTGTACAGATAAGATGGATTATCTCTTCATCTGATCATAGTCACGAAATCGTTTTACTTAATTTTAATCACATGTTTCAAGCATCTTGAGACAATGTTGAATTGAAATAATGATACTGTGTTTTTTACATGACGCTTCTTTTCACCAGTACATTTACCATTAAACATGTTAAAGTCCTACTTAAGAAATTTTCTTGCACTCCACCAGTCGGGGAAAATAATATAATCCATCTTATCTGTTCTGTAAACAATATACATTGTCATTTTATATTAGAAAACATGATGTCACAATGATAAGCATGAATGGCTTTAAATATTGATGCAAGTCCTTGGGCACATAAAATAAACAGCATAGATTAATACCCATGTGTTGATCCTGCCCCACCCCCTCCTACCATACCATTGTGTTGATCCTTCCATCCTGCCCCACCCCCTCCTAACAGTTACATCCTTAACACACAGTATGCAAATGTTGTCGATTTATGGTGATTTAATGTTGCATGTGTAATTATGTTGTACTATGTGTGTAGTATACTACATATCCTCATCCTAATTTATAACCCTGCTAGTGCCAGTGGGAATGTGTGTATTATACTGCCCATCCTTAAACCAGATGGCAATCAGTTGTTATTTGTGTATGGATAACTTGGATCAGAACTGAAGGCCAACTTGCCTTATTGATATTGACCCTAGCTGAAGGCCAGCTAGCCTTATTGATATTAACTCGAACTGAAGGTCAGATAGCCTTATTGATATTGACCCGAGCTGAAGGCCAGCTAGGCTTATTGTTATTGACCCGAGCTGAAGGCCAGTTAGCCTTATTGATATTGACCTGAATGCCAGCTATTAATAAGCCTTATTGATATTGATCCCAGATGAAGGCCAGCTACATGTAGTCTTATTGATATTGACCCGAGTTGAAGGCCCGTTAGCTAGCCTGCTAGCATGATTTTTGGTGTGAATAATCATAGAGCCATTCATGCCCCTGTTCCAAATTCTTCCAATCTGAATAAAATTAAATCTTTCACTTTCTAACCCTTTTTAGCTAACCTGACCCAAAGGGTCAGTGTGAGCTATTCTCATCACTTTGCGTCCGTCGTCGTCGTCAGCGTCATCGACGTCTTCGTCTCATCGGCTGTAAACTTTTCACATTTCAATCTTCTTCTCCAAAACCCCATTGCTAATTGGGACCAATCTTGGCAGGAATGTTTATTAGATGGTTCTTTACAAGGTTTGAGTTTTTGGTGCTGATCAAATATTAAACATGGCAGCCAGAGCCATTAATGCGTTCTGATTGGCTGAATTTCAAAATTCTTCTTCTCATAAACTGCTTGGCAGATTGATTTGAAATTTTGCAGAAATGTACCTAAGATGGTCCTCTACAAAGTTAGAGTTTTTTGTGCCGATCCAAAATCCAAGATGGCCGCCATCGCAGGACATAGTTTAACATAGGACCCTATGGGAAAAACATACAAACAACTTCTCTGAAACTGTTCCACACAATGAAGCCAATATATGAAGGAAATGAAGGTTGGATAATTATCTTATTGTTTTTGGTTTTTCAGGCCAATTGCAAATTCAACATGGCTTCCAGGGCCATTAATGTGTTCTGATTGGCTGAAATTCAAAAATCTTCTTTTCATAAACTGCTTGGCAGATTGATTTGAAATAATGCAGAAATGTACCTTAGAAAGTCCTCTACAAAGTTTGAGTTTTTTGTGCCGATCCAAAATCCAAGATGGCCGCCATCGCAGGACATAGTTTAACATATGACCCTATGGAAAAACATATAAACAAATTCTTCTCTGAAACTGTTCCACACAATGAAGCCAAATTAATAAGAAAATGAAGGTTGGATAATTATCTTATTATTTTGGTTTTTTCGAGCCAATTGCAAATTCAACATGGCTTCCAGGGCCATTAATGCATTCTGATTGGCTGAAATTCAAAAATCTCTTTTCATAAACTGCTTGGCAGATTAATTTGAAATATTGCAGAAATGTACCTTAGGTGGTCCTTTACAAAGTTTGAGTTTTTTGTGCTGATCCAAAATCCAAGATGGCGGCCATCGCAGGACTTAGTATAACATAGGAACCTAGGGGAAAAACATACAAACAACTTCTTCTCTGAAACTATTCCACACAATGAAGCCAAATTATGAGAAATGATTAATGGATATTTATCTTATTATTTTTTAGTTTTTTTGAGCCAATTGCAAATTGAACATGGCTTCCAGGGCAACTAATGGGTTCTGATTGGCTGAAATTTAAAAAATCTTCTTTAACAAACCGCTTAGCAGATTGATTTGAAATATTGCACAAATGTGTTTTAGATGGTCCTCTACAAAATTTGAGTTTTTTGTGGTGATCCAAATTCTAAGATGGCCGCCACGGTGGAACACAGCTTAAAATAGGTCCCTATGGAAAAACCATACAAACAGCAAACAGCTTTTTCAGTTCCACACAATTTAACCAAATAATGCAGAAGTGAATTTTAGATAGTAATCTTATTATTTTAAGTATGTTTCGACCCGATAGGAAATTCAACATGGCTGCCAGAGCTGCAAATGCGTTCTGACTGACTGAGATTTCAAAATTCGTTTTCTCACAAACCGCTTGACAGATGTGATATTGTATGGTCCTCTACCAATTTTGAGTTTTTTGTTTCGATCCAAAATACAAGATAGCTGCCACCATGGAACATCACTTAACATACTAACCTATGAAAAAAAATAAAAACTGCTTCTTCTCAGAAACTCTCCTACTGCTGATTGTAAATTCAACATGGCAACATTCATAGAAACAGCATCTTCACATAAACTCTTTAGCATTTAATATCAAAATTTGCAAGGAAAGTCTTGTTTTAAAAAGTTTTTTTGTAAGTCAGGTGAGCGATACAGGCTCTTAAGAGCTTCTAGTTGTTATTGTCGTTGTAACAACATTATTAATCATCAGTTTGTAAACACTAAGGTTGCTAGTTTCAACCTGACCGAGGGCAGAAAGTGCCCAACCTTAATTGCCTGTTTCCTTTTCAAACTTTTAAAGTTTAAACTCGATACTAATAAATTGCTCTCAAATGAAAAAATAGATACCTTTATATACCCTGCCAACACGTATTGTAGACATACATGTACAACAGTTACACAATTTTGAATGAATGTATTGGCATGGAAACTTCTAACACGTGTACAAAGAAATTGTGATGTTTCTTTGGTAATCAGATAAGTACCAATACTTATTTAAATGCAATTTTTAAGGCTTCATGCTTGATGTTGACATTGAAGACAATAAGATATGATATTTGCCAACAAGCAACTGTATACTAGTATTTATTTCTAATCTTACAAACGTCCGATGGCTCTATGTGTGTTTATTTCTGTTGTGATGATGTCTAATGTCTTTTTCTGTTGTGATGATGTCTAATGTCTATTTCTGTTGTGATGATGTCTAATGTCTTTTTCTGTTGTGATGATGTCTAATGTCTATTTCTGTTGTGATGATGTCTAATGTCTATTTATGTTGTGATGATGTCTAATGTCTATTTCTGTTGTGATTATGTCTAATGTCTATTTCTGCTGTGATGATGTCTAATGTCTTTTTCTGTTGTGATGATGTCTAATGTCTTTTTCTGTTGTGATGATGTCTAATGTCTATTTCTCTTATGATTATGTCTAATGTCTATTTCTCTTATGATTATGTCTAATGTCTATTTCTGCTGTGATGATGTCTAATGTCTATTTCTGTTGTGATGATGTCTAATGTCTATTTCTGTTGTGATGATGTTTAATGTCTTTTTCTGTTGTGATGATGTCTAATGTCTATTTCTGTTGTGATAATGTTTAATGTCTATTTCTGTTATGATGATGTCTAATGTCTATTTCTGTTGTGATGTTGTTTAATGTCTATTGTATTATGTTTTTCAGGTCAGACATCAATACCGTTTACACCATTCCCACCTATACAACCTGATAGTAAGTTATTATCACCGTTATATGTGTTGACAAACCTGTATTATCATATACTTATTGTAAGAAACATATATTTTTTATGCCCCCGCGACGACATGTCGGGGGGCATTAAGTTTTACTTATGTCCGTCCGTCCGTGTTAACACGAGTATGAAAATTTCCGTCAAGCTTTTCTCAGAAACCAGACACGAGAACAATTTGAAATTTGGCAGGGTTGTTCAGTATCACAAGTTGTACGTCCTAAGCGATTTTCAGACCTGTCGGACAACTACTTCCTGTTTTCGACAGGGCGGATATGAAAATGTGTTAACACTAGTATGAAAATTTCCATCAAGCTTTTCTCAGAAACCGTACATAAGAACAATTTTAAATTTGGCAGGGTGGTTCAGTATCACAAGTTGTACGTCCTAAACGACTTTCAGACCTTTCGGACAACTGCTTCCTGTTTGCGACTTCATTTAGTGGGGGCATCCGTGTCCCATGGACACATTCTTCAATTTTTACTGTATGATACAAGAAATAAATGGGCAAAAATTTGATATTTTACCAGATTGACAAAGCGGGCTGATATCAAAATGTTACTAACTGCTTCCGAAAGTTATTACTTTTCCGTAAGTGATAGGAAATTACCGGAAATTACAGGCATGATCAGGGCTCACCACACTGGGCGAAGTGGGTGACAAAGTCGCCCTACTAGAACCTTAAGGCGCCTCAAAAGCGAAGTCGAAGTCGACCTTTCATTTCCCTTAAGTCGCCCGATGGTTCACAAAAGACACTTGTAAATCTGGTCCAAATACTTCCCCCAGACTACCAATTTATCAGTAAATGTGTAATTCCAATAAAAACGGCAGACAATATGCGTATTTAACATATTTTCAAACGATTTACGTCTTTCAAATGTATTACGAGCCATTTGTTTATATACTGGATGTGACTTATTACCGGAAGTGAACATACCATGAATAATAATGAAAAAGAAAGAAAAAAACTGAATCTAAATGTGTTATGGTTTTAAAACACAAGAGAAATAATCCTGGAAATTGATGTAAATAATGAAAAATGTATGTAACTACTGCGAAATTAATTATTTGTACGGTCCCTCTGACTTTTCTCCCTAGTGTCTCCTGAAGTCTCCCTATCAGGGCCTGACTTTTCCCTGTTTGGCTGCCAGGGAGAAGTCACTTCTCCCTACTTTTTTAGAGCATAGTGACCCCTGATGATAAGATGCATCGGAGATGGACAATTAATACTTAGGATTATTTTGAGTCAATGAAAACTTGCAAACAAAAAGAAACAAACCGGGCGTGATCTGAAAATATTACCTAAATGGCTTGAAACTAATTCGGAGCACAGGAATAGCAGTACCAGAACTCGATAAGATTTTGATATATCCAAGTCTATTTCATTATTCCCTGCTGAAGCATATGATAAAAAGAACAGTACAGAACAGAACAGATTTTTTATTTATCAATTAAAGGTGCCCATTAGAGGCAGAATCAATTACAATTTAATCAAAGAAAGAAACAAAAGCACAAATCCTAATAAATAAACAAAAGTTTCATATTACATGACATTTTTGACATCATATGCATTATTAGCCCTTAGTTGATATTGGCCTTGAGCCTGCGGCTCTTTGACCAATATCAAACCTTGGGCTAATAATACATATGATATCAAACATGTCATGTAATAATCTGATATTATCCTGCATCAACATGATCAATGCTCTAACATGGCCCATTTAGTATCATGGTACAGCAGTACTTTAATTTTCTGCCTTGTTGCTATCTGATCTACTGCGGTGGTTTAATTTCATGCCCTGTGCTATCCTAAACAGTGACAATTGTCACTATTTCCTGTTGTATTGTTTATTCAACTAACAGATCAAACCAGTGGACAATGCCTTAGTTAATTAATGCCTGGGTTAATGTTTACCTGGACAGGTGTAAACATAATCATGTCATAGCTCGATACACTAGTTTGCCAGTTAGCGTATTTTGTGTTCTTGGTGTAGTATTTGACCAAAAACAGCTACCCAAGCATGTTTAAGATATTTATAACATTATAACAGAAGTAATATATATATATATATATATATATATATAAGTGGATTATATATTATATATTATATTTTTTCACAGTAAGACAGACATTTCATGGATGGTGTTTCATAATTGAATTTAATACAAGATTTAAGTAATGCAATGTAATTATTGAAATTAGTTATATGAAAAAAGGAAATGAGATGGTGCTATCACAAATTTCTGCGGAGAGCCCTGCTGTATAGTGTCGAGCTTGCATTGAAACCTAACACTAGATCATTTGATAGCAATATTACATTTAAGAAATCTTGGTAGATAATATGATGCCAATGTGTAGCATACCATGGTTGGTGACCCTTGACCTCCAGGTCGGCAGGGCCCATAGAGATGGATATTACATTTAAGAAATCTTGGTAGATAATATGATGCCAATGTGTAGCATACCATGGTTGGTGACCCTTGACCTCAAGGTCGGCAGGGCCCATAGAGATGGATATTACATTTAAGAAATCTTGGTAGATAATATGATGCCAATGTGTAGCATACCATGGTTGGTGACCCTTGACCTCAAGGTCGGCAGGGCCCATAGAGATGGATATTACATTTAAGAAATCTTGGTAGATAATATGATGGCAATGTGTAGCATACCATGGTTGGTGACCCTTGACCTCAAGGTCGGCAGGGCCCATAGAGATGGATATTACATTTAAGAAATCTTGGTAGATAATATGATGGCAATGTGTAGCATACCATGGTTGGTGACCCTTGACCTCAAGGTCGGCAGGGCCCATAGAGATGGATATTACATTTAAGAAATCTTGGTAGATAATATGATGGCAATGTGTAGCATACCATGGTTGGTGACCCTTGACCTCAAGGTCGGCAGGGCCCATAGAGATGGATATTACATTTAAGAAATCTTGGTAGATAATATGATGGCAATGTGTAGCATACCATGGTTGGTGACCCTTGACCTCAAGGTCGGCAGGGCCCATAGAGATGGATATTACATTTAAGAAATCTTGGTAGATAATATGATGGCAATGTGTAGCATACCATGGTTGGTGACCCTTGACCTCAAGGTCGACAGGGCCCATAGAGATGGATATTACATTTAAGAAATCTTGGTAGATAATATGATGGCAATGTGTAGCATACCATGGTTGGTGACCCTTGACCTCAAGGTCGGCAGGGCCCATAGAGATGGATATTACATTTAAGAAATCTTGGTAGATAATATGATGGCAATGTGTAGCATACCATGGTTGGTGACCCTTGACCTCAAGGTCGGCAGGGCCCATAGAGATGGATATTACATTTAAGAAATCTTGGTAGATAATATGATGGCAATGTGTAGCATACCATGGTTGGTGACCCTTGACCTCAAGGTCGGCAGGGCCCATAGAGATGGATATTACATTTAAGAAATCTTGGTAGATAATATGATGGCAATGTGTAGCATACCATGGTTGGTGACCCTTGACCTCCAGGTCGGCAGGGCCCATAGAGATGGATATTACATTTAAGAAATCTTGGTAGATAATATGATGGCAATGTGTAGCATACCATGGTTGGTGACCCTTGACCTCAAGGTCGGCAGGGCCCATAGAGATGGATATTACATTTAAGAAATCTTGGTAGATAATATGATGGCAATGTGTAGCATACCATGGTTGGTGACCCTTGACCTCAAGGTCGGCAGGGCCCATAGAGATGGATATTACATTTAAGAAATCTTGGTAGATAATATGATGCCAATGTGTAGCATACCATGGTTGGTGACCCTTGACCTCCAGGTCGGCAGGGCCCATAGAGATGGATATTAAGTTTAAGAAATCTTGGTAGATAATATGATGCCAATGTGTAGCATACCATGGTTGGTGACCCTTGACCTCAAGGTCGGCAGGGCCCATAGAGATGGATATTACATTTAAGAAATCTTGGTAGATAATATGATGGCAATGTGTAGCATACCATGGTTGGTGACCCTTGACCTCAAGGTCGGCAGGGCCCATAGAGATGGATATTACATTTAAGAAATCTTGGTAGATAATATGATGGCAATGTGTAGCATACCATGGTTGGTGACCCTTGACCTCAAGGTCGGCAGGGCCCATAGAGATGGATATTACATTTAAGAAATCTTGGTAGATAATATGATGGCAATGTGTAGCATACCATGGTTGGTGACCCTTGACCTCCAGGTCGGCAGGGCCCATAGAGATGGATATTACATTTAAGAAATCTTGGTAGATAATATGATGGCAATGTGTAGCATACCATGGTTGGTGACCCTTGACCTCAAGGTCGGCAGGGCCCATAGAGATGGATATTACATTTAAGAAATCTTGGTAGATAATATGATGGCAATGTGTAGCATACCATGGTTGGTGACCCTTGACCTCAAGGTCGGCAGGGCCCATAGAGATGGATATTACATTTAAGAAATCTTGGTAGATAATATGATGCCAATGTGTAGCATACCATGGTTGGTGACCCTTGACCTCAAGGTCGGCAGGGCCCATAGAGATGGATATTACATTTAAGAAATCTTGGTAGATAATATGATGGCAATGTGTAGCATACCATGGTTGGTGACCCTTGACCTCAAGGTCGGCAGGGCCCATAGAGATGGATATTACATTTAAGAAATCTTGGTAGATAATATGATGGCAATGTGTAGCATACCATGGTTGGTGACCCTTGACCTCAAGGTCGGCAGGGCCCATAGAGATGGATATTACATTTAAGAAATCTTGGTAGATAATATGATGGCAATGTGTAGCATACCATGGTTGGTGACCCTTGACCTCAAGGTCGGCAGGGCCCATAGAGATGGATATTACATTTAAGAAATCTTGGTAGATAATATGATGGCAATGTGTAGCATACCATGGTTGGTGACCCTTGACCTCAAGGTCGGCAGGGCCCATAGAGATGGATATTACATTTAAGAAATCTTGGTAGATAATATGATGGCAATGTGTAGCATACCATGGTTGGTGACCCTTGACCTCAAGGTCGGCAGGGCCCATAGAGATGGATATTACATTTAAGAAATCTTGGTAGATAATATGATGGCAATGTGTAGCATACCATGGTTGGTGACCCTTGACCTCAAGGTCGGCAGGGCCCATAGAGATGGATATTACATTTAAGAAATCTTGGTAGATAATATGATGGCAATGTGTAGCATACCATGGTTGGTGACCCTTGACCTCCAGGTCGGCAGGGCCCATAGAGATGGATATTACATTTAAGAAATCTTGGTAGATAATATGATGGCAATGTGTAGCATACCATGGTTGGTGACCCTTGACCTCAAGGTCGGCAGGGCCCATAGAGATGGATATTACATTTAAGAAATCTTGGTAGATAATATGATGGCAATGTGTAGCATACCATGGTTGGTGACCCTTGACCTCAAGGTCGGCAGGGCCCATAGAGATGGATATTACATTTAAGAAATCTTGGTAGATAATATGATGGCAATGTGTAGCATACCATGGTTGGTGACCCTTGACCTCCAGGTCGGCAGGGCCCATAGAGATGGATATTACATTTAAGAAATCTTGGTAGATAATATGATGGCAATGTGTAGCATACCATGGTTGGTGACCCTTGACCTCAAGGTCGGCAGGGCCCATAGAGATGGATATTACATTTAAGAAATCTTGGTAGATAATATGATGGCAATGTGTAGCATACCATGGTTGGTGACCCTTGACCTCAAGGTCGGCAGGGCCCATAGAGATGGATATTAAGTTTAAGATTAATTTTCTCCACCCTTTGTTTGAGATAATATTGCCGTCTCTGCGGCCACTCCCACTGCAGATTGTGGCTGTGAGTGTCAGTCAGGGGTTAAGGGTGGGTAACACTACAATTAAATCTCTTTCCTAAGTCATGAACAACAGGAATTTTATGTTTATATTATAAATAAGAAAAAAGTATTTAAAAACTGGAGCAGGAAGAACATTCAGTGTTATTCTGCACATAGTTTCATTGATGTTTTTAGAGGACAGCAGTGTTTTTACTCAAACATAAACGACTTGAACATTGCATTTACTGATTACACACATTAATATATTTACTGTTAATTGAATCAAAACTTTTAAGGTATGTACATTTGTAACAGGTGAGTATCTTTAAAAAAAAATGTGTGACAGCACTTTCGACGGTAACAAAATAAAAGAACCCTTAAGACCATTTGTATAAACAATGGACAATGAATGTAGTATTGTATATGCCTACATGCAATAAATAAATAAATAAAACAGAATTTTTAAATATTAAATTACACTTTAAAATTTAATCTTTCCATAATTAATTGTATGTAAATAGTATTCTGAGTATTAAACATTAGGATCCCATATATGTTTTGCAATGGAGTTCGTATTTTGTAAATATTTGTAATGTATAAGTACAACTGTTAAACCGATTGTTTCATAATTTTACAGTACCACCCCAAATTCCACCACCACAACCACCACAGCCGATTGTACCAAGAGTTGATTTCATCTCACCGGCCAGACCTAACCACGGTACTGATGGAAAACCAATCTTACTGAGGGCAAATCATTTCCAGGTCCGCATACCTAAAGGAGTTATTCACCATTATGACATCGCCATTACACCAGACAAATGCCCCCGTAGGGTCAACAGGTATGTTATCAAACTCTAGGGGCCTCGGTGGCCGAGTGGTCAAGGTAGTTCGTCTACTATTGATCACGTGGTCTGTCAACACTGAGATTACGGGTTCAATTCTCACTGCAGGCAGGGTGTATTCGACTCCAATCTTAATTGACAAGGATTGCCAGTTTTCCTACCGCAGGTCGGGGGTTTTCTCCTGGTACTCCAGGCTCCAGCTTCCTCCCCCAATAAAAACTGGACGCCATGATATAGCTGAAAAACTGCTGAAAATGGCATTAAAACACCATTCAAACAAACAACATTCATCTAACTCAAAAACAAATATTTATCTGTTTTGTTTGTTTCATAAACATTAGTCAACAATCAACTGATTGTAACATGCTTATGTTATGGAGAGAAAAAAGCTATATTTATTTACTGTAATTTATGTTAAAAATTAAACTGTTTTTGTGATCAGCTGCTCTAATAGAATATCACTGTTTTGTAACATTATGATGTCGGGTTATTTACGTAACTTCTTGAGAGCGAGCTAAGGGCCTGTCTTGTGTCTTGAGAGCGAGCTAAGATAGGCCTGTCTCATGTCTCGAGAGCCAGCTAAGATGGGCCTGTCTCATGTCTTGAGAGCGAGCTAAGATGGGTCTGTCTCATGTCTTGAGAGCGAGCTAAGATGGGTCTGTCTAATCTTGAGAGCGAGCTAAGATGGGCCTGTCTAATGTCTTTAGAGCGAGCTAAGATGGGCCTGTCTCATGCTAATTGAGGTAATTAAGATAATATCTGAAATAAAGATCAAAGGAAAATACTGCAAATAGAGATAATAGCTTCTCACAATGAAAAGCTGACTTATTTCTGGGTTGTTATAAAATTGCTGTGTAAGAATTACAGATTGGTATCGTAGAGCAAAGTGTATCACAGATAATTACGGTACGTGCCTACCATATCACACTACGTGTCATGATATTTTGTACTGTTGGAAGATTGATATTTACTGGCATTGCTGTACAATGGGATCGTGGACCATTACTGTGCAATTGCACATGCATTAAAGTTATAATAATTGTTTGTTTGTTTGAATGGTGTTTAACGTAGCCACTATTAGAGATTTTTCAGCTATATTATAGGGTCCAGTTTTTATTGGGGGAGCAAGTAGGTGTACTCGGTAGGAAAACTGGCAATCCTTGTAAATTTTGAAGTCGAGAGCATCCTGCTCAGTACGACATGAACCCACAATCTCAGTGTTGACCACATGATCAATAGTAGAAGAACTACCTTAACAACTCGGCCACCGAGGTCCCTTATAATAATTGACAGTTAAACATATTAAAAAAGCAAGAAACCTAACGTTATTGACTTAAATTAGGGCGCTCATGGTTTTTTAGAATTACAGAGGCATAAAAATTGTCCTGAGCATACTGTTATTTGGAGATCATACCAATACAGATTATTTGTTTTTTTAAACTGGATGAATTTCACCAACCCAATAGATAGGGACAAGAAAATGCAAAAGTAAAAATATATAAATATATATAGTTGAAAAATTTATGAAAATGTCCTTTACATCAAATGATAAAAAAATTTAAAAACGAGACAAATAAATCTTAGTATTGACACGTATGGTTTGCTAAATCATATATTATTCCTTATTTAATTTACATGTAACTTGAGCAATATTTGAACTATACCATACTTCCAGAGAAATCGTGGAGACAATGGTTACAGCCTACAGTCAGAAGATCTTCAGTGGACAAAAACCCGTATTTGATGGTAGAAAGAACTTGTACAGTAGAGATCCACTTCCAATAGGGAGAGAAAGGGTAGGTAACTGCTGTAATATTGACTTGTTCTAGTTAGGGAGGGAAAGGGTAGGTAACTGCAGTAATATTGACTTGTTCTAGTTAGGGAGGGAAAGGGTAGGTAACTGCTGTAATATTGACTTGTTCTAGTTAGGGAGGGAAAGGGTAGGTAACTGCTGCAATATTGACTTGTTCTAGTTAGGGAGGGAAAGGGTAGGTAACTGCTGTTATATTGACTCATTCTAGTTAGGGAGGGAAAGGGTAGGTAACTGCTGCAATATTGAATCATTCTAGTTAGTAGCTGGCCTGACACAAAGCTGCAGAAACCTTTCCCATGCTCTGAATGTTGCTGGTTACATTGGATTTGTTGTCTAGTAACCATGAATACCTAAAACTGCTGAATAGGTGTTATAAACATTTCATAAAGTATTCATCAATAATTGACTCTATATGTTGTTTAGCTTTCTGAAAACTGATATGGCAAAAGTATCAGCCCTTAAAAGCTGTGACACAAAGGGTATGGCAATAGACAGAGTAACAGCATTATCTGGACTCTTATTGACATCTTCTCTATCAGCTGATAATAAGTAACTTTACCTATAAACCAAACATCATTGAACAACAAACCATGATATTGCTATCAGTTTAAACTGTTAAACTACTCGAAACAACAATATGACGTGGTATGAATTCTACTGAGAACAACTTTGTGTCCAATATTAGTGAAGTCACAGAGTTAATTTGGAAATGTTTTTCATTTAGACTTGAATTTGACCTTTTTCAAGGGTAAAACTTCAATTATATGTGGGTTTTTTTGTAAAAATAATTTTTTCAATATTTTCAGAAGGCATTTAAGAGGCTTATTGTTTTTATAATCTTGAGTATATTGGTCTATGTAGACGTTAAGCAATCATTCTGTCAGTCAATCTGTAATAGATGTTTGTCATAAATGTTTTTTTGGGGGAGGTGTTGGGAAGTCCTTATTAATTACCATGTTAGGTTGTTAATAGATGCACCAGCCTTTAATATCTTCGGGGAGGTGTTCGGAAGTCCTTATTAATTACCATGTTAGGTTGTTAATACATACACCAGCCTTTAATATCTTTGGCGAGGTGTTCGGAAGTCCTTATTAATTACCATGTTAGGTTGTTAATACATACACCAGCCTTTAATATCTTTGGGGAGGTGTTCGGAAGTCCTTATTAATTACCATGTTAGGTTGTTAATACATACACCAGCCTTTAATATCTTTGGGGAGGTGTTCGGAAGTCCTTATTAATTACCATGTTAGGTTGTTAATACATACACCAGCCTTTAATATCTTTGGCGAGGTGTTCGGAAGTCCTTATTAATTATCATGTTAGGTTGTTAATACATACACTATCCTTTAATATCTTTGGCGAGGTGTTCGGAAGTCCTTATTAATTATCATGTTAGGTTGTTAATAGATGCACCAGCCTTTAATATCTTTGGGGAGGTGTTCGGAAGTCCTTATTAATTACCATGTTAGGTTGTTAATACATACACCAGCCTTTAATATCTTTGGGGAGGTGTTCGGAAGTCCTTATTAATTACCATGTAAGGTTGTTAATAGATGCACCAGCCTTTAATATCTTTGGGGAGGTGTTCGGAAGTCCTTATTAATTACCATGTTAGGTTGTTAATACATACACCAGCCTTTAATATCTTTGGCGAGGTGTTCGGAAGTCCTTATTAATTATCATGTTAGGTTGTTAATACATACACTATCCTTTAATATCTTTGGCGAGGTGTTCGGAAGTCCTTATTAATTATCATGTTAGGTTGTTAATAGATGCACCAGCCTTTAATATCTTTGGGGAGGTGTTCGGAAGTCCTTATTAATTACCATGTAAGGTTGTTAATAGATGCACCAGCCTTTAATATCTTTGGGGAGGTGTTCGGAAGTCCTTATTAATTACCATGTTAGGTTGTTAATACATACACCAGCCTTTAATATCTTTGGGGAGGTGTTCGGAAGTCCTTATTAATTACCATGTTAGGTTGTTAATACATACACCAGCCTTTAATATCTTTGGGGAGGTGTTCGGAAGTCCTTATTAATTACCATGTTAGGTTGTTAATAGATGCACCAGCCTTTAATATCTTTGGGGAGGTGTTCGGAAGTCCTTATTAATTACCATGTTAGGTTGTTAATACATACACCAGCCTTTAATATCTTTAAATGCTTCAATAAATAAATTGCATCCAGAAGGCATTAACATTACAGTTATTGGCAACTCTTAACATAGTAGCCATGTCTGAAACAGCAATATATTATGAGCGAATAGACCCAAAAATCAGAATGTAAAAATCCCATAGTATACTGCATAGTCTCATCACCTCTGTTCTTGTCAAATAAAGTTGATGGACTCCGTGTTTTTAACACTTTTTAAAAGGGGTAGGTGGAATAAGACATCCCAGCCAGGAGAGATTTTGGTTATACATGAAAGGGGGATTAAGATGTCCCAGCCAGGAGAGATTTTGGTTATACATGAAAGGGGGATTAAGATGTCCCAGCCAGGAGAGAATTTGGTTATACATGAAAGGGGGGTGGGTTAGGTATCCCAGCCAGGAGAGATTTTGGTTATACATGAAAGGGGGAGGGGAATTAAGGTATCCCAGCCAGGAGAGATTTTGGTTATACATGAAAGGGGGATTAAGGTATCCCAGCCAGGAGAGATTTTGGTTATACATGAAAGGGGGATTAAGATGTCCCAGCCAGGAGAGATTTTGGTTATACATGAAAGGGGGAGGGGAATTAAGGTATCCCAGCCAGGAGAGATTTTGGTTATACATGAAAGGGGGATTAAGGTATCCCAGCCAGGAGAGATTTTGGTTATACATGAAAGGGGGATTAAGATGTCCCAGCCAGGAGAGATTTTGGTTATACATGAAAGGGGGATTAAGATGTCCCAGCCAGGAGAGAATTTGGTTATACATGAAAGGGGGTGGGTTAGGTAACCCAGCCAGGAGAGATTTTGGTTATACATGAAAGGGGGATTAAGGTATCCCAGCCAGGAGAGATTTTGGTTATACATGAAAGGGGGATTAAGATGTCCCAGCCAGGAGAGAATTTGGTTATACATGAAAGGGGGATTAAGATGTCCCAGCCAGGAGAGATTTTGGTTATACATGAAAGGGGGATTAAGATGTCCCAGCCAGGAGAGAATTTGGTTATACATGAAAGGGGGGTGGGATAAGGTATCCCAGCCAGGAGAGATTTTGGTTATACATGAAAGGGGGATTAAGGTATCCCAGCCAGGAGAGAATTTGGTTATACATGAAAGGGGGATTAAGATGTCCCAGCCAGGAGAGAATTTGGTTATACATGAAAGGGGGGTGGGTTAGGTATCCCAGCCAGGAGAGATTTTGGTTATACATGAAAGGGGGATTAAGGTATCCCAGCCAGGAGAGATTTTGGTTATACATGAAAGGGGGATTAAGATGTCCCAGCCAGGAGAGAATTTGGTTATACATGAAAGGGGGATTAAGATGTCCCAGCCAGGAGAGATTTTGGTTATACATGAAAGGGGGATTAAGATGTCCCAGCCAGGAGAGAATTTGGTTATACATGAAAGGGGGGTGGGATAAGGTATCCCAGCCAGGAGAGATTTTGGTTATACATGAAAGGGGGGGGGGGGTGGGATAAGGTATCCCAGCCAGGAGAGATTTTGGTTATACATGAAAGGGGGATTAAGATGTCCCAGCCAGGAGAGAATTTGGTTATACATGAAAGGGGGAGAGGGATTAAGTTATCCCAGCCAGGAGAGATTTTGGTTATACATGTATGTAGATCTTTTATCTTAATTAATCCTTTCCTGTAAACCACTAATACCTTAATGTGTGTCAACCAATCTGACACTTATCTGTATAATACTACAGGTTGAATTAGAAGTCACACTGCCCGGTGAGGGCAAAGATAGGGTTTTCAAAGTGGCAATAAAGTGGGTTGCCCAAGTTTGCCTGTTTTCTCTTGAGGAAGCAATGGAAGGGCATTCCCGGCAGATTCCATTTGAAGCCATTCAAGCCCTGGACGTGGTCATGCGCCATTTACCCAGCATGAAGTAAGTAAAATGTCAGTGTTGTAGGGAGAAATCATTGTGTTGTTTGTCTTGTTTGTCGCAGGTCGAGTTGGAGGTCACGTTACCAGGAGAAGGGAAAGATCGTGTTTTCAAAGTAGCAATAAAATGGTGTGCGCAGGTGAGCTTGTTTGCTCTCGAGGAAGCTCTGGAAGGACGTGTACGGCCTATACCGGCTGAAGTTACCAATGCTCTCGATGTGATCATGCGTCATCTTCCGAGTCTCACGTGAGTAGAAGCGTACTTGAGGAGTTGTTTTGGATTGGCTGCCTGTAACATGGGTTAATACGGAAAATGTTTTACAAAATATTTGTCAAACTTTAATATTCAAGCATGAAAATATTGTTTGGTAATTGTGTTGCTCAACTATTTTCAAGTCATCTTTGCCTAAGATATTTGTTGTTTTAATTTTTTGTTGTGAATTCATTTCCGATTTAAAAATGTGTCGTGGATTGCACAGTTCAGTTGAAGAGTAAAATGCCAGAATTAGAGTCGGAACACCAATAGGAACTTCATCTGCATGTTAAACAGTTAAGAAGAAACTTCTTATTTAAGGCACAGATTACCTTAAGCAGCGTTGTTTGCATGTTTTGTAACTGGTCTTGGTCGGAATGAGTGTGATATTGTTTTGTTTTATTTGTTTGGTTGTTTTTATTAAAAGTAGATTTTTTAGTGTTTATTGCATTGCTTTAAAATAATATGGTGGCCAGAATTAACACAGTGTGTTAATATTGAGTTTAAGATCAGGGTCAGTACCAAAAATACTATGTCCCTATCACAGGAAGGCATTTTTATTGTTTAAATGTGTGTGGCAGAGTAAAATGCACAAATTGGACTAATTTATTTATGTTGTCTATATATGTCACGAAACTTTAAACCACCAAGCCAGTCAGACTTCTGAACTTAAACAAATTGGAAGTCCTAATTTAAATTAACTAGCCCTTATAAAATCAGAACAGTTTTGTGTGTCTAACAATGTTGACAAATTAACTAAATTTGGTAATAAATTTATAATATATTATTTTGTCAATTTTATAATATATATTTATATCTCAAACTGACCAAAAATTTAAGCTTAATCAAACCAGAAATAACTAGACAAAGTCGATCTAGCGATCGCTGATACCCCCGCTTTTGTGAAAATTTCTAACGTTTTTCGTGGATTGTGACCTTGAAATTGGATGGATTTCCACCAAAATAAATAGGCTTCTTACCAACAAAATATATAAGAATATTTTACAGTTTCATTAAAATCGGATGAAAACTTTTTGAGTTATTTTCCGGAAACAACTTTTTGTAAAAATTTCTAACATTTTTCGTGGACTGTGACCTTGAAATTTGACAGATTTCCCCCAAAATCGATAGGCTTCTTACCAACCTGATATATAACAATATCCCAAAGTTTCATTCAAATCACATGCAAACTTTTTGAGTTATCATCCGGAAACAACTTTTTTGTAAAAATTTCTAACGTTTTTCGTGGACTGCGACCTTGAAATTTGATGGATTTCCCCCAAAATCAAAAGGCTTTTTACCAACCTGATATATAACAATATCCCAAAGTTTCATTCAAATCGGATGCAAACTTTTTGAGTTATTGTCCGGAAACAACTTTTATGTTAAAATTTCTAACGTTTTTCGTGGACTGTGACCTTGAAATTTGACGGATTTCCCCCAAAATCGATAGGCTTCTTACCAACCTTATATATGACAATATCCCAAAGTTTCATTCAAATCGGATGTAAACTTTTTGAGTTATTGTCCGGAAACAACTTTTTTGTTAAAATTTCTAACGTTTTTCGTGGACTGTGACCTTGAAATTTGACGGATTTCCCCCAAAATCGATAGGCTTCTTACCAACCTGATATATAACAATATCCCAAATTTTCATTCAAATCGGTTGTAAACTTTTTGAATTATCATCCGGAAACCAAATGTGGACGGACGAACGGACGGACGGACGGACATGAGGACCACTATATACCCCCGACTCTGTCGAGCGGGGGTATAAAAAAGTAATGACAATATATTTTTATTTTCTGGACGTTTTCATAACATTTCAGGCCATTTTCAGGACATTAGTGTTACTTTCTTAATCTGTGTCAATAAGGCAACATGTTTTTATGCACCGGTTTTTTATATCACAAAGTGAACCGGTAATTCAGATTTCTTTAAAACACTATATTTATGTTTCACTCCCCTGCTTTATAATACCCCTGAAACCAAACTAAATTTTTTTATGGTTATCAGCATTTAAATAGAGAATTTTTTTAAGTAGTTTTCTTTTTAACTTCCACAACCTTATAAACACTGACTATAAATTTGACAAACAAGCCCTGACTTCCATTATACTATCATTAAGAAGTCCGCTGCTAATTTTAGTGGGTAGGGCCGTCTGGCTTGTGGCTAAATTTGAAAACTGTGATTAAGAAAAATTGCCTTCTTGTGGGGAGGAAGGGGGATCTACTCTAATAAGCATCAACTAACTTATATAGTCAAAATACAATGACCTATCAGGTATTTTTTATCTATTGATCAACCAATTCTTAATATAGATAACAGCTGTTTAGAAAACTGCTTCAATCTGTTTTCTTTAAAGCTGTTTATCAGTTATAGCTTGGACATTTAAATTGCATCTACTCAAGTGTAACTCGGGTAACTTTTTACTTCTAACTTGCATTAAACTCTATGGCAATCTCTCCAGTGAAGTTACCTGAGCCATGCATGAATAGCTGCAATATAAATGTCCAGCTCTTTCTGATAAAGAGCTTTAAAGAAAACAGATTGAAGCAGTTTTTGTCTTGCCTGCGACAAAGGCGACAAAGTCGCTGGAGGCGAGACATGTATGGGAATCGCGGTGGCGGCGGCGTAAACACTTGGACATCTTGCTTCATATATTTGTAAGCCCAAGCCCTAGGTCCATCAAATTTGGTCCAGAGGTAGCTTATGATGAGTGCTTGCCAGTCAGTCACTTGTAACCTGACCTTGACCTCAATTTCACAGTCCAGCGACTATGTTAAAGTTTTTGGGTTACTGCAGTTCCTCTGTAACTACGCATGGTAGGATGACAATATTTGGTATATAGGGTGCTGATGACTAGTACATGACTGTCTGGTAGGTGTCACCTGAACTTGACCTCAATTTCACGGTCCAGCGACTACGTTAAAGTTTTTGGGTTACGACAGTTCCTCTGTAACCACGCATTGTAGGATGACAATATTTCATATATAGGTTGCTGATGACTAATACATGACTGTCTGGTAGGTGTCACCTGACCTTGACCTCATTTTCACGGTCTTGGGACTACTTTAAAGTTTTTGGGTTATGGCAGTTTCTCTGTAACTATGCATGGTAGGATGAGAATATTTGGTGTATAGGTTGCTGATGAATAGTACATGACTGTCTGGTAGGTGCCACCTGACCTTGACCTTAATTTCACGGTCCAGCGACTACATTAAAGTTTTTGGGTTATGGCTGTTCCTCTGTAACCATGCATGGTAGGATGACAATATTTGGTATATAGGTTGCTGACGAATAGAACATGACTGTCTGGTAGGTGTCACTTGACCTTGACCTCAATTTCACAGTCCAGCAACTACCTTAAAGTTTTTGTATTAAGACAGTTCCTCTGTAACTATGCATGGTATGGTGACAATATTTGGTATACAGGCCGCTGCTGATAACTAATGCTATTTACGTAATGCTTATGACAAAATTTATTTTTGTTACTGATGCGGAATGCAGGCGAGATGTTTTTCTGTGTCCACACTTGTCTAAACAGCTGTTATCTACTTTTGAAATTGATTGAGTAATAGGTAGAAAATACCTGACAGGTCATAGTATTTTGACTATATGAAAAAACATCAGAAATAAAATTGTCAGCAGCCTTAGTGTGGTGTTATTCCTGGTGTACTGACTCTTGTAATTATAAAATAAAATGTAACAAGTGAAAAAAACAGCCTCCAGTATCAGTATGTGATCACGAATGTGATAAAAATGGTAAGACAGCACCATGGTCAATTTAACAGTTAACAGGGAACAAAGGCTGATATCGACCAACATTAAGCTCATGAAGGTGAAGCCATTCCTGTTGCAGGTGTGGTATTCACCTTCAGTAAACTGTTATGTGGCATAAGAGCATGACAAGTTACTGAGTCTGACTAATTATAACAAACTGCTGAATTACTCACTGTTGACAGAGATCTTGAGAATAAACTAGATTGAAATTAATTACTCCCAGTTATACAAGAAACAATAACAGATAATTGTTCATTTCAGTTATACACCAGTGGGACGATCATTTTTTTCACCACCAGAGGGATATGACCACCCGTTAGGAGGAGGAAGAGAAGTCTGGTTTGGTTTTCATCAAAGTGTACGGCCATCACACTGGAAGATGATGCTGAACATCGATGGTATTGTTTATATAATCATGCTCTCTCTGCTATGGGTTCTCTACAGCTCTCTGGGTTCTGGGCTTTATGTGCAAAATGGGCTATCTATAGCTGTCTTGGCTCTGGGCAAAATAGGCTCTCTACAGCTGTCTGGGCTCTATACAGCTCTCTGTTTTTTGGGCTTTCTACATCTCTGTTCTCTGGGATCTCAACAGCTCTTTGGTCTGAGGACTCTGTCTACAGATCTTTGGGTTCTCTGCAGCTGTCTTGTGTCGGCTCTCTACTGCTCTCCGGTCTGTAGGCTCTCCACAGCCGAACATTGATTGTTTATATAATTACACTCTCAAGACTATTGGTTCTCTTCCCTTTTTAACAAATTGGCTTCATCTGGCTCAACAATTTAAATGTCCAATACAAGTCATTTATTATAAAAAAGTTATTTTATTTGCAGTTTCGGCGACAGCATTTTACAAGGCCCAGCCAGTTATAGAGTTTATGTGTGAGGTACTAGATATTAAAGATGTACATGAACAAAAAAGACCCCTGACCGACTCGCAGAGGGTCAAATTTACAAAAGAAATCAAGGGTACGTATGGTACGTGAGTTTAATCTATAACACCACACAACAAATATTAACAGTGAATACTGGGACCAGACAGAAACAAACTGTAGCGCCATCTACAAAAACATGTCATCTACAGCTCAGTGTGTTATCTAGAACTGCCCTACTACTTGGGTAGTATCAACTGCATATGTACTTTCAGATTGACTACTGTAGAAGCAGTCTGTTGTTTAATTGGTCTTTTCATTCAAGCACCTGTTAATTGTCTAGCATGCTAATACTTGTTGTGTGTAGATTTAAGTTATCTTTATTTTTAGCGAATAGAACATTTTCATGTACAGTTTAACTTATCTTATACATGTATATTTGTGTGCTGTTCCATTTAAAAGTATATGTGAGATCTATTGGAATTCGGAAATGGTCCCAGAACCAAGAAAATGGGCTTATCATTGATAACCCACAAAAAATAGCTAATCTCTATCTTACAATAAACTTTATAATGGAATAGCTGTATTTAAGATTTATATTGTATGTCTTGAATTCCAGGTCAAATTCACTGACAATGAATGTACTATTTGCCTGTTTCTCGCAATCTTTATGTACATGTATTTAACACATTACTTTCTGTACAGTTGGTAGTCTGGATACCTGGATATCAAACAGTATCGGAAATAACATACAGTTGTTATCTGTAAAGTGAAATTTAACTATTCATGAATTTTCTGCTTTTGATAAAATTATCGTGTTAATATAACTTTATGAATGTTACCTAAATTATGAACATAATTTATGTAGTTTTTTTATTGCTCTTGATTAGACCAGGAACCAGGTTGTCATCACAAGGAAAGTAATGGTTAATGAACAACTGATCCTGATTGTTTGTTATGTTATATTGAATTTAATGTTTAAGCATGCATTACTTGTAATAGATAGTTACCAACTTCTGTGGGGGCCTCGGTGGCCAAGTGGTTAAGGTAGTTCGTTTACTATTGATCACGTGGTCTGTCAACACTGAGATTGCGGGTTCGATTCTCACAGCAGGCAGGGTGTACTCGACTCCAATCTTAATTGACAAGGATTGCCAGTTTTCCTACAGCAGGTCGGGGGTTTTCATTCCAACAGCAACAACCAACTTTCGATGCATTTAACGTACAATAAGGTTTGCAGAGTATAATAAAGTTTAGTAAAAGGCCAAAACTACCCCATAACAGTATCCCTTTAAAACTGTTCTAATTTCTTAAAAAGACAAATCTACATATTTTACTGAAGCTTATTATACCCCGTCTTTGAAGAAGAGGGGTATACTGTTTTACCCTTGTCGTCAGTCTGTTCGTTAGTCTGTCCAAAACAAAAAATTCTGTTGACGTTTTCTAAGCAACTTTAGCCTATAGTGATCTGTCTGTCCGTCCCAAACTAATCGTGTCAGGGCTATATTTTTTTTATCTTTTGAGGTAAGCTTTTGATATTTGGGATGTGGGTAGATAATATCAAGGCGAAGTGGCTCATACCATGGTTGATAAACTTTGACCTTGACCTCAATTTTGGTTTGGCCCACAGAGATGGATACTATCTCACCAATTTCTAGTTTACATACGATAAAAGCTTACAAAACTGCCTAAAAAGCCCAAGATGAAGAGTTGATGTAGTTCAAATTGGTGGAATGGATTAAGCAGTAATTAAAATCAAATTGTGAGTTTTGTTTTAAATCAGATGTGTTTTCTTTTCAGGGTTAAAAATGCACATGGTGTGTATTAGATTAGGTTTGTTTATATCCAGATGTGTTGTCGTTTCAGGGTTAAAGGTCCAAGGCTGTATTTTATATTAGTTTTGTTTATTTTCCAGATGTGTTATCATTTCAGGGTTAAAGGTCAAATGGTGTGTTTTAAATTGGATTTTTTTATTTTCCGGATGTGTTATCATTTCAGGGTTAAAGGTCAAATGGTGTGTTTTAGATTGGTTTTGTTTATATTCCAGATGTGGTTATTTTTCAGAATTAAAGGTCAAATGGTGAGTTTTAGATTGGTTTTGTTTATACTCCAGATGTGTTTTCTTTTCAGGATTGAAGGTAGAAATTACACACTGTGGTACCATGAGAAGAAAATACAGAGTTTGTAATGTAACTAGACGTCCTGCACAAACACAGTCGTAAGTATAGCTTTGATCATCCCTAACTACACTGAACCTGGCTAGTTCTGATAACATGTCTCCAAGTTAAATAGTAAAAAATCAATATGCACAGGGGTGCAAAAAGCCGAGTTGCCGTATTTTAATAACCAAAACTTTCATTAAAATTGGTTAAGAACTTTTTGAGTTATGGTCCGGAAACCACTAATTCAAGAAATTTTCTAACGTTTTTCTGTCACTGTGACCTTGACCTTGAACGGATTTACCCCAAAATCAATAGGGTTCCTCCTCTTATGGTATGTAACAATATCCTAAAGTTTCATTAAAATCGGTTCACAACTTTCTGAGTTATGGTCCGGAAACCAATTGTTGATGCCCGCCCGCCCAGTCGCCCACCATCATCATAACAATAGCCAAGTTCAACTTCCTTGCAACTCGGCTAAAAAGTTCTTAAGGTGGCCCACCTATTATTTTTACAAGAGGAACAAATCATTTAAAGTAGGAAATGTTTTTGGCAACACTTTTTACATGACATGGTTATTTTAAATACATTATTTTATTTGTTATTCCATGTTTTATAGATTCTACCTTTCTTTTTGTTTTAGGTTCCCATTACAGTTAGAGTCGGGACAAACAGTGGAGTGTACTGTAGCCAGATACTTCTTAGAAAGATACAAGATGAAGTTACAGTATGTTATATAGACATTATACATTATAATTTTAATAAGGGGATGTTAGCTGAATTATTAATTCTAAGGTTGATCACATGGTCTGTCAACACTGAGGTTGCAGGTTTCACTGCCAGCAGGGTGTACTCAACTCCAATCTTAATTGACAAGTATTGTTGGTTTTCCTACCAAAGGGAAGGAATATTCTCTGGTTCTCCGGCTTCCTCTCCCAATAAAAACTGGACGCCATGATATAGCTGAAAAATTACCGAAAGTGACATAAAAAAACAATTCAAACTAACAAACAAACAATTTTAAGGTTTTTCTCTTTGTAATGTGTAGATGGGCTTAGATATGTTCTGTAGTCTTGATGATAAAGGCACTATAACATCTTAATTATTGTAATTTTAAATATCTTTGTGATTTTATCATCGTTGAAGAGTCTAGATTAGTAAATATCTTTGGGATCTTATCGTCAGTGAAGAGTTTAGATTAGTAAATATCTTTGGGATCTTATCGTCGGTGAAGAGTTAGATTAGTAAATATCTTTGGGATCTTATCGTCGGTGAAGAGTTTCGATTAGTAAATATCTTTGGGATTTTATCATCGGTGAAGAGTCTAGATTAGTAAATATCTTTGGGATCTTATCGTCAGTGAAGAGTTTAGATTAGTAAATATCTTTGGGATCTTATCGTCGGTGAAGAGTTTCGATCAGTAAATTGTACATCCTTGGTATCATTTACTACATTGATCTTAAGTGATGTTAAGTCAATCTTAAGTGACAAGGATTGTCCTGCAGGGTTTTCACACCCCCTACTCTGTCAGAATTTATTATTAATAATTCTAAAATGTAGAATTACAGCTTAAAAATGAGCAAGAATATCATGTTGAATACGATTTTGATTGACTTGTTTGTTATTACATTTTGTACCAATTTACTTGGTTTGTTTTTTGTCTCGCCTGCGACGAAAGTCGCTGGAGGCGAGACATATGTATGGGAATCCGGCGGCGGCGGCGGCGTAAACACTTGACATCTTGCTTCATATCTTTGTAAGCCCAAGCCCTAGGTCCATCAAATTTGGTCCAGAGGTAGCTTATGATGAGTACTTGCCAGTCAGTCACCTGTCACCTGACCTTGACCTCAATTTCACGGTCTAGCGACTACGTTAAAGTTTTTGGGTTACGACAGTTCCTCTGTAACTACGCATGGTAGGATGACAATATTTGGTGTATAGGTTGCTGATGACTAGTACATGACTGTCTGGTAGGTGTCACCTGACCTTGACCTCAATTTCACGGTCCAGCGACTACGTTAAAGTTTTTGGGTTACGACAGTTCCTCTGTAACTACGCATGGTAGGATGACAATATTTGGTGTATAGGTTGCTGATGACTAGTACATGACTGTCTGGTAGGTGTCACCTGACCTTGACCTCAATTTCACGGTCCAGCGACTACGTTAAAGTTTTTGGGTTACGACAGTTCCTCTGTAACTACGCATGGTAGGATGACAATATTTGGTGTATAGGTTGCTGATGACTAGTACATGACTGTCTGGTAGGTGTCACCTGACCTTGACCTCAATTTCACGGTCCAGCGACTACGTTAAAGTTTTTGGGTTACGACAGTTCCTCTGTAACTACGCATGGTAGGATGACAATATTTGGTGTATAGGTTGCTGATGACTAGTACATGACTGTCTGGTAGGTGTCACCTGACCTTGACCTCAATTTCACGGTCCAGCGACTACGTTAAAGTTTTTGGGTTACGACAGTTCCTCTGTAACTACGCATGGTAGGATGACAATATTTGGTGTATAGGTTGCTGATGACTAGTACATGACTGTCTGGTAGGTGTCACCTGACCTTGACCTCAATTTCACGGTCCAGCGACTACGTTAAAGTTTTTGGGTTACGACAGTTCCTCTGTAACTACGCATGGTAGGATGACAATATTTGGTGTATAGGTTGCTGATGACTAGTACATGACTGTCTGATAGGTGTCACCTGACCTTGACCTCAATTTCACGGTCCAGCGACTACGTTAAAGTTTTTGGGTTACGATAGTTCCTCTGTAACTACGCATGGTAGGATGACAATATTTGGTATATAGGTTGCTGATGAATAGTACATGACTGTCTGGTAGGTTCCACCTGACCTTGACCTCAATTTCACGGTCCAGCGACTACGTTAAAGTTTTTGGGTTACGGCTGTTCCCCTGTAACTATGCAGGGTATGGTGACAATATTTTGTATACAGGCCGCTGCTGATATTTAATGCTATTTACGTAATGCTTATGACGAAATTTATTTTCGTTACTGATGCGGAATGCAGGCGAGACGTTTTTCTGTGTCCACACTTGTTATTGTGAGTGCAAAATTGTATAGTCTTCTGTCAACACACACAAACTCGTTATTCCTAATTCTAATGACAGATATATATAAAATGGAATGACTGATGTATCTGATATGTTTGTAGATATCCCCACCTGCCTTGTCTACAGGTTGGACAGGAACAGAAACATACCTACTTACCACTTGAGGTAAATTGTTACTTATTTTTTGCTGACTGTGAGCTATTTTCATCACGGTGTCCATTGTCATCGTTGTTGCTGTCTGCTGTAAACTTATCAAATTTCTATCTTCTCCAAAACCAATTGACCAATTTAAACCAAACTTTGTATGAATGTGTATTGGGTGGTTCTTTATAGTCATGTCCTCATTAAAGCACTTGGAACAGAAAAGACAAAATTTGGCACCAAAATGTACTATTTATTTCCTGCCCCAGAAAAAAACTAGAAGCCATGATGAAAATTCCAGAAAATGGAGTTAAACTCATTTAAAACAAATCAGTTCTGTCAGTTATCATTGAGTTTGTTCTGGACTATAGTTAGTTACCACTCACCATGAATAAATACATATGGTAGCTGGTACCAAGGTTAGAGTTACGGCTGGAGCACTTGTGGCAGTCCAAACATTCTGCCCTTTAGGTCATTCAGTTTCGACAATCTTTTTATTTGTGTTCGTTAGCTTCTTGTCCTATAGCTTGAATACTGCAGCCATGATTTCATTTTTTTTTTTTACAGGTGTGCAATATAGTTGGAGGACAGAGATGTATCAAGAAGTTAACAGACATGCAGACCTCCACAATGATCAAGGTTTCTCAAATAAGTTGACATGTATCACACAGCATTAACATGAGGCAGACACAATGTTTACACAAGCTGTTAGGGGGGTGGGGCCGACACCAGTCTGTCTTTGGAATAGGAAACTTCTGAACATAAATTTATGATCAAGTCATTTTGAAAGATATTGGAAACTTAGCATTCTTACAGACTACTTGTCATTGTTTCAATTTAATTTATTTTCATTTACCTTAAAACCCTACGACTTAATATGTTATAGAAATGCAAGAGAATGTTTCAGTACCAAATACTTAAAAAACAGTTATACAGTTTATGCTAGTAATGAGTAATAAAGCAAAGCTGTCTCTGCATCTACATCTCTTGGAATAGTCCAAAAAATCTGAATCAAAGCTGTCTCAGCATCTACATCTCTTGGAACAGTCCAAAAAATCTGAATCGATCAATATCATCAAGAAGTTTGACTCTAATCAAAAGTCTCCTGTTCAGAGATTGACTATCGTTTGTAGTATTTGCCAGGGGACAGGTTATGCTAGCTCATGACAGCTTGTGACCTGCAACTTACACATGTACAAAAGTTGTGTCTAATTTCATGGATGTATTGAACCAATATAATATATTTTCTTTGCAAACCAGACAGTGTTGTTGTCAGATTTATCTTCTTTTTCAAGTTTTAAGTTTATACGTTAATTTAAGGATTTTTCCAGCATGTTGAGCTGAAAAATTACTGAAGTTGCAACAAAAAATTTGATTTGGGCATTTTTGCTTTTGTAGGAAGATATTTATTTTTTTAAATCGGGGACATAATTAGAAAACAAAATTTGGGCATAACTTGGTCTCCATTAATAATATAATTTGTCATGTGATGGCTGATGTCTCTTGGCAATGCTGTTGGTAGATACAACTTACTTGAGTCAATATAATCTGGTATGGATAAAAGAGTGATTTTTTTTTTAAAAAAAGCTCATTTTTTAGTAAGCCAGATATGGTTTTGTGTTGCCTCATACGTGTTGTGCAGGTTAGTGTCAGCTTGCTGTATTATTTTATGCCATTTTCTTGGTTATCAGAATGTTTGACATCTAATCACTTAATTTCAAGAGTGATTGACTATTTAATACAAGGGAGACAATCTTCAGAGATTGCTTGCAAATCCATCTTATTCTCCCTAATACCATAAAGTAAACCTCTTTTAAGGAAGGCCACTTGCTACTATGTTTTTACATGTACAGTTGTACTTATTTTACATGTCTATATAGATATACATGCTGGTGTTGCAGTTTTTTAAATGTTTTATGCTGTTGAAATGCCAGAATTAGGATTAGGCCAGATTGTTTGGTTTGTGACATATTCAGTAACCAAGACTGCTTCCATCACATTCTGAACTCACAACACTGTATTAAATCATAACTAAAATCTTCATTTTATGAATATCAAACAGATATGATTGGCTGGTTAATGACTTCAAACTTTTTGGAGGTTTGAATTGTTTGGCCATATCAAAATGTTTTCTTTTGACTTATTTTGTCAGACATCCTGTAGATTGGAGCATATGATGGGTTCAGATTTATATATCATTTTGCATATCATTCTGTTAATAGGTTAATTTAAAATGAAGATTTGCCTGTGTGTGGTATGGAGTGAGGATGTCATTGAATTAGCTGCGGCTTATGTTTAGTGATTCTTTGCTAATAGCTAGTTTTGCTAAATGTAATATTATTTGTTTTAAGGCAACAGCGAGATCAGCTCCAGACAGAGAAAAGGAAATCAACAACCTCGTAAGTTAACAATACACATTAACATTGTTCATTAGGCTGTTCTTTTTAAGTACTATGAGTTTGTTTTGAACAGTAAAAATGGTCATTTAATGTTGATCTAAAAATTACTTGAACTGTACATGTTGAAGGAAACCAGTTATCTATACGTTTAAGGAAACCAGTTATCTTCACGTTTAAGGAAACCAGTAACTTGAGATTCGTTAATTTTGACAGATTGTTGTCAACCTTAAAATGGCAAAATAGGAAATAATAGGATCATCATCAGGTTGACTGTAGCCATGGAAACACATTCTTAATGTCCAGCCATCAGTATTTCAGCTATGTTCAGGACGAGAACAAGTTAACAAACAAATAAATCGATTGGTGGAAGGAAAATGGAATTAATTTTTGATCCTTAGTGTCCAACACATTGCTGATTATGTTAAGAAGTCAGGCTCTCTGCCTTATAACATGAGAACCTTCCAAGGAGAGGACATCTCTTATCCACCACCCTGTGGTATGCTGGGCAGCTGTATGTGGTGAACCCTGGGTACCATGCTTGTCCCCAGCAGTTAATACACAAAGAACAAATTTGTAAAATTGTATTTAATAATCAAAATTAGATTTTAGAATTATTTTGTTTTGAATCATTTTTATTTGTCAGATTTACATACTCACACTTGAGCTAGCAGTTACATACACTGATAACCTAAATACACTGAACAAATTAAAGTACATAGTTAAATTTTAATTCTCTTTTTAATTAAAGAAAAATTATATGTTGGGGTAGCGTAGAATTATTTATTTTTGGACATGTGATGTCATCATCATATACTGGTTAGACGAAGCGAAAAGCTGTTCTGTCCTACTATTACATTCTGTTGAATGGTCTGGCCTAAAAATGTTATACTCAGAAAATATATGTTCTGGTAGTAATTGCTTACAATGTTACTAGAATATTTATGAAGCTGATTATCAGTGCGTGTACAGTGCTTCCCATGATTGTAAAGTGCTTGCTTGTTTTGAAAACTTAAGATAGAACAATGTTTTACCATTTTGCATTTTGAGATTTAAGAATTTTTGAAAAAATTATTGTACATTAGAAATTTGAAGAAATTTTGAGCGTGTTTTATTAGAATGTATTTTTTTTTCTTGGCTTTAACAAAATTTATAGAATTTAATAACAAACCCCCAACCTGAGAACGTTATAAACAAAGTTTGATATTATTGTTTCAAGCACAATACAAAATGTTTACATGTACATTGTTATCACCGTGTCACTAGGTACAAAAAGCTGACTTCAACAAAGACCCGTATCTACAAACGTTTGGTATCAGTGTATCCTACCAAATGACAGAAGTCCGTGGGCGAGTGCTGCCCCCACCAAGAATAGAATACGGAGGCAGGGTATGCCTAGTTATTTTTCACATTCAGAATGTTCATGCTGAAATACTCACAAAGCTGATGCGTAACACTCGAACCGTGTTTTGGTTAAAACATATCAGATGTAGGACATGTCTTATTTGGCATTCATCCATTTTGTGTAAGGAAATCAAATATAATTCATGTCCAAGATTAAAAATTCAAAATTCAGAAAAATATTCTGTACACATAGTGCTTTGTCATGTATTTCAGCATGTACACTTTGGCATTGGTTTCTGCACATTAACATACTGGTACATCCCATGTGGCATGGTGCCTTAATTTGTTGTGCTAATTCATGTTATTTTGTGCCCGTCTGTCTGTTACCCTAGGTCCAAAAGGCTAATTTCAATGTGGATCCGTTCCTGCAAACGTTTGGGGTCCACATCAGCCCGGTGATGGTCGAAGTCCACGGTCGTGTATTAAACCCCCCAAAAATCCAATATGGGGGCAGGGTAAGAAACCTGATTTTTTAAAATGATGTCCTCAAAGGCTGTCATAGTTCAACACTCCATTTAATTGTAATTTAAAAAAAAAATTGACCTTAAAAGTAACTCGTGTTGTGTCACCATATTTTGTATTAGTAGTAAATACTTATGCTTTTATAAAATGTATGTGTGCTCTGTGGAGTTTTTAACTATTACAGCAGTTCCCTCACTGATGCCTTTATCCTTGCTGCTAAAATTATTCTCACTGTTGACATGGAAACGCTCGTTGTTTCTTGTACAAGTTTATTTGGTCAACATAGACTGTTAAATGATAAAACAGGATTTCAATTTTAAATGAAAAACTATGACACAGAAATTCTGTAAGTTTTCATCAAGGAACAACCGTTTTGCATGTAATTCAAGATATGGCTGAAGTGCATGGCTTCCATGTTAAATAAAGAATTAAATTATATTTTTGTTTGCACACAAATTTCATCAAATAAGTACTGCTATATAAATCTTTCACCAAATTATATTCAGCATCCTGCCCAGAAAATGGGATGCCATGATAAGGCTGAAAAACTGCTGAAATATTCATTAAACTTCAATAAAACAAACATCTTTATATGAAATTTCAGCAATTTATGATCCGAATATGTCAAATTATAAATTAATTGTTAAATTATTTAAATTAGTTTTGTGTGTTTTCATGCGTGTTGGCATGTTGTAACGATACTATACTGCTTTGTCTGAGTAATCTGTAGAAACCATTTGAATTCCGCACAGTAGAATTACAATGAACAAATAAAGAGCATTCCAAAAAATTTAAATTAAATTCTGTATGTTAAACAAAATTAAGCTACATGCTGCATTTTAGTATTCTGCATCTAGTAAACAATAATAAACCTGTTTCTTTAAAATGTAATAAATAAATTGTACAAGAATGCTGACTTTTGATTGTCTGGAATATAAAATAAAATGTATAAAGTAGACTTGTATTGTAATGAAAAAATAGATAGGTTACATAAGTTCTAAAAATAGAAGAGATTGTAAATTGATAAGAAGACGAAAGTAAATAATAAGGGTTAAATATTAACAATAACAAAAAACTATGACAAAAATGTACAGGTATCAAGTTAAAAGTCTACTTTGGGAGTGCGTCGAGAAGTAAACAATCTGTTTTTGTTCCCTGTTGTAAGCCACTGTAGTGTACGATAAAAGATAAGGCCTGTCCCTGCATGTAGTGTCGTATATGTCTCAACAGGATGTACCATACTTAACTAACTGTATGTATCTTCTTGTATTATGTTGTATGAACTGCTTCACCTATGATGAATTAGATATAGATGAAAACCATACAGTAAGGTGTAAGGAAGTATACACAGTAAGGAACCAAGTAACCCGAGTACAATAAAGTAATATGTACATTGGGATGTCTCGAAAGGATTAGAAATCAGTGCTTTCATGAATACTTCACAGCAATACATAAAACTACAATCACTTTCCAAACTGTATAATATAAATTGTATGAAATGGTTATTTCTTAAAAGACATTGACAAAATATTGGGCTATAAGCGTTCAATTAGAAGATATCACATTTGATCTAAAGTATGTACTTGAACATCGAAGATGACATTATCAAGAAAATCTCAACCTGGAACCCTTGGCTTATTTATATGAAGAATAGATACAGGACTGTATGTCATACTTGTGTTTTGATTAACATGTTGACCAATGTTTTCTTTGCTTTCTTGCACATTTATAATATAATCTTTCAATTAAACTTGCCACTCATTTATAGTTGTACATAACTGCTTATATTGATCAAATATTGTTGGTTTATTTTCATTTATTTCTTATTTTTGCACTAAATTTAGACATTTTTTTTTGCACTGAATTCTGTAATTCTGTTTTATAAACTTTGTGATTAAATAAACAAACTGTTTTTTGTTGGTTTTGGGGACTTTTTCATGTTGTGTGTTAAGTTAATAATGCTATTATGTGTTGTACAATAATACTAATGTCTACAAATTGATTGGTTTATCTATATATAGAATATGAGCTATTTTTAGATTTGATGGGAGATCACAGTGCTATGGCCGTCACCTGTTTTCTATTCCCTTCTACAACAGTTATACCAGTCGACCAATGTATCCTGACAAATTAGTTGTTTAGTTCTTGTTTCTCTTGTACAGATTTGCTATTTATATCTCAAACTGACAAAATAATGTTCAGTAAATTCCTTGTAATCTAAACCAGAAACCTATATGTACTGGTATGATTGTTGGTTTTTATTAAATTTTATTAAAGTGGACCAATTTAGACCACAAACGGAACATTTACGGTAAAAACATATAAAAACCAACAAAAGAATAAACTTCTTCAATTTGGCTAAAATGACCTTGAACTTAATTAAACCAGTCTGAATTGGTCCATACAAAAGTGATAGTGCTGAACTTCTGTTTCTAATACTTGTGTGAAAGTCTGTTTTCATTCAAAGCACATTCTGCCATAATAAGTTCCTTTGAACTTGTGACATGACAAAAAAAACTTTTTATTCTTTTATAATACTCTGTGAATTAATTTTTTAAGACACTGGAATTTATAAGATCAGTGTAACATACAAAACCGTTGAATGGCCTGTAATACAGGTTAAAATTGAATGGCCTGTAATACAGGTTTATATTGAATGGCCTGTAATACAGGTTAATATTGAATGGCCTGTAATACAGGTTAATATTGAATGGCCTGTAATACAGGTTAATATTGAATGGCCTGTAATACAGGTAAATATTGAATGGCCTGTAATACAGGTTAATATTGAATGGCCTGTAATGCAGGTTAATATTGATTGGCCTGTAATACAGATAATATTGAATGGCCTGTAATAGAGTTAATATTGAATGGCCTGTAATACAGGTTAATATTGAATGGCCTGTAATACAGGTTAATATTGATTGGCCTGTAATGCAGGTTAATATTGAAAGGCCTGTAATACAGTTAATATTGAATTGCCTGTAATACATGTTTATATTTAATGGCCTGTTATACAGGTTAATATTGAATGGCCTGTAATACAGTTAATATTGAATGGCCTGTAATACAGGTTAATATTGAATGGCCTGTAATACAGGTTAATATTGATTGGCCTGTAATGCAGGTTAATATTGAATGGCCTGTAATACAGGTTAATATTGAATGGCCTGTAATACAGGTTAATATTGATTGGCCTGTAATACAGGTTAATATTGAATGGCCTGTAATACAGGTTAATATTGAATGGCCTGTAATACAGGTTAAGTTTTTGGCTATTCTAAACAAGTTAGGGTGTTAATAGAATGTTCTGCCTTAAAGCTCAGGGTAATCCTACAGACACAAGTGCCTTAAAGACCTCCAGATAAGGAACAGCCCTTTAGGGTGTTTATAGAATGTTCTGCCTTAAAGCTCAGGGTAATCCTACCTTGAGAAGTGCCTTAAAGACCTCCAGATAAGGAACAGCCCTTTAGGGTGTTTATAGAAGGTTCTGCCTTAAAGCTCAGGGTAATCCTACAGATACAAGTGCCTTAAAGACCTCCAGATAAGAAACAGCCCTTTAGGGTGTTTATAGAATGTTCTGCCTTAAAGCTCAGGGTAATCCTACAGATACAAGTGCCTTAAAGACCTCCAGATCAGGAACAGCCCTTTAGGGTGTTTATAGAATGTTCTGCCTCAAAGCTCAGGGTAATCCTACAGATACAAGTGCCTTAAAGACCTCCAGATAAGGAACAGCCCTTTACATAATTATCCTTATATTTAGGACTCTTATAACCTCAAGAGTCATAAGGAAGGTTTAAATAAATCTTTTGAGTTACCTCCCTTGTGAGAATTATATGAGACAATATTGAATAGTGACAAAAAATAGTTTGGTAATTTCCTTGGATTTATCTGATTTTTATGTACGGTATGCCCCATCTCACTCTACAAACGTGATATAGGCCCATCTCACCTAGTCAAGACGATGTTGAGTAAACACATGATGTCACAATGTTACAAAACAGTGATAAACAATTATTTATGTTTTATGAAACTTTATGCTGTTGCCCTTAAATGAGATAGGGACAAAACAATTAGTCTTGATTAAAAAAACACATATAAATATCTGGTTTCAAATTAAGAAGATGCTAGTGCCCCATAGCAGCCTACAAACTTCTGTGAATTCCTTACTTGAAGCAGGGCCAACACATGTAGCTATAATTATTGTTCTGATGCAGACCTCCATCATTCTGTTAGTTACTTAAACAAATAAATTCACAGAGTTAAACTGATAGTAAATGGATCGAACGAAAATGGGAAAACCGATGGAATGGCAAAGCCTGGCATTTAAAAAATTAAAGAAAAGTCACATATTTCGAAGGGCTTAAAATGCTTTTATAACCATTTTATCAAAATTTTATTTTAATTTTTAAATAAAAAAAGATGTCAGTTTATGTTGAACACAACATTATCACTGGTACCTTTTTCTAGAGTAAAGCCCAGGCAATGCCTAACCAGGGAGTTTGGGACATGAGGGGAAAACAGTTTTACTCCGGAATTGAGATACGGGTTTGGGCCATCGCCTGTTTTGCTCCTCAGAGAACTGTGCGGGAAGATGCATTGAGGTAAGTTGTATTGATTAATTATCTCCCTTTTTGTACTCTTAGATTAAATCTGCTGCCGTCCCTAACCAGGGTGTTTGGGATATGAGAGGCAAGCAGTTCTACTCTGGCATAGAGATCAAGGTGTGGGCCATTGCTTGCTTTGCACCTCAGAGGACTGTCAGGGAGGACGCTTTAAGGTTAGTATTATCTGAACATAACCCATGCAGTTGAGGTTGTCATATTAATTACATTTGTACTAATTTAAGTCTAGTTAAACAATGCAAAAAATCCCATGGAGAGTCACAATGTAGATACTTATTTCCTGTGGGATGGGATTATACCATTGATACCTCCCATCACTTGTCCCCCCCCCCCCCCCCCCCACCCTTTTTGCATAAGACTGTTTGACTTGACTGAAATTCAAGTAAGATGTTAGTGTCATATTCAAAATTGTCAATCCTTTATTTCGTTGGGGTGTGCAAGGTACAGTACACACTGATGTCAGAATTGTTTTACAATTGGAAACCTTAATCACAGCTTCATTAAATAATATTCTGTTAGGAACTAGAAATCCTTCATGGTACTCTTATAGATACAGTACACACTGATGTCAGAATTGTTTTACAATTGGAAACCTTAATCACAGCTTCATTAAATAATATTCTGTTAGGAACTAGAAATCCTTCATGGTACTCTTATAGATACAGTACACACTGATGTCAGAATTGTTTTACAATTGGAAACTTTAATCACAGCTTCATTAAATAATATTCTGTTAGGAACTAGAAATCCTTCATGGTACTCTTATAGATACAGTACACACTGATGTCAGAATTGTTTTACAATTGGAAACCTTAATCACAGCTTCATTAAATAATATTCTGTTAGGAACTAGAAATCCTTCATGGTACTCTTATAGATACAGTACACACTGATGTCAGAATTGTTTTACAATTGGAAACTTTAATCACAGCTTCATTAAATAATATTCTGTTAGGAACTAGAAATCCTTCATGGTACTCTTATAGATACAGTACACACTGATGTCAGAATTGTTTTACAATTGGAAACCTTAATCACAGCTTCATTAAATAATATTCTGTTAGGAACTAGAAATCCTTCATGGTACTCTTATAGATACAGTACACACTGATGTCAGAATTGTTTTACAATTGGAAACCTTAATCACAGCTTCATTAAATAATATTCTGTTAGGAACTAGAAATCCTTCATGGTACTCTTATAGATACAGTACACACTGATGTCAGAATTGTTTTACAATTGGAAACTTTAATCACAGCTTCATTAAATAATATTCTGTTAGGAACTAGAAATCCTTCATGGTACTCTTATAGATACAGTACACACTGATGTCAGAATTGTTTTACAATTGGAAACCTTAATCACAGCTTCATTAAATAATATTCTGTTAGGAACTAGAAATCCTTCATGGTACTCTTATAGATACAGTACACACTGATGTCAGAATTGTTTTACAATTGGAAACTTTAATCACAGCTTCATTAAATAATATTCTGTTAGGAACTAGAAATCCTTCATGGTACTCTTATAGATACAGTACACACTGATGTCAGAATTGTTTTACAATTGTGGAAGAATTCAATATTCGGACACAAAGTGTGACATTAAAAGTAAAAAAAATGCGTCTTTTTTATATAATATGTGGTTGTTTTCTTAAAGTACTATATTTTCAGTTTTAGAAAACCTAGGTGGATAGATAAATTGTGTCTCATGTCACTTACAATTTTGATTTTTTACATACCACCATTTGTCCGTTCTGTTGGTTACATGGTGTCCAAGTACCACTCACTTTATTCATATATGTAATCATATTGCTGTTTCCTTGTGTTTAATAATATTTTGAACTAAAACACAACTGAACTCCTGTCTTAATTTGAGAAAACTCAAATCCTGGGATTTAATTAAGTCCATACAAATTTAGGACACCGTTACTTACAAACGCTCAAGTGATTGTACATTTTCATTTTAGATTTCTGAAAAGTGTTCTTGTGAAATCAACAAGAGGAAGAATTTATTATCTGGCTCAAAACTAAGAAAAACACTTTCTGTTATTTTCTTCACAAGATTTTATGGGAATTGAAAGAAAATAGTGAATGTTTGTTAAGAACATGGACACCAACAATATTTTTTCATTGGGGTCAAATATGGGGTCGTATGTAATGAACAGAACGATATCCTTTTCTGTGTGTAGCTCTGATTTCGGCTAATTCATTCTTAATTAATACAACATGGCTATCGTTAGATTTAACCATTACTCATACATTACTGTGTATAACTATTGTCTTAAGTCTTTATTCATGAGTTCAAACAACGTTCGTAACATTAGACACAAATTTTCTTTCGTCGTCGTAATGAAGGCAACTATTTAGTTTTAATATTAATTGTGATTAGGTCACCGTTCAAAATCAAAACAACAACACACTTTACAATAGTTTAAATGTCTCAAGACTACTAATTTTGGTTCAGCAGCTGTTTTAAACGACAATGCGTTATGTTCGTAACATCGGACTATACACATCATTACCGAAGAAAGCAATGCAAATGATCCTAATAAACAAAGATTAATGCATAAAAATGTCGTAAAATCCATTTAAACTTGACAAAAGCAATAATGAATGCTACAGTATTCTTAAATTATATCTGCTTCATAAGTTAACTGTAAAAATTGTTGAAATTTCGTACATCGTTACATTCGTCACACATCTCCATCATGCGGACACGACAGGAAAAGTGTGAATTACGTCACGCTTTATTGTGCACAAGTTGAGACAAATGCGAAATTGCGGAAACCACCTTGTCTATTAATAGAATCAAAAACCTATTCACGCTATAGTGTGGCAGTCATTCCGAAGGTCCGTCGGACATTGGCAAAAGTCCACTAAAAATTGGTTTGGACCAGTGAAAGTTTATGACTTACTGGACCAAATGTCCAGTAATATTTCAGACATTTCATTGGAAACTCTTAGAAATGTCCAGTGAAATTTTCTTTGGTCCAGTGAATTTAGGTGATTAACTGGACCCAATGACCAGTAAAATCCACAAAACCTTGGGAACCTCTGGTGTGGTATCATTACCAATTAACAGGTAAAGTTACGTTCGTAACTTTCTGACGACAAAATTCAGCTTTGATAGAAAATTATAATTATACCTGCACTAGACTTCAGATAATGAAACTAATAATGTTTCATGCTTAAAACCTTTCAATACCTGCTAGGAAATGACTTTCTAAGACTGTACTTCTTAGGAGTATTCATAATGTTAATTTTGGTTTAGCCCTTCATGTGGACACTAAAAGTTACATACGTAACACACATTTTTATGACTCCATAAAAATATTTCTAAGCATCAAAAATATACAAAGAAAATGAAAGTAAAATTATATATTTATCAATTAAAACGTAAATTTGATCAGTAGAGACTAAACGTGGGCTCACACCAACAATTCCTGACATACCATGTTCTCCATGTCACATTTTCTTTTTTGATAAAGTGTGAATTGTGTTATTATTATTTTTTTTTAATCCATAATACTTATCTTTCCATTTTGTATTTTTATTTTTTTATTAAAATAACCATTGTGCTTTATGTTTTGATCTCATTTGGAAGTTTTAGTCTAAAAACTTAAAAGAAAACTTAGTTTTATTACTCAGCACCCCATATGTCTCAATATCAAATTCTTCCACAATTGGAAACCTTAATCACAGCTTCATGAAATAATATTCTGTTAGGAACTATCCTTCATGGTACTCTATAGATGCAGTACTTTTATAAGGAGTACTATATTTTCATACCATCGGTTAATACTGTTTTACTGGGAATGGAACAATTTTTCATTTTAAGACTCCAGAAAATTTGACCAATAGGATGTCACAGCTGTTTTAGGTCCATATTAACTTGTAATTCAAAAATACAACATTAAATGCTTTGCAATATTCATATGGATTAAAATAGAGCTGTAATATTTGTAGGAATTTTACCCAGCAGTTACAGAGAATATCCAACGATGCTGGTATGCCAATTTTGGGCCAGCCATGTTTCTGTAAATATGCTACTGGACCGGACCAGGTGGAGCCAATGTTCCGTTACCTGAAAAATACCTACCAAGGTTTACAGCTGATAGTGGTGGTGCTACCTGGTAAAACACCTGTGTATGGTAAGTAAAAACAGGTCTCAGGAAAAAAGCTTAATGGAATATACCGTATATCGGGTTATTTTGGCATGATGGTTATTTTGGCTTTATTGGCATGCAAGAAAAAGTTGCCAAAATTAAAACGACCAATTTTACCAGACGATAATTACCGGTATTTGTTGACCTTTAGAAATTTAAATATGTAAACTGAACGACTAATACCTGACACTACACTTATTATCGATTTGTTGTTGTGAGACGAAGCGTGTAAAACTGACCACGAATCAATTTAAATTTTTACTTGTTCAGTTTGAGTACAGCTTTGGACAAATAATGTCGATTTTGAAGTATCTATGGAGGGATTTACATGTTGTTGTTACAACTTCATTGAATAGTATTTCAATTTACATGTTTACATCTACCTGAACAATACACTGAAAACACTGTCATTACATTCATCGATTGTTACGTAAACAAACGATAATTATCGATATTTAGAAATTTAAATATGTAAACTGAACGACTAATACCTGACACTACACTTATTATCGATTTGTTGTTGTGAGACGAAGCGTGTAAAACTGACCACGAATCAATTTAAATTTGTACTTGTTCAGTTTGAGTACAGCTTTGGACAAATAATGTCGATTTTGAAGTATCTATCGAGGGATTCACTGCCCACCCCTAAGGAAAATAACGACCATGCGATTCAAAATCGGAAAGTATGCTGCGGAAAACGGCACACCTAGAACATTGAAAACTTTTTGTGATTGTGGAAAGTTGTCAGAAACTACAGTACGACCACGACCATTAATTTTATTTTATTAGTATTTCAATTTACCTGTTTACATCTACCTGAACAATACACTTAAAACGTTGTCATAAACAAACTAATTGTAATTAAGAAAGTTTGTATTGAATTGATTACTTGGATAGGTTTTCAAACACAATGTATGAATTTCTATTCACATAAAAATATGCAAGTCTTATCAATTGTTAATTAGCCCGCTGTTGTTGATCATAAAATTAACACCTTCATGATCATTAAATCAACATGTACTACTTGAGGGCATAAAGGATTAAAACAGTAATAAATAAAATATTTTTATTTAAATATCTTTATTTGCTATAAATGTGAACATAGTGAAAATAAAATACCGTTTCTTGTTCTTTTATTGGTGGTAAAATTTGAAAAACACCAAAATAAAACCTGCTAAAAAAAACAGGAAACCACCAAAATTTCCAACCGCCAAAATAACCCGATATACGGTACCTGTCCGTCAGCTGACAAATACCTACCAAGGTTTACAGCTGATAGTGGTAGTACTAACTGGTAAAACACCTGTGTTTGGTTAGTACAAACAGGTCTTGGGATAAAAGCTTAATGGAATATAGCTGTCAGCTGACAAATACCTACAAAGGTTTACAGCTGAAAGTGTTAGTGTTACCTGGTAAAACACCTGTGTATGGTAAGTACAAACACCTGTTGGTGGTTTCTCTATATAAAAGCTTACCAAATATAACTAATAACATTCAGAAAGACAGAATCTGTCTTGTTTTCTCGCCTATATTGTCGCTGGAGGCAAGACATATATATGGGAATCCAGCAGTGGCGGCGGTAGCGTAAACACTTGGACATCTTGCTTCATATCTTTGTAAGCCTAAGTCCAAAGTCCATCAAATTTGGTCCAGTGGTAGCTTATGATGAGTACTTCCCAGTCAGTCACGTGACCTTGACCTCAATATCCTGTTCCAGCGACTACAGTAGTCCCCCTCTTATACGATCCCTTCGCCAGCGACCACCCGCTTTATCCGGCCAAAACCCTGATGCATTAAGTGTTTCTAACGTAAAATTACCTGTCGCAAACGACCACCCCTCAAACGCGACCAGCGACCACGTTTTTTTGACACAACAACGTAAATTTCCCTCACGAACGACCATTTTCACTTACCGGATGTTTATTTTGAAAGTCTCGAATAGAACGAGATTTGGTTTTATTATCGTAAACCAGTTCGGAAACAGTTCAACAACCGGTAAACAAAATGTCGAAATCGTGCAAAAGAAATTTTTTAAGCTGGATTAAAGGGGAAAACAAGTAATTATTGTAGATCAGTTTGATTTCGGCATTACGGAAATCGGGTTTATTACAAGAAGACTGAAATATTCAACAAGGAGATAATAATACAATGTACCAACACAATCATAAATAAAAATTTACTACAAACGATGTCAAAAACTTAGGAAACTGGAACAGAGAAAAACCTGGATTTTTCCAAATTAGACGGAACCTTAATAAACTACGAAGTGGAACCTGGGCAGACAATAAAAGTGATAAAAACAACGATAATGCAGATGAAACAGGAACAGAAACATTCACTGTTAAGAAGACTGGGAATTGTTATATTATCATTACACATTTTGAACAGATAAAAACTGCATGAATTCTTTTTATTTATACTGAATAATAAAATACAAATACTTATTTTGTGTGATTCTTAAGCACTTCACAGCTTTTGCTGCTAATCAACCGACCAAGCTCTATAGACCTGTATAAATTGTATCCCCTCAAGAAAGACCACCCCCATTATAAGACCACTTTCATGACTCAGATGGGGTGGTCTTATAAGAGGGGGACTACTGTACATTAAAGTTTGTGTATTAGGGCAGTTCCTCTGTAACCATGCATGGTAAGATGACAATATTTGGTATGTAGGTTGCTGATGAAGAGTACATGACTGTCTGGCAGGTGTTAACTGACCTTGACCTCAATTTCACGGTCCAACGACTACGTTAAAGTTTTTTTATTGGTGAAGTTCCTCTGTAACTATGCATGGTAGGGTGACAATATCTGGTATATAGGTTGCTAATGATTAGTACATGAGTATCTCATAGTTTTCAGCTGACCATAACCTCAATTGCACGGTCCAGTGACTAAGTTAAAGTTTGTGGATTAGGTCTGTTTCTCTGTAACCATGCATTGTATATTTTAAATGATAACAATTTAATGCTATTTACGTAATGCTTATGACGTAATTTTTTTTCGTTACTGATGCGGAATGCAGGCGAGACATTTTTCTGTGTCCACACTTGTTGTCTGTGCCCTGTTTTTAAATACAAGTTTTAAAACATAAACGATAATTTCCCGAATAAAAAATAATTGAAAAGCAGAAGAAGACATCCATTAACTTTTGTTTTATATTTTAGCTGAAGTGAAGAGAGTGGGTGACATATTGTTTGGTTTGGCCACACAGTGTGTACAAGCAAAGAATGTAAACAAAACAACACCACAGACATTGTCTAATCTGTGCCTGAAAATCAACGTCAAACTGGGTGGGATTAATAATATACTGCTGCCCAGTATTAGGTAGGAATCTTATATTAGCATTCTTATATGAGTACAAATATTGAGGTATATATAAAGATCTTTGTAAGTGGACCTAGATGTCATTATCTTCTGTCAACGAATCATCATCTCGTTATCATGTTTTTAACATGTGTTGTTAATTTCGTACCAGACCAAAATTCAAAATGTCCTTAATTGAAGGTCAGGGTTTATGGAAAACCTTTTTTAAATTGAATATTGGTCTTCGGTTCAATTTGATTTAAGGATTATTTTCAACATCAGCTTGGTTTATCCCATCCAAAGTCATCTTCATCCAATAATCTAGCCAACAATTTAAGGTATCCGACCCATAATTCAAGTCACGGTTCAATTTCATTTTTCGACAAAGAAATACAGCTTTATTCAATCAATGTATTGCCAATTAATGATACAAATAAAATATTTTGAGTCAATGTATACATTTCTGAGCAAAAAAAGTTAGTTACTCAAATAGTATTTCCGATGTTTGCCGGAAATTACCGAGGTCTGCTCCATTGAAATACAATGGACATCCGGGACATCAAATATGATCACGTGGTCAATTATGGGTCGGATACCTTAATACAATCCTTTGACTTTAAATTCAGTATACAAAAACAATATTTGACAGTAATCAAATAATATTTGCTATTCACAACAGTTGTTAGCCGAAGAATACATGTATTGTCAACATAATCAGAGACATAACTAAATATGCCATCAACAATCAGTCCAGGGCCTCGGTGGCCAAGTGGTTATGGTAGTTCGTCTACTTTTGATCAATTGGTCTGTCAACACTGAGATTGGGGGTTCAATTCTCACTGCAGGCAGGGTGTACTCGACTCCAATCTTAATTGCCAGTTTTCCTACCGCAGGTCGGGTGTTTTCTCCTGGTACTTCGTCTTCCTCCACCAATAAAAACTGGACGCCATGATACAGCTCAAAAATTAATGAAAGTGGAGGCATTAAATTCCATTCTAACAAACAAACAATTAGTCATGCACTGAAAAACCTATCGATTTTTTGGCAATGTTGATCAGCTATTGAGTGTTTAAAAGAAATTAAAAGATGTGAAAGTATAGGTCAACACACTTTGTAACTTGTAATCCTTAATTCTGATTGGCTTCAATGATTTTTTTTTAATTATGTCCAAATGTTTTTGTTATGGTAAAAATGAATTATGGACAAATAATATTGGAGCTATGAGCAATCATTGTTTCTGATTGTCTGAAATCTGCTATATCTTCCTCTGCAACTACAACCACTTATGGATGTGACTGCAAGATTGTAATATAATAGATCCTTTACAAAGATTCCTCCGATTGTCTGATCAAACTTCAAAAAAGGCTTCCATAATTAAGTCAGATACTTCAATACAGATAAGTTAATGGGCATTTGGCTTTTTAGTTTCCGAGGAACCAAATTTTATAATTAAGAGAAAATGAACATCTATCCATCTGATTCTCTAAATTATAAAAGTTGTTTCCTCGTAAACTAAAAAGCAAAATGCCCATTAACTTCTATGTATTGAAGTATCCTGTCCAAAACGAAGTTTCCCTTTTACATGTATGCTTTTTTTGGCATTAAACATGGCCTCCACAAGGAATCTTTATTTTTTTTTTGCTTGAAATTTGAAAATGTTTTGCTGACAATACAATCCTAAGTAAAGTGTAATTGTATGGGCGTAATGCATACTAATAATGTCCTCATTTAATGCCCAGTGAATCTTCATGATAGCCAGCATGTTAAAGGCATTAGCAATACAGATTCTGTAAGTGTCATTCAGAATACACATACTGTTAAATTTTCTGAAAACCTTATAAAACGTGAAAAATAAATATATAAAAAATACGAATGGAAACCTATACAATATCACTGTGATGGGGGCAGACAATTTTTAATTAGATTCCTTGTTAGACATTCCTGTGTATTTTTAGGCCTGCCATATAATCCGTGAGCCTGTGATTTTTTATTATACACCCTAGATATTTGTAAGCCTGCCTTATTCCGAGAGCCTGTAATTTTGCTTATTATACACCATGTATATTTGTAGGCCTGCCGTATTCCGTGAACCTGTGATTTTCCTGGGTGCTGACGTAACCCATCCTCCTGCTGGTGATGCTAGCAAGCCATCTATAGCTGCAGTAAGTTTATCAATGTAATCTTAATGTTCAATCTTAAAGCTTCACCGTGGATATAAACTGGTAACTGTACAACTGGTGGATCAACTGATGGGAATATCAGTGTTTACATAGTGGAGATCTGGGTGCCGTTTCATAAAGCGATCGCTAATTAACGTGCTCGTTATCCCATGCAATTTAAATGGGATAACGTGCACGTTAAGCTAACGACCGCTTTATGAAACGGCACCCAGTTGTTTAACTTCCCTATGATCAGTAGGTAGAAAATGTATAATTAAGATTGTTCAGCTTTCTTTTTTTAGCTCACCTGACCCGAAGGGTCATGTGAGCTATTGCCATCACTTGGCGTCCGTCGTCGTCGTCGTCGTTAACTTTTCTTCAAAAATCTTCTCCTCCAAAACCACTGAAGGGATTGCTTTGAAACTTTGCACACATCATCAGTAAAATGTCCTCTACTAAGTTTGCCCAAATCATGGCCTCAGACCAACCAACATGGCCGCCATGGCTAAAAATAGAACAGGGGGGGGGGTCAAAATACAGTTTTTTGCTTATAGTTCAAAACGTATAACAGATACAGGAAAACCGAACGGACCTTCCTTCTTCAGCATTTAAAGCTCTACAAAACACTCCATTGGGTCAAAGTTGTATGATGACTCCTTGTAGGAGTTATTGCCCTTTAATTGTCAAAATTGATGATTTTTGCCATTTTTGCCTCAAAATCTTGAAAATTATTAGAACTAGAGAAAAAGTTAGCATTGCTTAATTGTTCTGCTCTATGAGGGCTACAAAAATGACTAAAGGGTCAAGATTGTCTGATGAACCGTTTAAGAGTTATTCCCCTTGAACTGTTTTTTTTCAATCGGTTTTAATTGATTTTTTAAAATCTTCTCATCTGAAACAACTGAAAGTACTGCGTTGAATTTTTGTTCACATCATCCGTCAAATGTCCTCAACCAAGTTTGTACCAACCATGGTTGCAGATTAACCAACATGGCCACCATGGCTAAAAATAGGACGGAAAGGGGGGGGGGGGGGGTAAAATACAGTTTTTGGCTTATATTTAAAAAAGTGTAACAGATACAGGAAAACCGAAGAGACATGCCCTCATCTGCATCAAAAGCTCTACAAAACACTCCATTGGGTCAAAGTAGTATGATGACTCCTTGTAGAAGTTATTGCCCTTTAATTGTCAAAATTGATGATTTTTGCCATTTTTGCCTCAAAATCTTGAAAATTATTAGAACTAGAGAAAAAGTTAGCATTGCTTAATTGTTCTGCTCTATGAGGGCTACAAAAATGACTAAAGGGTCAAGATTGTCTGATGACCCGTTTAGGAATTATTCTCCTTGAACATTTTTTTAATCAATTATACTTGATTTTAAAAAATCTTCTCCTCTTTAACCAATGAAACGACTGCTTTGAAACATTGCACACATCATCTTAAGGACGTCCTCTACCAAAATTGTGCAAATGACACCTGACAACCTACATAGCTACGTTGGCTTAAAATAGAAAAAATGAAAAGGGGGGGGGGGGGGGGGGTGTTAGTCGAGAGTTTTCCACTGATAGTTAAAAAAGTATAACAGGAACAGCAAATTTGAAGTGAACCTCCCTTCTCCCTCTAAGCATCAAAAGCTCCTCCTTATAGGAGTTATTTCCCTTAAAAGGTCAAAATTAATGATTTTTGCAGAAGTGTTGGGCAATTCCTTATAGCAACGAAAAGCTGGATAAAAAAGGGTTGTTTGGTTTCAGGTTCAGGTGAGCGATACAGGCTCCTGGGAGCCTCTAGTTTTGTTTTTTTTTTTGTCTGTCTAAGACGGGTCATATTATGGAAACACCCATGGCGGGCGGTGTAAACAGTAATGTCTGCTCTCTCACTCAAAAGGTTGTTGTCTGATCTTCATGAAACTTGGGGGAAATGTGTATGGGCATAATATCTCGACCAAGTTCGATAACCATGGGCACATGTATTTTTCTGCTTCCAATTTAAATAACTGTTAACTGTTAAGATGCAACAATTGCAAAGATTTTATGTATCATTTAAGCAAAAATGTTTGTAGGATATTGTATGTCACTATTTAATCCATTTGCAGGTTGTTGGTAGCATGGATGCCCATCCTAGTCGCTACTCAGCTACTGTCCGTGTACAGCAACACAGACAGGAAATCATACAAGAGTTGTCTTCCATGGTCAGAGAATTGCTCATACAGTTTTACAAGGCCACACGGTTCAAGCCAACCAGAATCATATTCTACAGAGATGGTGTCAGTGAAGGACAATTCCAACAGGTAAGATTCCACTGTTACGGTTCTGCAATATATAAAGATTATTGTTGGTTTTATTTCCAAGATCAAAATTATCCATCAAGCTGAGCTGCTTGCTGTTTGTTGAAGAAATAATACAACAGAGTGACCATTTTATGTTGTATTATTATAAATAACGACATAAATGTTCATCCCGTTGAAAAACAATTATAACAACCTCCATTTCTATTGAAATAAGACAATTACAGTACATTTATGGTACTTACGATCCTATAGAAAACATCATTCCAGCCAATATCCAGCTGTTCGGTCGATGTACTGCAATATATTTTAACTGATATTTATAGCGTGTGTCAATATTTACATGGGTAAAAGTTTTCTGGATTTTACCTGATTTCGGGTTTTTTTGGTTGCTCTTGGGCCGTTTTTGTGATTCATGCACATCCGTTGAGAAAAATTTTAAGTGGGGGGGGGGGGGTGGGGGTGGGGGGGGTTTAGTCATGGATTAATATTTTTTCGAAAAAGACGCGATGGTGGGTCATAGTTATAAATTAGTTTTGTAAAATTTATGACATTGTTAAAGGGAGGTCATTCAATCTTATTACGACATGCGATCATCATTTTGTGTCTGTTGTCTAGATATTTGATTCACTAATGGTTAAGTTATGGCCATCATTTTCATTTTGTATCTGTTGTTTAAGAATCAGGAAGTATTTTACTTGAATTTCAATGAAGCTATAATACAACTGTCTGAAATTTGAGTAAATTATTGTAAAAAGGCATTGTCAGATTTCTGTCCTGGAGTATAAAGGAAGTATCAGAGTAGTGTCCTGAAGTACTCCAAAATCCCCAAGTACCATATTTTTCTGGGGGCTTCGCCCTCTGGACCCCTACTAGGACTTTGTTCTGGACCCATTTAGGAGGCTAGGGGGCCCCCAAAAACCCGGCCAAATTTCACTTTCTCCCATGTATTTATAAGATTAATATTTCATAAACAATAGCTTTCCGGTGAGAGTTACAGTTTTTGTACATGGAAAGCCCTTCAAGACAGACCCTTTTCAAAGCATTTTGCTCATACATAAATAACTTTTTTTATCACAGCTGGGGTTTGAAAGTCTTTAAAGCATGTCATATAAGAATTGTTTGTTTAACTGGTGTTAAATGCCACTTTCAGCAATTTTTAAGCTATATCATGGCTTCCAGATTATATTGTGGGGAGGAAGTGTTTAGGTATCATGTGTAGTTTTTACAAATATTAGCTGGAATTTATAAAACAAAATGCTGACATGTTATGCCTATCAGACTTCATGTGGGAAATAAATTCTAAAATGTGTGAATTGTGAATTTGTGAAACATCTATTACACATTTCATTTTATAATGTTGTCAACTAGATCACTAATGATTTGATGATCTTACAGGTGCTTTACCATGAGCTGAGAGCAGTAAGAGAAGCCTGTATGAAGTTAGAGATTGGGTACCAGCCTGGTATAACGTTTATTGTTGTCCAGAAGCGCCATCACACCCGACTGTTCTGTGCAGACAGGAAAGATCAGATCGGTAGAAGTGGCAACATTCCTGCTGGCACCACAGTGGATGTCGGTATCACCCATCCAACAGAATTTGATTTCTATTTGTGTAGTCACGCTGGAATACAGGTAATGGTCAAAAGTATGAACTAAGCTACATTGAATTGTACAAATGAAATTTTAAATTGTAAATGGCTGAAATTTAATATTTTTTCTACTTTATTAAGTTACCAGTAGGTATCTATCATTCTGTCATGATATCATATTTAAGGGCACCAGTAAACATCATTGGCATTTTCTTGAATCGATCATAATTTAATTTTCTTTAACATCTTAGGGTACCAGTAGACCTTCTCACTACCATGTACTGTGATTTTATTTCTTTAACATCTTAGGGTACCAGTAGACCTTCCCACTACCATGTACTGTGGGATGACAACAGATTCAATGCTGATGAACTACAGATGTTGACTTATCAGCTTTGCCATACGTACGTGAGATGTACCAGGAGTGTGTCTATACCAGCGCCAGCATATTATGCACATCTCGTTGCCTTTAGAGCTCGTTATCATCTAGTCGAAAAAGAGCATGACAGGTGAGTTGTGTGGAATTTTGGGACAGGGGTAGAAACAAAAATAGTGAATAGTGAGTATACCAAAAATCGGTACAGCATACCTTTAATATATCAGTTTATACAAAGCTTTAGAGGGGTTATTCAGGACACTACATAAAGCTGGCAAGAAAGAATAATCGTTCCCTCCCTTTTTTTTAGGAGGGTACAAATTTAGTCCAGTAACTTGCATTGTATCGCAGTTATATATATGGAATGTGTGTTGTGGTGTGCAAATTAGCACGATTTTACAACAATGAATATAATTACCATCGACTCAAATGTGCACGATTTTACAACAATGAATGGAATTACCATCGACTCAAATTAGCACGATTTTACAATGAATGGAATTACCATCGACTCAAATTAGCACAATTTTACAACAATGAATGGAATTACCATCGACTCAAATTAGCACGATTTTACAACAATGAATGGAATTACCATCGACTCTTTTCATCATGGTGGCAACAAACAGTATTTTTTAAGCTGAACAAGAAATTACGTTAGGGGATGCAGGACACCATCCCCCATTTTTTGTGAAAATTTCAAAGTAGATAGAACATGTATGGTAAATTTAATAATAATTTCTTTTATTATTAACTCTTAATTTCCATAAAATTTAAAATAGTAATGAAAGAGAAAAAGTTAGCTTTGGTTAATTGTTCTGCTCTATGAGAGCTACAAAATGTCTTTAGGGTCAAGATTGTCTGATAAACCATTTAAGAGTTATTCCACTTGAACTGTTTTTTTTAATCGGTTTTAATTGATTGTTAAAAATCTTCTCCTCTGAAACCACTGAAAGTACTGCTTTAAAACTTTGTACACATTATCCGTCAAATGTCTTCAACCAAGTTTGCACAAACCATGGCCACAGATTAATCAACATGGCTGCCATGGCTTAAAATAGAATGAGGGGGGGGGGGTCAAAATACAGTTTTTGGCTTATAGTTCGAAAAGTATGACAGATACAGGAAAACTGAAGAGACCAGCCTTCATCAGCATCGAAAGCTCTACAAAACACTCCATTGTGTCGAAGTTGTATGATGACTCCTTGTAGGAGTTATTGCCCTTTAATTGTCGAAATTGATTATTTTTGCTATTTTTGCCTCAAAATGTTAAAATTTTTAGAACTGGAGAAAAAGTTAGCATTGCTTAATTGTTCTGCTCTATGAGGGCTACAAAAATGACTTTAGTGTCAAGATTGTCTGATTAACCCTTTAGGAATTATTCTCTTAGAACATTTTTTTTAATGAATTTTAATTGATTTTAAAAAAATCTTCTCCTCTGACCAATGAAACGACTGCTTTGAAACATTGCACACATCATCTTTAGGACGTCCTCTTCCAAAATTGTGCAAATCATTACAGCTGACTACCTACATAGCTACGTTGGCTTAAAATAGAAGGGGGAGGGGGGGGGGAGGGTCAAGGGAGTTTTTGGCTGATAGTTAAAAAAGTATAACAGGTACAGCAAATTTCAAGTGAACCTCCCTCCTAAGCATCAAAAGCTCCTCCTTATAGGAGTTATTTCCCTTAAAAGGTCAACATTAATGACTTTTGCAGAAGTGTTGGTCAATTCCTTATAGGAACGAAATTCTATATAAAAAAGGGTTGTTTGGTTTAAGGTTCAGGTGAGCGATACAGGCTCCTGGGAGCCTCTAGTTTATTCTCTTCTCTGTATAATCTAATAGAAAATTTAAAATTTCAGTGCTTTACCTCTCGAAAATAAACTCTGAAACCTTTATTGTTTATTTTGAATTATGATAACTTGTATAAAAAACTAACTATATTGCGAATTTAAAGAAAATTCATTGACAAATTATTTTCAGTGAAAGTGTCTTGCATCCCCTTAATACAGATAGTTTCTGGATATTTTGCAATGTCTGCAACTTAAATAGCATAAAAGAAACGTGTATCTTGTTTGAATATTGTATAACTAAATCAAAGTTTAAATAGTTTTATTTTTACATTACAATTAATGGGTCTAAATTTTGCAGTTAATCCAAGAAATCTCAAAACTAAAATCGTATTATTACTGCAGCAACATTTGGCCTAGCAGTTAGGGACGCAGAATGAGTTGTAGTGTTCTTTCTGTCTTGGACCCTTGTAGGTACAAGCTTAACAAGTACTAATGTATTCCTACTATACATCGGAGTTTCAGCTATATTATCATAGTATTTAGTACAAGATAAAAACCCCTGTACTTCTGTAGGAAAACTGGCAATACTTTAACATAGATTGTAGTTGAGCACACCCTGACCATAGTAAGACTTGAAACCACAACCCCAATGTTTTCTTGCAAATGAGGCCATCATGAGACTTTTTGATGGAGACTATTTAAACTAAAGATTTGGTTTTTCGTTTCATTTGAATTTTTAATGCCACTTTCAGGAATTTGTAAGGCATATCCCAGCATACACTTTTTTGGGTCTATATATACAGGTTCATTTAATTAAAAGTGTTCTATAAAGTGAAAAAATAAGGTCTATACACACTAGTTTTCCTTATAGAGAGGTTTGACAGTATTGATAGCTAACATCTACATAATTGATCAATTTAGTATCAATTGTTCATTTTAAATTTTAATCTTGCAGTGGAGAAGGAAGTCGTCATTCAGACAACAGTGAAGACAGGACACCATCGGCCATGGCTCGGGCAGTCACGGTACATCCAGACACCACAAAAGTCATGTACTTTGCTTAATTCCACAAGTTCCATTCACAGGGCATTTGATCTCACATTGTTGTGGAGATAATGTTGTATCACAGCATCGAAGACTTAACGAGGATCAATATCATTTGAACAAAACTTAAAATCCATTCATTGTTTACCAGTGATCATATCTATAAGGCCGGGAATGTACATAGTTTATTTGTTTTTTGTGTAATTTTATTGTATTTAAAACATAGGTTGAGTCATGTGATCGTTGTTTGTCTTTCTCCTCGATTTTCCTCAATATTGGAACAATATTTTGATGGAATCTTGACATTGATGACAATTGAGGAGAAAGGTCGAAGGTTGATAGTAGTCCATTAACTTATTTATAAACATTGTTATTTTACATTTTATTTATAAATATATTTTGTATATGAATACCAACCAGAGGGCTGTATTTAAAATGTGTCCGTGTACATTGACACTTAATAGCTTTCCCTATCTCTAGTTTCATAAAAACAAAGTCTACTCAAGCATGGAAAATTTTATCGTTTTGATTGGTCAGTTAACGAGTTGAGAAATCTTTACATTTCAGATATTTTATAAAACAGAACTCTGAACAAAATGTAACAGTAAGATCCAAATTATATCATTCCATTCATTGATTGTTTTCATATTTATAGAATTATAGAGAGTTATTACTCTTTGTTTTATATAATTAAAGAGTTATTGCTCTTGGTTCATTTACATAACCAGAAACAAACCAAGTATGAATTTTGTTGGTTTCAGCACTGATAATCTGCTGATAGGATTCGGTGCATAATCAAAGCAAGGCCGTGCAAACAAATTCATTTCTTTAATTTTTGTAGTGTCAAGGAGACACTTGTTTGCCTGTCTCCATTGTTTATAATTTGGTTATTTACATTTGGAATTTAAACCATGAACAGAAACCAACAGAGATCATAATATAAAACTCCGCTGAGAACTTGAGCATTTTGACGTACAGGAAGCATATATTGGCTCATGACAAACCAGGTTTATACACTTAGGTTGGTAATTAGTCATATCAATGTAGTCATTCCGATTCTTGTGTATTTTTTTACTTTAGCTTTTATGTTTTAATATTGTAGTTACACTGTGCTAAGTTTGCACTTGTATTGACCAATCACAAAGCCAAGTGTACTTTTTATTTTTTAAAATCAACCAATCACAAAGTGGGATAATCACTGGATGCAATTTTGAAATAGTGCCCAATTTTTTTGAATGACTCACTTTGATTGGTTATTTTTTTTTTTTGTTTTTTTTTTTTTTTTGCCAAATAACAAAATTGTATCGCGTTTTGTGCTATTTTGTCAGGGCGTGTAAATATGCTTCGTACTGATGATGTGGACAAACTTTACTTACATTTGTAAATCATGTTTAAATTACTTATAAAATTATACCAATGAGCTATCTTATATCCCTCCATGTTTGGCAATGAAAAGATAACTCTAGCACATATAAAAGAGAAGATAACTGTTAGTCCCACCTATTGATATAATCCATGTATCCACCAAACATTTACCACCAGCTGAGTCCTCCTTTTTTGAGGAGGATGGGCAACCTCCCCTCATAGCAAGGGAGACAATTCATGTCTTCCCACATCCATTGACTTATATTTAGTCCCATGTGTAGTTTTTTCTGGAAGATGTCAATGTATCCTATTTATTGATTTTTTGGCTTTAAGCTGTTTTTATACTCTGAGACATGGCAGATATGTTTATGTTAAATATATATGGAAAAAATTAGTTTTAATATGCAAAAAGAAAAAAGAAACATGTATTTATATGCATGATATTTGTTCCTCTTTGACATTGTGCTATTTTCTGATGTATAAGTTATATGTTACCAATATGTAAATGCTATGCCAATTATACAAGCTGGTCCTCTAAATTAATGAAATAATAGCCATACTATATATATACACTGACATCAAGTTCTATATGTTATTATTCCATGTGCAAATATTAATCCGACAACAAAATTGCATCATTTGCTAATGTTTTATCTAGTCCATACTAATCTAGAGTTCCAGATCTTTTTCACATAAAGTCAGTGATGGAATAATTAATTTATCCAGACATAACACAGTCCTTTAGAGGTTTTATGTAAAGTCAGAGTTAGTGTACATTTTAATCATTATTTTAACTGAGATTATGCGACAGTATGTTATACTCCATTTTGTCAGAGGTTGATTTTCAGTTTAGATTTTACCCAGATTTTTGTCTTCTGTTTGTGTTAATTCAAGTCAGCAGAAAACATTATCCAGAAAGTCAAGTCACATGATATTAAACTGATTTAGAGTGGTGACAATCTCCGAAACGGAGGCTACATATCATTCTGCATAAGAATTCACCCCTGCCACACAAAGTATTTAAACTCCTCCTATATTAATGATTTGTAAGTCTCCATAAAACATGATTAAACATAATTGAACAATTGATTTCACATTTTAAATATTATTTCAATTTTATTGAACTGATACAATGTTACTAAACTATAAATGTAGATAATCGTTTTCATTTCGAGATTATCTAAGTTATGTATCAAGAATTTCTGAAATAAACAAATTTGTCAACCTTATTTAGGTTTCAAATTCAAATTTAGCTTAATTGTGGTCAAATATAAATGTGCATCATGCTTTACTGATTTTTCTGAGTTTTCCCACAACTTGGAATGATTGATGGACAGAGTGTATAGGGAAAGCTCAAGCTTGTGTGGCAGAGGTGATATCCCTAGTGTAGTGTTAAGAAGTGGAACATAGCAGTCCTTGGCCCCGGAAATTGGAGTTGTAACAGTGCCATAAGGGGAGGTAATTTTATTCTAGTCATACAATCGGTCCAATTCATTCCAGTGTTTTTAGACATTCAGTCTCAAATATGGCTGTGATGATGCAATCATTAATTTGTACAGAGGGATGTATTATATTTGATTATTTTTGTGGTTGTGCTTGACTAATAGCATGGGTAAATTTAAGGAAAGTTTTGACATTTTTGGATTCTTTGATCAGACTTTTTATTTTATTTTGTAAATGTTTTTACCAATCAACTTCAAAACTGATGTTTATTTGTTTACATGACATTCTTTTTATGAGGATTGCTCAGTGAATTGAATTGTCATGACAAAAGTTTAGTTATTATCTCCTGACTGAAAATCAGGCTGTGTATTTGCCATGACTTTGCATCCATCTTCTATTTTTGTCCATAAACTTTGCAAATTTCTTAAATTGTTTAAGCCAATTGTAACCCAAGTTTGTCAGAACCCTCTTTAGAGCCTCCATTATTACAAAAAAAAACATGGTTAGATATTTTTAAATAGCGATGGAGGTGGTCCTCAGCAGAATCATATAGTCCAACTTAGATAGCTGCCATTACTTAAACTAGAAAATCCTTTAAATAGCTCATTTTTTCGAAATTTTAACAAAACCAGATAGTTTAGAACCATCTCTAGCAGGTTGGTTTTGAATCTTCTCTAGTAAGCTGGTTATTTGTATAATTTTGATATTTGCTGTCCACCAATCATAATCGAGTTGCTATTTGGGCATTATGTGAGTGATTACAGACCCTCTAATGTATCACCATAGAAACAGTGGTGCCTATGATCCATTCCACTTTGTCCCTTCATGTAAGATATTATATACTAGTCCAGACTGAGTTCATATTTCAGGGTTAATTATTTCTGAGCATAGAATTAGAAACTTAAATAAAGGTGTCAACCCTTTGTGGTCAGAAATATATGATAGGGAGGCAGCAAAATCAGGTATGTAGAATTTATGCTCGGCAATAGCCTTGTGGTGATTTATTGTGGTACAAGGTGAACTTTGACATGCAAGTCCATGGTGAACCCTGATTGGTACATATCATGTCATGTGACTCATATCTATGACCAATAAAAGCATAGAGAGTAATTACCATGGTAGCAATAGCATGTTGGAGAGAACACTTACTAGTTGAGTGGGTGCTTTGTATATATTTATTTGTATATTATAATTTTGTTTTTATTTTTAGCTTTCATTATATCCACACCGTATTATTAATTTTGTTGCCTGTTTTATTGTGACTTAACATATGAAGAGAACATTGTCAAAATCAGTACATGTACCACAAAGACTAAGATCATTTTTTTTAAATCATTTTCCAGACAAAATTAAAATTGATTGTATAGTAGATAGTATAATTATGATCACATGTTTTACAGGGAAAGGTGTGACATCCATTTCATGTTTTGTTGTCAGTGTATTACAGAATCAAATCATAGTAAATTTCATGTTTATTTTGAATGGACTAAATGTATATAGATGATAAACTTCCACCATAATTATTTAAACTTACTAGAACTGCAGTTTAAACCCAGTGATTTTAGCGGACATTTTAAATATACCTAATTGAAATAAGCAAGTACTTGACACATATATGAATCTCCATGGAGACAAAGTTTGGCACCAAATCATGACTTAAGAAACAAAATCTCAAATTTTTATTTCATTGAAAATTAAATCCTGTATTTTTTCCACAAAAGTATTGCATCTGTAAAATGTCATCAGTTATTGATGAAATAACCAATTGATTTTATTTCAGCCTTTTTAGGAAGAAAGCTATTGACATTAATTTTTTTGACAATTTCAAAATGGTCTGTTTACTGGACTTAATATTCTATATTGTGCTTTTTTCTTCACCAAAAATAGAAGTGCAAAAAAACAGGATCTGAAATCTGTAGATCTGTAAAACTGGTGCAAGTCTTGTTCCTAAATCAGTTGACCTAGATCTGACAAAATTAAAACCATACTTTGTCTCCAAGAAGCTTGAAGTCAAATTAAAGTTATTGTTTTTTGGGCAGCAAAACTGCAGTAAATTCTCTAGAAAAGGTTTTTTTTGTCAAATCATCCTTTTCCACAGCAAAATTCCTAATTTCACGTGAATGATGATTTTAATTATGCAATACAATACTGTGTTTGTTTTGTAGGTCACAGTTTTCTTGTCTTACAATAATAATTAAACCAGAGTTATTTCCCTTCTTTATTTAAAAGGAAAAAGCTCTCACTAAAAATCTGATCAATTTTTTGTTCAAAATTTTGCTCCAAAAAATGTTCAAAAACAGAAACAGTTTTGTGATGTAATGTATGTAATGCAGAAACTATAATTTATTTAGTTTACAGTACTTTAAAAAAAATAATTATATACAGTATGTACAAGTCAGAGAACAACAAGCTGTTAGATCAAGGTATATAACTTAAATCATTTGAACAAAATTCAGGAAAACAGTTAGAAAACAAATAATGAACAAAACATCATGCTCCCTTTAAATTTAAATTAGTACATACAAACTGGTCAAATGTTTTAAATAAATGGCAGTAACATGGATTGTGGTTTATATATATTAAAGCATGTCAACTTTATTTTCATTTTGTATAAGAATATATATATGTAAACTTTGAAAATTTCCTTGAATTCTGTAATTGTCAACAGCTCAAGAAAATAAATGTTCCTAATTGTAATGTCTGTTTGTACAGGGCATGACCATCACGGAAGGCAGTTTATTTTTCTTGGAGTTATTTTAAGATTAATAATATTATACATTTTAACAGATGCCTTTACCGGGTACTTCATGTTATATTGACAGCCTTTAACATTTTCTTGGCAATCCGAATACACACTGACAGGGTTCACAGTATGGAGTAACAATGTTGACATTGTATCCAGCTTTGTATATGTACTTTTAGTAACTGTTGGCCTTTTCCAGAGTCTATAGATAATAAAGTGTATATTATGTATTTATGACTCCTTATTACACCCTCCATTATAAAGTTTGATGCCGATATGTGCTATAGGGAACATCCTTCCAGGTGAAGCCTTGTTTTTGGCAATAAAGAAGTCAATACTTGAGCTCTGTGATATTTTCCACAGTTGCAGCCCTTTCAACTTTGAAATTTCAAAATCACAAACTTTTTTATCACATTTTGGCGAACCATAATCTGAATGATGCTTCATTTTAACTAGGTGTTAACCCTTTGAACTTGTGACCCCGTCTATAATGGGCCGTTGGCAAAACCACCTCAACTGAAGTCTTAAGAATTAGAGCAGTTTAAAAAGTACGTGAGATCTATTACCATATCATCACATCGCGTCTGTCGTCTGCTATTTGTTTACATGTTAATCTTCACTTCTGAAACCACTAGGCAAATAAATTTCAACAATTTTGGTTTTGGATAATTCTGGAAAATATTTAAAAACAATTCAATCCTGAAGTCAAATTGTCAAATCACGATTTCGCCAAAACATAAAATCTTGATTATAGTGATATGACTTCATTGTGCAGTAAAACTAGCTATAAGTCTAATATTGTAATCTGACACCAAAATATTTACAACGCTAAAAGTTCCTAGACGGGGGGGGGGTGGCCTTGGTGGTCGAGTGGTAAGGTAGTTCGTCTACTATTGATCACGTGGTCTGTCAACATTGAGGTTGTGGGTTCGAGTCTCACTGCGAGCAGTGTGTACTCGACTCCAATCTTAATTGAAATGGAATGCCAGTTTTCCTACCGAAGGTCGGGGGTTTTCTCCGTGTACTAAAGCTTCCTCCGCCAATAAAAACACTGATTTAGCTGAAAAATGCGGAAAGTGGCCTTAAAAACCAGATTCAGACAAAAAAAACAGGAGTTATGTTTGCTACTGTGTAGTTCCTCTCGTTAACTGCGTGATAGGGGCCTCTGTCGCCGAGTGGTCAAGGTAGTTCCTCTCGTTAACTGCGTGATAGGGGCCTCTGTCGCCGAGTGGTCAAGGTAGTTCCTCTCACAAAATGTGTCTCGTTAACTGCGTGATAGGGGCCTCTGTCGCCGAGTGGTCAAGGTAGTTCCTCTCACAAAATGTGTCTCGTTAACTGCGTGATAGGGGCCTCTGTCGCCGAGTGGTCAAGGTAGTTCCTCTCACAAAATGTGTCTCGTTAACTGCGTGATAGGGGCCTCTGTGGCCGAGTGGTCAAGGTAGTTCCTCTCACAAAATGTGTCTCGTTAACTGCGTGATAGGGGCCTCTGTCGCCGAGTGGTCAAGGTAGTTCCTCTCACAAAATGTGTCTCGTTAACTGCGTGATAGGGGCCTCTGTCGCCGAGTGGTCAAGGTAGTTCCTCTCACAAAATGTGTCTCGTTAACTGCGTGATAGGGGCCTCTGTCGCCGAGTGGTCAAGGTAGTTCCTCTCACAAAATGTGTCTCGTTAACTGCGTGATAGGGGCCTCTGTCGCCGAGTGGTCAAGGTAGTTCCTCTCACAAAATGTGTCTCGTTAACTGCGTGATAGGGGCCTCGGTGGCCGAGTGGTCAAGGTAGTTCCTCTCACAAAATGTGTCTCGTTAACTGCGTGATAGGGGCCTCGGTCGCCGAGTGGTCAAGGTAGTTCCTCTCACAAAATGTGTCTCGTTAACTGCGTGATAGGGGCCTCGGTCGCCGAGTGGTCAAGGTAGTTCCTCTCACAAAATGTGTCTCGTTAACTGCGTGATAGGGGCCTCGGTCGCCGAGTGGTCAAGGTAGTTCCTCTCACAAAATGTGTCTCGTTAACTGCGTGATAGGGGCCTCTGTCGCCGAGTGGTCAAGGTAGTTCCTCTCACAAAATGTGTCTCGTTAACTGCGTGATAGGGGCCTCTGTCGCCGAGTGGTCAAGGTAGTTCCTCTCACAAAATGTGTCTCGTTAACTGCGTGATAGGGGCCTTTGTCGCCGAGTGGTCAAGGTAGTTCGTCTACTATTGATCACGTGGTATGTAGACACTGAGATTGCGGGTTCGATTCTCACTGCAGGCAGGGTGTACTCTACTCCAATCTTAATTAACAAGGATTGCCAGTTTTCCTACCGCAGGTCGGGGGTTTTCTCCGGGTACTCCGGCTTCCTCCTCATTTAAAAACTGGACGCCATGATAAAAGCTGAAAAATTGCTTAAAGTGGCGTTAAACACCATCAAACAAACAAACAACTGGGTGATATACTCACTGCCATAGCAAGCGGTAAGCCGGTACGGTTCCGACCGTACCCCTTAAATTGCTTGTACGGAAAACCTCACCAGCTTTTTTGTAAATTCAAATAAAAAAAGGTGGAATTTCATTAAATATACTCTTTATATATGTGAAACGTTCAACATAAATTGCTGCTTTTAGTCATTCACCTTTAGTGCCAGGAAACTCACAGAATGCAGGATTTTGCACAATTTACCACAGCTTCTGGGTGCCCTGACCAAAACAACAAGAGCCCAAAGTCAAGAGGCGATTATGAATAGCATGTACTATCATGTGTTGATAAATTATAATACTTTCAGTCTTGTGTTTATAGAATTAATGGTTTTCGAACAATTATACCTTACGGTTTTCAAACTGCTGAAATGAAATTCTTATAATAGAAATTCAGACTAAAGGGTATTTGGAATAAAAAGCTATCGCCATTGAATTTTCAACTATGATAACCTATGTCCAAGTGTTAAAGTTTTACTGTTATTTAACATATTTTTAATGTCAGTGGCTTGGTGATAATGTCACGAGTTATTGCTCCTTGTGTGGATTTGACGATGATCGTATTCAGTCACCATAGTCGGGAGAGTTTCCATTTATAGAGGTGCTCATTGCGTCCCCAGAATAAGGGGGACCTCTCGTTAAGGGTTGTCCGGTTATAATTCGGAATCCTTGACCAAGGAATAACATGGGTTACGAATAAAGAATGAACAATACACCAATATAAATAGTATTACTGGTATATATGCATATGTTATCACAACCTTTACTTTTAATACAATTTAAACTTTATATTTTTTTTGGATATTTTATAAAGTAAAAAAAAGTTTGTCAAAACATTCGTTTAAAAAATAAAGATAACACGGCTTATTAAATCCCCGTCCAGATTTCTACCGTCCCATCCACTACATGAATCTTGCAGTCTCTTACAGAATATTAACTTGTGGATTAGTAATTTACGTAACGTGTTTAATCTGTAGTAATCATAATCCTGACAGCGTTAGATCACGTGACTGCGACTATTCTGACAGTGTTATTGGCATGACTGTGGTTCTGTCAAGAGTTGCGTAATTGATATAAACCTTCTGATGTCTTGAGAAAAATCAGATGTTTCCCGTGCTGCACCTCCGAAGATGAAATGATTAACATGAAATCAGAAATGAGATAGTTGGCAAGCAACGTCATATGCGGGGCCGTATAAGGATGCTCCATAGCGCAAAATATGATGACGTATTCCACAAACTTCTGAATAATACCAGAAAACATCTAGATACAATGAAGTTACTATTTATATTATATCTCGTGTAAAGTTTGTCTTAATTAACCGCCATATTGAAAATCAGGAAATAAAGGGTAATACCGGGGGATATAAAGGTGGATGAATTAATTAACCTGTTACCAGGTGAGTGCTTATTACAATATCTATAGAACATCAGAACACCATATAATGAGTTCGGACGATGAAGGTAGAGAAGAGGTTATATGCGCTGTCTGCTTACATTTTGAACCACAAGCATGGCGGAAAAAATTCTGTAAAAACTGTTTTCATTCTTTAGACGAACATGCCGTGAATACTGAAAAAGAATCTGGGGACGAAAAAATAGAGAACGAGAAAAACGAGAAGAAAACAATTGAAAAAGATGACGAGGATAAAACCGACAAACTTTCTAAAGATAAGTTCACTAAAGACGACCAAAATAAAAACAAACCCTCAACAGAAAAACAGATAGCCGAAACAGATAAATCTAATACGCAACAAACAGGGAAAACATCGGCACTTAGTGATAAAGTCAACAAAACGTTAAGTGGAGTCAGTGACTCGGTGACAAATAAATCTGATGACAAAAAGGTAGAACCTAAAACCTCTGCAACAGACAAACTTAAAAGTAAATTTGAAACTGACAAGAAACAACCAGACAGTAAAACGGACGATATACCTAAACAAACAAAAGAGAATAGTGACAAATCTAAACAGCTAGGAGCCAAAACAGAACAGAGTAATGTTACAGACAAGGAAACGAAAACTGATTCCAAAGACAATTCAGGTGCTGGTCTTAAATCGAAATCTTGGGGCTCCAAATCAAAGTTTGAATCAAAATCAGACGAAGTCAAAGAGAAAGGTAAAAAGGACGAAACAAGTGACGATATATCTAAAGGAGAAACAGAAAAACAAGTAGCAGAGGATGAAAAGAAAGCCGGAATAAAAACATTTAAACCTCCACAAAAACCTGAAAGTAAATTAAAATGGAAAGAAATGTGGGGGACAACTTTACCCAGTGTAAAGGACGAAAAGACAAAAGAAGAGAAAAAGGAAACACAATTAAATGAAACTGATACAAAATCAAACAAAACAGACGAAAAATCAAACGAAAAAGAAGACGAAAAATCAAAATCAACTGAAGTAGACGAAAAGGTTTCGCGTAAAGATGCCATCAAATCAAAATTTGAGTCGAAGGAGACCGGTAGTCTATGGGGTATAACAAAAGCTAAAGGTGATTCTAAGAAAGATGAAAAGACTGCAGACAATAAAAAGATCGAAATAGACGATAAAAAAGACGAAAAACCACGTGACAAAAGTGATGCCGATAAGGCACAACCGAAAAATGGTGACAAAGTACAATCAAATGAGGCAGACAAAACAGATTCTAAAGATAAGTCTAAATTCGGCGGGAAAATTACGATTAAAGATGGCGATAAACCGAAATCTGACAAAGTTCCTTCACAAGAAACAGAAAAATCAAAATTTGGTGACAAAATGTCCAAAGATTCCTCGGAGAAATCGTTATCTAACAATGGTAAAGTTAACTTACAAGACAAGGATAACAAATCTACTCCCAAAGAGAGTGACAGACTTAAATCTGAAATTAAAGACGCAAAGAACAAATTAGAAACAAGTAAAGGTGAAAAGGAAAAATCAAAAATAGAATTATTAAAATCTCAAATTGACAACAAAAATAGTTCGAAATTCGACAAAAAGGAGGACACAAAAACAAACAAGGGTTTTGGAGTAGAACTGAAGAAGCATGACGAAAAAGCAGAGAGTAAGAGCACGGATGGCTCTGACAAAAAATCTGACATGGATAACATGAAAAATGAAAAATTAGAAGGAAAATTAAAGCTAGATATTAAAAAGGCTGATAATTTTAATAAATCCGGTAAAGATACTTCCGTTGGGCACTCCTTGGCCGATAGGCTTAAAGACAAATATGAGAAAATATCCAAAACTCCGACATCCACAACGCCGAGTAAAACGCCGAACAATAAAGTATATATGCGAAGTAAGTCTGATGGTGGAGTTGTTGAAGAAAAACCGCCTGACAAAAACCCAATAACATCACCAGAAATCAAAACACTAACGCAAAGTGACAAAAACCCAATAACGTCAACAGAAATCAAAACACAAGTGCAAAGTGACAAAAAAGACAATAAAATATCAACAGAAGCCATAACAGACGACAGAAAATCCGCATTATTACAAAAAGATGCCAAACCAACTCTTAACAAACCCACGCAAGATCCAGATAAGAATGTTTCTGACACTCGTCGGGAGGTCAAGGTCGCCGAGACAATTGCTGCTACTCCATCGTTACCAAAATCATCCAAATTGAACACAGATGATATCAACAAGATAAAAGATGCTGCCAAATCTCTTCTATTAGATGATGACGTTATATATAATAGTGTTGGTCGTAGAAACAACGAGAATAAATCGACATCGTCACAGCAGGAGACAACATCGTTATCATCGTCTGCCAAATCACAGTCAGGCGCGAGAGCAGGGACGCAGGACAAATCATTGAATCAGGGAACGATATCAAATAAAGGGAATGACAGCCATGACGGCAAAAATGGTGTTAACGAAAGGTTTAACAGTGAGGCTGAAAGGTTGAAAAAGCAACTGAAACTGATGGAAGCGAGATGCTCCGAACTGGAGGAAGAAAATAAAAATCTAAAGAATGGTTTGGTGGAAAATGAAAAGCATTCCGGACGGTTAATGAAACAAAAGCAAGATGTTGAAAACTCGATAAAAGTATTACAAAAAAGTTTGTCATCTATTGAATCAAAATGTTCAAAATTAGAAATCGAAAATGCAAATTTGATCGAAAGAATAAAACAAGCACAGGTCAAATGTAACGGAAATATGTCTATCGACCTAAAGGAGGCACACATGGCGGAACTTGATCACTTACGGGACAGGCTGAAGGAGGGGGAATCTATTGTGGACGAATTAAAGGAGGACAATGAAACGTTGAGACAGGAGATTTTAGATTTAAAGGGGGAAATGGAAGAAATGTACGACACTTTTCGTGACCAAGAAGCGGAGGAGTTCCGAGAAGTTCAGCGTGAAATGGAGATGCATGCTAAAAATTGTCGTGTGCTAAGTTTTAAACTTCGAAAGTACGAACGTTCGAACGAGCAGTTAGAAGCAGAAAAAGAAAATTGTGAAGAAAAATTACGAATGTTGCAGAATCAAATATCAGATGGAGATATACGAGCTCATGTACGAGATATTGAAGATGAACTAAGACTTGCCAAGGAAGTGTCCGTTCGACTTCATGACGAACTTGATATTCTGGAAGAGAAGAAATGTAAATGTGAAGACGAAAACCACCAACTTACACAGATATTGGAACAGTCGGATAAAAAACAGTTTAGACTTGAGCTGGAATTGGATAAACTCAGGGATCAGGTAAGAAACAGTAGGATAGAATCTGTTATCCACCCCCCCCCTTTTTTCCCTTTGGAGCGTTTGCCATTTTACCATTTAACAGGAATTGTGTTTACCTCTGAGGGAATATTCTCTATAATAACTTATGGACAAACCGATTTCTTAAAGGGGGGAGGGGGTGTTGCATTAGAAAATATACTGGAATTTCTTTTCTGAATAAAAAGACCGCTAAAGCAAACACCCTGCACTTTCTTGGGTATGCTCATTGTTATTTATTTTATTTTTTTTTTGGGGGGGGGGGCAATATATTGCGTCTTCTTGGAAACAAGCTCTGGTCGAACAAAGAACTCCCCCTCCACTGCTAATATGATTATTGTAACGATGTCAAAATGATTGTTGGTTTCATCAAATAATTATAAATTAAAGTATGGTGGGACTCTATCTTGTCACGTGGTCATTATGCCAAAAATATTGTTGTCACAAAATTAAAATAATATTTGTAGTATAAAGAGTTCTCAACACTATTACGCCCTTTCTTCACTCTTACAACTACAACTGTGATGAATTTCAAAACAGACACCTATAAACATCAGATAACATCTCTCTCTGACAGAAAGGCAATACGTTTACAGATAAGACTACATTCCTTCTTCTATCTTAATTTCCTATCAATAAAGTTCCAACAAGTGTTCAAATTTGTTTTTTTTTTCTTACTAAGCGAGGGCGTACATGGGTACTACGTGTACACAATACACTACAAATGATAACATTGTATTACTTAGAGGATGCAGTAAAAATACCTAAACCACTTAACACATCTTATCAGATAAGTAAACTAAATTAACACTACTGCTAAGTAGAGTTTACATAATGGATTGTACAATTTTTTTTCTAATTGGCATATACACTTAATGAAGCCAATTTTGAGGCTAGGCAAAAACCAAGGTCATTTTTCATACCAGGCCAATTTTGAGTCCAAGCCAGGAGTTGAGGCCAATCCCTGTTTTAGATTATGTCGTAAAAAGAATCTCGTTCACAAATTTGAATAGCTAAACCTTATACAGATATCGTCCAACTTCAAAACAGCACTTTTCTTTATATTTATGCATTAGATAAATTCTCTCACTTTTAAATTATTTAAATATCTTCATGTCTATCTCTCATGTTGATTTTTCAATCTGTCATGTGATTTATTAACTAGTATAGATAACTAGAAGCTTTCATAGTAGCCTTCATATTAGTCAATCTTTACGTTCAATTTATGATAAAAAAATTAAAAGGCGAATCTCCTATATACTCCTGTGCCATATACCAACTTCTGATTTGTTGTGAAATTCTATATGCCAATAAATTTTGTCACTTTATCACTTTACTTCAGCAGAGGAAACTAAAGTTTGTTTCAGAATTGTCATACAATGCACTTAGGTTACATCTGGATTACATGCAGTTTAAAAAGATAATCAAATCTGTCATTCTGAAAATCTTTGGTATGTGTTAAACGAGTATATGTTTATAAACTGCCATTCTTTTTATTTTAATTATTACTTTTTTGTATGTGTAAAAGAAACTGCTATTATTTACCTTATATTTCAAAAGTTAAATATATTTAAAAGTTTAAGTAAATAATTATAAAAATCAACAAATAATTCAAATCATGTACTTGGACGAAATATTTATTATTGTTTTAAAGACATATGTAACAACTCTGATTATATATAGCCTAGGCATTGAAAATTCCAATATTATAAATGAATGGTATAATACTGTACCTCTACCAATTCAAGCATACTAAACCTAAACAATTTACGGATATTCGAAAATCAAAAATTCTTCGAATAAACCAAAAAGCAAACATATGTACATCCACAAAAATGCTTATTTTTCTAAATATAGTAATCTTAGGTCATATTATATTCAATTTTGATTTTTATTATTTAATTTCAGGTATGATTGATAGCTTCTAACTTATATATATATGTTCCCTTCAATTATATTTAGGAGTCCGAAACCCTAATCCAGTCTCACTCTTTACCATTCAGCTTTTACAGTCGTAATTGCCCCCTTTTCTATTGGTCGACTGAAATTACGTTTAATTTTTAATTTAGGCCACAAATTGCCTTATACCTATGGTAGGCCTATATATATATATACAAATGTGTAAGTATTGTGACAACCATATAATATATCTATTCAGTAGATTTCTGAAACATCACAAATACAGGGTTAATATCAAATTTTTATACATACTTCTACAAATTAAGCCCAACACTGTTAGAATTAGATTTTAACACTGTCAAATTTTAGTTTTGTCTCAGCGGGTTTCGAACTCACACCGTTGTGACACTGTGGCACCAATTCGCCTGCACTATGTTTAGCGGTCTAGACCCCTCGGCCAAATCCGCTATATAAAAATATATTTTCATTAACCGGGGTGAATAGTAGACATAGACATAGTACATGTGTATATATATACTTAATTTATATCTAGTAGTCAGAACTCTAGCCTCGACTCACTCTATGCCATTTGGGTTTTACAAAACCTACCCTCGACCCACTTCTTTTCCTATAATGTCAACATTAGTAATTTGAAATTCCATCAAGAGTTTAGTTTATCATAAGCCGCCTATGGGCTCAAACCTGGAGTAGGCCTACATGTCCTATTCCTTTATTCCCAGGAGCCTAGCCCCATTCCACACTATGTCAAAGTGGTAACGAAAGAAGAAACTAAGTGCAAAGGTGTATGCAGTCGATGAAATGGCGTCACACATATCGCATTGTATTTTTATTTGCAAACAAATGCTGAAAAAGCAGATGACCGAAGACAAGACTGCATCCCTCTTTTGCAAAAAAAATGACTTCTAAACATCTTAAGTCGGCAAAATTCTGATATAATACAAGACATAAACACATTAACTATTACACAATTATCACAATATCACCAGTTTTTAGTGTTACCTGTCATACAGGTGTAAGTCAAAGAACAGGCGCAATAGGAGACTTAAACAAAAGTCTGATGATGAAGTTTGCTATTTGAATACATTACTTAAAGCATATACGTTATCATACATCCAAGCTGTGGCAATAGAAATTAAACTTTCACAATCTTGCATTATTGATGGACAACTTGGTGCATCTGTCAAACAAAACTGACCCTCTACCAGGAAATAGCAGAACAACACAGGTCTGCACATTACTAATAACCATAAAATTAGTCCTTAAAGACTCGCAGTTTGCATTAAACTGGCATCTTGAAACTTGGGACAAGTCAGAGGACTGTGAATGCTTAAAACCAATCAGTCTTTGTAAGGATGACATGGAAACTTTACTCTCAATTTAACACCAGATGAACAATTATTTGCACAAAGGTTTACAGTTCACTCAAACTGGGGTAAACTGCTCTTGTTGGAGCTTTCAACCTTGCAGTTGGACCATTAACCAGAAAAGGCGGATATTTTCGTTGATATTTTAGAAATCTATCAAATCCATGAAAATACTGGATCAAAATGAACCTGATGACAACGAACAAGTAAATGTACAAGGCACAAATGATGATGCACTTGAAACATCACAGAAGATGAAGCTTCTTACACCGCAAACACTTCTAACCTCAGAGATTTGCTGGATAGAATAGAGGGTTTTAATGTTACAGACATCCGAACATCTTTGAATGTAACCACACTATTTTCAAAATTTTAACCCCTCCTTTGTTAACAAGACAACACCACCCCTGCACCTGGCAAAGATGACTACATATTAGTTTTAAGGAAACTTTGTATCAAATCATTGTCTAGACAGAACTTGTGCCAGGTCATAACATTTTATTTGGACCCGAGTGCTCAGAATATTTTTAAATTACATTAATGTATTCTTCCACGGGTTTCCTGTTTTACACTTAAAGAGGTAAACAATAAAATCTTATTTCAGCATATAAGTCATGTGGTCTGATTAACAGCAAAATTTTGTCCATGATAACATTGCCAAAGTAAAACAGAAGTATATGGAGACTGACAATAGCAAAATTTATTGCCTGGAACTTTGTTGTATTTTTGATTACAACTGGCAGTATACAAATATTCAAACATTTTAATCACGATACTTAAAAAATGAGAGATTAAACGTTTCTCTTGTTTTCATCTAGTTTAATCTGTTCAATACAACTCCTAAGACAATGTAAGAGTCAAGTAATTCTGACATATTCTAAATATCAAATTACAAATAAATTTCTTTTCTAAAAACCTGTCGTTAAAATGGTGTCATACATTATAAAATCATGCAATTAAATTGACAGTACCGTTGTTTTTACTAAAATCATATATTTTCACTAAATCTGTAAGTTTTAATCCAAAAAGTTTTATACCGTTTTCCTGTGTTGTAATATTTGAAAGTAATTGATAACATTCTGTTTCCCCAGCTGTTATCATAAAATGTCAAATTGGCAAGTGTAGCATGTGAAACAGGCTATAGAAAATTTTAATGCAATTGAATGACCCTGATGTCAGATAAGAACAAAACTATTATGGGATGGAAGATCATTTTGATCCACAGGTTTGTCTATGGCATAGGAGTATATAGTAAAATGTATCTATCCCGTATTACACCGTCGATATTACAATGATCAGTTTGATATAAACAACACGTGTCATTGATGCGTTTTAACAGATGTGCAATTTAATTGTTTATTCTGAAAATAATTTATTGATATAAGATTTGTTTACACGTGCGCGGTGACCTACATATTCCCAGTACATTGTAGTGGAGACCATCCTCCCAAGTCAGGGGTTCCGAGTCCGCGTTCGCTCTATCATGACTTGGGAGGATGCAGCAGACTGGATTATAGACAAATTAACGATCAGTTTGTAATCCTGTTTTGGCTTCTTCTTACTTGAAAAAATTAAATTATTATTATTATTTCACACGGACATCTTTTTGTATCGTTGCATAATATCCTCTAAACTTATATATTATTTTTTGTTTATGCAGCATCTTCATGTTACCGATCCGATATAGTTTTAATTTTTCAAACTATGAAACCTGACACGGTTGTTCATTGAGGGTGGGGGTGTAACTTGGTATATAAGGGGGTAATATGGATGTGCGGCCCGAAAGAGTCACCTTTTCGGCTCTCCAAAATATATGAACAGGTAGCTTTTTCCATTGAAAAACTATCTTTGGTTTGTTGTTAATTATCTAAATATATCCAAGCTTCAATTCTCATCTTATGCCTATGTAAACCATGTAAACCACGGTGTTTTTACAAACCGAAAGTGTTCCATTAACATCACTTGATCATTTTTGTAGTGAATGGACTATTTTGTCAATGGGGATGTGCAATATTAAAATATATGAATAGGTTAGATTTAATAATTTAAAATATATGATTATGTGCCGAAAGTAGGAAAATATATGAATAGAGTGGTTTTCAAATCTACGTCCGCAGACCTGTACCTAAAAGTATCCCTAGTTACACCCTCTCCCTCGTGCGGTTGTTTGTCATAATAATACGCCCCCCCCTTTTTTTCTGTAGCGACACAAGAATTTTTCTTTTGGCACTGGCAACACATGATTCAGAGTTATGAGTGTGTATTATGTCGTGTGCCTTAATTACTTACAGAACAAACATTGTAATGAATTCTACAGATGCCGTTCTGGATTATCAGGGGTACCATATGGGGCCATTCTATAAAATGCTAAGCTGGATTATCGGGGGGAACCATATGGGGGTCATTAGGGAAAATTGTAATGAATTCTACAGATGCCGCGCTGGATTATCAGGGGAACCATATGGGGTTATTATGGGGATATAATAATATGTTCCCGTATGTATTTGTGAAGTGATAAATGGTTATACGGTCGGTAGCAACAGACATATCACAAAATAATCATCGCACTGGTACCTGTTTGTTATATAGGTACGAACTGCTACGAGGCTGCTCCTTTGTACTTTGAGTAAGTCCTTCTTCATGTCTTCATTAACATGAAATTTTAGCACGTCCTAACAAAATCTAATAGTACTGTTCAAAACGTAAATCCACTGTGTTGTTGATCTTACGTTTCTCTGGCAATTCCGACATTCGTCTGACAAACCGTATGCGTAAATAGATTTTACTATGATCAACCCTCTTACAGCAACATTTGTAAGCATAAATTGTCGCCGCTGGCTGAATTGTCGACAATTTGCACTGCTAGTTGGGGCACATCCTCACAAGTCAGGGTTTCTGTGTCCACATGTGTTCGTGGACACATGTGGACACAGAAACCCTGACTTGTGAGGATGGTTGGGGCCACGTTTTGTCGTCGTTCGGCAACAATATATGCGATTTAATTTTTTTGTCTGCACACATTGTCGACGGGACATAATTTTTTTCTACACATCGTAAAATAAAAGATTTACAGTAGAAATTTAATGGAATTTCTAATAACTTAAATTCCCGCAAACAGTGCAGAAATTTTTGTCATAGTTTTGGCCGAGCATATCTCCAAAAAACGGTATAACACATTTATTTCAAACTCGGTGGTTTCAAAGATAATAATGACAAAAACCTTCTGAATAATGTACTTTATGCAAACATTTAATCAATTGATCCATCTGTTGGTTCTCTGTTTTGTTCACTTTAAAAATTCAAAACCCATTATATTGCGATATTTGAAAATTCCACTGCGATATTGCAATTACTAACCGGTATATTGCAATATATCTCATACCCCTTAAGACTAGTTAAATGTACTGTACTGCTCTTTCATTACCAGTTGTTATTCTCTCAAACATACAAACTACTGCTGTAAAGCGACAATAACAAAAAGGGGGAGCTAATGAAAGATTTAATTTTAATTAGATTGTTTACTCTCTGGGCATCTTTTATTGTCCACACTTTTCGCTTTACAGTTAGCCGAGCTAAAGAAGAAAGGAGAGAAATCCATCCCCGGTACACCCGTATCTCAAGATGACATCAAAGATCGTCGGGTAAGTCTGTTTGCATGTTTGTTTGTTTGAATGGTGTTTAACGCCACTTTTAGCATTTTTCTCAGCAATATCATGGCGTCCAGTTTTTATTGGGAGAGGAAGCCCATGTACCTGGAGAAAACCCCCGACCTTCGCTAGAAAAACAGACAATCCTTGTCAATTAAGATTGGACTCGAGCTTACCCTGTCGCAGTGAGACTCTTACTAGTCCGAGAATCTTCTGCCGTCCAAAAAAAAAAAGCGTTGGACGGCAGAGGATTCTCGGACTAGACTCTTACCAGAAATCTCAGTCTTGACAGACTGCGTGATCAGTAGTAAACCGCGAGGCCCCTTGGGTATGTCAGTACAGAAATTGCAATCAATGGTGTATCTTTGGGAAGCGCACACTTTGTTTTTATTCTTTGCTAACACAGACAAGATAACTCGGTCTGACTACTTGTTGCATCATCCTGTCTGTGACCTTTGTTCGGTTGTTGAATGTCTCTTCTAAACATGCTGCATAGTGGGCAAAGATTATTACTTTTAAATTTTAAATGTTTATGATTATTAATTTTTAATGTCTCATGTGGATACTGTGTATTGACGGTGATCTAATGGTAAATAGATATGTACTGTATGACATGCGCCATTACTGTGATGAGACACGAGAGTCTCGTGTGACATTCCAAACAGTCGTTTGATAAATATTATCGTTTTGAAATAGCCCTTTATATCTACAAATGATGATCCACGAGATACGTACTGGCGTATTACGGAACGTTACTTCCCTTTACCAGTTACAACCCTAAATTTAGAGCTCTCTTATTTGATTGCAGCTTTGATATTTCGATGATTGGGCACATCCAAGCGGAAGTTGTGATACATAACAAGACAAAATGGCCAGCACCAGAGGGCAGCACCAAGAAGAAAGCCAACAGTTGTTTGTGTGTTAATCGTTCCGACGAAATGATAAAAAACTTTTCGAATTTCAAAACTTTTTCACTATAAACACATTTCTTTTCTTAAGAATACATATCAATTTTTGCATTTTCAGCAAAAGCTCTTTTTTTATGTGTTACCATAAAAATTGGAAATGAAATGTGTGAAATAGCAACATTTTGCAAAATTAAGTTGCGACTAACCAAAAATAGCATGAATTAAAGCCCTATGTTAATTTATTTGTGATGCTCAAGAAATCGCGTTAATTTTTATAATAAAACATTTTTGCTAAGACTTTTATTTCTTTCTATGGAAAATATACTGCTTGACTGTTTCTTGCTAGTTCCGGAACGATTTGCATGAGTGGTTTTCTTTTTGGTCTGCAATCAATGATGCATGGCTTCTTACAATTATCATCCAAATATGCATTTGTTTTAATTTTTGCATTCGTTACAGTAGCATGCAGCCGTCGTTACGCTCTATTGGTTTTCTTTTACATTTTCGTTTAATGACGCTAACAGACGACACTTCAGGAACTCATTCATGCATTTCAAGAAAAAAGTGGAGCAGTATTATTTCTAGAAAACAATATGCTTTGGGCATTTGTATCATTTCTCAAAAGCTAGTTAGCCAGTTACATGTAGCAATTCGCTGTATCAATTTTGCAAAATATCGTTTCTTCGGCCAATCATTAGCCTTTTAAGGAATGTCATTTGCCGAATTGTAGTCACCTTATCTTGTACCCCCATCAACATGAATGACGCATAATTAAATGATTTTGTTTTTTAATACCTGAAATATATATTACTCTACTCGAACCATTTCGATAACAACCGCCGATTGCGGACAAACTGTACCTTACGAAACACTCGATAATGTTTCGTCTATTACACAATGTTTACCCCAATGCAGGGGTATGTGTCGGAATACTACTATAATTTCAGAATATCACGATAATTGCAAGGGCACAAGACTAAATACTGTCCTGGCCCTTTCAGAACCACCATGTAAATTATATATAATGTGAGGCTGAAAACGACGCTATCTCTGTAAATAGTACACGAATGTTAATATTAGCTTGTTTTATCTCTTTTCATTTAATTTCAAAGATGATTGATTAATAATGTGTTATTCACTTGAGAATGATAAAACAAGAAAACCCCTGGTAAGACATAAGTATAATTATTCAAGCGCATGCCCAGTCTTTCCTAATACGGCCTGTTACCAGTTGAAAGATAGGTCTTATGACAAAAGCTCGACGGAATCATTCCATGTTTCTCGGTTATTTCATTAAAAAGTCCACGGAAGGCCGTCCCTGTTGAGGTCCAGCATGGCTTTTATCCGAAAATCCTTTGGAGTTATCCTTCTTGAAAATGGTAAATAACATCAGTATATCTGGAGGAAAACATAGTAACGACTAGTGTTCACTCAAATGTGGATTAGATCTAAAATTAATGGAAAGTTAGCCCGGCCACATATGTACTATGTCAACTCATCTACAGGACAAACTGATATACAATTAATGGAAAGTTAGCCCGGCCACATATGTACTATGTCAACTCATCTACAGGACACACAAATATACGATTAATGGAAAGTTAGCCCGGCCACATATGTACTATGTCAACTCATCAACAGGACACACAAATATACAATTAATGGAAAGTTAGCCCGGCCACATATGTACTATGTCAACTCATCTACAGGACAAACTAATATACAATTAATGGAAAGTTAGCCCGGCCACATATGTACTATGTCAACTCATCTACAGGACAAACTAATATACAAGTGGATTTATAAGTTGATCACTATAAATTTACATATACAATACTCATAAACACAATATAATCTAGCAGATCTATAAAAAGAAACTTTAAAAAAAAGAAACAACAAGCAGGAACAGAAACAAAAAAGTTATAGTTTAAAATGTTTGACCAATTATACATGTAGTAAAACTAACAGATCTTCCTAAATATAGCAGCAAAAATGTTTACTGGACGTTAATTCGACCAGCATGCCAAGATAACTCGTCGTGCCACCTGACTTAACTGCCCTGCTCTTACAAATGCAAATGAAAATGCAGTTTTTTAATTAAGGATTAACTACAAAAAATATTTTCTCCATTGAGGGATAACAAAAGTTCTGTTTTGCACATTGTATAATCCGCGTAGCAGATTATATTAAATGTGCACAACGGAAATTTTGTTATCCCTCGATGGAGAAAATATTTTTTGTAGTCAATACTTATAAATAAATTCAAACAATAGAATAAACTCACCAATTTTATTGTTGTAACTGGACATTTTTGATAAAAGAGATCAACACAAAAACTGTTAGTTTCCCGTGGAGTAATATTTGACATCAAATGGCGCGTGTCTCCATGACGATCAAATTTGTTTTCCATCCTGTGATAAAAAATATTTTCCAGCCAATCAAAAGTCAGTATTCTCGCAAAATTTTTTTAACAAATCTCCTGTGTCAATAATGTACCTGGTTATTTATTTGCCGATTTTACTGGAAATCCAGGGCTAATCACCCCTGCCCGACATATTTTTTTTTTTCACCTTTTCAGAAAAGTAACGGCGAGTTACCCTCATTACTTGTGGTCCGTCATCGTTGGCGCCATAGTTAATTAATTTAACAAATCTCCTCTGAACATGTTACGCAAATTTAACCTCAGGTTACATGGATCATTCTTAAGCTATCTGCTTTTTCAACTATCATGTTAGCCACGGCAAAAATAGGACAAGTTTAAAGCAAGTAGTTATGGAATAATAATTTTAAAAAGATAGTGAGAAACTGTAAACAACAAACAACAAGACAAAAACAAGGAGAAACTGTATACATCAAACAGCGAGACAAAAACGGGGAGAAACTGTATACATCAAACATTATCAGCAAAATAAAAGCTACCAGTTATTGCCCTTCATGACAATATTTCCATATATTTTGAAGTTTCAGATTTTTAGGGTTGTTTGTTGTTATATTGAAAACTGTAATCGATTGACATTTGTTGTATACTAGTACTTTTATAGGCAGAGAAAATAAAATCAGCAACTAAAATAAACAAACATGTCAAAATAAAATAAATGTCAGTTTAATCTAAATAGAAGTCGTTGCATTTAAAAGACTATTTTTTCCAAGTTATATTGCGTTTTTGGCTATTATCTTGCACACTATATATGTAATAAGCAAAGTGAAATGTAAGAAGCTTAAATGATTAGCAAAACAACATTCACAGTTAAGTCAACATAACCGAAATTGTCAATTGACTATTTATAGGAGTTTTGTTTCCAATATATCCACGCTTTATTCTATTGTTTAGAAACTATAACAGCAAACATGATCAGCAAATCAAAGATCAACATTTAATTCAAGCAATGTAAGCGATTACATGCTATGAGCTTCTGGTTTGTAGTTCATGTAAATATGTGTTAATCTACTAACGATAATCCATGTCGTAGTTTTACACCACCGCCCCTAATCCATTAACCACCTGTACAATTCAGTATCAACAAAATATCATAGTACTCGGTGGTACGACTACTCGTACCTCCATTGTAAAAGATCGTGCAAATCGCCTTGATCCCAGCAAAAAATTACATAATGATATTTACACGTGTTGATTCCGTCGTAACTCCACGGCATCAGAAAACAATACCACTTGACTCTTTTATCTAGTCGTCAAGGTAACGTCACGTAAACTTGAACAGATGGTAAAACAGTTCAATTTTTAGGCAATTGGGTTTATCCACGATTTTCTTATCGTTACTAATGGCCGTTCTTGACAGACGAACTAGAGTCTTGGATTCTCTCTGGTGGTGTGTGGCTGGATTATCTCTGTGTGGTGGTGTGTGGCAGGATTCTCTCTGTGTGGTGGTGTGTGGCAAGGTTCTCTCTGTGTGGCGGTGTGTGGCAGAACTCTCTCTGTGGTTTGGTGTGTGAAAGGATTCTCTCTGTGTGGCGGTGTGTGGCAGAACTCTCTCTGTGGTTTGGTGTGTGAAAGGATTCTCTCTGTGTGTTGGTGTGTGGCAGGTTTCTCTGTATGGTGGTGCGTGACAGGATTCTCTCTGTATGTTGGTATATGTATGGAACGCCAAAGCTGCCTTATGTTGACAAGTATCTTTTTGTTGTGGTACTTTTTAACTTTGTTGTGGTATTTTTTCACTTTGTGGAGATACTTTTTATACCCCCGCAAACTTGTTTGAGGGGTATATAGGAATCAGCCTGTCTGTCTGTCCGTCCGTCCACATCCCTTGTAAGCGCTTCTCCTAAACCGCTTCACAGATTTTTATAAAACTGTACATGGAAGTACATCATATGTAGATGTGCATGAAGACTTTTCGTCTCTGTCGGATATTATTCAGGGGAGATAATCGGACTTAGACTTTTTAAATGTAGAATTCATTGGGAGACCTCGTAAGCGCAACTTCTCCTAAACCGCTTCACAGATTTTTATGAAACTTTACATGGAGGAAGTACATCATATGTAGATGTGCATGAAGAATTTTCGTCTCTGTCGGATATTATTCAGGGGAGGTAATCGGACTTAGACTTTTTAAATGTAGAATTCATTGGGAGACCTCGTAAGCGCAACTCCTCCTAAACCGCTTCACAGATTTTTATGAAACTTTACATGGAGGAAGTACATCATATGTAGATGTGCATGAAGTATTTTCGTCGCTGTCGTATATTATTCAGGGGAGATAATTGGACTTAGACTTTTTAAATATAGTATTCATTGGGAGACCTCGTAAGCGCAACTCCTCCTAAACCGCTTCACAGATTTTTATGAAACTTTACATGGAAAGTTTACATGCACATCTAAATCATATGTAGATGTGCATGAAGAATTTTCGTCGCTGTCGGATATTATTCAGGGGAGATAATTGGACTTAGACTTTTAAATATAGTATTCTTTAGAAGACCTTGTAAGCACAACTCCTCCTAAACCGCTTCACAGATTTTTATGAAACTTTACATGGAGGAAGTACATCTCATGTAGATGTGCATGAAGAATTTTCGTCGCTGTCGGATATTATTCAGGGGAGATGATTGGTCTTAGACTTTTTAAATATAGTATTCATTGGGAGACCTCATAAGCAACTCCTCCTAAACCGCTTCACAGATTTTTATTAAACTTTACATGGAGGACGTACATCATATGTAGATGTGCATGAAGAATATTCGTCGCTGTCGGATATTATTCAGGGGAGATAATTGGACTTAGACTTTTTAAATATAGTATTCTTTGGGAGACCTCGTAAGAGCAACTCCTCCTAAACCCCTTGATGCAATTTAATGAAACTTCGTATAAAGTAAGTACATCATATGTATATGTGCATGAAGGATTTTTATTGACCTCGGATATCATTAAGAGGAGATAATCGGACTTGGAAGCGAAGCGAGGGGTATCGCTTTGTGAGCGTGCTCACAGTCCACACTTGTTAACTTTGTTGTGGTATTTTTGTTTACATTGTTGTGGTATTTTTTACCTTTGTGATACTTTTTTTTACTTTGTTGTGGTACTTTTTTTTACTTTTGTTGTGGTACTTTTTTACTTTGTTGTGGTACTTTTTTTTACTTTGTTCTGGTACTTTTTTTACTTTGTTCTGGTACTTTTTTTACTTTGTTGTGGTACTTTTTTACTTTTGTTGTGGTACTTTTTTTTTACTTTGTTCTGGTACTTTTTTTTACTTTGTTCTGGTACTTTTTTTACTTTGTTGTGGTACTTTTTTTACTTTGTTGTGGTACTTTTTTTTACTTTGTTGTGGTACTTTTTTTTACTTTTTGTTGTGGTGCTTTTTTTTTACTTTGTTGTGGTACTTTTTTTTACTTTGTTCTGGTACTTTTTTTACTTTGTTGTGGTACTTTTTTTACTTTGTTGTGGTACTTTTTTTTACTTTGTTGGGTTCCTTTTTTTACTTTGTTGTGTTCCTTTTTTATCTTTGTTGTGGTACTTTTTAACTTTGTTGTGGTACTTTTTAACTTTGTTGTGGTATTTTTAAACTTTGTTTTGGTACTTTTTTACTTTGTTGTGGTATTTTTTCACTTTGTTGTGGTATTTTTTAACTTTGTTGTGGTACTTTTTAACTTTGTTGCGGTATCTCGTGGCGTTTAGATATATGTGGCGATTAACGCGGGATTTAGTGGCGAACTGATCGGAAGCGAACCAAGATGGAGGCAATTTTAAAAGAACTTCAATAAGAAACTCTTATGCCAAGTTTCGAAAGGAAAAGATCGATTTGGATGTTTACCTAAGCATAACTGATGACCAAGTCAACAGACTAGATGGATTCACCCACCATGCCCGTGGTGTTATTTTCTTGTTCAGATATTTTTAGTTCCTCCCGAACTCGCTTTTGCAAACGAGCCCTGTCCCCTTAAGTTGTGACGCCTACTCTATGGATTTGGTTATCAGTTAAGCTTAGGTAACCATCCAAATCGATATATACATATATCATAACGAAGTGAAAAGGTACCACAACAAAGTTAAAAAATACCACAACAAAGTGAAAAAATACCACAACAAAGTTAAAAAAAAAAAATACCACAACAAAGTGAAAAAAATACCACAACAAAGTGGAAAAGTACCACAACAAAGTGAAAAAGTACCACAACAAAGTTTAAAAATACCACAACAAAGTGAAAAAATACCACAACAAAGTGAAAAAGTACCACAACAAAGTTTAAAAATACCACAACAAAGTGAAAAAATACCACAACAAAGTTAAAAAAAAAATACCACAACAAAGTGAAAAAAATACCACAACCAAGTGAAAAAGTACCACAACAAAGTTTAAAAATACCTCAACAAAGTTAAAAAGTACCACAACAATGTAATAAAAAAATACCACAACAAAGTTAAAAAGTACCACAACAAAAAGATACTAGTCAACATAAGGCAGCTTTGGCGTTCCATATATATGGCAGGATTTTCTCTGTGTGTTGGTGTATGGCAGGGTTCTCTCTGTGGGTGGTGCGTGGCAGGTTTCTATGTGTGGTGTGTGGCAGGATTTTCTCTGTACGTTGGTAAATAGCAGGATTCTCTATGTGTGTTGTTATACAGGATAATTCTCTTTGTGTGGTGGTATATAGCAGGATTTTTTCTCTCGGGGGTGTGTGGCAGGATTCTCTCTGTGGGGTGGTATGTGGCAGGATTCTCTCTGTATGGTGGTATGAGGCAGGATTCTCTCTGTGTGGTGGTATATTGCAGAATTCTCTCTGTGTGTTGGTATGTGGCTGGATTCTCTCTGTGTGGTGGTATGTGGCAGAATTCTCTCTTTGTGTTGGTGTATGGCAGGATTCTCTCTGTGTGTTTGTGTATGGCAGGATTCTCTCTCTGTGTTGGTGTATGGCAGGATTCTCTGTGTGTTGGTATGGGGCAGGATTCTCTCTGTGTGGTAGTATGTGGCAGTATTCTCTCTGTGTGTTGGTATGGGGCAGGATTCTCTCTGTGTGCTAGTATTAGGCAGGATTCTCTCTGTGTGTTGGTGTATGGCTGGATTCTCTCTGTGTGTTGGTGTGTGAAAGGATTCTGTCTGTGTGTTTGCGTATGGCAAGATTCTCTCTGTGTGTTGGTGTGTGGCAGGATTCTCTCTTTATGTTGTTAAATGGCAGGATTCTCTCTATATGTTGGTGTGTAGCAGGATTCTCTCTGTGTTTACGTGGTATGTGGCAGGATTCTCTCTGTGTATTGGTGTGTGGCAGGATTCTCACTGTGTGTTGGTGTGTGGAAGGATAATTTCTCTGAGTGGTGGTATATAGCAGGATTTTTTTCTCTGCGGTGGTATGTGGCAGGATTCTCTCTGTATGGTGGTATGAAGCAGGACTCTCTCTGTGTGTTGGTATGGGACAGGATTCTTCTCTCTGTGTGGTGGTATGTGGCAGGACTCTCTCTGTATGGTGGTATGAGGCAGGACCCTCTCTCTGTGTTGCAATGGGACAGGATTCTCTATGTGTGGTAGTATGGGGCAGGATTCTCTCTGTGTGTTGGTATGGGGCAGGATTCTCTCTATGTGGTGGTATGGGGCAGGATTCTCTCTGTGTGGATGTATGTGGCACGATTCTTTCTGTGTGTTTTTTGCGGCCGGATGTCTCTGTGGTGTGTGGTGGTGTATGGCAGGATTCTCTCGGTTTGTTTGGTGTATGGAGGTATCCGTTCTGCGTGATAAGAAAATACTTTTTTGGTTTTGTGCTCAATGCGAATACTGAATCTCGGTTATATGTCCAATGGAGCTGCTGTATCCAAAATTAACCTTTTTTCTAAAAAAACCCACAAGATTCACTTAAAAGGATAAATAAATTTGCACTTTCGGTACTCTGGTTTCATCTACCAATCGCATTGATTTACCTGAAAAAATGACTAAAATGTTAAACCCAATACAAACGAACACAATTCAATTCTAAATGATGATGAAATAAGAACGATAACTCAAAGAAAAATAGCAATGGAAACCTACCGACCAATAAGAGCCGCAAAAGTCAAGAAAGAGATATTCTTGCCTTTGAATTTTTCGAGTTGCCTTTCTTTGATGGCTGATTGATTGTTCAGTCTTACTTGTAGTCTGCTGAGAGCAAGTTAATTACTAAACAATGTAGTTTTTCTAAAAAGCTAACCGTCTCTTAGCTGCATTACAAATTTTATGGATTTATTGAAGTACCTGTTTTTGTAATTTATATGTAGGATAGGTAAATAAATGTTCTTTGAAGGACTTTGTTTATGCTAAACTATTATCCAATGGTGCTTGAGAGATTTAAATACCTGTCGTCACTTCACACGTGCTTTTTAAAAAATAATTAAACATAAATTGACTCCCTGAACAAATGTTCAAAATAAGCAGTAAAATATGTTTCGTTATATTTTGCATCAATATCAGAACGAAAAGAAAGATATAGAAAATATCTTTTTTTTTCCAAACAGCTTTAAAAAGTAGGGAGATTTTGGTACAATGTTTACCTTTTAATTGTTCACTGACCAATGGATTGAATAAAATAGAAGTCAATATGTGGAACGTAACATTACTACACTAAAATACTGATTACAACCCCGATTCAACCTAAGAATATATCGAAATTTCAGTACACATACTAGTGCGATGCTAACGTAAACCAATGAAATGAAACGTAAACCAATGAAATGACAAAAATATTTATAGATTTAGTAAACCACCCAATCAAGTAACTGAGAATCATTTACTCCGAAGACAGATCGTCATTTGATTATGTATACCGTCTCCCATGTGAGACGGTAACAAGAAAACCTTTGTTAGACGTGACGAACAATGTTTTGCTTTGATTATTATTATTTTATTATTATTATTATTATTATTATTATTATTATTATTATTATTATTTTATTATTATTATCCATCCGTCCGTCTTGTAAGGGCTTTTTAGCCTACATTTCTTGTCAGATTTACCCAATCAAGTAACTGAGAATCATTTACTCCGAAGACAGATCGTCATTTGATTATGTATACCGTCTCCCACGTGAGACGGTAACAAGAAAACCTTTGTTAGACGTTACGAACAATGTTTTGCTTTGATTACTATTATTATTATTATTATTATTATTATTATTATTATTATTATTATTATTATTATCCATCCGTCCGTCTTGTAAGGGCTTTTTAGCCTACATTTCTTGTCAGATTTAAAAAAAAAACATTAATCAAAATGATTATATTTATAAAATCTTGTACAAGGTCGCAAAATTGCGTAAATGAACACTTTGTGCATGCTATATCCCTTAGAATTGTTTATCATGTGTCAAACTGTTTGGTAAGCGTTCCCGTGCCTACATTTTTGGTCAGATGTTTATAAAATTTAAATAAAATGTTTATTTATCTTGTACAAGTTTACAAAGTGAACGCTGAATGATTATTTGTGTGCATGTACATTTTGGGAAATCGGGCTGTCATTGCTCATTAAATGTTTATTTATCTTGTACAAGTTTACAAAGTGAACGCTGATTGATTATTTGTGTTCATGTACATTTTGGAAAATCGAGCTGTCATTGCTCTCGTGCATACGTTTATTGTGTGGCAGGACTCTCTCTGTGTGTTGGTGTGTGACACGATTCTCTCTGTGTGTTGGTGTGTGGCAGGATTCTCTCTGTGTGTTGGTGTGTGGCAGGATTCTCTGTGTTTTGGTGTATGGCAGGATTATCTCTGTGTGTTGGTGTATGACAGAATTCTCTCTGTGTGTTGGTGTATGACAGGATTCTCTCTGTGTGTTGGTGTATGGCAGGATTCTCTCTGTGTGTTGGTGTGTGGCAGAATTCTCTCTGTGTGTTTGTGTATGGCAGGTTTCTCTCTGTGTGTTGGTGTATGACAGGATTCTCTCTGTGTGTTGGTGTGTGGCAGGATTCTCTCTGTGTGTTGGTGTGTGGCAGGATTCTCTCTGTGTGTTGGTGTATAACAGGATTCTCTCTGTGTGTTGGTGTATGGCAGGATTCTCTCTGTGTGTTGGTGTGTGGCAGGATTCTCTCTGTGTGTTGGTGTGTGGCAGGATTCTCTCTGTGTTTTTGTGTATGACAGGATTCTATCTGTCTGTTGGTGTATGGTAAGATTCTCTCTGTGTGTTGGTGTATGGCAGGATTCTCTCTGTGTGTTGGTGTATGACAGGATTCTCTCTGTGTGTTGGTGTGTGGCAGGATTCTCTCTGTGTGTTTGTGTATGACAGGATTATCTCTGTGTGTTGGTGTATGACAGAATTCTCTCTGTGTGTTGGTGTATGGCAGGATTCTCTCTGTGTGTTGGTGTATGACAGGATTATCTCTGTGTGTTGGTGTATGACAGAATTCTCTCTGTGTGTTGGTGTATGACAGGATTCTCTCTATGTGTTGGTGTATGGCAGGATTCTCTCTGTGTGTTGGTGTGTGGCAGAATTCTCTCTGTGTGTTTGTGTATGGCAGGTTTCTCTCTGTGTGTTGGTGTATGACAGGATTCTCTCTATGTGTTGGTGTATGGCAGGATTCTCTCTGTGTGTTGGTGTGTGGCAGAATTCTCTCTGTGTGTTTGTGTATGGCAGGATTCTCTCTGTGTGTTGGTGTGTGGCAGGATTCTCTCTGTGTGTTGGTGTGTGGCAGGATTCTCTCTGTGTTTTGGTGTATGGCAGGATTCTCTCTGTGTGTTGGTGTGTGGCAGGATTCTCTCTGTGTGTTGGTGTGTGACACGATTCTCTCTGTGTGTTGGTGTGTGGCAGGATTCTCTCTGTGTGTTGGTGTGTGGCAGGATTCTCTCTGTGTGTTGGTGTATGACAGGATTCTCTCTGTGTGTTGGTGTGTGGCAGGGTTCTCTCTGTGTTGGTGTATGGCAGGATTCTCTCTGTGTGTTGGTGTGTGGCAGAATTCTCTCTTTGTGTTTGTGTATGGCAGGTTTCTCTCTGTGTGTTGGTGTATGACAGGATTCTCTCTGTGTTTTGGTGTGTGGCAGGATTCTCTCTGTGTGTTGGTGTGTGGCAGGATTCTCTCTGTGTGTTGGTGTGTGGCAGAATTCTCTCTGTGTGTTTGTGTATGGCAGGATTCTCTCTGTGTGTTGGTGTGTGGCAGGATTCTCTCTGTGTGTTGGTGTGTGGCAGGATTCTCTCTGTGTTTTGGTGTATGGCAGGATTCTCTCTGTGTGTTTGTGTATGACAGGATTATCTCTGTGTGTTGGTGTATGACAGAATTCTCTCTGTGTTGGTGTATGGCAGGATTCTCTCTGTGTGTTGGTGTATGACAGGATTATCTCTGTGTGTTGGTGTATGACAGAATTCTCTCTGTGTGATGGTGTATGACAGGATTCTCTCTGTGTGTTGGTTTATGGCAGGATTCTCTCTGTGTGTTGGTGTGTGGCAGAATTCTCTCTGTGTGTTTGTGTATGGCAGGTTTCTCTCTGTGTGTTGGTGTATGACAGGATTCTCTCTGTGTTTTGGTGTGTGGCAGGATTCTCTCTGTGTGTTGGTGTGTGGCAGGATTCTCTCTGTATGTTGGTGTATGACAGGATTCTCTCTGTGTGTTGGTGTATGGCAGGATTCTCTCTGTGTGTTGGTGTGTGGCAGGATTCTCTCTGTGTGTTGGTGTATGTCAGGATTCTCTCTGTGTGTTGATGTGTGGCAGGATTCTCTCTGTGTTTTTGTGTATGACAGGATTCTATCTGTCTGTTGGTGTATGGTAAGATTCTCTCTGTGTGTTGGTGTATGGCAGGATTCTCTCTGTGTGTTGGTTTATGACAGGATTCTCTCTGTGTGTTGGTGTGTGGCAGGATTCTCTCTGTGTGTTTGTGTATGACAGGATTATCTCTGTGTGTTGGTGTATGACAGAATTCTCTCTGTGTGTTGGTGTATGGCAGGATTCTCTCTGTGTGTTGGTTTATGACAGGATTATCTCTGTGTGTTGGTGTATGACAGAATTCTCTCTGTGTGTTGGTGTATGACAGGATTCTCTCTATGTGTTGGTGTATGGCAGGATTCTCTCTGTGTGTTGGTGTGTGGCAGAATTCTCTCTGTGTGTTTGTGTATGGCAGGTTTCTCTCTGTGTGTTGGTGTATGACAGGATTCTCTCTATGTGTTGGTGTATTGCAGGATTCTCTCTGTGTGCTGGTGTGTGGCAGAATTCTCTCTGTGTGTTTGTGTATGGCAGGATTCTCTCTGTGTGTTGGTGTATGACAGGATTCTTTGTGTGTTGGTGTGTGGCAGGATTCTATCTGTGTGTTGGTGTATGGCAGGATTCTCTCTGTGTGTTGGTGTGTGGAAGGATTCTCTCTGTGTGTTGGTGTATGACATGATTCTCTCTGTGTGTTGGTGTATGACAGGATTCTCTCTGTGTGTTTGTGTATGGCAGGTTTCTCTCTGTGTGTTGGTGTATGTCAGAATTCTCTCTGTGTGTTGATGTGTGGCAGGATTCTCTCTGTGTTTTTGTGTATGACAGGATTCTATCTGTCTGTTGGTGTATGGCAAGATTCTCTCTGTGTGTTGGTGTATGGCAGGATTCTCTCTGTGTGTTGGTGTATGACAGGATTATCTCTGTGTGTTGGTGTATGACAGAATTCTCTCTGTGTGTTGGTGTATGACAGGATTCTCTCTGTGTGTTGGTGTATGGCAGGATTCTCTCTGTGTGTTGGTGTGTGGCAGAATTCTCTCTGTGTGTTTGTGTATGGCAGGTTTCTCTCTGTGTGTTGGTGTATGACAGGATTCTCTCTGTGTGTTGGTGTGTGGCAGGATTCTCTCTGTGTGTTGGTGTGTGGCAGGATTCTCTCTGTGTGTTGGTGTATGACAGGATTCTCTCTGTGTGTTGGTGTATGGCAGGATTCTCTCTATGTGTTGGTGTATGGCAGGATTCTCTCTGTGTGTTGGTGTGTGGCAGAATTCTCTCTGTGTGTTTGTGTATGGCAGGATTCTCTCTGTGTGTTGGTGTATGACAGGATTCTCTCTGTGTGTTGGTGTGTGGCAGGATTCTATCTGTGTGTTGGTGTATGGCAGGATTCTCTCTGTGTGTTGGTGTGTGGCAGGATTCTCTCTGTGTGTTGGTGTATGACAGGATTCTCTCTGTGTGTTGGTGTATGGCAGGATTCTCTCTGTGTGTTGGTGTGTGGCAGGATTCTCTCTGTGTGTTGGTGTATGTCAGGATTCTCTCTGTGTGTTGATGTGTGGCAGGATTCTCTCTGTGTTTTTGTGTATGACAGGATTCTATCTGTCTGTTGGTGTATGGCAAGATTCTCTCTGTGTGTTGATGTATGGCAGGATTCTCTCTGTGTGTTGGTGTATGACAGGATTATCTCTGTGTGTTGGTGTATGACAGAATTCTCTCTGTGTGTTGGTGTATGACAGGATTCTCTCTGTGTGTTGGTGTATGGCAGGATTCTCTCTGTGTGTTGGTGTGTGGCAGAATTCTCTCTGTGTGTTTGTGTATGGCAGGTTTCTCTCTGTGTGTTGGTGTATGACAGGATTCTCTCTGTGTGTTGGTGTGTGGCAGGATTCTCTCTGTGTGTTGGTGTGTGGCAGGATTCTCTCTGTGTGTTTGTGTGTGGCAGGATTCTCTCTGTGTGATTGTGTGTGGCAGGATTCTCTCTGTGTGTTGGTGTATGACAGGATTATCTCTGTGTGTTGGTGTATGACAGAATTCTCTCTGTGTTTTTGTGTATGACAGGATTCTATCTGTCTGTTGGTGTATGGTAAGATTCTCTCTGTGTGTTGGTGTATGGCAGGATTCTCTCTGTGTGTTGGTTTATGACAGGATTCTCTCTGTGTGTTGGTGTGTGGCAGGATTCTCTCTGTGTGTTTGTGTATGACAGGATTATCTCTGTGTGTTGGTGTATGACAGAATTCTCTCTGTGTGTTGGTGTATGGCAGGATTCTCTCTGTGTGTTGGTTTATGGCAGGATTATCTCTGTGTGTTGGTGTATGACAGAATTCTCTCTGTGTGATGGTGTATGACAGGATTCTCTCTATGTATTGGTGTATGGCAGGATTCTCTCTGTGTGTTGGTGTGTGGCAGAATTCTCTCTGTGTGTTTGTGTATGGCAGGTTTCTCTCTCTGTGTTGGTGTATGACAGGATTCTCTCTATGTGTTGGTGTATGGCAGGATTCTCTCTGTGTGTTGGTGTGTGGCAGAATTCTCTCTGTGTGTTTGTGTATGGCAGGATTCTCTCTGTGTGTTGGTGTATGACAGGATTCTCTCTGTGTGTTGGTGTGTGGCAGGATTCTATCTGTGTGTTGGTGTATGGCAGGATTCTCTCTGTGTGTTGGTGTGTGGAAGGATTCTCTCTGTGTGTTGGTGTATGACATGATTCTCTCTGTGTGTTGGTGTATGACAGGATTCTCTCTGTGTTTGTGTGTGGCAGGATTCTATCTGTGTGTTGGTGTGTGGCAGGATTCTCTTTGTTTGTTGGTGTGTGGCAGGATTCTATCTGCGTGTTGGTGTGTGGCAGGATTCTATCTGTCTGTTGGTGTATGGCAAGATTCTCTCTGTGTGTTGATGTATGGCAGGATTCTCTCTGTGTGTTGGTGTATGACAGGATTATCTCTGTGTGTTGGTGTATGACAGAATTCTCTCTGTGTGTTGGTGTATGACAGGATTCTCTCTGTGTGTTGGTGTATGGCAGGATTCTCTCTGTGTGTTGGTGTGTGGCAGAATTCTCTCTGTGTGTTTGTGTATGGCAGGTTTCTCTCTGTGTGTTGGTGTATGACAGGATTCTCTCTGTGTGTTGGTGTGTGGCAGGATTCTCTCTGTGTGTTGGTGTGTGGCAGGATTCTCTCTGTGTGTTGGTGTATGACAGGATTCTCTCTGTGTGTTGGTGTATGGCAGGATTCTCTCTGTGTGTTGGTGTGTGGCAGGATTCTCTCTGTGTGTTGGTGTATGTCAGGATTCTCTCTGTGTGTTGATGTGTGGCAGGATTCTCTCTGTGTTTTTGTGTATGACAGGATTCTATCTGTCTGTTGGTGTATGGCAAGATTCTCTCTGTGTGTTGATGTATGGCAGGATTCTCTCTGTGTGTTGGTGTATGACAGGATTATCTCTGTGTGTTGGTGTATGACAGAATTCTCTCTGTGTGTTGGTGTATGACAGGATTCTCTCTGTGTGTTGGTGTATGGCAGGATTCTCTCTGTGTGTTGGTGTGTGGCAGAATTCTCTCTGTGTGTTTGTGTATGGCAGGTTTCTCTCTGTGTGTTGGTGTATGACAGGATTCTCTCTGTGTGTTGGTGTGTGGCAGGATTCTCTCTGTGTGTTGGTGTGTGGCAGGATTCTCTCTGTGTGTTTGTGTATGACAGGATTCTCTCTGTGTGTTGGTATATGGCAGGATTCTCTCTGTGTGTTGGTGTGTGGCAGGATTCTCTCTGTGTGTTGGTGTGTGGCAGGATTCTCTCTGTGTTTTTGTGTATGACAGGATTCTATCTGTCTGTTGGTGTATGGTAAGATTCTCTCTGTGTGTTGGTGTATGGCAGGATTCTCTCTGTGTGTTGGTTTATGACAGGATTCTCTCTGTGTGTTGGTGTGTGGCAGGATTCTCTCTGTGTGTTTGTGTATGACAGGATTATCTCTGTGTGTTGGTGTATGACAGAATTCTCTCTGTGTGTTGGTGTATGGCAGGATTCTCTCTGTGTGTTGGTTTATGGCAGGATTATCTCTGTGTGTTGGTGTATGACAGAATTCTCTCTGTGTGATGGTGTATGACAGGATTCTCTCTATGTATTGGTGTATGGCAGGATTCTCTCTGTGTGTTGGTGTGTGGCAGAATTCTCTCTGTGTGTTTGTGTATGGCAGGTTTCTCTCTCTGTGTTGGTGTATGACAGGATTCTCTCTATGTGTTGGTGTATGGCAGGATTCTCTCTGTGTGTTGGTGTGTGGCAGAATTCTCTCTGTGTGTTTGTGTATGGCAGGATTCTCTCTGTGTGTTGGTGTATGACAGGATTCTCTCTGTGTGTTGGTGTGTGGCAGGATTCTATCTGTGTGTTGGTGTATGGCAGGATTCTCTCTGTGTGTTGGTGTGTGGAAGGATTCTCTCTGTGTGTTGGTGTATGACATGATTCTCTCTGTGTGTTGGTGTATGACAGGATTCTCTCTGTGTTTGTGTGTGGCAGGATTCTATCTGTGTGTTGGTGTGTGGCAGGATTCTCTTTGTTTGTTGGTGTGTGGCAGGATTCTATCTGCGTGTTGGTGTGTGGCAGGATTCTCTCTGTGTGTTGGTGTATGACAGGATTCTCTCTGTGTGTTGGTGTATGACAGGATTATCTCTGTGTGTTCGTTTGTGGCAGGATTCTCTCTGTGTGTTTGTGTGTGGCAGGATTCTCTCTGTGTGATTGTGTGTGGCAGGATTCTCTCTGTGTGTTGGTGTATGACAGGATTATCTCTGTGTGTTGGTGTATGACAGAATTCTCTCTGTGTGTTGGTGTGTGGCAGGATTCTCTCTCTATGTTTGTGTGTGGCAGGATTCTCTCTGTGTTTGTGTGTGGCAGGATTCTCTCTGTGTGATGGTGTATGGCAGGATTCTCTTTGTGTGTTGGTGTATGACAGGATTCTCTCTGTGTGTTGGTGTGTGACAGGATTCTCTCTGTGTGTTTGTGTGTGGCAGGATTCTCTCTGTGTGTTGGTGTGTGGCAGGATTCTCTCTGTGTGTTGGTTTGTGACAGGATTCTCTCTGTGTGTTTGTGTGTGGCAGGATTCTCTCTGTGTGTTGGTGTGTAGCGGGATTCTCTCTGTGTTTTTATAAATTTAAATCACATTTTTATATCAATAATATTTGGATAAGTTGGAAAAGCACCGATTTATCATTTGTTTGAGGAGTTTTGGGGGTTTTGCATGAAAAATTTGACATGTAACTGTTCTTACGACTAAATTTCTCGTAATATTTTTGTAAAATTAAAATCAAATGTATATAGATATATCTTTATTGTCATATATATCAATACTACATTGATCTGTGACATAAAACATGAAAATAACAAACAACAATATTGCAATTAACTAATATAATTAAGAAATAATTCACGGAGGCTGTGGTTTATCATTGTTTTACCACGGGGTGACCATTTATGTCGTATTATTTTATCCCGAGCGATATTCTAATATTTCTAATAAGACAATTAGAGTACATTTTTTATATTTTCGTACCTATAGAAAAAATCATTTCCGCCATAAACTGGCTGTTCCGTCAATGTAACACTCAATATATTGCAACGGATAATTATAGCGCGTGTCGCTATTTATGAGATTTATACGTCATAAGCAATAGCTTTCCGGTGGGAGTTAGAGTTTTGTAATTAGAACAGCCATTTAAAACACGCCCTCCTCAGCGCGTGTTGCTCATAGATAAATCATTTTTTTACCACAGTTGTGGTCTCAAAGCCTTTAAAGCACGTCATATTAGAATTAACATTTTCCTACCGCAGGTCGGGGGTTCTCTCCAGGTACCCGGACGCCATGATATAGCTGAAAAATTACTGAAAGTGGCGTTAAAACACCATTCAAACAAACAGACAACATAATTAACAACATCTTGGATGAATTTAATTCAGCAACAAGTGACCCTTTTTCATAAGAGTTATGGCCCTTGAAGGTAAAACTATATGGAAAGTTTATTTATTACATAAATTGTTATCAAAGATTCATATTTACAATGTTGTAGAGATAAACAGCACAAGCATGTTGACGTAAATAGATGTATTTTGTTGTCATCATTTGTTTGTCCCGACCGAGTATTTTGCACCCTAGGAGAACTGGTCGTACCACGCAAAAATTTAATTCATTTCACATGCGTACTGCTTTAATACGTATTTCCATTAAATAGAATGTGCACGTGTGTACTGTGTATCACTAAACGGCGGGAAAAATACTTCTTTATTTTACGTCACCTTTAGTGCCACCCAGAAATTGTTCGCATAGAGGTTAAACCTGATAATCCAGGATTTCTTCTAAAGGGAGTGGGGGCGCTCTGCAGGGGGACTGGGGGCGCAACACCCCACCAGAAATTGGTAGAAATGTGCAGCGTTCGCCAAATATGCTGCTTCATAAAGGTGAGGGCTGCCCCCTACCGCCACTAATATTAAGGTCTAATTCGAGCACACCTTTCCCAGCTTTGAAATTCCGGTGATCACTAACTACCTACAGAACTCTGCTACATAGGTCTGTTCAACTTCCCAAATGAAAAGAAATATGCAAAGGTGTTGTCTCCAAAAAAATACAAACAAACAAACAAAAACAAAAAAAACACACACACAAAAAACAACAACAAAATAAAAGAAAAGAAAAAAATGCGAATTATTAAAACAATACAGTAATATAAAATCTTATGTGAACTCCGAAGTTAACATTGGTCCGACTTCACATCCCTTTTTTATTATTTGTTTCGGGTAAACATCTGGATTGGTTTTGTGGAAGATCACAAATATACTGAACAAAATTAATTTGTTTCGTCACAATTTCTGCTTCGTTTAATTATCTTTAACTTACATTTCGAAACATATTTTCATTGCAGAAGTAATTTATCATATGTAATCACTAATTGATGGAAATTTTACATGACATTGACCTTTCGTTGAAAACCAAACATCGATAGATCAAAGGAGGAATGATAAAGTAGATATAATCGGTGTACAACTAAAGCTTCTATCTATTAACTTTCAGCTATAAATCACACGGTGTAGCAATCAGCTGGTAGACATCAAAACGTTTATGAGATGTCGAGATTTTTCTTTTTGTTTTAAAGATGTATATGTCTTCTCTACAGTTATTCGGCATATTCTCAGCAATTGGAGGTATGCGATGTGTACTGTGTTAAACTGCATAGGGACCATTATCCTATTGGATGGCGGCATAACTAAAACCTGGCCTGGCCTTAAAATTAGCCTGGGTTCACAATTTGCCTTGCCTAACAACTAGCCTTTTTTGGTGTTGAACTTAAGATTGCCTCGGCCAACCTTAAAATTGGCCCGGCCTCAATATTAGCTCCATTAAATGTATGGACTGTAATAAGTCTATATATGATAATTAGAAATTTTGCTCAGGACTATTAATCAGCTTTAAAGGCTCTAGTTCTGTGTCAGTTAATTACAGTTCACTAAATGTTACTGAAGCCCCCACTCTCCTTTCATATGGTCGAAATTATTAGGACAGTTCACACTAAACTGATCTTGACATTTTATGTTTTTAAATTAATTTTATAGCAATAACAATTATAACTTTACAAAAGTCATTTCAGATTTAAAATTGTCATAGTTCTTTTTTCTTGAGATAACAAATAAGAAGCTAATTGTCCAGTATGTGTGTGTTATCAGTATTTCATTTATATAACCAATAATATGTAAAATGATGTTTAAAGCCACTTTTGAGCAATTTGTCAGCTATATCATGGCGTCCGATGAACGTCGGTAGGAAAACTGGCAATTCTTGTCAATTAAAAATCAGAGTCTAATCTATTGTATTACCAAATTATGAAATTTAGCTTTAATAAGAATTTTTGTTAGTGCAAACCCGGGTTATATTATAGTGAAGTCGGGCGGGCTGGCGGGCAGGGAAAATAGGGTATCTATTTTGTGTAACTCCTCCTAAATTTTTTAACCCAGATCTCTGAAACTTCACAGAAAGATTGCACATGTATTGAAGTTGTTCACCTGCTATTGTGTACGTTTTCCAGGATTTTGGAACTTAGTCATTTTTCAGAAAACGGTGCCTATTTTCTGTAATCAAATCCTCCTACACAAACTCAAAACTTTCTTCCAACAAATTGTAAACCATTCCCTATTTATTAAGGCACTTGCTTCGCAACCCGGCAATTTCAGACCTAAAATTAAAAAAAAAATGCTATTTAATAAAATATATACAAAACATAACCACGTGAACATAACACTCACTTGTCAGTTTTATCTCAATGACCTTAATGTAGAGAAAAGCTAAAAAGAAATCATAAATCTGGGGGACTGGCCGGAAGTGAAACACATTACACTATAAATTATTAGAACAATTATACTTTATTACGTAGAGAGCTCTGTCAGCAAATAACAATTATAATACAGTTGTCTGCAGATATCTATACTACTAAAATTATAGACCCTTTTTTAAGCGCGCATCACAAAACACAGAGTAATAGCGAAGTATTAACTCGTATAAGGTTACATGCAATTAATGTTGCATATGCAAAATATTTAATTTTTATATTGATTATTAGCAATTAACGATTAATTACGTCCGCAAATTTGTACCGGATACGGTCCTCCTTTACATTTAAAATCTATTTTCGGGGCAAGGAAAACCCGTGAGGGGTACAAAACAAAAACGTACGCCTACCCAACTGACAACTGTTATAAGAAGGCTTTTATTAAGAAGTAAATTTGTAATTTGTAATCAGTGACAGCGTAACTTTAGTTCTTTTTAATGTCATATTACTCCTGATCACAATGAAAACAAAATTCGTAGGACCCACCAGACATGTATGGTGAAAATCCCTTCGATTCCAATCGTTTTCTTGAAGTGAGCTGGCTGAATTTAAACAAGAACGAACTGTTCGCTTGCTTTACGTGACGGAAGTCTATAGCTGTAGTTCGTTCTTCAATATGTATAAGGTTACATGCAAGTGATGTTGCACATTAAAAATTATTTATAGTAAAATGTTGAAATCGATAAAGTCGATTATTAAATTATTTTTCTGTGTTTTGTGATGCGCGCTTAAAAAAATGGGGTCTATAATTTTAGCAGTATAGATGATAAACATTTTGGTAAATTTCTGAGAGACAACGACCCCAAATTTATGCAATCCAACACATCCCTGTCATATTAACCTATCATAAAAGTAACCACCAGAATCAATACCCGGGTTAAAAAATCCGTCTTTCTAGTAATCAGATAAAAGTTGGTCTAATCCACGTGGTCTAATCATATACTCACTCAAAAAAGTAACGCAACATCGGATATATTTTTTAATCATTTTTTTTGCGGAGATATAACATTTAAATATTCAAATATATATAGGGGTCTCGGTGGCCGAGTGGTCAAGGTAGTTCGTCTACTATTGATCACGTGGTCTGTCAACACTGAGATTGCGGGCTCGATTCTCACTGCATGCAGGGTGTACTCGACTCCAATCTTAATCCGGCTTCCTCCCCCAATAAAAACTGGACGCCATGAAATAGCTGAAAAATTGCTGAAAGTGGCGTTAAAACAACATTCAAACATCAAACATTAAATATATATACACAACATTATAATTACACCTTAATTAAAGGTTTCCAGGTGAAATCATTTAAGTTCATTCACCCGTGAACGACTGTGGTCGGAATCTGGAACACACTATGAATTACGCATTGCTAAAACAGGCTCGACTTGCACTTGCAAATCATTGTATTTTTTTAATTCAGACAATCGGTATAAAACCCCACTATTTCTTTTTCTGACTGCATTAGTAAAATAAAATTCTGATGAGGTGACGCTATGTCAAGGTCAAATGCTGCTACCCGGAATATTGCTATCGGTCGAATCGAGGCCGGGGAATCACAGAATGCTATTACCAGAACGTACAATGTTCATCGTAGCACGATTTCAAATCCTACCAGCAGCTTGGTACTACGACAGACCGACTACGTTCAAGGCGTCCGCGTGTTACTACTCGGGTGCAGGATCGTTACATTAGATTATTCCATCTACAGAACAGGACTATTGTTGCAACAGAAAAGCTGTAAACGTCTCTGGGTTGCGCCGTATATCACCACAGACAGTACGCAATCGGTTACGCTCTCATGGATTGCGGGCAAAAAGACCTTACGTCGGAGCAACACTGAGACGCCAACAACGCCGAGCAAGGGTTAGATGGTGTACTAGAATTTACAGAACCGGAGAAGAGTGTGGTTCAGCGATGAGTCACCTTTTCAGCTTGCAAAGCGAGATGGTCACTTACGAGTGCACAGGCATCGAAATGAACGTTTTGCGCAAAACTGTGTTGTAGAAAGAGACCATTTTGACGGAGGCAGTGTTATGATGTGGGCCGCTATCTCTTACCCTTGGAACACACAGCGGTTACATATCCAAGGCAATGTTAACGTTGTTAGGTATAGAGACGAAATTATACGGCGGTATTTATTGCTCGTAATTAACATTCCAAGAGAAATTTTTCAACACGACAATGCCCGACCACATACAGCATGTGTAACAGTAGATTTTTTAGAGCAACAGAATGTCAATATGATCCGTTGGCCATCACGATCCCCGGATATTAACCAATTGAACATCCTTGGGATGAACTGGATCGGCGCGTGCGTCAACGACAACCACCGCCGCAAAATCTGCAACAATTAGAGCAGACACTTCAATATGAGTGCCAAAGGATACCGCGTGATCGTACTCAACGTTTAATTGAATCCATGCCAAGAAAAGTTAGGGCTGTGTTACAAACAAATGGTGGGCACAACAGATACTGACATTTTTTGCGTGATTTATTGACAATATGCGACAAAATGTTATATTTCATGGTAAAAGAACTAATGAACAAGAAGTGTGCCAATTTTTACATTTCTGTATCAATTATTTATATGATAAATTGTTAAAATAATATATGACGTAAAATTCCCAGTTTTTGTATGTTGCGTTCCTTTTTTCAATGAGTTTATTTGAAATGATAATGATTTCAATTCTGATCAGTTCAAAATTAAATTAAGCCAGTTTTGAAGCCAGGCCAGGCCAATTTTGCTAGATCAATTTTTAAAGCCATGCTAAATTTAGTGCCCGGTGAGGGCGATGTTTTAGATTATGCCATGGTTCTGTGCAACAGGCTTTAAATATTTTATTTGAAAAATCTTACAGTAGTACCTTGCTTTCCTATATGCCTGCATATTTTCTTTTATACTTAGGCAGTATAAACATTAAGGTTGTCCTAATTTGTCAATAGTTAAAATGAAAAAAAAACTGTTTACGAGACAAGTCCTTTTGTATTGCGACTTCAGAATTGAAGTGTAGTAGGTACTTTACTAAAACTGCAGCTGATCATTGTTTCTGATTAGCGAGAAATTTCTAAATTGTTTCAGTTAAAATTACCATGGGGAACTGTAATCTCTTCCCTCCCAATACATTGCCTAACGTAGCGTTTGGTAGTGCATTAATACATTAGTAAATAATGCATGAGAGGGCATGTTAAAAAATTTTCCAAGCCTGACGGACAAAACTGGGACAATTGTAGTTTTATATTTTTAATAAAGACTAACAAATGGCGCAACAAAAAAAAACAAAAAAAAAAAACAAAAAAAAAAAAAAAAACAAGCAAACAAACAAAAACAAACAAAAAAAAAAACCAAACAAACAATTAAACGAAACAGAAAAAAACCACCACCACATCAACAATTCATGCATTCCATGAAATTATAATCCCTGAAATATGTTTGTTAGAGAATCGTGCACTCCAAATAATCTATCGTCGGTTATATTGAACTGTTAAGTATGTGAAGAACATACTTAAATCATTAATATTTTAGAGAAAGGTTAGGAAATATTTTTCCAATTAAACAAAAATGTATGACGTCATAATATATACTCAGTATTACATAATAGTACTTAAGATAATTAAACACAACTATTATGTTTTACCGGAAGCAGATGTTGCGCCATATTACAAGGGTTGATTTCGCTAGACAAGTTTAACTGTCTAATTATAACCTGTAATGTGTTTACCTGCTTTAGACAAAACAAATCGTTGAATTTTAATAAAATAATTTTGACATCAGGTATTTCAGAATTAAAAAGAAATATTCAACGTCTGCATCTTGTAAATGTTTGATAGTTTCTTTCAATATGGATTAACTCCATTTTTAACAATTGGTCGGCTATATCATGGCGTCTAATTTATATTATGTGGCCGATACAAATTTCCGAAGTTCGGTGAGAAAACTGGGAATCCTTATCGATCAAGATTGACGTCGAGCACTCTGCCCGAAGTTCAGCTCGAACCATTTACATTGACACGTCTGTCAATAATATTAACTAGTCGGTAACCGAGGCTTATATAGGCTTTTCAATCTCGTCACTACGCCGTTGTCAGCTGAAACACAAATAGTCGTCTTGCGTTGCTTTTGCCTTCATTAACAACTACTGAAAGATATTGAACTAAACTTGAATGAACTTCAAATGTGCCTAAGCTGCTTTATTTTGTTTTTGAAGAATTTGTACTTGATAAAAAGTCTTATTGTTACTGATAAGTGCCCTTCTGATTCAAACTTGCTGTGAATTATTCGTTTCTATGGAGTTACTACATCAGTTCATGATTTATTATTCATTAACGGGGGTCTCGGTGGCCGAGTGGTCTACTATTGATCACGTGGTCTGTCAACACTGAGATTGCGGGTTCGAGCCTCACTGCAGGCAGGGTGCACTCGATTCCAATCTTAATTGACAAGGATTGCCAGTTTCCGACCGAAGGTCGGGGGTTTTCTCCGGGTACTCCGACTTCCTCCCCCAATAAAAACTGAACGCCATGATATGGTTGAAACATTGCTAAAAGTGGCGTTAAACAGCAACGAAACAAACAAACAAACACAAATTATTCATTAACTGACCAAAACGTGATTAACCCATCAAAAACAAAGACATAAGTGTAAGATATATTGACCGGAATGTCCTCGTAATGTATCGGCGTAAGGAGGTTTAAAACTCCCAAGCCTCATTATTTGTCGTCGTGGACGTGAAAAACTCTCAAGCCTCATTATTTGTCTTCGTGGACGTGAAAAACTCTCACGCCTCATTATTTGTCATCGTGGACGTTAAAAACTCTCAAGCCTCATACTGTGTCGTCGAAGGACGTTAAAAACTCTCAAGCTTCATTATTTGTCGTCGAAGGACGTTAAAAACTCTCAAGCCTCATACTGTGTCGTCGAAGGACGTTAAAAACTCTCAAGCTTCATTATTTGTCGTCGAAGGACTTTAAAAACTCTCAAGCCTCATTATTTGTCGTCGAAGGACGTTAAAAACTCTCAAGCTTCATAATTTGTCGTCGAAGGACGTTAAAAACTCTCAAGCCTCATAATTTGTCGTCGAAGGACGTTAAAAACTCTCACGCCTCATAATTTGTCGTCGAAGGACGTTAAAAACTCTCACACCTCATAATTTGTCGTCGACGGACGTTAAAAACTCCCAAGCCTCATTATTTGTCGTCGTAGGACGTTAAAAACTCTCAAGCCTCATTATTTGTCGTCGAAGGACGTTAAAAACTCTCAAGCCTCATACTTTGTCGTCGAAGGACATTTAAAACTCTCAAGCCTCATACTTTGTCGTCGAAGGACGTTTAAAACTCTCAAGCCTCATACTTTGTCGTCGAAGGACGTTTAAAACTCTCAAGCCTCATTATTTGTCTTCGAAGGACGTTAAAAACTCTCACGCCTCATACTTTGTCGTCGAAGGACGTTTAAAACTCTCAAGCCTCATTATTTGTCTTCGAAGGACGTTAAAAACTCTCACGCCTCATACTTTGTCGTCGAAGGACGTTAAAAACTCTCAAGCCTCACAATTTGTCGTCGTAGGACGTTAAAAACTCAACCAAGCCACGAGTGTGAGATTTTTTTAATTTCTATTCTCAGTCATGCCACGATTGTGGGATTTCCTTAATTTCTATTCTCTACCATGCCACGAGTGTGGGATTTCTTTGATTTCTATTCTCTATCATGCCACGAGTGTGAGATTTCTTTAATTTGTATTCTCTATCATGCTGCGAGTGTGGGATTTCTTTAATTTCTATTCTCTATCATGCCAAGAGAGTGAGATTTCCTTAATTTCTTTTCTCTTTCATGCGACGAGTGTGGGATTTCCTTAATTTCTATTCTCAGTCATGCCACAAGTTAGGGATTTTTTTAAATTTCTATTCTCTATCATGCCACGAGTGTGGGATTTCTTTAATTTCTATTCTCTATCATGCCACGAGTGTGGGATTTCTTTAATTTCTATTCTCTATCATGCCACGAGTGTGGGATTTCCTTAATTTCTATTCTCTACCATGCCACGGGTGTGGGTTTCTTTAATTTCAATTCTCTATCGTGCCACGAGTGTGGAATTTTTTTAATTTCTATTCTCCATCTTGCCACGAGTGTGGGATTTCTTTAATTTCTATTCTCTATCATGCCACGAGTGTGGGATTTCCTTAATTTCTATTCTCTATCATGCCACGAGTGTGGGATTTCTTTAATTTCTATTCTCTATCATGCCACGAGTGTGGGATTTCCTTAATTTATATTCTCTATCATGCCACGAGTGTGGGATTTCCTTAATTTCTATTCTCTATAATGCCACGAGTGTGGGATTTCCTTAATTTCTATTTTCTATCATGCCACGAGTGTGGGATTTCTTTATTTCTATTCTCTATCATGCCACGAGTGTGGGATTTCCTTAATTTCTATTCTCTACCATGCCACGAGTGTGGGATTTCTTTAATTTCAATTCTCTATCGTGCCACGATTGTGGAATTTCTTTAATTTCTATTCTCTATCATGCCACGAGTGTGGGATTTCTTTAATTTCTATTCTCAATCATGCCACGAGTGTGGAATTTTTTATTTATATTCCCTATCATGCCACGAGTGTGGGATTTCTTTAATTTTTATTCTCTATCATGCCACGAGTATGTGATTTCCTTTATTTCTATTCTCAGTCAAGCCAGGAGTGTGGGATTTCTTTAATTTCTATTCTCAGATATGCCACGAGTATGGGATTTCCTTAATTTCTATTCTCTATCTTGCAAACGAGTATGGGATTTCCTTAATTTCTATTCTCTGTCATGCCACGAGTGTGGGATTTCTTTAATTTCTATTCTCTATCATGCCACGAGTGTGAGATTTCCTTAATTTCTATTCTCTATTATGCCACCAGCGTGGGATTTCATTAATTTCTATTCTCTATCATGCCACGCACGAGTTTGGGATTTCTTTCATTTCTATTCCGTTTCATGCCCCGAGTGTGGGATTTCTTTAATTTTTATTCTTTGTTACGCCACGTGTGGGATTTTAAATTTAAATTCTCCATTATGTCACGATTGTGGGATTTCTATAATTTTTATACTCAATGATGCCATGTGGGTAGGATTTCGTTGATATCTATTCCCAATCTTGGCATGATTGTGAGATTTCTTTAATTTCTATTCCCAGTTCGGGAAAATGTGAATTATTTTGATTATATTAACAATTTTGCCTGGGATTTCTTTCATATATATATTCCCGAACTTGCCATGAGTCGGGCAGTTTTTTTTTCTATCTATTCATGATCTTGCTATGAATGTGGCAGTTCATTCTATTCCCGATTTGGGATTTCTTGTTTTTGCTCTCATTCTTGCCAAAACTGTGAGTTTCCCGGATTTTGTAAGGAATGTGGGAGTTCTTTGTTTCTTTACATAGATCTTTCCTAGGTCTTACAACGTTTATACAAGGTTCATGCCAATGTCTCCCTATTATAACGTAACCATAACAGATATGTGTTATGAATCACACACCTCAAAATATTGAGTACTTATCTATTCGCAAACTTGCTCCCTGCGATAGAATAATTTGATATTTATATATAACCATTCATTGTCATTCGGAATGAAGTATTGCAAATTGTGTATCTTTCCAGGCTTTGATTGGTAGAATAGGTCAGCAAGGCAGTCAGGAGCAAGATATTTCACAACTCACGCGAGATTTGTACGATAGCATGGAACGCGAAACTGACCTGAAAGATCAGCTTAAGTTTGCAGAAGAGGAAATAAAAGCTCTTAGAAAGAAAAGAGACGAAATCGAGGAAGAAAATGAAAACCTAAGTGTCCAACTAAAAAAGATGTCTGCATCAAAAATAACAAAATACAAAGACAGTAAAAAACCAGAGGACTTCACAGAGGAGGAAATCGAGCTAAAAGTACATCTGGAACTAAATGAACAAGAATTAATGGTTGCAAAAAGAAAGATACAAGATCTTGAAAATGAAAACGATAAACTGCTTGAACATTTAAAAGGTCTTAGAGAAAATTTAGTTCAGAAGGAACAACTGTTATCAATTCCTCAACCACCACTTTCTCCAAACGTTTATTACGAAGATAAAATCAAAGAACTGAATTTCGAAGCCGATGAATTGAAATGGAAAATAATCGAAAAAGATCGAGAGATAGAAAAACTGTCCACTGAAGTTTCATTAGCTCAAACACGACAAACAAAAATGCGTAAAACTCGATCACTTGAAACAGAATTCTACGATCATTACGGTGAGCGTAAGAAATATTTAGATCTCGACCTGTTAGAAAATGACGATACAAGAGATAAAATAATTAGTGAAGTACGCGCTTCTTCAGAACACTTATTACATCGCAAACCATTAACATCATGTATCGAGAGCCAAGAAAGTAGTTCGTCTCCAGAAGACGGAAGTGGTATTTCAATTCCTACTCAATATTTTTCTAGAAGTAATCCAGGAGAGTCTTCCAATAAAATTGTGTCAAAGGAATGCGTAGAGCACATGGAAAGTCGGATTGATAGCTTACAACAGAGAATAATCGAGTTAGAAACAGAAAATAAACAGTTAAAAGAAAAGTTAGTCCCGGAACAGGAAGTGATTGTAGGGGAGACAAGAGAAGATTTAATGGACAAGATACTTGATATGGAAGAAGATATTGGTAAGTCAAAATAGAGTAATTTTTTCAAAATTATTTATGTTTACTTCATTGTCTACGTTAGGACAGTGCAATGCAATTCCTACAATCTTCACAAGTATAAATATGTTATGACAGTCTTTAAATAAGTTTATATGTTTAGATGTGATACTCGCATGGTAAATGGCCTTGGAACCAGAACATGAGTTTTATGGTAGAAAATTCACGTTTCTTCAACATTAAATGTATAAACTATATATTTTAGTGTTTTTGTCCGACGTGGAATCTTAATTTTTTTTAATATCTTAAGTTTTTGGCATACTAGTATCAGAAAACATAACTTACAGCAGGCAATACAGTCTTATGTATGACACCCATATGAAGTGACAAACACGAGATGAGATAGATACTGTAACTCAGATTATATGCTGGCATTGAATGTTTGTCAATCCCATGATTCACTACAATTCTAAATGCACCTTGCGTTGTCTTAAGGCATGGGATCATTTTACTAGACGTGTGTTTACAAACATTGGACAAATAGTTTGTCCCAAATACAGCAATACCGTGAACCTTACCTAATCCATCAACTGGAATAACAACTTTAACTATTGGTGGATTCAATATAGGACTATGCCAGAAAAGGGGACCAAGGGGTTGATAACTTAGTGGCTAAAAGCCTTGAAGTAATTGAATCCAATAAGAATTAGTCGTTAAAGAAGGTCTGTAGCATCATCGGTCTTCAGAAACTTTGATACTACTAAATCTGTGTCCTATATTCAAGACAAATATGTTGTTGTGGTAGCATATAAGGCCACTAACAACATGAATTTTATCTGCAAGAAACAATATATATAGAGTGTTTATTAAATGAATTAGGCATGTTCATTTGGCTATCCTACTTATATATTCACTACGATTTCAAAAGAGGAAATTCTTGAAAATCGGTGTTGGCATCCTTTGGTCTAAATATCAATGTCGAAGACTGTGATCTTCTCTGCCTGCATTAGATACCAGAACTTCAAAACAAATCGATATAAACATCTTTTCATAGAAGTATTTTCTAAATGTAACTCCAAACCTCTATCAAAACCCTTGATCTCGATTGTAAAAGCAATGAAAACGGGCTTCAAAAATACAGTGACACTTTCTACTCCAGTAATGTCATAAATGAAATGTAGATATTAATGAGTATACTTACAAAATTCAGAAGACCTGATAGACATCTTAATGTCCAGATGTCTTCCCCAAGGTAACAGCATTAAAACTCTTGATTTTTCGACACTCTACATGCCCATTCTACATATGCAGCTTAAAACCAGGTTTAAAATCTTCGAGCCTGCGGTAAGAAAAGACACAGTCCCAGACATTTAATTTCACATTCCGCTATATTATGATGTTTGTCCCGGAACAATGCTAAACTCTGTGACTATTTGCATTCTATTTACCCTAGCGAGCTTGAAATTAAAGACACCACCAATAAAGTTAGGTCGACATCTAACTTGGACCTACTTCTAGAAATTAAGTCGTGAAAACTACAAATTATACCATACGACAAAGTTAATGACTTGAATTTTCCATTTGTCAACATCATGTTCATTGATAGTAACATTTTAGCAGTGCTAGTGTATGGTGTGTTCATCTCACAACTAAATATACGTTATTGTGATCAGTATTCCGATTTTCTAGACCGCTCACTGCTGTTGACTACAAAGCTACTCAAACAAGGGTTTGTTGTACTTGGGTTGATGTTATCTCTCCAGAAGTTCTTTGGTCATCACCATGACTTAATTTATCGTTATTGGAAATCCATCTCTTAAATATGTTAGGACATTTTCGCTCATATGTAGTTTTTCTGATTCTTGGATTTGACTTTTTCTTAGACACGACAATAAGCAACTCGACGGGTGTATAATTAGGGGCAGAGATATTGCTTACTCGTCCGTAGAGCCTGAATTCACCAATGGTTTTTCCAGGGTTCTGGATGCTTACTCGTTCGTAGAGCCTGAATGCACCAGTTGTTTTTCCAGGGTTCGGGATACTTACTCATCCGTAGAGCCTGAATGCACCAATGGTTTTTCCTGGGTTCGGGATACTTACTAGTCCGTAGAGCCTGAATGCACCAATGGTTTTTCCAGGGTTCGGGATACTTACTCGACCGTAGAGCCTGAACGCACCAATGGTTTTTCCAGGGTTCGGGATACTTACTCTCCGTAGAACCTGAATGCACCAATGGTTTTTCCAGGGTTCGGGATACTTACTCGACCGTAGAGCCTGAATGCACCAATGGTTTTTCCAGGGTTCGGGATACTTACTCATCCGTAGAGCCTGAATGCACCAATGGTTTTTCCTGGGTTCGGGATACTTACTCATCCGTAGAGCCTGAATGCACCAATGGTTTTTCCAGGGTTCGGGATACTTACTCATCCGTAGAGCCTGAATGCACCAATGGTTTTTCCAGGGTTCGGGATACTTACTCATCCGTAGAGCCTGAATGCACCAATGGTTTTTCCTGGGTTCGGGATACTTACTCATCCGTAGAGCCTGAATGCACCAATGGTTTTTCCTGGGTTCGGGATACTTACTCGACCGTAGAGCCTGAACGCACCAATGGTTTTTCCAGAGTTCGGGATACTTACTCATCCGTAGAGCCTGAATGCACCAATGGTTTTTCCTGGGTTCGGGATACTTACTCATCCGTAGAGCCTGAATGCACCAATGGTTTTTCCTGGGTTCGGGATACTTACTCGACCGTAGAGCCTGAACGCACCAATGGTTTTTCCAGGGTTCGGGATACTTACTCGTCCGTAGAGCCTGAATACACCAATGGTTTTTCCTGGGTTCGGGATACTTGCTCGTCCGTAGAGCCTGAATGCACCAATGGTTTTTCCTGGGTTCGGGATACTTACTCGTCCGTAGAGTAGAGCCTGAATGCACCAATGGTTTTTCCAGGGTTCGGGATACTTACTAGTCCGTAGAGCCTGAATACACCAATGGTTTTTCCTGGGTTCGGGATACTTACTCGTCTGTAGAGCCTGAATACACCAATGGTTTTTCCTGGGTTCGGGATACTTACTCGTCCGTAGAGTAGAGCCTGAATGCACCAATGGTTTTTCCTGGGTTCAGGATACTTACTCGTCCGTAGAGCCTGAATACACCAATGGTTTATCCTGTGTTCGGGATACTTACTAGTCCGTAGAGCCTGAATATGTCCTGGGTTTCCTGCAAAAACCATTGGTGTATTCAGGCTCTACGGACGAGTAAGTATCCCATATTGGTACTATTTTTGTTTGTGACAACCTATGACATCTGTGCGCATTTGTTCACCAATAGCATTGCCAGGGGAACAATTTGCTTAGACCAGTTAGACAGCTGTGTATTGCCTTGACCAGTATGACAGCTTTGTATTTCTTATACAAGTTAGACAGCTGTGTATTGCTTAGACCAGTTAGACAGCTGTGTATTGCCTAGACAAGTTATAGACAGCTGTGAATTGCTTAGACCAGTTAGACAGCTGTGTGTTACGTAGACCAGTTAGGCCGAATTTTACTGCCGTTATAAGTTAGTTTTGTGATATTTCGGATTACAAAAAAGCGAGGGTGCGATTATTCGTTCTATAGAACTGTTAGACAGGTGTGTATTGGCAGCATCATTCATTGGGGTTAGTTTTGTATACTTTATAGCTTGGCTAATTTATGTTTACAAATTATGGCGAAGTCATTCTCAGTGACATCTGAAGGTTAATTTAAGCCCATGAACTTGGAATAGTACTCAGGTATAGAAATAAATAAACAAAAGTGCAATTAATTAGCAAACGTTTATCTCCCTATCTACAGATGTATCGGGTCAGTTATACACTGTTTGTGTCTTAGAACTAATTGGTATGCTACAAGTACAACGCTCCGTTTTTTCTCTGTGTTTTGTTGTATTAACTTTAAATATGTTGTTCATCTAAGCCAAGACGTTATATCAAAATAACTAATATGGCATTTTGAAAAGGCTTGTAATTAAACGTTCTTTGACTTCCATTTACTTAGTAGTTAAAAAGAAAACATAGGAAAACTTCAGCAATTGTTCAGATATTAATGCGTCCAGTTTTCATTGTTGGGATTTAATCGAAGTAACTTGTGATAACCTCTGATCGTTGGGATTTAGCCGGAGTACACGGTGATGACCCTCGATCGCGTTGGGATTTAGCCGGAGTACACTGTGATGACCCTCGATCGCGTTGGGATTTAGCCGGAGTACTATGTGATAACCCCTGATCGTTGAGATTTACCCGGAGTACACGGTGATAACCCTTGACAGTTTCGATTTATCCTTAATACACGTTGATAACCCTCAGTCGTTGAGATTTAACCGCCATACCCCGTGATAACCCTCAATCGTTGAGATTTAACCGCCATACCCCGTGATAACCCTCGTCGTTGAGATTTAACCGCCATACCCCGTGATAACCCTTAATCGTTGAGATTTAACCGCCATACCCCGTGATAACTCTTGATCGTTGAGATTTAGCCGGGATACCCGGTGATAAAACCGTCGATCGTTGGGATTTAGCCGAAGTACCAGGTGACAACCCTCGATCGTTGGGATTTATCCGGAGTACTCGTTGATAACCCTCAATCGTTGAGATTTAGCCGGCATACCCGTGATAACTCTCGATCGTTGAGATTTAGCCTGGATACCCCGTGATAAAACCGTCGATCGTTGGGATTTAGCCGAAGTACCAGGTGATAACCCTCGATCGTTGGGATTTATCCGGAGTACTCGTTGATAACCCTCAATCGTTGAGATTTAGCCGGCATACCCGTGATAACTCTCGATCGTTGAGATTTAGCCTGGATACCCCGTGATAAAACCGTCGATCGTTGGGATTTAGCCGAAGTACCAGGTGACAACCATCGATCGTTGGGATTTATCCGGAGTACTCGTTGATAATCCTCGATCGTTGAGATTTTGCCGAAGTACCCATTGATAACCCTCGACAGCTAGGCTTTAGCCGTAGTACCCGTCGATGACTTCTATCGTAAGCAGAAAGACCGGCAATTCTTGTCAATTAACTTCGAGTTCGGCACACAAAGTCTGCAGTCAGACACGAAAACAAAACATTGGTTGGTATTGAATGACTTCTGGTCACCAATTTGAGTCGTTGGTTTGTATCGCTTGATTTGTCATATACAACTTTTTGCGATATCACGTGACTTGCGTGACATATTTTTGTCAGCTATATTGGATTTTCCACTAAATAGAAAACATAGGGACAATTTTAAAAAACGCAGATATCTTGTTAAATAAATAAAATATATATGTTTTGCACATTGTTCCTGGTTCTACAGTCTCTTATCTTTCGATATACATTTTATCATTATAAATTACTTGCAAAATACTTCTCATTTTGTTTGAAAAAAAAGCCTTTTTTTTGCCTTCTGGTTACATTGTTTCAATGCAAAATAGTCAATTATGCAGCATTTCTGACGTGAATTACATACATACAGCTGGTATTAACTGTGTTTTGCACATATATATATAAAGTAGACACATTTAGGTTTTTAATTTTAAAATTTTTAACACTTTATTTTCTGATCTTCATACTTCCTATTTCATTAAATTCGCTCATTTTACCATTTTAAACATGGCGTATATATCTGCCATTCAGACAGGGGACATGGTTGTGTTGCATGTTATGGTCTTCTTATATCTCAGAGATTTGTAAAATTTTAAAATTAGAAGTAAATATTTTAACAATTAAACAAAAACTATTTGACTTTTAAAATACTGTCATTAGAAAGAGTAGAATTTACTACAATTGCTTTTGTCTTTTCTTGAATTGAAAATGTGGAAATGAAATTTGTGATAAACATTTATTCAGTATTTCTATAAAAGTTAATCATTTTTGTCGCAATTTTCTCGACCATAAATGTAGTGAAAATTTAAGTTTTAAGGAATAAGCTGTGCAATAAACATCCTGTAAAGAAAATTCAAGTTTATGACAGTACAAGCTTTATCAGGAAGACACAGCATGGGTTAAATTTTAATACTTTAAAGGTGTTCTAAATAACACATCTGTCACAAAGGTTTATTAGGTAACCATAATTCATTGATAATTTCACGTGATTTATTAAATTGTAGTTTTTGAGAATAAACAAAATAATGATGCCACGGGGAAAAAACACTAAACGACAAATTCCATTAATAGTAGAAATAAAAATATATATTTAAAAAAATAGAAAAAAATGTCTAATATTAATAATATGATAAAAAATACAAGTGGTATTAATAACAGACGTTGGATATATTCTTAAATTGTGCTGTTAATGAAAGTTTAGAAAGTTTTAAAAAGTTCGATTCACAACAGTCGTTCTTTGAAGAACAGAGTTATCGAACATTATGACAATAATAGTTGCATGTGATTGTCTTTGTTCGTTGACTTGTATTGGTCAACATTTCGTATGTCGTATTTATTAATTAAAATGTTGATTTATATCAATTGTTTCTGATACCTCGTTGTTGAATTGAACTTTAAGTATCAGAAATACAGGGAAGTAGGCAGTTTTTATAAATGCTTTGCCAAGTTATCCGATGGACACGAATATCCGACATAAGGCCAGAAACCCATCTTTGTCGATAGGATCCAAAACCTGGAGGAGTGGGACTGGTACTTTTTATTCCTCTTTTCTCTTTCATCCAAAAGAAACCTTAAGAAGGTGGTGAGTTTTTCACAAATTAGAGGTTAGGGGTCAGTAGAGGTAAGGGGTCAGTATTAAATGGTTTAGCCAGACAAGAAAAAGCGTTTCTAATAGTGTACTCCCCCCACCCTGTGCGAAAAGGTTGGTCACTCTAACTGGTCATTCCCACCCTAGGAAAAAGATTAGTCACTCTAACTGGTCATCCCCACCCTAGGAAAAAGATTAGTCACTCTAACTGGTCATCCCCACCCTAGGAAAAAGATTAGTCACTCTAACTGGTTATCGACCCTCCCTATGGAAAAAGATAAGTCACTCTAACTGGTCATCCCCACCCTGGGTAAAAAGGTTAGTCACTTATCAAATGGCTTCTTTTAAAACATTGCTGAGATTGTTCCATACATCAATGTCAATCGTAGAATGATCAAGTTTGTGTTTGTTACACCTATTGTTGTTAATTGTTACTAATTGAAGGTGACATATATTCCAAAAATAAACTGTATGCATGTTAGATTTCTATTATGCTTGTTGAACACGTTCAGTAAGATTGATCTATACGGCTCATAATGAAATACCATAGCTCTGTTGCTAACTCTCCTGACGACTTCTAAGTGAGTTTGGCCCGTATTCAGTAAAGGTAGCTAAATAAAGATTGTACTCGATTCACCCACGACTAAAACAGTACTACCTTATAACTCCACATGTACAATCCGAAATATTGTTAAAAAGTAAAGTATTAAAAGTTGTGATAAGTGACAGGAAGTACGACGTCTCCTACGTTTGCTTAGTGACAGTAAATACGACGTCTCCTACGTGCTCTCAGTGACCGGAAGTACGACGTCTCCCACTTGCTTAGTGACTGAAGTAAGACATATCCTATGTGCTCTCACTGACCGGAAGTCGCGACGTCTCCTACGTGCGCTGAAATCTAACTCAGTACAGTAGCAAGAAAGCTGACACTTGATTCCCTGACACCACTGGCATCCTCTATTTCCTAACACTAATGACGTCACTAACAAGCAAGGTAACCGATCGTGTGGTTCCATATGGGTACCACTTCTTATTCAAAGCGTAGATGATAAATAATAATGTGCAAAATCCATTTACTTGAATATAATTATAAATGAATTCTGTTTATGTAATTAACATGAAAAATGATTGACGTGGAAAATATTAATTTAGTGTTTGATTTCTACGTGTATTGTGTGTTAGTTGTTCGTAAACATCACCGTTACCAAAAAGATTAAATACAATGAAGAGTGACTGGTACGATTCACCCTGTCGGAAAATACGACCTTTTGAAACAAATATAGTGATGTTCTTTTTAATTCACTTTTTTTCTTTTTATTTTGTCATTCAGTACATTTGTTGCGCTTTCTTGAAATAAACAAATTACAAGCTTACAATGGAAAAATATCAATCATTTTATTCATGAGATAAAACCACGTGACCAGGTCGTGAATATAAATGAAGTCATGACGACGTTTGAATACGCCGTTTCAACGTTGAACTTGACGTTAGAATAAAACGGTCGAATATCGTATTTTAACGCTTTCCGTTTTTATGATTTTCTGAATAAAACCGCTTACGCATCCGGAAATATAATGGAGATTGTCAATGTTTGAAAGCTGAAAACAGGGATAGTAGCATGGTTTTAGTCATTTTTAACGTACCAACGTAACGTCACCTTTCATATTTTCAAATGGCGTTGGAACTTTGTTTACTTGTGTGACAAAGCTAAAAATAGTTGTTTTAAACCCTAATCCCTTTATGGATGTGGTTACCTTATATACTTAATAAGCAACGTCAAAACCAATATGGCGATTATGCAAATGAGGTTAATTTCTCCATATGCCCAAATTGAATATACTAGAGCACAATATTGAGAAGCCAACCAATGCAATAGACATGGACTCACCATCCTTAGAAGCCAACCCAAGCATTAGACAATGACTCACAATCTTGATAAGCTAATCCATGCATTAGACATGAACGGACAATTTTGAGAAGCTAACCCAATGAATAGACATGGACTCACAATCATGAGAAGCAAACCAACGCATTAGACAGTGACTCACAAACTTGAGAAGCTTATTCGTGCATTAGACATGAACTCACAATTCTAAAAAACTAACACATTAATTAGACATGGACTCAGAATCCTGAGAAGCTAACCCAATCATTACTAGACAATGACAATGTTTCCTGCATCTGAAACGGCGCTAACTAGTGCTGTCTTTACTTAATTATCGGGGCAGTTAATAAATGAAACGGCGCTCACTTTCTGTCTTATCATAATTATCGGGGCAAGTTAATAAGTGAAACAGCGCTAACTAGAGCTGTCTTTACTTAATTATCGGGACAAGTTAATAAGTGAAACAGCGCTAACTAGTGCTGTCTTTACTTAATTATCGGGACAAGTTAATAAGTGAAACAGCGCTAACTAGTGCAGTCCTTACTTAATTATCGGGACAAGTTAATAAGTGAAACAGCGCTAACTAGTGCAGTCCTTACTTAATTATCGGGACAAGTTAATAAGTGAAACAGCGCTAACTAGTGCAGTCCTTACTTAATTATAGGGGCAAGTCATTGAGAGAAACGGCGCTAACTAGTGCTGTCTTTACTTAATTATCGGGACAAGTTAATAAGTGAAACAGCGCTAACTAGTGCAGTCCTTACTTAATTATCGGGACAAATTAATAAGTGAAACAGCGCTAACTAGTGCAGTCCTAACTTAATTATAGGGGAAAGTCATTGAGAGAAACGGCGCTAACTAGTGCAGTCCTTACTTAATTATCGGGGCAAGTTAATAAGTGAAACAGCGCTAACTAGTGCAGTCCTTACTTAATTATAGGGGCAAGTTAATAAGTGAAACAGCGCTAACTAGTGCAGTCCTTACTTAATTATCGGGACAAGTTAATAAGTGAAACAGCGCTAACTAGTGCAGTCCTTACTTAATTATAGGGGCAAGTCATTGAGAGAAACGGCGCTAACTAGTGCAGTCCTTACTTAATTATCGGAGCAAGTTAATAAGTGAAATGATGCCCATCTTAATTCACCAGGATTGGCAGTTCTTCTACCGAAGGTCGGGGATTTTCATGGGGCACTCCAGCGTCCTCCTCTAATAAAAACTGGACGAAACGATATCGCTGAACAAAATTGCTGAAAGTGGAGTTAAACACCAAACAATCAAAATTTTGCCCTGAATTATTAGAGATATGTAGGCGACGTATTCAATTTAATATCAGACACACTTTTCTCTGGCACCACGGCAACATTTTATACCTTGGTATTTATTTCCACATCGCATTGCTCATTATTACGTATTTGTTTATATCATACCTTTTCTTCATTATTCAATTGTTTAATTGTTTTCAACAGCAAAGCTTCTGCTAAATGAAGTTTCAATAACACCTTGCCAAAATCGATTTCTTAAAATAAAATTGGATTTCATCTATCTAACATGCTTTGATTACGATTGAATTTTCATGTTCTACTGAAACATATAGAACATCATTTAACTGAAGATTGTAAACGTTTTGCCCTTTATTGTCCTCTGTTTCAGTGAATTACAAGTCAATGTGCTTCACATAACGTCCCTAAAGATGATCTATGAGTCCAATTTTTATTAAAGGTTTGATAATTCCTAATGCATTAATTGTTATGTGTTTGCTAATGAATGAAAGTTATAACAAAATATCGAATACAAGGAAACTGTCAAAATAGACGAAGTCCAAAAAAACCGGAAACTCGAAGACCAACAACCAAAAACGAAGCAGCTACAGCAATGGTTCTGATTCGGTACAAGCGTTAAATAAATTAAAAGGCAATGTCGACCAACAGAAATAATCCACCTTTTTAAATATTTCTTGTAATTAGTTTGATATCTTGAAGTGCGGGAAACTCTACATCATAAGACACGCGAGACTTTCATCGTTACTAAAATTCTTGCACAACCAAAAATCAAAAGTTTCAGTCTAATTGGGGTCCTCCCTATGTAAGATAGTGACAGAGTCGTCCCTACATAAGATGGTGACAGAGTCGTCCTTACATAATATGGTGACAGAGTCGTCCCTACATAATATGGTGACAGAGTCGTCCCTACATTATATGGTGACAGAGTCGTCACTACATAAGATGGTGAGAAGTATCCTTTTGTTACCTACCGGTCTCTACCTCTCGAGAAATCGCCAACAAAACAAATACACTTATGTGGGTCCTAATTCAAACACGGGGCCAAACGAAACAAACATAATTAAACTTGTGTGGTCCTCCTTCCCAAACAGGGTCAAATAAATCATCGAAATTGGACCGCCGTCGCCAAGCACTGAGATTGTCAAAGTTCTCTAATAATGTTGGCACAGATATGAAATTTAACGACTGTTTACGCGTTCTGATTATCATATGACGAACTGCCGATGGTGATTTAATAATTTTGAGCTGTTGGTTCCGGTCTCAAATCCCTGATGGTCGCCCCAGAGGAACTAAGATATTATGGGAAATACAACAGCTTTTTCTCAGAAACCGTCTCATCTAACATTTAAAATCCGAATTTGGAGGAAAATTCGTGTGTCATACACAGTTTTTGTTAAGTCAGGCTCTTGAGACCCTCGTGTATTTATCTAAAACGCTGAGCAAGCAGTCTAACACAATGTTTTGGTCTAAAATCAGAAAATGTGTCCCAAAATGTATCCACACCATTTGTTAAATAAACTATACCAAAAACTTTAATATCATAATATCAGTCCCCAGTTACTTCTGGTAACATCTTTACATTGACGTTTTATAGACCTCCATGCTTGACATTGACGTTTTATAGACCTCCATGCTGGACATTGACGTTTTATAGACCTCCATGCTTTACATTGACGTTTTATAGACCTCCATGCTTGACATTGACGTTTTATAGACCTCCATGCTTGACATTGACGTTTTATAGACCTCCATGCTTTACATTGACGTTTTATAGACCTCCATCCTTTACATTGACGTTTTATAAACCTCCATGCTTGACATTGACGTTTTATAGACCTCCATGGTTGACATTGACGTTTTATAGACCTCCATGCTTGACATTGACGTTTTATAGACCTCCATGCTTGACATTGACGTTTTATAGACCTCCATGCTTGACATTGACGTTTTATAGACCTCCATGCTTTACATTGACGTTTTATAGACCTCCATGCTTGACATTGACGTTTTATAGACCTCCATGCTTGACATTGACGTTTTATAGACCTCCATGCTTGACATTGACATTTTATAGACCTCCATGCTTGACATTAACGTTTTATAGACCTCCATGCTGACATTGACGTTTTTTAGACCTCCATGGTTGACATTGACGTTTTATAGACCTCCATGCTTTACATTGACGTTTTATAGACCTCCATGCTTTACATTGACGTTTTATAGACCTCCATGCTTGACATTGACGTTTTATAGACCTCCATGCTTTACATTGACGTTTTATAGACCTCCATGCTTGACATTGACGTTTTATAGACCTCCATGCTTTACATGGACGTTTTATAGACCTCCATGCTTGACATTGACGTTTTATAGACCTCCATGTTTTACATTGACGTTTTATAGACCTCCATGCTTGACATTGACGTTTTATAGACCTCCGTGCTTTACATTGACTTTTTATAGACCTCCATGCTTTACATTGACGTTTTATAGACCTCCATGCTTGACATTGACGTTTAATAGACCTCCGTGCACATTTATTTTGATAACATTAGGGAATTAAATTGTGAGTAATTGTGATTTTTCGTAAAATAAATCTTGAAAGTAGCAACCCTTATTTAAAACTTTGCCAAAACTTTGCCAAATATAACCCTCTGATATGGTAATTTATATAATATATATGTACTAATGAGTTGAACTGAGGACCGGCCAGTAATATATATATTTTTTCACGGGGTGTTTATTAAACAGAAGCGATAAACACGCTATTTTGCATATTTTATATTAGCCAGAAATATTCTGTTAATCTCATTTTGATTATTATATCATATCGATATCTGTTTAAAACATCTTTGTAGAATACGTTATGATTTAGTTTTGCCAAGTAACAGATAACTGAAATGCTTAAATTGTAGAAATATTATTAGAGTAATGTGTGGATAACACTCCTCTGGAAGATGGAAAATGTTCAAATGTAAAGATCTGGTGAAAATATTCTAAAGTTTCAAATATAAAGAATTGGTTAAAATATGCAAAAAGTTCAAATGTAAAAGAACTTGGTAAAAATAATGAAAATGTTCAAATTTAAAGAAGTTGTGAAAATAAATGTTAATACGTTGGTTTTATCGGTCATATCCTACTTAGGATAAATTTTAATCTTTGAAACCACTGTATCTATCTAAACCGTCTACTTTAGGGAAAGCCTAATGTAATTATATAATATGTTAGCTTCGCCTACAATGAAGATGACCGTCGCTATCAAGGCAGCTAAAACATGCATTCAAGACGACCGTCGTTATCAAGATAGCTCCACCTACATTCAAGATAACCGTCGTTATCAAGGTAGCTCTGCCTACATACAAGACGACCGTCGTATTAAAATAGCTCCAATTAGATTCAAGACGACCGTCGCTATCAAGGTAGCTCCAATTACATTCAAGATGACCGTCGCTATCAGACAGCTAAAACCTGCATTCAAGATAACCGTCGTTATTGAGGTACCTCCTGACTACATTTAAAATAACCGTCGTTATCAAGCAGTAAAATTTCTGCAAAGTTCAAAACAGTTTTCCTCGCTGCTTTCAGATTTGAGTAAAAGCTACTCAACAAAAGGCAACATGTTTATAGATCTATAGTTGGTAGGTTGACTCTGATTGCAGTAAAATTCAATTGCAGTTTTTATCATCATTTTGGACACTCGGTGTTTGCTCTCATTAGTTGTTTTTAAATTAAATAAATATAGTTGTTTTGGGTTCTGTTCATTAGTACATTTAGAAATAAAACATACAATTTAAAGTTTACGTTTAGATTGTGTAGCAGTTTTATTTATAATGTTACCCAGTTACATATTGTTTTGTCATAACAGTTGATTTATATTGTGGAACCAGGGAATTCAACTCTAACCTCCTGTAGCCAAAAATGTCCCGCGAACTCCACCTCCTGTGTAGCCAAAAATGTCTCCCGATCGCCACCTCCTGGATCCGCCGGCATGTAAACTCATGTTGGAACACATTTTTCTGAGCAATACAATCCACACCTATAGTTAACGTGTCCACATATATGTGGCACACTTAAATATTTAAAAAAAATATATATTTAAAAATATTAAATAAATAAATTGTTACATTTAAAAATAATAGGTAAATAAATTGTTATATTTTAAAATATTAAATAAATAAATATTATTATTTATTGTATTGACCTCTCGTACTGTGACAAATTTTATATAACTTGGGATTATTACTCAGTGAAAGAATCACGTCAACAAATCCTGGCTTCACATAACACTCTACAATAATTCACATGGAGAGTTTATTTAATTTGAAACCAAAGAGGTCGTTCTTATGTTTACATTAACATGTTCTAGGCCGGTACTATGCATCTGGAATTAATTATCGTTAATGAGGTGACGAGTGGCTCAGAGAATTGGATTGTACGTATTAGAATTCTGTATGTTAGTAGAGAACATCGAGGATTTATTCTTGTACAGTGGGGGGGGGGGGGGGGGGTTCCAGTAAAAACATATCGTAAATACACACGTGAAAAATAGACAGGCTAACATACCGATTGTTCTACGTAGCTCGTTTTGTATCAGTATTTTGAATTTTGTTATGTGAAAATCGTAAATAAATCTGTGCACGTCAATTTCATGTTTTTACGTAGCATCGTATCTAAACGAACAATACATTGACATATAATGTACGGAGTTCTCACGTATCTGTTATACAACCAATACATTGACATAATGTACGGAGATCTCACGTATCTGTTATACAACCAATACATTGACATAAAATGTGCGGAGTTCTCACGTATCTGTTATACAACCAATACATTGACATATAATGTACGGAGATCTGACGTATCTGTTATACAACCACTACATTGACATATTATGTACGGAGATCTCACGTATCTGTTATACAACCAATACATTGACATATAATGAACGGAGTTCTTACGTATCTGTTATACAACCAATACATTGACATATAATGTACGGAGATCTCACGTATCTGTTATACAACCAATACATTTATATAATGTACGGAGATCTCACGTATCTTATACAACCAATACATTGACATATTATGTACGGAGATCTCACGTATCTGTTATACAAATACATTGACATATAATGTACGGAGATCTCACGTATCTGTTATTCAAACAATACATTGACATGTACGGAGATCTCACGTATCTGTTATACAAATACATTGACATATAATGTACGGAGATCTCACGTATCTGTTATACAAATACATTGACATATAATGTACGGAGATCTCACGTATCTGTTAAACATTGACATATAATTACGGAAATCTCACGTATTTGTTATACATTGATATATAATGTACGGAGATCTCACGTATCTGTTATACAAACAATACATTGACATATAATATACGGAGATCTCACGTATCTGTTATATATTGACATATAATTACGGAAATTTCACGTATCTGTTATACAAACAATACATTGACATATAATGTACGGAGACTTCATGTATCTGTTATACAAATACATTGACATATAATGTACGGAGATCTCACGTATCTGTTATACATTGACATATAATTACGGAAAGCTCACGTATCTGTTATACAAACAATACATTGACATATAATGTACGGAGATCTCGCGTATCTGTTATACAAACAATACATTGACATATAATTACGGAAATCTCACGTATCTGTTATACAAACAATACATTGACATATAATGTACGGAGATCTCACGTATCTGTTATACATTGACATATAATTACGGAAATTTCACGTATCTGTTATACAAACAATACATTGACATATAATGTACGGAGACTTCATGTATCTGTTATACAAATACATTGACATATAATGTACGGAGATATCACGTATCTGTTATACATTAACATATAATTACGGAAAGCTCACGTATCTGTTATACAAACAATACATTGACATATAATGTACGGAGATCTCACGTATCTATTATACAAATACATTGACATATAATGTACGGAGATCTCACGTATCTGTCATACATTGACATATAATGTACGGAGATCTCACGTATCTGTTATACAAATACATTGACATAAAATGTACGGAGATCTCACGTATCTGTTATATAAATACATTGACATATAATGTACGGAGATCTCACGTATCTGTTATACAACCAATACATTGACATATAATGTACGGTGATCTCACGTATCTGTTATACAAATACATTGACATATAATGGACGGAGATCTCACGTATCTGTTATACAAATACATCGACATATAATGGACGGAGATCTCACGTATCTGTTATACAAATACATTGACATATAATATACGGAGTTCTCACGTATCTGTTATACAACCAATATTTTGACATATAATTTACGGAGATCTCACGTATCTGTTATACAAATTCATTGACATATAATGTACGGAGTTCTCACGTATCTGTTATACAACCAATACATTGACATATAATGTACGGAGTTCTCAGGTATCTGTTATACAACCAATACATTGACATATAATGTACGGAGATCTCACGTATCTGTTATACAAATACATTGACATATAATGGACGGAGATCTCACGTATCTGTTATACAAATACATCGACATATAATGTACGGAGATCTCACGTATCTGTTATTCAAACAATACATTGGCATATAATGTACGGAGATCTCAGGTATCTGTTATAAATTGACGTATAATGTACGGAGATCTCACGTATCTGTTATACATTGACATAATGTACGGAGATCTCACGTATCTGTTATTCAAACAATACATTGACATATAATGTACGGAGATCTCACGTATCTGTTATTCAAACAATACATTGACATATAATGTACGGAGATCTCATGTATCTGTTATAAATTGACGTATAATGTACGAAGATCTCACGTATCTGTTATACATTGACATATAATGTACGGAGATCTCACGTATCTGTTATACATTGACATATAATTACGGAAATTTCACGTATCTGTTATACAAACAATACATTGACATATAATGTACGGAGACTTCATGTATCTGTTATACAAATACATTGACATATAATGTACGGAGATATCACGTATCTGTTATACATTAACATATAATTACGGAAAGCTCACGTATCTGTTATACAAACAATACATTGACATATAATGTACGGAGATCTCACGTATCTATTATACAAATACATTGACATATAATGTACGGAGATCTCACGTATCTGTCATACATTGACATATAATGTACGGAGATCTCACGTATCTGTTATACAAATACATTGACATAAAATGTACGGAGATCTCACGTATCTGTTATATAAATACATTGACATATAATGTACGGAGATCTCACGTATCTGTTATACAACCAATACATTGACATATAATGTACGGTGATCTCACGTATCTGTTATACAAATACATTGACATATAATGGACGGAGATCTCACGTATCTGTTATATAAATACATCGACATATAATGGACGGAGATCTCACGTATCTGTTATACAAATACATTGACATATAATATACGGAGTTCTCACGTATCTGTTATACAACCAATATTTTGACATATAATTTACGGAGATCTCACGTATCTGTTATACAAATTCATTGACATATAATGTACGGAGTTCTCACGTATCTGTTATACAACCAATACATTGACATATAATGTACGGAGTTCTCAGGTATCTGTTATACAACCAATACATTGACATATAATGTACGGAGATCTCACGTATCTGTTATACAAATACATTGACATATAATGGACGGAGATCTCACGTATCTGTTATACAAATACATCGACATATAATGTACGGAGATCTCACGTATCTGTTATTCAAACAATACATTGGCATATAATGTACGGAGATCTCAGGTATCTGTTATAAATTGACGTATAATGTACGGAGATCTCACGTATCTGTTATACATTGACATAATGTACGGAGATCTCACGTATCTGTTATTCAAACAATACATTGACATATAATGTACGGAGATCTCACGTATCTGTTATTCAAACAATACATTGACATATAATGTACGGAGATCTCATGTATCTGTTATAAATTGACGTATAATGTACGAAGATCTCACGTATCTGTTATACATTGACATATAATGTACGGAGATCTCACGTATCTGTTATACAAATTCCACGTAGTAATGTTATGTAATTGTTTAATAAATTTGTTCCGATTTGTTTAAGTTATTAAGTCTTCAGTGGACTAGGTTCTTCCTAGAAGAATTACGTAATAGCAGGTGCACAACTTCAATGATTTAAAATCTGTAAAATTTCAAGGATCGATGTCGAATAAAGTATACAATAGAGGTACCATCTACCTCAAAATTTGCTGAAAATGTCTGGAAAATCACAAAAATTCCTTTAACACGTCTATAACAGCAGGTGCACAACTTCAATATATAAATGTGCAGTCTTTTTGTTTGGATTCGGGGATCTGGATGTTGTAAGGAAAGTTATTTCCATAAAATAGTTTACCCTCTGTCCGACCGCCTGCCCCACTTCAAAATACTGTAATCCGTCCCAGAATACGGCGTTTTCGAGCTGGGTGTATCATATTACGTGTTTGATCATATTCTTCCGCTTTACTGGTTGGTAGCGTCCTCTGGAGGTGCATTACGTGTTAAATAATTACGGCTCTTTGCGTTTAGCATGTGTATTTTATTAAGACACATATTTTTGCAATTTAAAATTCTTCCTTAACAAGTCAGTACATATGTTTAAGCCGTTAGATATCATCCAGCTCGTAGGTTTCACATTACGTCATATCCGACCGTTAGTAAGCAATTGAAAACTTATAGGATATAGCGATCTGACAGTTTTTGGTTTACTGGAAAGACCTACTTTCATGCGTTTTTAGGAGAGCTCGTTTAATCTTCCACTGGTAATAGAAATGCTTACGTCTTGTCTATCACTTGTAGAAGTTCAAAACTTATGTAAGACCTTATTATTCTTTTTGACGCTTTCTTTTCGACGGAGTTTGCACTGTTCATGTTTTACGCTTCGGGCACCAGTCTGTTTCATTTACTGTTTATGATTTACTTATCTTCGGGCACCAGCACTGTTTCATTTGTTGTGACTTTCTCAGAAATACTTAGTGATTTGTTAGTAAAATGTATATATAAATATTGTTATAATGTTATGTTTTAACTGAAGGTCGAAATTCAGGACGTAGCTTGTGTAACTCTTTTGTGTTGTTTCGGGAGGCAATGTCTTATAAGAGACGATTATATTCAAGACGTTTCAAGTTTAAAATTTAGGACGATACCGCGTTCTATTTGCAATTTAATAATTTGAATTGATTTCTGGTTCTGCTTTAGATGTACGGTATGATAGATAGTTCTGAAGAATACTTCAGACTGCTAATTTTTACAATCTGTGGAAAATAGATATATTGTATTACCTACACACCTGTCTTCGATTTGACCTTTGAACTATTTCCTTCACTAAATGCTGTTGGCTTGCCTCCATTGTTTTCTAGTTAAATATTTGATATATGAATTATATATTAGTGTCTTTGAGGTTTGTTTACGTTGGCACCGGTTTGTTTTGCCACTAGAATCAAAGAATTTTCAACCCATTTATACCAATTATATCTGTTTTCAAAAGTTAACTAGTCTCATTATACAAGTACATTAAAATCGCATTTTTTGTCAATTTATTACATTCTGTGTTTCGTTTAGTACGAAAATTCTCAAAATGGATAATAAATGCAATAAAAGGAATAATTTATTTAATACGAAAATTCTATTGGGAAAGACAAATCAGTGATATTCTATGTCGAAACGATGTAAAATCGATTTTATTTTAACTATGCTATGAGACTAAGTCACTAAGTCAAGTTAATATTTCTGTTAAATTAGCCTTGAAATTGACATTTCAGCATCGTTTGTTAGAACATAAATTCTACAAAACAGGTGCCCTCGAACCTTTATTATTTTTCAAAAAATTAACAAACAAAAAGGGACTTTTTAAGAACTACTTTATTTCCGCTGCGCTGTCCACAGCATGAAGTAGCGAAGAAAGTATGAGGCTTTACTGAAGCCTGGTGGGATATCAGTGAAGCCTGGTGGGATATCAGTGAAGCCTTGTTGGATGTCAGTGAAGCCTTGCGGGATATCAGTGAAACCTTGTGGGATATCAGTGAAGCCTTGTGGGATGTCAGTGAAGCCTTGTGGGATATCAGTGAAGCCTTGTGGGATGTCAGTGAAACCTTGTGGGATGTCAGTGAAGCCTTGTGGGATATTAGTGAAGCCTTGTGGGATATCAGTGAAGCCTTGTGGGATATCAATTAAGCCTTGTGGGATAGTGAAGCCTTATGGGATGTCAGTGAAGCCTTGTGGGATGTCAGTGAAGCCTTGTGGGATATCAGTGAAGCCTTGTGGGATGTCAGTGAAGCCTTGTGGGATGTCAGTGAAACCTTGTGGGATATCAGTGAAGCCTTGTGGGATATCAGTGAAGCCTTGTGGGATATCAGTGAAGCCTTGTGGGATATCAGTTAAGCCTTGTGGGATATCAGTGAAGCCTTGTGGGATATCAGTTAAGCCTTGTGGGATAGTGAAGCCTTGTGGGATGTCAGTGAAGCCTTGTGGGATATCAGTGAAGCCTTGTTGGATGTCAGTGAAGCCTTGTGGGATGTCAGTGAAGCCTTGTGGGATGTCAGTGAAGCCTTGTGGGATATCAGTGAAGCCTTGTGGGATATCAGTGAAGCCTTGTGGGATATCAGTTAAGCCTTGTGGGATAGTGAAGCCTTGTGGGATGTCAGTGAAGCCTTGTGGGATGTCAGTGAAGCCTTGTGGGATATCAGTGAAGCCCACTCTCCGGCACAGAGAACATAACTGGTTCCCAGATATAACCTCTGCCACACGTCATTCTCCATTTACTGCGGGACTACATTTGTCGTCTGCTTGTAACGTTTGTAAACAAAGAATGATGTTTGTAAAATAATACACGAGATCTTTTTTATTTTTATATAGTCTATTTATAAACTTTTGACACAGTTTTACATTGCAATTACTGCGTTTGTATGCGAAGCATATCTGCCATGAGAGATATCTCTCACAATGTCAACCAATGGTATGGCAGAGGTGATTGTGGTTGACGTAGGATACCCAGAATCCTTTGCATGGAGATTGAGTGAAGCCTTGTGGGATGTCAGTGAAGCCTTGTGGGATGTCAGTGAAGCCTTGTGGGATATCAGTGAAGCCTTGTGGGATATCAGTGAAGCCTTGTGGGATATCAGTTAAGCCTTGTGGGATATCAGTGAAGCCTTGTGGGATATCAGTTAAGCCTTGTGGGATAGTGAAGCCTTGTGGGATGTCAGTGAAGCCTTGTGGGATATCAGTGAAGCCTTGTTGGATGTCAGTGAAGCCTTGTGGGATGTCAGTGAAGCCTTGTGGGATGTCAGTGAAGCCTTGTGGGATATCAGTGAAGCCTTGTGGGATATCAGTGAAGCCTTGTGGGATATCAGTGAAGCCTTGTGGGATGTCAGTGAAGCCTTGTGGGATGTCAGTTAAGCCTTGTGGGATATCAGTGAAGCCTTGTGGGATATCAGTGAAGCCTTGTGGGATATCAGTTAAGCCTTGTGGGATATCAGTGAAGCCTTGTGGGATGTCAGTTAAGCCTTGTGGGATATCAGTGAAGCCTTGTGGGATATCAGTGAAGCCTTGTTGGATATCAGTGCAGTGAAGCCTTGTTGGATATTGCATCCCATTTCTCAGTCGAGTCAAATCAGAAACATATACAGGTATATTTTGTCTCTAAGCAGCGCAGAACACATTATAGAGAATAGAACTTTATATTTCGATTTATTTACTAAAAACAGAACCGCCATGGCTCTGGAGTTGAACAAAATGTTTCACTAACATCGCCAGTGGTCAGCTAGTTTAACAACATATTCTCACTACAATCGGCTTTGTTCAGCGAGTTGAACAACATATTCTCACTACAATCGCCATAGGTCAGCGAGTTGAACAACATATTCTTACTGGAACCGACGTGGCTCAGCGAGTTAAACCGCATAGTCAATGCAACCACAATTGGTCAGCGAAATAAAAAAAATATCATCATTGCAATCGCAATGGTTCAACTAGTTGATCAAAAGGACGTAATCAGTAAATTTTCTAACCGGCTGATGACGTAGTCAGTAAATCCTCTAACCGGCTGTTGACGTAGTCAGTAAATCATCTAACCGGCTGTTGACGTAGTCAGTAACTCATCTTACTGGCTGACGACGTAGTCAGTAAACCCTCTAACCGGCTGACGACGTAGTCAGTAACTCATCTTACCGGCTGACGACGTAGTCAGTAAACCCTCTAACCGGCTATTGACGTAGTCAGTAAACCCTCTAACCGGCTATTGACGTAGTCAGTAAATCCTCTAACCGGCTGTTGACGTAGTCAGTAACTCATCTTACCGGCTGACGACGTAGTCAGTAAACCATCTAACCGGCTGTTGACGTAGTCAGTAAACCCTCTAACCGGCTGTTGACGTAGTCAATAACTCATCTCACCGGCTGATGACGTAGTCAGTAAATCCTCTAACCGGCTGTTGACGTAGTCAGTAAATTATCTAACCGGCTGATGACGTAGTCAGTAAATCATCTAACCGGCTGTTGACGTAGTCAGTAACTCATCTCACCGGCTGATGACGTAGTCAGTAAATCCTCTAACCGGCTGTTGACGTAGTCAGTAAATCATCTAACCGGCTGTTGACATAGTCAGTAAATCATCTAACCGGCTGTTGACGTAGTCAGTAAATCATCTAACTGGCTGTTGACGTAGTCAGTAACTCATCTAACCGGCTGTTGACGTAATCAGTAAACCCTCTAACCGGCTGATGACGTAGTTAGTAAACCCTCTAACCGGCTGTTGACGTAGTCAGTAACTCATCTCACCGGCTGATGACGTAGTAAGTAAATCCTCTAACCGGCTGTTGACGTAATCAGTAAATCATCTAACCGGCTGTTGACGTAGTCAGTAAACCCTCTAACCGGCTGATGACGTAGTCAGTAAATCATCTAACCGGCTGTTGACGTAGTCAGTAAACCCTCTAACCGGCTGTTGACGTAGTCAATAACTCATCTCACCGGCTGATGACGTAGTCAGTAAATCCTCTAACCGGCTGTTGACGTAGTCAGTAAATTATCTAACCGGCTGATGACGTAGTCAGTAAATCATCTAACCGGCTGTTGAAGTAGTCAGTAAATCATCTAACCGGCTGTTGACGTAGTCAGTAAATCCTCTAACCGGCTTTTGACGTAGTCAGTAAATCATCTAACCGGCTGTTGACATAGTCAGTAAATCATCTAACCGGCGGTTGACGTAGTCAGTAAATCATCTAACTGGCTGTTGACGTAGTCAGTAACTCATCTAACCGGCTGTTGACGTAATCAGTAAACCGTCTAACCGGCTGATGACGTAGTTAGTAAACCCTCTAACCGGCTGTTGACGTAGTCAGTAACTCATCTCACCGGCTGATGACGTAGTAAGTAAATCCTCTAACCGGCTGTTGACGTAATCAGTAAATCATCTAACCGGCTGTTGACGTAGTCAGTAAATCATCTAACCGGCTCTTGACATAGTCAGTAAATCATCTAACCGGCTGTTGACGTAGTCGGTAAATCCTCTAACCGGCTGTTTACGTAGTCAGTAAACCCTCTAACCGGCTGGTGACGTAGTCAGTAACTCATCCCACCGACTGATGACGTAGTCAGTACATCCTCTAACCGGCTGTTGACGTAGTCGGTAAATCCTCTAACCGGCTGTTTACGTAGTCAGTAAACCCTCTAACCGGCTGTTGACGTAGTCAATAACTCATCTCACCGGCTGATGACGTAGTCAGTAAATAATCTTACAGGCTGTTTACGTAGTCAGTAACTCATCTCACCGACTGTTGACGTAGTCAGTAAACCCTCTAACCGGCTGTTGACGTAGTCAGTAAATCCTCTAACCGGCTGTTGACGTAGTCAGTAAACCCTCTAACCTGCTGTTGACGTAGTAACTCATCTCACCGGCTGATGACGTAGTCAGTAAACCCTCTAACCGGCTGTTGACGTAGTCAGTAAATCATCTAACCGACTGATGACGTAGTCAGTAACTCATCTAACCGGCTGTTGACGTAGTCAGTAAACCCTCTAACCGGCTGTTGACGTAGTCAGTAAACCCTCTAACCCTCTGATGACGTAGTCAGTAAATCATCTAACCGGCTGTTGACGTAGTCAGTTAATCATCTAACCGGCTGTTGACGTAGTCAGTAACTCATCTCACCGGCTGATGACGTAGTCAGTAAACCCTCTAACCGGCTATGACGTAGTCAGTAAACCCTCTAACCGGCTGTTGACGTAGTCAGTAACTCATCTCACTGGCTGATGGCGTAGTCAGCAAACCCTCTAACCGGCTGTTGACGTAGTCGGTAAATCCTCTAACCGGCTGTTTACGTAGTCAGTAAACCCTCTAACCGGCTGGTGACGTAGTCAGTAACTCATCCCACCGACTGATGACGTAGTCAGTAAATCCTCTAACCGGCTGTTGACGTAGTCGGTAAATCCTCTAACCGGCTGTTTACGTAGTCAGTAAACCCTCTAACCGGCTGTTGACGTAGTCAATAACTCATCTCACCGGCTGATGACGTAGTCAGTAAACCCTCTAACCGGCTGTTGACGTAGTCAGTAAATCATCTAACCGACTGATGACGTAGTCAGTGACTCATCTAACCGGCTGTTGACGTAGTCAGTAAACCCTCTAACCGGCTGTTGACGTAGTCAGTAAACCCTCTAACCGGCTGATGACGTAGTCAGTAAATCATCTAACCGGCTGTTGACGTAGTCAGTTAATCATCTAACCGGCTGTTGACGTAGTCAGTAACTCATCTCACCGGCTGATGACGTAGTCAGTAAACCCTCTAACCGGCTATGACGTAGTCAGTAAACCCTCTAACCGGCTGTTGACGTAGTCAGTAACTCATCTCACTGGCTGATGGCGTAGTCAGCAAACCCTCTAACCGGCTGTTGACGTAGTCAGTAAATCATCTAAGCGGCTGATGACGCAGTCAGTAACTCATCTCACCGGCTGTTGATGTAGTCAGTATACCCTCTAACCGGCTGTTGACGTAGTCAGTAAACCCTCTAACCGGCTCTTGACGTAGTCAGTAAATCATCTAACCGGCTGTTGACGTAGTCAGTAAATCCTCTAACCGGCTGTTGACGTAGTCAGTAAACCCTCTAACCGGCTGACGACGTAGTCAGTAACTCATCTTACCGGCTGACGACGTAGTCAGTAAACCCTCTAACCGGCTGTTGACGTAGTCAGTAAATCCTCTAACCGGCTGTTGACGTAGTCAGTAAATCATCTAACCGGCTGTTGACGTAGTCAGTAAATCCTCTAACCGGCTGTTGACGTAGTCAGTAAACCCTCTAACCGGCTGACGACGTAGTCAGTAACTCATCTTACCGGCTGACGACGTAGTCAGTAAACCCTCTAACCGGCTGTTGACGTAGTCAGTAAATCCTCTAACCGGCTGTTGACGTAGTCAGTAACTCATCTTACCGGCTGACGACGTAGTCAGTAAACAATCTAACCGGCTGTTGACGTAGTCAGTAAACCCTCTAACCGGCTGTTGACGTAGTCAGTAACTCATCTCACCGGCTGATGACGTAGTCAGTAAATCCTCTAACCGGCTGTTGACGTAGTCAGTAAATCATCTAACCGGCTGTTGACGTAGTCAGTAAATCATCTAACCGGCTGTTGACGTAGTCAGTAAACCCTCTAACCGGCTGACGACGTAGTCAGTAACTCATCCTACCGGCTGACGACGTAGTCAGTAAACCCTCTAACCGGCTGTTGACGTAGTCAGTAAATCCTCTAACCGGCTGTTGACGTAGTCAGTAACTCATCTTACCGGCTGACGACGTAGTCAGTAAACCATCTAACCGGCTGTTGACGTAGTCAGTAAACCCTCTAACCGGCTGATGACGTAGTCAGTAAATCATCTAACCGGCTGTTGACGTAGTCAGTAAATCATCTAACCGGCTGTTGACGTAGTCAGTAACTCATCTCACCGGCTGATGACGTAGTCAGTAAATCCTCTAACCGGCTGTTGACGTAGTCGGTAAATCCTCTAATCGGCTGTTGACGTAGTCAGTAACTCATCCCACCGGCTGATGACGTAGTCAGTAAATCCTCTAACCGGCTTTTGACGTAGTCGGTAAATCCTCTAATCGGCTGTTGACGTAGTCAGTAACTCATCCCACCGGCTGATGACGTAGTCAGTAAATCCTCTAACCGGCTGTTGACGTAGTCGGTAAATCCTCTAACCGGCTGTTGACGTAGTCAGTAACTCACCCCACCGGCTGATGACGTAGTCAGTAAATCCTCCAACCGGCTGTTGACGTAGTCGGTAAATCCTCTAACCGGCTGTTTACGTAGTCAGTAAACCCTCTAACCGGCTGTTGACGTAGTCAATAACTCATCTCACCGGCTGATGACGTAGTCAGTAAATCCTCTAACCGGCTGTTGACGTAGTCAGTAAATTATCTAACCGGCTGATGACGTAGTCAGTAAATCATCTAACCGGCTGTTGACGTAGTCAGTAACTCATCTCACCGGCTGATGACGTATTCAGTAAATCCTCTAACCGGCTGTTGACGTAGTCAGTAAATCATCTAACCGGCTGTTGACATAGTCAGTAAATCATCTAACCGGCTGTTGACGTAGTCAGTAAATCATCTAACTGGCTGTTGACGTAGTCAGTAACTCATCTAATCGGCTGTTGACGTAATCAGTAAACCCTCTAACCGGCTGATGACGTAGTTAGTAAACCCTCTAACCGGCTGTTGACGTAGTCAGTAAATCATCTAACCGGCTGTTGACGTAGTCAGTAAATCATCTAACCGGCTCTTGACGTAGTCAGTAAATCATCTAACCGGCTGTTGACGTAGTCAGTAAATCCTCTAACCGCCTGTTGACGTAGTCAGTAAATCCTCTAACCGGCTGTTGACGTAGTCAGTAAACCCTCTAACCGGCTGTTGACGTAGTCAGTAAATCATCTAACCGGCTGTTGACGTAGTCAGTAAATCATCTAACCGGCTGTTGACGTAGTCAGTAATTTATCTTACCGGCTGACGACGTAGTCAGTAAGTCATCTTACCGGCTGATGACTTAGTAAATCATCTAACCGGCTGTTGACGTAGTCAGTAATTTATCTTACCGGCTGACGACGTAGTCAGTAAGTCATCTTACCGGCTGATGACGAAATAAGAACTATTAATAAATGAAACATAGTAGTTCTACATTTACTTTGCAAGAAATACATACTATTAAACAAATTTGTTGTAAATTGCATTGATGCCTGTGTAGAAAGCATGTGATTGTCATTAGTCTGTATTAAGTTTGTATTTGCTTTAAAGAAATTTGGCGGCATTTCTAAGGAATGTGAAAGTAGTTTTATCTGGAACGTCATTCTGTGCCTATGACACAAGTCTCTTATTAAAGATTTTAACCTGTCTTATTTATATTTTCACTCTAAGTGACAACATTGCTAAGAAAACTCTCACGTTGGTGAAGTAAGTACACATACTAATAAATTTGTATGACATCGCGACTAGTGTGTTAAATGCTAACGTGTTTTATGTATTTTCTCGGTTTTAAGATAGATCAAGCATCCAACTGTATTAGTACGTATTATATATTTTGATAAGCAACTCGAAAATCGAAAAATCGAAAACAAATTGTGTTGCGGACCTCTGTATATAATCAGGATTTATTCTGCTTATCCTCAACATGATACGCATACATTAATATTAGCAGGAAAATACAAAATAAACAGATATACAAAAAAACACTGGTGGTCTGAAGGTCAAGGTTGTACCATGCTTCTCATTCACTCGTATATCAAGATCGCGGATGTATATATTATTATCAAAGATTTAACACTCGTTCAGGTGGTTGATAAAACAGGCCAGATAATATTGTTATCGATATATTATAAAATCCAGCTGCGGGTGTAACCTCGAAGTGTTCCGAATGTCTTCCGAAATAAAACAGGAATACTAATCAAACGATAAACACTGATAACGAAGATCAAATATTATACGGTAGATTAAAACCTCATTATTTAAATGTTTTAACGTAAAATTAGGTGACAGGTAAATGTTTGAAAAAATAAGTTCTGCTGACTAGTTATTTAATTAATCTATTTATTATGAACATACATGGCCCGGTAAAGTGCGGAAAGAAAATTTCTATTGCGTCGCTAGACTGGTGTCATCCAAGGCATTAAACTTTTATATTCCCACCACAAATTATTTTTTAAAATAAGTCAACAGTATAAAAACAAAAACAAAATAATTAAAGGTCAGAGTTCAAAAGAATTTGAATTGTTACAACGTGTATGTTCTGTAAAATTTGCAATATTTCATTTTGAGATCGTGATGTTGTCAATGAAAGAACAGGTATCCCGCTTTTTGTGAGATCTGCTTACTGACTTACATCGAATTATGTATCTACACCTGATATCTTGTTGTCCAACACCACTGCTGTTCGCTCGATCTGTAGTTTGAGACTATCTCGCAAGAAACCTGGCATCTCAACCAGAGACTTAAACTAGGTTCTCTTATTTTTGTGACTTTTGCATGCCATACTTCTCTCTTTACTAATATTTAACTTGAGATGAAGCAAAAAGAGACAACAACAACAAATTAAGAAACATCGATGTCACGTGATCGATGTATATACAAAGCCGTCAAGAATTCTGTCTGGCCGAATTACCTAATCAGGTAATTACAAATTCAAATGTTCTTATCAATGAAATTCTTTAGGTTAATTTTTCATTGATAACTCTCCGCCATCTGGTTGCTTCACCTCATCAACTCGGATGCCGATTTGTTTATCATTATTACTGTATCACGTGACCTAGGGATATTTTTGAAGATGTTGTTAATTGTTCTTGATATTTTGAAGGAAATGTTCTGTTAGTGTGTGGCAATGGAATTATATCTTATATCTGTCAACAAGGTAGGCTCGGGGTTTTGTAGTTTTTTCAGTTAACGTTCGTTTTTATAGGTGCGATAATTGAGATCCATAAAATTTTTACAACTGGTAGAAAATTAGGTTTCAATCAATTTAACACACAGCATTTAGTTCGTGCTTTGCGGTTTTTAATCATAAGTATTTCATTCTTTATAAATTTATAATTGTTTTTATTATTTTATTTTGAATAAGAATATCACTGGTGAGTTGTTTTATATCTCCACCTGTGTAATGTATATATAACTGTCCACTTGTGTAGTGTGGATATAACTGTACACCTGTATAGTGTGGATATAAGTCCACCTGTGTATTGTGGATACAACAGTCCACCTGTGTAGTGTGGATATAACAATCCACCTGTGCATTTTGGGTATAACTGTCCACCTGTGTAGTGTGGATATAAGTCCACCTGTGTAGTGTTGATATAAAAGTCCACCTGTGTACTGTGGATACAACAGTCCACCTGTGTAGTGTGGATATAACAGTCAACCTGTGTAGTGTGGATATAACTGTCCACCTGTGTAGTGTTGATAAAGCTGTCCACCTGTGTAGTGTGGATATAACTGTCCACCTGTGTAGTGTGGATATAACAGTCCACCTGTGTAGTGTGGATACAACAGTCCACCTGTGCAGTGTGGATATAACTGTCCACTTGTGTAGTGTGGATATAACTGTACACCTGTATAGTGTGGATATAAGTCCACCTGTGTATTGTGGATACAACAGTCCACATGTGTAGTGTGGATATAACAGTCCACCTGTGCAGTGTGGATACAACAGTCCACCTGTGTATTGTGGATATAACTGTCCACCTGTGTAGTGTTGATATAACTTTCCACCTGTGTAGTGTGGATACAACAGATCACCTGTGCAGTGTGGATATAACTGTCCACTTGTGTAGTGTGGATATAACTGTACACCTGTATAGTGTGGATATAAGTCCACCTGTGTAGTGTGGATATAACAGTCCACCTGTGTTGTGTGGATATAACAGTCCACCTGTGTTGTGTCGATACAACAGTCCACCTGTGTAGTTTGTACACACTGACGTTCACTATTGACGTGAACGTTAATTTACTCATGTTAATGCTTTATTTCAATAGCAATATATTAAAGATACCTATTATAAACGCAAAGGATCATATGACATGATATAAGTATTGCCCTGTAATAATACTCATCGTAATATAAGTATTGCCCTGCAATAATACTCGCCGTAATATAAGTATTGCCTTGATACAACTTTCGCCATTATTTAAGTATTGCCCTGTAATAAATCTCGCCATGACTTAAGTACTGCCTTGATACAACTCTCGTCTTTATATAAGTATTGCCCTGTAATAAATCTCGCCATGACTCAAGTACTGCCTTGATACAACTCTCGTCATTATGTAAGTATTGCCCTGTAATAAATCTCGCCATGACTTAAGTACTGCCTTGATACAACTCTCGCCATTATATAAGTATTGCCCTGTAATAAATCTCGCCATGACATAAGTACTGCCTTGATACAACTCTCGTCATTATATAAGTATGTCATTTAACAAAACTTGCCATTATATAAGTACTGCCCTGCAATAATACTCTTCATTAAATAAGTACTTCCCTGCAATAATACTCTTCATTAAATAAGTACTGCCCTGCAATAATACTCTTCATTAAATAAATACTGCCCTGCAATAATATTCTTAATTAAATAAATACTGCCCTGTTACAATTCTCCCCATTATATAAATACAGTTCAGTGATAAACATGCACTATATAATTGAACCACATTTCTCATACTTATATATATATATATATGGTTTCATATCATTCGTCACAATTTGTAGATTGCTTATATTTTTGTCATGGTGATAACAAACGTTTGTATGCCATTAAGGCTGAAGGGGTCATTGTCGACCTGGGTACTATATCAGCGTACCCAGGGTACTTAAAATTTGAGAAATGGTACCCAGGGTACTGTCGCTTAACATAAACGTACCCGGTGTGGTAAGTATCGGGAGATTACGTTCATTTCCTTCCCGTGTTTGGTCCACAATTATAAATAGAAGAATGGCGGTTTGTTACAGTTTACAGTTACGTTTGTTTTGATTATGTGCATGTTTATGAACACTGTTGAAAATTAATGGATTTGATTCAACAATATTGGTCTGGGTACGTTTATGTTAAGCGACAGTACTCTGGGTACCATTTCTCAAATTTTAAGTACCCTGGGTACGCTGATATAGTACCCAGGTCGACAATGGCCCCTTCAGCGCCATTAAGACGTTGAGGTTTTGCTTTTTAAAGTCATAAGTTTCAGTTCGATTTCTGTCGATTTCCTGCTACTCTGATCATTTAGTCAGTGATTTTTTAGATCATGTATCTTTACAATGGTTACTCAGAAGAGGATTAGGGATATCTTTGTATATCCTCTCTTGTCGAGCTAGTTAGCATTTTAGTGATCCATAAAAGACTCTCACCGCGGGTCATTCTACGATAAATAGTCTCCTTGCTGTGTACAGTGATTAAATACAATCTTGCAGTTATCAGAGATAATTGTTTAGATTCTATAGAATGTATTAACCGCGTTAAGAGATACAAACTCTGCATTTAAGCTAGGAATTAACATTCGATGCAGTGGAGAGTGATGATGTGAATATGTTGGCATCTTGGCTTATAATATTAATTAACTAAATTGTTCTTTCTTATGTAATTACATCTCTGCCTAGCCTTGGTAGTGGGATACGACCCCAATATTGTTTTTTGTCATTTTAGTAGAATTATTAAATATTTTTGGCGACATTTATGAACTATCATTAATTTACTTAAAAGACAATATATTTTCTATTGTTAGCTATTCGTTAACTATAATCAGATTTTTTTTCCATGGAAATAATATTCCGATTATTTGGATACAAGTGTTCCGAATATAGTGGTACAAGTGTTCCGAATATAGTGATACAAGTGTTCCGAATATAGTGATACAAGTGTTCCGAATATAGAGATACAACTCTTAATGTTGATACCGTTGACTTTGTGGGTGCATAACCTCGCATTTTAAAAACCTTTGGTTAGACCACGATCACGGTATTACTCCTGCTTGAGTACGTCAATCGTTACGTCACGGCAGCGGTCATTATCATAACTGTTAATAACGTTTACCCTGAGGTTATTACAGCAACAAACGTTTTGAAGATTTAAATATTTCGCTATTTATAGTTAAATTTTAATCATATTACTTGTTATCACCCGGATACGTACCGTAGACTTTGTTAAGCATGTCAACACACTCGGAAACATTTGTGTTTTTTTGTGTGTTCTTGATTATTGTTTCATATTTGTGTGTGTTATGTCATATAGTGACCCTCTCGTCACCCACTCTAATCAAATAAACATGCCAAGAAGTAACGAGAACCAAGTTTTCGGACTATGTAAGTCATTATCGTACAAATTACTTTACTTTGTGTCAAATGTTCTAACGGGACCTCTCTTTAACGACTTTAATTGACAATTGCATTTGAGAGACAGATTGATATAATATTGCCCCTGTGGCGAACTCCTATAGTCGTGCTACAGATAAGCAATATGGATGTTAATTAATACTAATGGCCTTGATGTGAAGCCTTGGGGTTATATCTCGACATGGACTCGCTTGAATACTAAAGTGTGCAACGAGAAGCCGGGGGGGGGGGGGGAAATTTTGTTATAGAAACTCGTAATATTATATAAATTCCAATATACCGTATAAGTGGTTTTTTCGCGGTGATTTAATTTTCGCTATATTCGCGGTAAAAGTTGGAACGCGAAAATAAAAACGCGCGAAATATTAGGGCAAATGATAAAGTTATTCATTCTTATCACGGACCGCGAAAATTACATTACGCCAAAATAAACTCGTACAGTTTTTTAACAAAAACGCTAAATTTTCCACACGCGAAAAAAACCACTTATACGGTATTATAGTTTGAATAAAACAAATAATAGCCAGCAGTCCGGACCTGTGATGTATTACGCAGACAATATGAAGTAGTTAGACATATTAATTGTCATAACACTGGATCGGATACAAGTTATCATAACTTGTGCAATAAATCCTACACAATATTTATAATATATACATACATACGTCAGCAAATAATTTGATACGTGCTGTATATGCATTGAACATAAAAAATATCATGAAATATTCAAAACAATGTCTTATAACAAAATTAAATAGTTTCAAAATAATTTTGGAAGTAGAGGTCATGTATAATAATAAAATTGAAACAAGTATTTAAGTAGAGAAGATACAAAGGAAGCGGAAAAGGAGAAATAAAATCAATTCAAGTGCTTAGTTGAAAAGTATAAGTGTACGTGATGTACCTTTATGTTACAATTTGTGTGAAATATTTTGCATCCAACACATAGTTTCTCATGAGCAACGCCCCTGTTTGTGTATTGCTTCAGCTTGTCATAATTTATACATTTTAATTAAAAAAAAGGTTGGATGATATCATAATGGACCATAAAGATGATATAAAATGTTGTTTTGGTAACAATTATTGGCGATAAAACTGTAATAAACGTTATCTATATAATAATACATATACAAGAGATGTAGACGTAACACCATGCTGTTTATAACATTTACTGACAGTATCCGTTATTGGTTAACACCCCCCCCCCCCGTTATTGGCAATCTTGAGAACATTGTGACATTTACTAACTGGCTTCATGAATTTAATTTGTCAAAATGTAGTCTTTAGGTATTCCTACAAAACCAACAAAAGCTGGTATTGAAGCCTTTGAAAAAACATGGTCCTGACACGTAGGATTCTATATCAATATGGTGTCAGTCCAGTTAGAGCTATCATCAGATAAAAACGTTGTTTTTCGAAGTTTTCATAATATATAATACAATTAGTGCCTATTGAAAAGGTTACTATAATCATTCATTCAGCAAATAAAAGAAAATAAATCCGGATTGGGCTTAGTAATGGACTGTGATGAAGGCACAATGTTTCGATATTTACATTGTACCAATCCTTTAACAGCTACAGCGCTGTCATAGAAGGAGATCTTAGACAACCACAAGCGCGTTGTTGTTCATCTAGCGCCAGCAAATCCATCTTCTGAATATCAAACCTGCATACAACGCTGTATAGCAGGGATATAAAAGTAGTTTACAAAACATCTTTTTCATGAAATACTGTACAATATTACATATGGTTTATGATTCGTACATTTTCATTGGATTATTTAGTCACGGGGTTTTAAGGATATTTAATGTATTTCTTTACTTTGAAATCAAAGCGGTGCCTTTTTGGTATATTGATGCTATGTTTCTATTTTTACCCATATTGACGCTATGTTACTAAATTTAGATAAGGATATTCGTCCGTTCCGAACATATTTTATACACATCGTTGGAAACAATTTTTGACTTCGTCCTCGGTCAATATATACCTAACAGGTCCATATATAATGTATTGACCTCGTCAAAAGTCCATAATTGAATAATATTTAACAGTGATAACATTTGAATTTTCCACTGTACACACCTCCTTTCCTCAGAGACTGAAGGAATTTATCCATGGTTGTACAGAACACAGTAATTAGTTCAATTTACTAAGATACATCCCTCTTTGATTGTGAAGAAGATATCAAAAGGCTGGATTTTTTTAATTTACAACATACTTGTCTTGTAGTACGTAGTAATGGTTGTTTTCCAACATACAGATTTGTTGCTAATTAAAAGTTTAATGAATCAACGATTTTTTACTGTGAAGTTCCTACGTAATATGTATAGTCGCCATAATTTAGATGATGGTTATAGGATATATCTGTTTACAAGATGGTAACGGATATTCTAGGATTGGTCTCATCTCTCGTTAGGGTCAGTGTGAGCTTATCACTTGTCGTCCGTCGTCGTCGACCATAAACTTTTCACATATCAATCTTCTTCTCCAAGACTACTTGGTCAATTGAACCAAACTTAGTGTAGTGTCATTACTTGAGTAGGATATGATCATCCGTCCGGAACAACTAATGTCCTTGTTACACAAGTTTTGTTACATGTCGAGTTATTTCCCTTGGCTTTGTAATTTCTTTTATGTTAGATGTTAATTTGACTGTAATTTTAATTCATGACAACATCATTAAGAAACGTAAAAAGTGATATGGCTGTTGTGTTGCTTTTTTGTTTGTTTAATTGAATTGTGTTTAACGCCGCGTTTAGCATTTTTTTTTAGCAATATCATGATGTCAAGTTAGTATTGGAGGAGGAACCCGTAGTACCCTGAGAAAAAAACCATCCCGTCGGTTGGAAAACCGGCAATTCTTGTCAATTAAGATTGTAGTCGAGTACACCCTGCCCACAATCACTTAAATTGGGGAGTTTTTTACGTCCTACACCGACAACTTAATGCCCTTGGTCGGACGGTCGGTCGGCGGTGTTGACAGACCAACTGATCAATAGTTATATACTCAATACCTTAACTGCTCGGCCACCCAGGCCTTTGTTGCGTTGCTATTGAGGAAGTTAATTAATTTCATTTTTATATTTGTTAATAAATCTCTGTACACATTTCTACACAGTATCGAAGTTATATAATTGCCAGAATATGTTTTTGTTCTTTTATTATATAAGTAATAAATATCCTCAGGGTTTCAAACATTTTGACTGCGCAATAAAATTTAACTCTCGTAAATATCCCAGCGGTTCATTCCTCTAGATTAGAACCCTTTTGATCAGAAAGACAGTTTGATACACGTAACTGTTGATAATTTCATTACTAGGACGTAATAAATAAAACATCAGAGGCTCTACCTGGTGGTAAATCAGATCACGCGCGGTTTTAGACGTCACCGATAATTGGTTGGCTTGAACATCATAGGTTCATCTTGGTAGTAAATCAGGTCACGTGCGGGGTTAAACGTCACCGATAATTGGTTGGCTTAAACCTGGGGTTAATAAGGTCATGTGCAGGTTTAGACGTTGCCGATAATTGGGTTTGCATGTTACATCAGAGGCTCTACCTGGTGGTAATAAGGTCTCGTGCAGGTTTAAACGTCACCTATTATTGGTTGACAAAACATTATGGATCAGAATTAGAGACGTGTCCAATGAAATCACGTACTTTATTGAAGCGTATTTATTAATATTGGACTATATTGAATGGCCTGAATGGGTTTTATTGCTGACAATATCGGCCATTTTCCAGCTATTATATTCGAGGACTGGTTTGCATCCGTTGATATGTTTGCAGACGCGGAGCTTCAGTTTGCGGTTCTATTCGCCCTTTGGTTTATAACAGTATATACAAAGCCTGGAATATCTTGATCTTGCGCAATTACTAATTTTGTTTTTCTTGTTTGACCAAAAGTTAATATCATGTGTGACGTCATAGAAGCGCCTTGACAATGAAGATAGTTACGTCAATTAATTTGTTGACCCATTTAAGAGAAAAATAAAGGACAGAACGGTTACTGGAATGTCTGATCCGAATTATCAATGCGAACAATACATTTCCTTAAAACGCAAAATACTGACTTATCAACATTTGTAACATGTAACAGGTGATTACCGGCCGTATGTTTCGCATCGCCAGCGTGATTACTGGCCGAATGTAACGCGGCGCCAGTAAACTCAGTTTAGGAACATCAGATCACCAATTAATGTACATCTTGTAATTAGTAATAAAGTTACCATGTAATTTTGCCTGTGTACCATTGCATACAGCATGATATTGAGAATATACATACTTTCTGAATCAAAGTAACTAAACGCATAGATAATTAAGCTTTTACAATGAAACTCTTCTCAATAAATATTAACTCTAATGGGAAGTAACTCATGATTTACAAACCCAGAGACTGTTGTTTGTAAATCACATGTAAAGATTTGTACTATTTGTTAATCAAAACCAACTCTGCTGGTATGACGGTGTTATTATAGAATACTTCAATTTTCTGAACAGATCATACGATATAATACGGTTTGGGTCTGTTTACACCATTCATAAACCGTTTCGCGGTTTATTAGGCATAAACATACCCAAACCCTATTATATCGTATAACCTGTTCACAAATTTGAAATATTCCTTATAATTTAATCTGGGGCCTCGGTTGCCGAGTGGTGAAGGTAGTTCGTCTACTATTTATCACGTGGTCTGTCAACACTGAGATTGCTAGTTTGATTCTCACTGCAGGCAGGGTGTACTCGACTCCAATCTGAATTGACAAGGATTGCCAAAACCTTTCAGAATATGTAATTTTTCTTAAAGATTGTCATGTTTACTTACTATCTTAATCCTACTTAGCATACATGTTTTTGTAAATATGTAGGGGAAGTTTTATCAAGAAAATATGGGTTTCATTTCTGTGTTACATGTAGTAGGGCCCGATGGCCGAATGGGTGCCGAATGGTCATCGACCAGTGATCACTGATGTGTCAACACTGGGATTGTAAGTTCGAGCTATACTTGTACTCGTGACTAAATTGACAAGGATTGTCAATTTTCATGCATAAGGTCGGGGGTTTTCAACGAGTATTCCGGCGTATATGGATGCTAAGATTAGCACCAAAAATATTTCAAAAAAACACTCAAACATACCTTGACCTCGTTAGCTAGATCTATTTCATGTTAATCATTCAAACTTGCCTCTTCTATTTGTAAATGAACCCCCACGTCTAGAACCTCGTAATCAAAATCCTAGTTAATTAAGAGAAATAGATTACCCGCCAATAACTTACATTAATTTAGATATTCTTACACGTGGTATATCTAATCTGCTGTCTTCATTTCTGCAGATATCCTTAACACTAACCTGAAGAAAAAAGACGCTGAAATCAAGTCACTACGAGAGGAGGTGACGTCACTGAAAAAGGTTTTAGACAATAAAGAAAGTGATTTCCGTAAGAAGGAGTTGGAACTTTTGCGTGAACTTGATATAGCACAAGAAAAAAGTGACGTATGTATACATAAAACTTGATTAAATATATATTAATCGTTATAAATTATGTTGTAACTCCCGTGACCTTGACCCCGTTACGGATTTAATTGGTTGTAAATCTAACATAATTCTAAATTGGATACATAATTAGTTTGTAATGGTTATCAGCAACATTTAATTTATAAATATATTTTCAGATTAAGATTAGACTAACCTTATAACATTGTGAGTACGTTGAACCAGTAAATATATAACCCCCTTGTAAGTTAACGCAGGGTTTAGTCAGCAAATGAAAACAGTTTAAAAATTGAAACCAGAAATGTTTACCTGGTAAGGTGTGTTTGTCTATCTGCACAGTAAATATGTCCTCCGTGGTAATCATCCTGGAATAACGGCAATTAACGACTTGTCTGTTGCAAAAGGAAAGAACTGCTCCACTGTGGTCTCATTTTCTCGAGAGTTCATGTCGCTGGCTTGTTTGTATGCTGTTTTGCTCTGTGTTTGGTTCCACTGTGGTCTCGTTCTCTCGAGAGTTCATGTCGCTGGCTTGTTTGTGTGCTGTTTTGCTCTGTGTTTGGCTCCACTGTGGTCTCGTTTCTCGAGAGTTCATGTCGCTGGCTTGTTTGTGTGCTGTTTTGCTCTGTGTTTGGCTCCACTGTGGTCTCATTTTCTCGAGAGTTCATGTCGCTGGCTTGTTTGTGTGCTGTTTTGCTCTGTGTTTGGCTCCACTGTGGTCTCATTTTCTCGAGAGTTCATGTCGCTGGCTTGTTTGTGTGCTGTTTTGCTCTGTGTTTGTTGGCTTCGTATTGGTGTGTTGGAAAATTTTTGGCCACTTAAATATTTGTGGTCACTTATTTCAAATATTAATTGATAATGCTATTCCGAAAAAAGCAAGAACTAATTTCACCCAGATGACGTTGTTTTAACAGGTTTTAAGCAATTTATTGGATATTGTAAAGGAACGGGCAGATGCTGCAGAGGCAGAACTTGAACGTCTTGCAGAGGAAAGTAAATCTAGTAGTGTGACGTCAGAAAATAGTGCTCGTACAGTCAGTGTACTTAGTGACGTCAGTTTCGGAAGTGACGAAGTTTTCGTTGAAGGAGCATCCCGTGAAAGCTCAGCCCCAGGTTCGCCTGAATCCATTGCAAAAAGGGAAAAGCGTCCAGTTATACACAAAGATTGGGAGGTAATATCACTTGACAATAACTATATCACTAATGCTAAAATAGACGGTAGCTATGTCACTCATGCTAAAATAGACGGTAGCTATGTCACTCATGCTAAAATAGACGGAGCTATGTCACTCATGCTAAAATAGACGGTAACTATGTCACTCATGCTAAAATAGACGGTAGCTATGTCACTCATGCTAAAATAGACGGTAGCTATGTCACTCATGCTAAAATAGACGGTAGCTATGTCACTCATGCTAAAATAGACGGAGCTATGTCACTCATGCTAAAATAGACGGTAACTATGTCACTCATGCTAAAATAGACGGTAGCTATGTCACTGATGCTAAAATAGACGGTATCTATGTCACTCTAGCTACAATAATGTAGCTCCTTTTTTTTTTTTTTTTTTTTTTGATGGACGGAGCTACAAAGAGGTCCCATTACTCGTAATGGAGCAGCCCGGGAGTGATTCACACCCGGGGGTTTTATGCATATTATAAGCAATTACACTGTTTCCCTGGTTTGCTATATACTTTTTTATGTATTTGCAGTTTTACTGATATTTCCACAACACCGTATTCGTTAGTTTTATCACTTTATTCGTAATCATGGCATTGTTTGACAAAATATGAATTCCGGAAGTGCATAATTTCGATAATATCAGAATCGATTTGGTAAAAAATGTAATTCCGGATGATATCAGCTGTATTCATTTGCATTATGATTATGTCCCCTTATTACAAATTTTACCGATACGATTCCGAAATTCTACACTCCACAATTTTAATTATGTCAACAATGCCACGATTTACGAAAAAGTGTTAAAATTATTTAATTAGACATTGTAGACATATCAGATGAACGGCGGAGGAAAGAAAACATATTTATTTAATAAAGACAAAGGTTAAATAGCGGAAAATATGTGTAAATCCCAAAAGTGTTTTTGCTCCATTACGAGTAAAGGGACCTCTTTGTAGCTCCGTCCATCAAAAAAAAAAAAAAAAAAAAAGGAGCTACATTATTGTAGCTAATGTCACTCATGCTAAAATAGACGGTAGCTATGTCACTCATGCTAAAATAGACGGTAGCTATGTCACTCATGCTCAAATAGACGGTAGCTATGTCACTCATGCTAAAATAGACGGTAGCTATGTCACTCATGCTAAAATAGACGGTAACTATGTCACTCATGCTAAAATAGACGGTAGCTATGTCACTCATGCTAAAATAGACGGAGCTATGCCACTCATGCTAAAATAGACGGTAACTATGTCACTCATGCTAAAATAGACGGTAGCTATGTCACTCATGCTAAAATAGACGGTAGCTATGTCACTCATGCTAAAATAGACGGTAGCTATGTCACTCATGCTAAAATAGACGGTAGCTATGTCACTCATGCTCAAATAGACGGTAGCTATGTCACTCATGCTAAAATAGACGGTAGCTATGTCACTCATGCTAAAATAGACGGTAACTATGTCACTCATGCTAAAATAGACGGTAGCTATGTCACTCATGCTAAAATAGACGGTAACTATGTCACTCATGCTAAAATAGACGGTAGCTATGTCACTCATGCTAAAATAGACGGTAACTATGTCACTCATGCTAAAATAGACGGTAGCTATGTCACTCATGCTAAAATAGACGGTAGCTATGTCACTCATGCTAAAATAGACGGTAGCTATGTCACTCATGCTAAAATAGACGGTAGCTATGTCACTCGTGCTAAAATAGACGGTAGCTATGTCACTCATGCTAAAATAGACAGTAGCTATGTCACTCGTGCTAAAATAGACGGTAACACTGTCACTCATGCTAAAATAGACGGTAACACTCATGCTAACAAATTAACCGATTATTATTTTTGTCACTTATGCCGGAAAAATTTACCGTAACAATGTATGTCACTGATACTGGAATAAGTCGTAAAAATATATTAACATAAACTATGTCAGTAATAAATGGTAACTATGTAAGTCACTAGTGCCGGATAGATGGTAACTATGCATGTCACAAATGCCGAGCTAGATGGTTACTGTGTATGTCACTAACATGACTAATGCCGGGATAGACGGTAACTATGCAAGTCACAAATGCCGAGCTAGATGGTAACTGTGTATGTCACTAATGCCGGGATAGATGGTAACTATGCATGTCACAAATGCCGAGCTAGATGGTAACTGTGTATGTCACTAATGCCGGGATAGATGGTCACTATGTATGTCACTAATGCCGGGATAGATGGTAACTATGTCTGTCACTAATGACGGGATAGACGGTAACAATGTCTGTCACTAATGACGGGATAGACGGTAACAACGTCTGTCACTAATGACTGGATAGACGGTAACAATGTCTGTCACTAATGACGGGATAGATGGTAACAATGTCTGTCACTAATGACGGGATAGACGGTAACTATTTATGTCACTAATGCCGGAATACATGGTAACTATGTATGTCACTAATGCAGGAATAGATGGTAACTATGATTGTCACTAATGCAGGAACAGACGGTAACTATGTCTCACTAATGCCAGGATATATGGTAACTACACTAATGCCGGAATATAGGGTAACTATGTATGTCACTAATGCCGGGATAGACGGTAACTATGTATGTCACTAATGCCGATATAGACGGTAACTATGTCTGTCACTAATGCCGATATAGACGGTAACTATGTATGTCACTAATGCCGATATAGACGGTAACTATGTATGTCAATAATGCCGATATAGACGGTAACTATTTATGTCACTAATGCAGGAATAGATGGTAACTATGATTGTCACTAATGCAGGAACAGACGGTAACTATGTGTCACTAATGCCAGCACATATGGTAACTACACTAATGCCGGAATAGATGGTAACTATGTTTCACTAATGCCGGAATATATAGGGTAACTATGTATGTCACTAATGCCGGGATAGATGGTAACTATGTATGTCACTTATGCCGGGATAGACGGTAACAATGTATGTCACTAATGCCGATATAGACGGTAACTATGTATGTCACTAATGCCGATATAGACGGTAACTATGTATGTCACTAATGCCGATATAGACGGTAAATATTTATGTCACTAATGCAGGAATAGATGGTAACTATGATTGTCACTAATGCAGGAACAGACGGTAACTATGTCTCACTAATGCCAGGATATATGGTAACTACACTAATGCCGGAATATAGGGTAACTATGTATGTCACTAATGCCGGGATAGACGGTAACTGTGTATGTCAATAATGCCGGGATAGACGGTAACTGTGTATGTCAATAATGCCGGGATAGATGGTAACAATGTATGTCACTTATGCCGGGATAGTTGGTAACTATGTATGTGACTTATGCCGGGATAGATGGTAACTATGTATGTCAATAATGCCGGAAAAGATGGTAACTATTATGTCACTAAAGCCGAGATAGACGGTAACTATGTATGTCACTAATGCCAGGAATAGATGGTAACAATGTATGTGACTTATGCCTGGATAGATGGTAAATATGTATGTGACTTATGCCTGGATAGATGGTAACTATGTATGTGACTTATGCCTGGATAGATGGTAACTATGTATGTGACTTATGCCTGGATAGATGGTAACTATGTATGTCACTAATGACGGAATAGATGGTAACTATGTATGTGACTTATGCCTGGATAGATGGTAACTATGTATGTGACTTATGCCTGGATAGATGGTAACTATGTATGTGACTTATGCCTGGATAGATGGTAACTATGTATGTCACTAATGCCAGGATAGATGGTAACTATGTATGTCACTAATGCCTGGATAGATGGTAACTATGTATGTCACTAATGCCAGGATAGATGGTCACTATGTATGTCACTAATGCCTGGATAGATGGTAACTATGTATGTCACTAATGCCAGGATAGATGGTCACTATGTATGGTACTAATGCCTGGATAGATGGTAACTATGTATGTCACTAATGCCGGGATAGACGGTAACTATGTATGTCACTAATGCCTGGATAGATGGTAACTATGTATGTCACTAATGCCAGGATAGATGGTAACTATGTATGTCACTAATGCCAGGATAGACGGTAACTATGTATGTCACTAATGCCAGGATAGACGGTAGCTATGTATGTCACTAATGCCGGAATAGATGGTAACTATGTATGTCAATAATGGCAGGATAGATGGTTACTATGTATGTTACTAATGACGGTATAGATGGTAACTATGTATGTCACTAATGCCGGAATAGATGGTAACTATGTATGTCAATAATGGCAGGATAGATGGTTACTATGTATGTTACTAATGACGGTATAGATGGTAACTATGTATGTCACTAATGCCGGAATAGATGGTAACTATGTATGTCAATAATGGCAGGATAGATGGTTACTATGTATGTTACTACTGACGGTATAGATGGTAACTATGTATGTCACTATTAACGGTATAGGCGGTAACTATGTATGTCACTAATGCCAGGATAGAAGGTAACTATGTATGTCACTAATGCCGGAATAGATGGTAACTATGTATGTCACTAGTGCCGGTATAGGCGGTAACTATGTATGTCACTAATGCCAGGATAGATGGTAACTATGTATGTCACTAATGCCAGGATAGATGGTAACTATGTATGTCACTAATGCCGGAATAGATGGTAACTATGTATGTCACTAATGCCGGAATACATGGTAACTATGTATGTCAATAATGCCAGGATAGATGGTAACTATGTATGTCACTAATGCCGGAATAGATGGTAACTATGTATGTCAATAATGGCAGGATAGATGGTAACTATGTATCACTAATGCCGTGAATAGTTGGTAACTATTATGTCACTAATGCCAGGATAGATGGTAACTATGTATGTCACTAATGCCGGAATAGATGGTAACTATGTATGTCAATAATGGCAGGATAGATGGTAACTATGTATGTCACAAATGCCAGGAATCGTCGGTAACTATGTATGTCACTAATGCCGGAATAGATGGTAACTATGTATGTCACTAATGACGGTATAGATGGTAACTATGTATGTCACTATTGACGGTAAAGGCGGTAACTATGTATGTCACTAATGCCAGGATAGATGGTAACTATGAATGTCACTTATGCCGGGATAGATGGTAACTATGTATGTCACTAATGCGGTATAGGCGGTAACTATGTATGTCACTAATGCCAGGATAGACGGTAACTATGTATGTCACTAATGCCAGGATAGACGGTAGCTATGTATGTCACTAATGCCGGAATAGATGGTAACTATGTATGTCAATAATGGCAGGATAGATGGTTACTATGTATGTTACTAATGACGGTATAGATGGTAACTATGTATGTCACTAATGCCGGAATAGATGGTAACTATGTATGTCAATAATGGCAGGATAGATGGTTACTATGTATGTTACTAATGACGGTATAGATGGTAACTATGTATGTCACTAATGCCGGAATAGATGGTAACTATGTATGTCAATAATGGCAGGATAGATGGTTACTATGTATGTTACTACTGACGGTATAGATGGTAACTATGTATGTCACTATTAACGGTATAGGCGGTAACTATGTATGTCACTAATGCCAGGATAGAAGGTAACTATGTATGTCACTAATGCCGGAATAGATGGTAACTATGTATGTCACTAATGCCAGGATAGATGGTAATTATGTATGTCACTAATGCCAGGAATAGATGGTAACTATGTATGTCACTAGTGCCGGTATAGGCGGTAACTATGTATGTCACTAATGCCAGGATAGATGGTAACTATGTATGTCACTAATGCCAGGATAGATGGTAACTATGTATGTCACTAATGCCGGAATAGATGGTAACTATGTATGTCACTAATGCCGGAATACATGGTAACTATGTATGTCAATAATGCCAGGATAGATGGTAACTATGTATGTCACTAATGCCGGAATAGATGGTAACTATGTATGTCAATAATGGCAGGATAGATGGTAACTATGTATCACTAATGCCGTGAATAGTTGGTAACTATTATGTCACTAATGCCAGGATAGATGGTAACTATGTATGTCACTAATGCCGGAATAGATGGTAACTATGTATGTCAATAATGGCAGGATAGATGGTAACTATGTATGTCACAAATGCCAGGAATCGTCGGTAACTATGTATGTCACTAATGCCGGAATAGATGGTAACTATGTATGTCACTAATGACGGTATATATGGTAACTATGTATGTCACTATTGACGGTAAAGGCGGTAACTATGTATGTCACTAATGCCAGGATAGATGGTAACTATGAATGTCACTTATGCCGGGATAGATGGTAACTATGTATGTCACTAATGCGGTATAGGCGGTAACTATGTATGTCACTAATGCCAGGATAGACGGTAACTATGTATGTCACTAATGCCAGGAATAGACGGTAACTATGTATGTCACTAATGCCAGGAATTGACGGTAACTATGTATGTCACTAATGCCAGGATAGACGGTAGCTATGTATGTCACTAATGCCAGGAATAGACGGTAACTATGTATGTCACTAATGCCAGGAATAGGCGATAACTATGTGTCACTAATGCCAGGAATAGGCGGTAACTATGTGTCACTAATGCCAGGAATAGGCGGTAACTATGTGTCACTAATGCCAGGAATAGGCGGTAACTATGTGTCACTAATGCCAGGATAGATGGTAACTATGTATGTCACTAATGCCAGGATAGATGGTAACTATTTATGTCACTAATGCCAGGAATAAACGGTAACTATGTGTCACTAATGCCAGGAATAGGCGGTAACTATGTGTCACTAATGCCAGGATAGATGGTAACTATGTATGTCATTAATGCGCTATAGGCGGTAACTATGTTTCACTAATCCCAGGATAGACGGTAAATATCACCTCAATCTAAGATGGTGTCGTTACTAAGGTATGAACTTCTCTAACAATAGTTTCGCTTTTCTTTCATCAATTTTCAGTTTGTTTTTAAAAATGTAGGCTCAATACAAACTACATCAGGCTTCTCACATGTATGCTAGGTGGCATGTGCTCATGTGTATTCGCCATACTGTGGAATCCAATTTATTTTATAAATTATTGACGACATTTACTCGTTAGTTGTACAAGCGATATATTTATGTTGGAATCATTTAAGACACGGCATTTAATGTTTTGAAAGATTTCATTCATCATGTGTATCGACCCTGAATGCTTACGATGTTTTTCTGTCATTACCATCTATCAGCCTGTTAGTTAGTACCTGTTTGATGCTTAGAACAGCAGTGTCTGATCTCTTGTGTCATCAATTAGAGGTTTTACTATCTGCTGTTGAGCATATCGGTGATTTGGTGTACTTACAAAAGCCTTTACTAAAAGTCATCGTGTACGAGTTGATGTTTTTGCATGACAATTCTTACAGCGTTTGATCAAGCGTATCTCCTTTTGTTGATCCTAAAAGTTGCAAATTGAAAATAATAATTATTTTTCACAGTTAAGCAGCGTTTTGAAATCGGCTTTTTTTCATTTTTCCAAATGAAATTCGACCTTGTTTTGAAAGAAAGTGTTACCTAGGAGAAGTCGATTTTGTCTGTTCGAAAACTTTCAATGACTGTCGTTTTCGGTTGACGCGGGAAAAGTTCGCGGTTTATCCAAAAACGTTAAATTGGCTGGTAGCTAAACGGCGAAAGGACGTTTCACTCAAAATTACAGTAAACGTTCTCAAAGTGACGTCACGAAATTTTTGAATAAAGAACGAAATTTTATTAAATAAAGAAGTTCTAAGTGGATTGTCTGGAAAGTTCCATAATTGTACTCAGTGCTAGCTAACGAATATTTATAACAATCTTTTAGTGTCTTTAGTGTCTTTTACAAGACTGTATTGTTATTATTTTTTCTCCTGTTTACGTTAGTTCAAATTTTGAATTTGCCGCTAATTGGACAAGTATACTTTCTTTAAAAATTGTTATTTTGTCGCGAATGTTTTTGCATTGTCAACAATTAGTCTTGCTTCCACCAATGCAAACAAAGGAGAACGTAAACATCGGATCTGCCAAGAATAGCCCCGCTTTTCGAAAATCGTTATATTTTATTTACGATTTCAACAAATATAACACTAGTCAACAGAAATGTTAAAGCTATTTCTCCAATTTGCTTTTAACAGTATGTTGTATTACGTATGTCTCACCTATAGCAATAAGATCTGCAATATAAATAACATAGATCCTAAACTTAGATGTCGAATTGATGTGTCAAACATGATGTTATGTGTGGGTGATGGTGCTACATAACACACCAAAGAACAAGGATTAATTGTACAGTCAGTAATAGATAATGCAGCATATATAGAGATTCACCAATTGTCCTTGACCATTGCTACGTCGTAACATATTCCCGTTCTAGATGTACTCTGCGCGTGTTTTGTCTTAGACGATTGCCACGTCGTATCATTTTCCCGTTCTAAAGATATTCTGTGCGTCTAGTGTTTTGTCTTAGACGATTGCCACGTCGTAACATGTTCTCGTTCAAGAGGTATTCTGTGCGTCTAGTGTTTTGTCATAGACGATTGCCACGTCGTAACATTTTCCCGCTCTAGGGGAATTCTGAGCGTCTAGTGTTTTTTCTTAGACGATTGCTCCGTCGTAACATTTCCCCGTTCTAGAGGTATTCTGTGCCTCTAGTGTTTTGTCAGACAATTGGCACGTCGTAACATTTTCCCGCTCTAGATGTATTCTGAGCGTGTTTTGTCAGACAATTGCCACGTCGTAACATTTTCCCGCTCTAGATGTATTCTGAGCGCCTAGTGTTTTGTCAGACGATTGCCACGTCGTAACATTTTCCAGTTCTAGATGTATTCTGAGCGTCTAGTGTATTGTCTTAGACGTTTGCCACGTCGTAACATTTTCCCGTTCTAGATGTATTCTGAGCGTCTAGTGTTTTGTCTTAGACGATTGCCACGTCGTAACATTTTCCCGTTCTAAAGGTATTCTGTGCGTCTAGTGTTTTGTCTTAGACGATTGCCACGTCGTAACATTTTCTCGTTCTAGAGGTATTCTGTGCGTCTAGTGTTTTGTCAGACAATTGCCACGTCGTAACATTTTCCCGTTCTAGATGTATTCTGAGCGTCTAGTGTTTTATCTTAGACGATTGCCACGTCGTAACATTTTCCCGTTCTAAAGGTATTCTGTGCGTCTAGTGTTTTGTCTTAGACGATTGCCACGTCGTAACATTTTCCCGTTCTAAAGGTATTCTGAGCGTCTAGTGTTTTGTCAGACAATTGCCATGTCGTAACATTTTCCCGTTCTAGATGTATTCTGAGCGTGTTTTGTCTTAGACGATTGCCACGTCGTAACATTTTCCCGTTATAGATGTATTCTGAGCGTCATTTGTCTTAGACGATCGACACGTCGTAATATTTTCCCGTTCTAAAGGTATTCTGTGCGTCTAGTGTTTTGTCAGACAATTGCCACGTCGTAACATTTTCCCGCTCTAGATGTATTCTGAGCGTCTAGTGTTTTATCAGAATTGGCACGTCGTAACATTTTCCCGCTCTAGATGTATTCTGAGCGTCTAGTGTTTTGTCAGACAATTGCCACGTCGTAACATTTTCCCGCTCTAGATGTATTCTGAGCGCCTAGTGTTTTGTCAGACGATTGCCACGTCGTAACATTTTCCAGTTCTAGATGTATTCTGAGCGTCTAGTGTATTGTCTTAGACGTTTGCCACGTCGTAACATTTTCCCGTTCTAGATGTATTCTGAGCGTCTAGTGTTTTGTCTTAGACGATTGCCACGTCGTAACATTTTCCCGTTCTAAAGGTATTCTGTGCGTCTAGTGTTTTGTCTTAGACGATTGCCACGTCGTAACATTTTCTCGTTCTAGAGGTATTCTGTGCGTCTAGTGTTTTGTCAGACAATTGCCACGTCGTAACATTTTCCCGTTCTAGATGTATTCTGAGCGTCTAGTGTTTTATCTTAGACGATTGCCACGTCATAACATTTTCCCGTTCTAAAGGTATTCTGTGCGTCTAGTGTTTTGTCTTAGACGATTGCCACGTCGTAACATTTTCCCGTTCTAAAGGTATTCTGAGCGTCTAGTGTTTTGTCAGACAATTGCCATGTCGTAACATTTTCCCGTTCTAGATGTATTCTGAGCGTGTTTTGTCTTAGACGATTGCCACGTCGTAACATTTTCCCGTTATAGATGTATTCTGAGCGTCATTTGTCTTAGACGATCGACACGTCGTAATATTTTCCCGTTCTAAAGGTATTCTGTGCGTCTAGTGTTTTGTCAGACAATTGCCACGTCGTAACATTTTCCCGCTCTAGATGTATTCTGAGCGTCTAGTGTTTTGTCAGAATTGGCACGTCGTAACATTTTCCCGCTCTAGATGTATTCTGAGCGTCTAGTGTTTTGTCAGACAATTGCCACGTCGTAACATTTTCCCGCTCTAGATGTATTCTGAGCGTCTAGTGTTTTGTCAGACTATTGCCACGTCGTAACATTTTCCCGTTCTAGATGTATTCTGAGCGTCTAGTGTTTTGTCTTAGACGTTTGCCACGTCGTAACATTTTCCCGTTCTAGATGTATTCTGAGCGTCTAGTGTTTTGTCTTAGACGATTGCTCCGTCGTAACATTTCCCCGTTCTAGAGGTATTCTGAGCGTCTGGTGTTTTATCTCAAACGATTGCCATGTCGTAACATTTTCCCGTTCTAGAGGTATTCTGAGCGTCTAGTGTTTTGTCTTAGACGATTGCCACGTCGTAACATTTTCTAGTTATAGATGTATTCTGAGCGTCTTTTGTCAGACGATTGCCACGTCGTAACATTTTCCGGTTAAGGATGTATTCTGAGCGTGTTTTCTCAGACAATTGCCATGTCGTAACATTTTCCCGTTATAGATGTATTCTGAGCGTCTAGTGTTTTGTCAGACAGTTGCCATGTCGTAAAATTTTCATGTTCTACATTACACGCGTCAATAAGTTAGACATTGAATTATGGTTCTTGCAAAAAATACATAAAAGTACTTATTTCTTCCGAAAACTAACAACTTTCACACCCCCAATATTCTATAACCTCTCTATTGTTTAAAAAGAACACCCGAAACAAGAACGTTATACGTTCTTCATTTCGGTGGTTTTTACCTTATTTTAGATATCGCAATGAGTGGCTCAAACAGAAATCGGCCATTTACGGGAGAAGAATACGATTATCCACTTTTAGGAAACTTGTTCTTCTTGACCCTGAAGATGGAGGTTTGATTGTTGTTAATATTATTATTATTATTATTATTATTATTATTATTATTATTATTATTATTATGACAAAGAGGGATAACAACAAAATATGTGAAAAGCCAGAAAATGTGTCTAAATGTGTTTCCCACATAACAGGATAGAAGACTCGATAAAGCCACACTTTCTTTCAGTCTCTACATTTCGGCTCTGCCTGAGTTTTCTTTCAGTCGCCTTGATATTCTTTGTCTCTTAAGGCCGCGTTTACACAAGTGCTAGGAAGAATCGATTCAAATTACACAAGGCGAAATCGATTGCAATCGATTTATTTTAAATCGCTACGTTTACACTAATATATAAATCGATAGGTTTTAACTGTCATTTGTAAACAAATTATTATTTTTAGAACGTATATTCCTTGTTGGAGTTCTTTCCAACTCCTCCTGTACCCGTTCATCACCCCATAATTCAATTAAAAGCACTGTTTCATCATTGGGTCGGGCATCCCCTCTTCCTGCTCGCTCTGTCATTTTTTTGGTTTTGCAATAAAATACTCGGGAAAAATACACGTGGATATTTGGCGCCATACATGCGTACTTATCATTTACGTAATTTAAATCGATTGCAATCGATTTCAACGTGTTTACACCAAAAATAGATGGGTTTATTTTGAATCGATGTATTATAAACCACCTCCTCAACTGGACTATTTTTGAATCGATTGCAATCGATTTAATGTGTTTACATTAGAGAGAGAGAGATGTTTTTTGAATCGATTTCCAAAAAGATCGATCTTTTTCCTCTAGTGGCAAGAATATAATGCCCACCCATGTTAAAGCGACAATAAAGTATGGTATAGCGAGGGGTAAAATATCATGAATATAATGCCCACCCATGTTAAAAAATAAAATATGGTATCCATGAATTATTTCTTAATTTTATGACACTGTACATTAATTAGAGACTCTTTAAAAACAGCGATGGAAAGTTTTCCCATAGTTAACGTGTACTTTGTATAAGAACATGTATAAATTCCACTATAAGCTCTGCTATTGGATAACCTAATTAACTACTGAACGTCTGAAACAAAAACTATTGAACATTTCTATAAATAGCACCTGTCATTTCTGCCTCAGTGAAATGTACCTTTAGTTGTTAAGCGCGTGTCAGTTTACAAAAGGTGAGATTTTTTGTACTTTTGTTTGGTTTAAGTGCAGAAGACATAAAGCTATAGTTCAGACATTTACTCTATGTTGATATATTGGGCTTTATAGCTGTGTTACATATAAACTAACGTCTGCAGGGCAATACTGACATGTGATTGGTACCGTAGGAAAATACTGAAAAGGTTTAGGGGCAATACTGACATGAATTAGGGTACCATATTGTGTTGTGTGGTAGGGCAATGCTGACACAGAGTAGGGCAATACTGACATGGAGTAGGGCACCATAAATGTTGTATTTTTGATTATTTCAGAGTCAATTTCGAAAACGAATCCATTGCCTTGAAAGGATATTGGCGGAGGAGCGCCAAAAGCTGGCAGCAACAGAGAAAAAGCTGGCTCTTGTGTCAACAGAAACACTGTCTACAGCCATGTCGGACGATGCCAAACTTCATGAGAGAGAGAAGGATATCCTGCAGAGAGATGTAGGTCTTTCGCTAACATTACAATAGAAGAACTAAAAACGTGTAACATATTGTGGGTATCACATACATGTACTTAGGAGAACAATACAGCAGTGATGTAAACATAGTTCTTGAAATGTAGTTTTTTTATACTCCCCGCAAACTTGTTGGGTGGCGGGAGGGGGTATATAGGAATCACCCTGTCTGTCTGTCTGTCCGTCTGTCCACATATCCCTTGCAAGCGCAACTCCTCCTAAACAGCTTGATGAAATTTAATGAAACTTAGCATAAAGGAAGTACATTATATGTAGATGTTCATGAAGGATTTTTATTGACCTCGGATATCATTAAAGGGAGATAATTGGACTTGAAATCGAAGCGGGGGTATCCCTTTGTGAGCGTGCTCACAGTCCACACTTGTTTACTTTGGTAACATAGCAGGTTTATAATTATTGTTGAGTGTTCAGGGGATGTATATATGTATATAATAGCAGATTTATAATTAATTTTTAGCGTACAAGGGGTGTATATATGTTGGTATATCTATCTTTTCATCTTTAGTTACAAGAAACCAAGAAACACCTCCGAATTGCCAGTGACCAAATTACTGGTCTGAAAGAAAGAATCGTGTCCCTGGAAGAAGAGAACGGTAAACTGAAGAATACGTTTTGGAATAATCGGGTAAGAACCCATTAATATTATTAGTGTGGTACCATCTTAGTTGATAAAATGGGAAGGATATTTCAGAGGACAGAATGGCCAGGTTTCAATGCAAATTATGTTCTGTCTTGAAGTTAGATATATCTACAGTTAAAAAAAGATCTAATGCAATAACAAAGAGAGAACATTTGGACGACTGCAAATAACCATGTTCAATATCCGGACAATACCAAACTATTTTTCAATCTTTTAAATTATTATATTATTATATGATAATTGTCAGTAGGAACTAGGTGCCTCGGTGGCCGTGTGGTTAAGGTAGTTCGCCTAATATTGACCACGTGATCTGTCAACACTGAGGTTGTGGGTTCTAGTCTCACTGCAGGGCATGGTGCGCCCGACTCCAATCTTAATTGACAAGGATTGCCAGTTTTCCTACAGAAAGTCTGGGGTTTTCTCCTGGTACGCCAGCCTCCTCCCCAATAAAAACTGATATAGCTGAAAATTGCTGAAAGTTGCGGTAAACATCATTCAAACAAACAAACATCAATCGATAATAAAAAGCCAGAAGAGATCCGAATAAAACAAATACAGACCAAACCTATTTTTAATTTGATTTAATTCTTTTTTGTTTTTTGTTTTATTTCCAGTTCTATTTATTATGTGTGATTCTATATTTATAGATTATGGCATTGCATTTCCATATCGGCCCCAGTATCAGCCCGATGGCTGATTTGTGTCGAGGGCTGATACAAGGCACGATATGGAACAATGCAAAATCATAATCAAATTGTCACATGTTTTATCCAAAATAAATCTTTAACTTTATCAAACAATATATATGGTTTTTGTAATTGTTTATTTCTTTATAAACAAAATTGTACTTTTCTGGATACAACATCACTTTCTTTGATCCTTGACGTCCGTCCCCATTGACGGCAGCATATCGATGACGTTCCTCTAGACGACGAGCTGATACGTGTATCAGCCCGTCGTCAATGGTAACATCGTGGATATCAGCCCGTCGTCTTTGGAAACGTCAGCAGGGCTGATACCGGATTACAACTTCCGGCTGTATTGCATGAACAAAAACGTCCATATCATTGGCTAATATCATTAATATGTGATAAAATGCGACATTTCGCTCAGTGTCGTTGTTGATTATCCATTTCCCTAATGTGAATTTTAATGTTTCCCTCAAGTATAATCATAATTAATCATGTTTGTTCTATGTTGTAATTCATCCACCTAAAATAATGACATTTCATTGCTAGTAATGCATAAATACACAGTACGTCTTATTGATGTACCATTTATTTAAATCTATCCAAATGTAACTAAAACAGTGGGTACGTATTTTCAAGGCACAGCACGTGCTTGTTTGGAGACTGTTCGTTGATCTTTTGTGCATTCCTGTATGTTGGAAGTTCTTTGATTTGTCTATAGGACCATAAAAGTATTCGACAAAGGTTTTTTTCTATTTCACATTTAACTAATAGTTCATTCTATGTCCTGCACTCCTCCAGATAAGGGACCTTAACGTGCCGAGAGGTTTAGATAATTAGTCATCTATTGTTGATCACGTGCCTGTCAACACTGAGATTGTGTCTTTGAGCCAGACTGCCGGCTGGGTGTGCTCGACTATTACATTAATTGACAAGAATTGCCAGTTTCTCAGCAGAAGGTTTCCTCTGGGTATTTCTGCTTCCCTTTCTAATTTAATCTGGACGCCATTACAGCTCAATATAAACAAAAACTCATCTGTAGGTATCTACCCAATGAAAAATAGGTTTATAAATCAGACTAATTTCTGTTTGTTGTAAAAAACACAATTTGTTGACTTGAGTATAACAAATTTTTACAGACACATCAATTATCTTACTGATAAATCAGGTTTGATTTATGATGAACATTTTTCATCATTAACACATTTTATTTTGTAATAATTTAAATCAGTAGTAATGATGAACAGCTGCATTATGTGTAAGCTGGTACCCTTATGATGCTCGCTAGCGTCAAGTTACAGTTTGCTCTGTGGATAAGCTGGTACACTAATGATGCTTCATAGCGTCAAGCTAGGTACAGTTTGCTCCGTGGATGCCAGTTTTGCGCTAAATTACGCATAACACATGACTGGATGTTATATATATATCATTGTAGCCTGAATCGGATGACGAAGACAGAACTCCATCTGGCAGCGTTGACACAGTCCTTTCTCTCGGAACACCTTCTGGTAGCATTGATACAGTCCTTTCAGTTGGATCAGCCGTGTGTATCAGTATATCTATACCGTTTTGAATCAATCAATATGATTGGTCTGATATTATTTTTTCCTATCGTTATATAGAACCATACAAATAAAGTTTTTTTCATTTCAACACAGGTTTTTATTTAGCATGAGAGCATGATGATGTGTGAACATTTTATGCTTTTGATATTTTTGCTTTTTTTCACATTCTAATTGTAGGATTATCTGAAACATGTTTATCATTTCGAAGCTTTATTTTAGCTGTTCCAATCTTCACTCAAAATCTAAATTTAATTTACTCCAATATCTTGTTTATAAGTTGACAAGTAGAACATTTTATTTGCCTTAATTTCAGCAGCAATAAAAACGTGGATTTGCAGATACAATTTCAAGAAAAGATCTAATATAATTGCTAAAGCTTAATTCAAAACTAAATGAAATGATCCAACATGTTTGAGAGAATTTAAACACGACTCGTATCATTATACTTTTTCCAATTTAATTTATATTCATTTACACCAAGTGTTGTGTTACTTTTACAGCTTATTAACAATATTATAAGTTTCCTTTTGATTATTTCCATTTTTTATTATTTAATCATTCTTAATGAACTCTCCTTTTATTAAATCTAGTAGCACAATGCTGGCATTTCTATTACAGTAAATTCAGATTTTATTTTTAATTTCCATTAACACTAAGGGACCGAGGTAACCAAAAACAATCAATTGTAATCATTGTTAATATCATAACATGGAGATTTACACGTTTTTATTGGACATTTATATCTGTAGGAAGGCATTACAGATCAAATGGACCACGAGAATAAGGCGGAAACAATAACCGATAAATGTCAAGGAACTAAGGATGGAGAGGACTTGGAATACTTCCGGAAGCGCGTGGCTAGCCTGGAATCTCAACTCGAAGAGGTATATATTAGCTTGTATATGTTTTTTTCTTAAATAAATTGTGATAATAATGCCCCCTTTCTAAACACCTGTGTTGATATTGTTCTTCACGTTAGTGTTTTAGTTATGTCAACGTTGCACTTGTTTTCTATCCTGTTTGTTTGTTAATACATATTTAAACTTCTAACTTTTAATTAATCTGAGGCGGGAATCCTTAAATCCAATTTATTTCTTTTTATGTTCGGTTACAAATGAACGTAAATGTCTGCAAATATATTCAAATGCTATATATTTTAATGAAATTAAAAACAGCAGTTAGTTTTGGGTTTGTAACAGTGATAAAAAAGTAAAAGCAGGCTATATTATTTTCAATTATTATCCACACTGTATCTATCAACATATTTGTCCTTTCTGTGTAATACATCTAAAACCCAGTCACAAAGAAATCAGAAATAACTAGGAAAAGAAGTCAAATAACCAATAGCATGACATAACTGATCCTGACCTTTCAGACTAGACGATTTGTACTGTATACTTGTATTTTGAATTAATTTGCCATTTCTGTTTATAGTAATGTTATTTAGTCTGCACTATATTTGGAGAACAAATATTGTTTTCATAAACAAACTTATATAAGTTAAACATGACTAACAACTGGTATGCGTAAGCGAATTTTGTGTTGCCCGCTTTTGTCAGCTGGAGTTCATGTTTTTCCTTCTTTCAATGATGAAAATCTTTCAGTTGATTTGGTTATTTAATTTTACATGACTAGCTTTACATCAAGAAATTCCACAGTAGTATTTCATTGACACTGTACATGTTATACATCACCATGATACATAAACAACCTATTGTTCCTGGACAATATCATGCTGTATTACCTGCAATCCACGTACAATCCACTGTCCCTGGACAAATACAGTGCTGTATTCCCTGCAATCAACGTACAATCCACTGCCCCTGGACAATGTCGTGCTTTATTCCCTGCAATCAACGTACAATCCACTGCCCCTGGACAATATCGTGTTTTATTCCTGCAATCCACGTACAATCCACTGCCCCTGGACAAATATCGTGTTTTATTCCCTGCAATCAACGTACAATCCACTGCCCCTGGACAATATCGTGTTTTATTCCCGCAATCAACGTACAATCCACTGCCCCTGGACAATATCGTGTTTTATTCCTGCAATCCACGTACAATCCACTGCCCCTGGACAATATCGTGCTGTATTCCCTGCAATCAACGTACAATCCACTGCCCCTGGACAATATCGTGCTTTATTCCCTGCAATCAACGTACAATCCACTGCCCCTGGACAATATAGTGCTTTATTCCCTGCAATCAACGTACAATCCACTGCCCCTGGACAATATCGTGCTGTATTCCCTGCAATCAACGTACAATCCACTGTCCCTGGACAATATCGTGCTTTATTCCCTGCAATCAACGTACAATCCACTGCCCCTGGACAATATCGTGCTTTATTCCCTGCAATCCACGTACAATCCACTGCCCCTGGATAATATCGTGCTGTATTCCCTGCAATCCACTGTCCCTGGACAATATCGTGCTTTATTCCCTGCAATCAACGTACAATCCACTGCCCCTGGACAATATCGTGCTTTATTCCCTGCAATCCACGTACAATCCACTGCCCCTGGATAATATCGTGCTGTATTCCCTGCAATCCACTGTCCCTGGACAATATCGTGCTGTATTCCCTGCAATCAACGTACAATCCACTGCCCCTGGACAATATCGTGCTTTATTCCCTGCAATCAACGTACAAATCCACTGCCCTGGACACTATCGTGTTTAATTGTATTCCATGGAATCTACGTAAACAACTCTCTGTCTCTGGACACGGTCGTGTTTACTTGTATTCCATGGAATCTACGTAAACAACCTACTGTCTCGGGACACAATCGTGTTCAATTGTATTCCATGGAATCTACGTAAACAACCCACTGTCTCTGGACTCTATCGTTATTAATTGTTTTCCCTGGAATCTACGTAAACAACCCACTATCTCAGGACACGGTCGTGTTTGATTGTTTTCCCTGGAATATACGTAAACAACCCACTGTCTCAGGACACGGTCGTGTTTGATTGTTTTCCCTGGAATATACGTAAACAACCCACTTTCTCTGGACACGGTCGTGTTTGATTGTTTTCCCTGGAATATAAGTAAACAACCCACTGTCTCTGGACTCTATCGTTATTAATTGTTTTCCCTGGAATCTACGTAAACAACCCACTGTCTCTGGACACGGTCGTGTTTGATTGTTTTCCCTGGAATATACGTAAACAACCCACTGTCTCAGGACACGGTCGTGTTTGATTGTTTTCCCTGGAATATACGTAAACAATCCACTGTCTCAGGACACGGTCGTGTTTGATTATTTGCCCTGGAATATACGTAAACAACCCGCTGTCTCTGGATACTATAGTGTTTAATTGTAAAACGCAGATCCGATAATTTATGTTTTGAAATTAACAATTATTTCCTCAAAATATTTAGCATTTGTCAAATTTGGCGGTTTTCTTTCATTTTGATAGAGCGATTTTTCATAGTAAGTAAGCCATTTTTGTTTCTAAGGGATCTAATATTGGTTACAAAAGTTCGTCTGCTTTCCTTACGTTCAGTGGTATTCGGATAAAACCGCGAGACTTTTCCCGCCTTAACTGCAGACGACATTACCCGACGTATTTCGAATAAACAATCGATTGTTACTAACGTACACTTCCGTTCTAATTTATGTCAAAACTTACTACGCAAAATGAAAGAAACCGCCGCATTTGACACCGCTGAATACCTTTTTTAGGAAATAATTGTTGATTTCAAAATATAACTGTTCGGATCTGCTTAAGGTGCATAAGCTCGACCATACCCGGTAAGCAGTTTGTATTTAAGGCAAAAAGCCTCCACCAAATTATACCGATATTGACTACATATATTATCATTTATAAAGTCAAATAATTGCCTTTTGATAATAATGAGTAGATAAATACCTCATTAACATGTAGTGAGTAGATAACTCTCCTTGAATTGTAAGGAGTAGATAACTCTCCTTGACTTGGAGGAAGTAGATAACTCTCCTTGACTTGTAAGGAGTAGATAACTCTCCCTGACTTGTAAGGAGTAGATAACTCTCCTTGACTTGGTTTTTTTCCATAGTGTTGGCCTTGACGATGATAAACAGTAAATAAGAATCGTTCAGTTGCTTGTTTTTTCATTATGATTTTGTTTTTATTTTCAGCATGCACATCCATTTCCTATAAATTCAACTTCTTGTCGACTTTAGACTTTGGAAAGATTCTTGAGATGTATACTATAACATTGTGGACTATTTTCTTGTGAAAGTCTTTCTCTTACTGTATTTATTTATATTTATATAAAAATGTGTATGCTGTAAAATAAATTAGGTTATTTTTATTGTTTTATTACTTATTATAAATTCAATACTATCTATAACAAACCCTATTTATTCAGTCTGTATTCTGCATGTTTTGTTCATTGTTTGTTGCATTTATTTTTGGGGTATACATTTGCATGGTCTATCCTGGTATTGTCTCTGCTTGAGAAGGTTGCATCTGTGATTCTTGTTTCAAAAATATACACCTTTTCTTGTTACTGTACTTTTAATTAAGGACATTAATATATTGTAAAATCGCAACAATCACATGGATTGACGTGTTTAATTAATGTCAAACTCGAAACAAAATTATCATCAGAGTATTTAATTATACCCCCGCTTCGAAGATGAGGGGTATACTGTTTTACCCTTATCCGTTCGTTCGTACGTCCGTAACAAAACGTTCTCTCGCAGTTTTCTGAGCAACTATAGGATGCAGAAGCCTGATATTTTGCATAATGCTTTATCCTGTAGTGCCATATGGTGTATAGCGATTTTATGCTCCTTGGTCATCTACTTCCTGTTTACTGAATAATTAGATTTTTACACATCAATGCAAAATTTTTGTGAAAGCGGGGTTATTAATAGCTCACACTCCATACTTGTTTTATATAACCAATGTATCATTGATGACGTAGTTTTGTGCCGTGAAGCAGGAGTTTCTCACCCTTCCGGTTTGTGCCACGCATGAACTCAGCCCCGGTTTTTAGTTGCTGTCGTGTTACTTAGTTTTTTGTTTTGTTGTTGCCCCCCTTTTTTGTTTAACCATGTCTTTGTCTGTCCTTCAATGCTCCTCGGTATCTTGGATTTTCTCTTTTTCTTACTACTGGGCCGATACTTTTGCTGGTGTTAGTCGTGAGGGTATCAACAACCTAGTAGTTACACGTCGATGCAGACACAATTGAACGATTCATTGACACAGTCATTGTGTAAATTGTAATAGTGATTAAAATTCAAATGTCACAGTTTTAGGGAAGTACCTAAAGTTGAATTGAGTATTGACACTAGATTGGAAGAAGATCTAGTGGGTTGGGGTCCAGGGAGGCGACCCTTGACAGAAGCTCAGGTGGTTTTATTGTATTAGGTTAGACTGGACATCGAACGCATAACTCAAAGAATCTGAAAGTCAGCGGGAGACATGCGCAAAGGACAATAAGTTTTAAAATGTTAAAGGATTGAGACCAACACATTTCATGATCTGAATTAAAGACCCGTAACTCTTGTAGTTCAACGTTTCTGGACGGCTAACAATCAGTAACAAACTTTTAGTGTAGTCACGTGGCTACACATGCCTTATGTAACCCCTGCTTTTGCTAAATTATGAAAACATCTTTCAGTATTTTAGCTTTGAGCGAAAGTGATAATTGACATAGTAAGCGCTGGAAAATCTTTTCTTAGTAGTCGTGCTATGAACCAAATATTAATAGAAAATTTGTGAAACGCTGACATAAGTTCCGCATCATAACATTTTGTATTGTTAGTGTCTGTAAATACTATTTACCTCATTTATGATTATTATGAAATCGATGTCGTATTACCGACAGCAAGCGCGTCTTTCACTAGAGTTTCCACACACATTGGGCGACTTGAAATGTTCGTCAGGTGTGCAATCTTTGCTTCATTTCGTTTACATAAAGACTAATGTCTTACAATCTGCAAAAGTTTATTATATCTATTTTCAAGTTATTTTATGAAGTTAAAAGAAATACATTTATGTATGAAAACGCACCTGTGATGTCAATCTCAACAACAAACAATAACAGCTGATTTTAAGGTATTCGTCACCTCGAAATCTGCATAAAAAGGTTTTAATGAACACTAACATTATAACATAAAAATCGGCCTTGGTCATAGAAATGAAAATATAGTATTAAACATTGAATTTATGAGACAACAATAACAGCTGCTTGTATAACAAACGGAGAAACAGGATAATAAAGATGTCTTCACATGAGTACAAAGTCCTGAATGAGCTATTACTTGTGTCCTTATAATTTGATTTGGTTAATCATGTCTCCACCTGGTTCGTTAGTTATTGGTTCATCACGTGGTACAAATGCTTTAAATAATTGCTATCACTCACATAATTATAGGCAAATGCGTCTATTGAGTGGATGCATGGTTAGAACAAACAATCTTCAGATGGTCAAGTTAGCTTTAGTTTGGATCATCTTGCGGGTTTATCGAATTTTCACACTGGTGACGGTTTCGTATTTCCGTGTCTTTCAGCATCAGTACTGTGCCCGTATACTTTCTTTCGCGGTTTGCGCTTAGCCCCATATGAAATAAGTTAATTTGTGCACTTGTGTGGTCATTTTTCGTGGCTTTTAAGGGGCATCGAAAATAGTACACGGTGAAAATGATGTTATATATATTTTTCGAATTAAATAATAAAAAAATGATTGCATGTTGCTTTAAGGTACCCGACCCATAATTGACCACGTGATCATAGCTGGTGTCCCGAATGTCATTTGATTGTTAATAGAGCAGACCGCGGTAATCCTTGAAGTTAAATTTCCATATTCGACCAAGCTGTATTAAATAAATGTATTGCTATTCATTAATACAAAATATATTCTTTACAATGTTTACGAATAAAACGTAGTTTTGAGTAAAAAAAGTTACTTACTCGTATAGTCCGAGAATCCTCTGCCGTCCAACGCTTTTTTTTTTTTTTGCGTGGGACGTCAGAGAGCTCTCCATAAGTAAAACAGCGGATTTTGCGACACCGGTCTGGGTCGGCACATTTCATCGTGTCAGATTTAATTAAACATTTTCATCCAGTTAATCTATATATAATTCGCTTAGAGAGATATTTTTCTCTAGGAATATAATCATCTTACTTTCAATCAAGCTGATTTAAGTCCATTTCTAAGCTCATTTCCATCGATACCCTTACATTCCTACATTTCACTTTCATTTTGAACAAAAAGTCACGTGACAACAATGTGACTTAAATCCAGTGCTTAAATTAGCATGATTGAATGTATGATGATTATATTCATAGAGAAAAATATCTAAAGAAGCGGTTTATATATAGTTTAACTGGTCGAAAATATATTTGTTAACATCTGGACACGATGAAATGTGCCGACCCAGACCGGTGTCGCAAAATCCGCTGTTTTACTTATGGAGAGCTCTCTGACGTCCCACGCAAAAAAGTGTTGGACGGCAGAGGATTCTCGGACTATTACTCGTATTGAAATCCCGATGTTTGCCGAAGATTACGGCGGTCTCCGCTATTAACAATCATCGGCTATAAAAAATTAGTTGATTTTGAATTTTTCTGAGCATTTTACCTTGGTTTCAAATAAAGAAATATTCCTGTCACATGACAACATGTAAACCCTAAGTATTCTCTCAAAATTTCAGCACCACTTTCATGGCATCTAAAAAAGTACGACCAACCGGAAGTCAACACACTGAAAAAATAATCTACTTTCACTTTCAAGTTCAGTCCCAAAATAGTGCATGTCCTCCAATGACTCACATAATTTTTATCTTTAGTACACATCAGTTCAACTTTATCCTCTTGTTTCCTGAATTATTCAGCTTTCCAAAAATACCAGGTTTGTTTCAATATCTATTATGGTTCAAAAGTTATAATTATAACAGTGAGCAACTATTTTTAAATAGCACTAGGACTGGTTCTCGTTATTTGGTGGTCCTACATATAAAACATAAGAATGCAGTGTAGGTCATATTTACGAATCTAGCTTTGATTGTTTAGGCTAAATAAATGCGATATTTATTACCTTCATTTTAGGCTAACGATATATGGAAATCTAAAAACAGCGCTACTGAAAAAGAGAAAACAGAACTCGTGGAGGAACTGCGTAAAGTGACTGATTTGTGTAATGAGCTCCGAGAGATTGGGAACGGATATAAATCCCGAGAAGAGAAAGCTGTAAAGCAGAATAAGGAATTGGATAATACCATTAAGGATAAAATATCGATGATAGAAAGGAAGGACGAAATTATACAGGAACATGAAGACATTATCAAACAACGTGAGGACGATTTACAGCAGTTGTTAGATCAAATCTCGCAAAGGGACGCAAACATACGAGAATTGCGAGAAAGCATTCGAAGTCGTGACGAAAGACTAAAAGAAAAGGACGAAATTCTACAAAATCTGAACATGGGAACGGATGAAAAGCAGGAGGAAATTAATTTTCTCACAAGTGAGATGTCTGACAGTGAGTTACAAATTAAAGAGAAAGACGAAACGATTAAAAATCTGGAGGAGCTACTTAAGAATTGTGAAAGTAAGAAAAACGAATCCAATGTTCATCAAGAAAATGATCGTCTCAAACGTGAACTGGAGGATATGGCCTTTAGTATAGGGAAAGTACACACTGATAATAACACCTTACAAAGTGAAATGGAGAAAACTAAACAGGCTCTGAGTGAAGCAATGGTTCTCTGGAACAAAGACAGATCAACACTCGGTCAAGAACTGTCTGTAGCGAGAGAGAAGGTAGCATTGTATGAAGAAACGTTTCATAAAAAGGAGACTCAAGCTGCACAACTTCTTAGAAAGGAAGCGCACAAATACTTAGAACAAAAAGAAAAATTACAACATGAATTAAGGATATACAAGGTTGAACATGAAGCTAATATGCGAACCATAAAACATGAAAAACAGAAGCTTCAAGATGAATTAACACAGACGATACGCCACCTGACATCTGAAATGAGCAACAATGATAAGATGTCAGCTGATCTGGAAAGGTTAAAATCACAGGTCAGTATAACACAGCCGATACTTCACCTGACATCTGAAATGAGCAACAATATGATCAGATGTCAGCTGATCTGGAAAGGTTAAAATCACAGGTCAGTATAACACAGCCGATACTTCACCTGACATCTGAAATGAGCAACAATATGATAAGATTTCAGCTGATTTGGAAAGGTTAAAATCACAGGTCAGTATAACACAGACGATACGTCACATGACATCTGAAATGAGCAACAATATGATAAGATTTCAGCTGATTTGGAAAGGTTAAAATCACAGGTCAGTATAACACAGCCGATACTTCACCTGACATCTGAAATGAGCAACAATATGATCAAATGTCAGCTGATCTGGAAAGGTTAAAATCACAGGTCAGTATAACACAGACGATACGTCACCTGACATCTGAAATGAGCAACAATGATGATAAGATTTCAGCTGATCTGGAAAGGCTAAAATCACAGGTCAGTGTAACACAGACGATACGTCACATGACATCTGAAATGAGCAACAATATGATAAGATTTCAGCTGATTTGGAAAGGTTAAAATCACAGGTCAGTATTACACAGACGATACGTCACCTGACATCTGAAATGAGCAACAATGATAAGATGTCAGCTGATCTGGAAAGGTTAAAATCACAGGTCAGTATAACACGGACGATACGTCACCTGACATCTGAAATAAACAAGGGCCTCGATGGCCGAGTGGTTAAGGTAGTTCGTGCACTATTGATCACGTGGTCTGTCAACACTGAGATTTCAGGTTCGATTCTCACTTCAGTTAGGATATTCTCGACTCCAATCTTAATTGACAAGAATTGCCATTTTTCCTATCGCAGGTCGGGGGTTTCGCCGGGTACTCCGGCTTCCTCTCTCAATAAAAACTGAACGCCATGATATAGCTGGACAATTGCTGAAAGTGGCGTTAAACACCTTTAAAACAAAAACATAACTGAAATGAGCATCAATGATAAGATGCTAAAATCACAGATTTCTATCAAAGATCTTTGTGTTTTCTTCGCATATTGCATAAGTGGGTTAATTTTCTGTAGCGTTCTCTAAAGATATTTTACCATAATATCTGGACCGCCTTTCAGGAGGTCAATACTATAGATACAATGTATATACATCTGTAGGGGGAAACGCTACAAAAAATTAACCCACTATTACAATATGGGAAGAAAGCACACACATACCCGTATACCTTCTGAAAGGCGATCTATATAGTGTTTTTTCATAACGTCATTACAAGATGTCTTTTTATTATTGGGATTATATAAAGGGAGATAATGCGTACATAACACTATTTAACAACATAATGACTAAAAACAATGTTATTCGAGCGTTGTCTGTTGATAATGTATATAGTGTAAAACCTTCAGTCAATAAATCAAGCTAATTATTGCATCTGTTTTGCAGCAGTTTGCACCTAACTGTCAAATGTTGATAGTAAAACACCTGCATTTTCACATCATATAATTTTTTTTCATTTATTTTATTACAAATGCTGATAGTTTTCACTGGTAATCAAAACGAATCTTTATTTTTAAGTATAATTTTTCATTATTACGTTCGATGGTTGAAACATATATTTGATGTGGTTGACGTTAAATATGTGTTAGATGTTTAAAATCAAAGTATCAGTTTTAACGTTTAATTTTAATTTTTTTTTTTTGTATGTTCTGCCTTTAATGTTACCAGACTATACTAAGTTTTGACGTATTGTGGAGAGGGTTTTTTGTCTACTTGCGTGAAAAATGAAAACTGCTTACCGCGTATGGTTCAGCTTTTGCTCCTTTTGTAGATCAAGAATTATTTCCTCGAGATATTCAGCGCTTGGAAATATGGCAGTTTTTAAATATTGGAAGGACGATTTTTCATACTAAAATTTGACATTAATTAGAATGGAAGTGTACTTTAGGAACAATCTAATGATGTCTACTCGAATTTCTTCAGGTGATGTCCTCTGCAGTTAAGGCTTGAAAAGTATAAGTGCCTACGGTATCTGCCCATATCTCTCACATGGTATCTGCCCAAATCTCTCCCTACGGTATCTCCCGACATTTCTCACAAAAATAACAAGGTGACGACTTGGACATGTCAACTGACTCGGTCAGGGAAGCACACTGTTTATACTTGGACATGTCAACTGACAAGGTCAGGGTAGCACACTTTATACTTGGACATGTCAACTGACACGGTCAGGGTAGCACATTGTTTATACTTTGACATGTCAACTGACACGGTCAGGGTAGCACACTGTTTATACTTGGACATGTCAACTGACACGGTCAGGGTAGCACATTGTTTATACTTGGAAATGTCAACTGACTCGGTCAGGGTAGCACACTGTTTATACTTGGACATGTCAACTGACTCGGTCAGGGTAGCACACTGTTTATACTTGAAATGTCAACTGACACGGTCAGGGTAGCACACTGTTTATACTTGGACATGTCAACTGACACGGTCAGGGTAGCACACTGTTTATACTTGGACATGTCAACTGACACGGTCAGGGTAGCACACTGTTTATACTTGGACATGTCAACTGACACGGTCAGGGTAGCACACTGTTTATACTTGGACATGTCACCTGACTCGGTCATGATAGCACATTGTTTATACTTGGACATGTCAACTGACACGGTCAGGGTAGCACACTGTTTATACTTGGACATGTCAACTGACACGGTCAGGGTAGCACATTGTTTATACTTTGACATGTCAACTGACACGGTCAGGGTAGCACACTGTTTATACTTGGACATGTCACCTGACTCGGTCAGGGTAGCACACTGTTTATACTTGGACATGTCAACTGACACGGTCAGGGTGGCACACTGTTTATACTTGGACATGTCAACTGACACGGTCAGGGTTGCACACTGTTTATACTTGGACATGTCACCTGACACGGTCAGGGAAGCACACTGTTTATACTTGGACATGTCAACTGACAAGGTCAGGGTAGCACACTGTTTATACTTGGACATGTCAACTGACACGGTCAGGGTAGCACATTGTTTATACTTTGACATGTCAACTGACACGGTCAGGGTAGCACACTGTTTATACTTGGACATGTCAACTGACAAGGTCAGGGTAGCACATTGTTTATACTTGGAAATGTCAACTGACTCGGTCAGGGTAGCACACTGTTTATACTTGGACATGTCAACTGACTCGGTCAGGGTAGCACACTGTTTATACTTGAAATGTCAACTGACACGGTCAGGGTAGCACACTGTTTATACTTGGACATGTCAACTGACACGGTCAGGGTAGCACACTGTTTATACTTGGACATGTCAACTGACACGGTCAGGGTAGCACACTGTTTATACTTGGACATGTCAACTGACACGGTCAGGGTAGCACACTGCTTATACTTGGACATGTCACCTGACTCGGTCATGATAGCACATTGTTTATACTTGGACATGTCAACTGACACGGTCAGGGTAGCACACTGTTTATACTTGGACATGTCAACTGACACGGTCAGGGTAGCACATTGTTTATACTTTGACATGTCAACTGAAACGGTCAGGGTAGCACACTGTTTATACTTGGACATGTCAACTGACACGGTCAGGGTAGCACACTGTTTATACTTGGACATGTCACCTGACTCGGTCAGGGTAGCACACTGTTTATACTTGGACATTTCAACTGACACGGTCAGGGTGGCACACTGTTTATACTTGGACATGTCAACTGACAAGGTCAGGGTAGCACACTGTTTATACTTGGACATGTCAACTGACAAGGTCAGGGTGGCACACTGTTTATACTTGGACATGTCAACTGACTCTGTCAGGGTAGCCCACTGTTTATACTTGGACATGTCAACTGACGCCGTCAGGGTAGCCCACTGTTTATACTTGGAAATGTCAACTGACTGTCAGGGTAGCACACTGTTTATACTTGGACATGTCAACTGACACGGTCAGGGTAGCACACTGTTTATACTTGGACATGTCAACTGACACGTTTAGGGTGGCACACTGTTTATACTTGGACATGTCAACTGACACGGTCATGGTAGCAAACTGTTAATACTTGGACATGTCACCTGACACGGTCAGGGTAGCACACTGTTTATACTTGGACATGTCAACTGACACGGTCAGGGTAGCACACTGTTTTTACTTGGACATGTCACCTGACACGGTCAGGGTAGCACACTGTTTTTACTTGGACATGTCACCTGACACGGTCAGGGTAGCACACTGTTTATACTTTGACATGTCAACTGAAACGGTCAGGGTAGCACACTGTTTATACTTGGACATGTCAACTGACACGGTCAGGGTAGCACACTGTTTATACTTGGACATGTCACCTGACTCGGTCAGGGTAGCACACTGTTTATACTTGGACATTTCAACTGACACGGTCAGGGTGGCACACTGTTTATACTTGGACATGTCAACTGACACGGTCAGGGTGGCACACTGTTTATACTTGGACATGTCAACTGACAAGGTCAGGGTGGCACACTGTTTATACTTGGACATGTCAACTGACTCTGTCAGGGTAGCCCACTGTTTATACTTGGAAATGTCAACTGACTCTGTCAGGGTAGCACACTGTTTATACTTGGACATGTCACCTGACACGGTCAGGGTAGCACACTGTTTATACTTGGACATGTCAACTGACACGGTCAGGGTAGCACACTGTTTATACTTGGACATGTCAACTGACACGGTCAGGGTAGCACATTGTTTATACTTGGACATGTCACCTGACCCGGTCATGGTAGCACACTGTTTATTCTTGGACATGTCACCGGACTCGGTCAGGGTAGCACACTGTTTATACTTGGACATGTCACCTGACTCGGTCAGGGTAGCACACTGTTTATACTTGGACATGTCAACTGACACGGTCATGGTAGCACACTGTTAATACTTGGACATGTCACCTGAGACGGTCAGGGTAGCACACTGTTTATACTTGGACATGTCACCTGACTCGGTCTGGGTAGCCCACTGTTTATACTTGGACATGTCAACTGACACGGTCAGGGTTGCACACTGTTTATACTTGGACATGTCACCTGACACGGTCAGGGAAGCACACTGTTTATACTTGGACATGTCAACTGACACGGTCAGGGTAGCACACTGTTTATACTTGGACATGTCAACTGACACGGTCAGGGTAGCACACTGTTTATACTTGGACATGTCACCTGACTCGGTCATGATAGCACACTGTTTATACTTGGACATGTCAACTGACACTCTCAGGGTAGCACACTGTTTATACTAGGACATGTCACTTGACACGGTCAGGGTAGCACACTGTTTATACTTGGACATGTCACCTGACTCGGTCAGGGTAGCACACTGTTTATACTTGGACATGTCAACTGACACGGTCAGGGTGGCACACTGTTTAAACTTGGACATGTCAACTGACACGGTCAGGGTTGCACACTGTTTATACTTGGACATGTCACCTGACACGGTAAGGGAAGCACACTGTTTATACTTGGACATGTCAACTGACAAGGTCAGGGTAGCACACTTTATACTTGGACATGTCAACTGACACGGTCAGGGTAGCACATTGTTTATACTTTGACATGTCAACTGACACGGTCAGGGTAGCACACTGTTTATACTTGGACATGTCAACTGACACGGTCAGGGTAGCACATTGTTTATACTTGGAAATGTCAACTGACTCGGTCAGGGTAGCACACTGTTTATACTTGGACATGTCAACTGACTCGGTCAGGGTAGCACACTGTTTATACTTGAAATGTCAACTGACACGGTCAGGGTAGCACACTGTTTATACTTGGACATCTCAACTGACACGGTCAGGGTAGCACACTGTTTATACTTGGACATGTCAACTGACACGGTCAGGGTAGCACACTGTTTATACTTGGACATGTCAACTGACACGGTCAGGGTAGCACACTGTTTATACTTGGACATGTCACCTGACTCGGTCATGATAGCACATTGTTTATACTTGGACATGTCAACTGACACGGTCAGGGTAGCACACTGTTTATACTTGGACATGTCAACTGACACGGTCAGGGTAGCACATTGTTTATACTTGGACATGTCAACTGACACGGTCAGGGTAGCACACTGTTTATACTTGGACATGTCACCTGACTCGGTCTGGGTAGCACACTGTTTATACTTGGACATGTCAACTGACACGGTCAGGGTTGCACACTGTTTATACTTGGACATGTCAACTGACACGGTCAGGGTTGCACACTGTTTATACTTGGACATGTCACCTGACACGGTCAGGGAAGCACACTGTTTATACTTGGACATGTCAACTGACAAGGTCAGGGTAGCACACTGTTTATACTTGGACATGTCAACTGACACGGTCAGGGTAGCACATTGTTTATACTTTGACATGTCAACTGACACGGTCAGGGTAGCACATTGTTTATACTTTGACATGTCAACTGAAACGGTCAGGGTAGCACACTGTTTATACTTGGACATGTCAACTGACACGGTCAGGGTAGCACACTGTTTATACTTGGACATGTCACCTGACTCGGTCAGGGTAGCACACTGTTTATACTTGGACATTTCAACTGACACGGTCAGGGTGGCACACTGTTTATACTTGGACATGTCAACTGACAAGGTCAGGGTAGCACACTGTTTATACTTGGACATGTCAACTGACAAGGTCAGGGTGGCACACTGTTTATACTTGGACATGTCAACTGACTCTGTCAGGGTAGCCCACTGTTTATACTTGGACATGTCAACTGACGCCGTCAGGGTAGCCCACTGTTTATACTTGGAAATGTCAACTGACTGTCAGGGTAGCACACTGTTTATACTTGGACATGTCAACTGACACGGTCAGGGTAGCACACTGTTTATACTTGGACATGTCAACTGACACGTTTAGGGTGGCACACTGTTTATACTTGGACATGTCAACTGACACGGTCATGGTAGCAAACTGTTAATACTTGGACATGTCACCTGACACGGTCAGGGTAGCACACTGTTTATACTTGGACATGTCAACTGACACGGTCAGGGTAGCACACTGTTTTTACTTGGACATGTCACCTGACACGGTCAGGGTAGCACACTGTTTTTACTTGGACATGTCACCTGACACGGTCAGGGTAGCACACTGTTTATACTTTGACATGTCAACTGAAACGGTCAGGGTAGCACACTGTTTATACTTGGACATGTCAACTGACACGGTCAGGGTAGCACACTGTTTATACTTGGACATGTCACCTGACTCGGTCAGGGTAGCACACTGTTTATACTTGGACATTTCAACTGACACGGTCAGGGTGGCACACTGTTTATACTTGGACATGTCAACTGACACGGTCAGGGTGGCACACTGTTTATACTTGGACATGTCAACTGACAAGGTCAGGGTGGCACACTGTTTATACTTGGACATGTCAACTGACTCTGTCAGGGTAGCCCACTGTTTATACTTGGAAATGTCAACTGACTCTGTCAGGGTAGCACACTGTTTATACTTGGACATGTCACCTGACACGGTCAGGGTAGCACACTGTTTATACTTGGACATGTCAACTGACACGGTCAGGGTAGCACACTGTTTATACTTGGACATGTCAACTGACACGGTCAGGGTAGCACATTGTTTATACTTGGACATGTCACCTGACCCGGTCATGGTAGCACACTGTTTATTCTTGGACATGTCACCGGACTCGGTCAGGGTAGCACACTGTTTATACTTGGACATGTCACCTGACTCGGTCAGGGTAGCACACTGTTTATACTTGGACATGTCAACTGACACGGTCATGGTAGCACACTGTTAATACTTGGACATGTCACCGGACTCGGTCAGGGTAGCACACTGTTTATACTTGGACATGTCACCTGACCCGGTCATGGTAGCACACTGTTTATTCTTGGACATGTCACCGGACTCGGTCAGGGTAGCACACTGTTTATACTTGGACATGTCACCTGACTCGGTCAGGGTAGCACACTGTTTATACTTGGACATGTCAACTGACACGGTCATGGTAGCACACTGTTAATACTTGGACATGTCACCTGAGACGGTCAGGGTAGCACACTGTTTATACTTGGACATGTCACCTGACTCGGTCTGGGTAGCCCACTGTTTATACTTGGACATGTCAACTGACACGGTCAGGGTTGCACACTGTTTATACTTGGACATGTCACCTGACACGGTCAGGGAAGCACACTGTTTATACTTGGACATGTCAACTGACACGGTCAGGGTAGCACACTGTTTATACTTGGACATGTCAACTGACACGGTCAGGGTAGCACACTGTTTATACTTGGACATGTCACCTGACTCGGTCATGATAGCACACTGTTTATACTTGGACATGTCAACTGACACTCTCAGGGTAGCACACTGTTTATACTAGGACATGTCACTTGACACGGTCAGGGTAGCACACTGTTTATACTTGGACATGTCACCTGACTCGGTCAGGGTAGCACACTGTTTATACTTGGACATGTCAACTGACACGGTCAGGGTGGCACACTGTTTAAACGTGGACATGTCAACTGACACGGTCAGGGTTGCACACTGTTTATACTTGGACATGTCACCTGACACGGTAAGGGAAGCACACTGTTTATACTTGGACATGTCAACTGACAAGGTCAGGGTAGCACACTTTATACTTGGACATGTCAACTGACACGGTCAGGGTAGCACATTGTTTATACTTTGACATGTCAACTGACACGGTCAGGGTAGCACACTGTTTATACTTGGACATGTCAACTGACACGGTCAGGGTAGCACATTGTTTATACTTGGACATGTCAACTGACTCGGTCAGGGTAGCACACTGTTTATACTTGGACATGTCAACTGACTCGGTCAGGGTAGCACACTGTTTATACTTGAAATGTCAACTGACACGGTCAGGGTAGCACACTGTTTATACTTGGACATCTCAACTGACACGGTCAGGGTAGCACACTGTTTATACTTGGACATGTCAACTGACACGGTCAGGGTAGCACACTGTTTATACTTGGACATGTCAACTGACACGGTCAGGGTAGCACACTGTTTATACTTGGACATGTCACCTGACTCGGTCATGATAGCACATTGTTTATACTTGGACATGTCAACTGACACGGTCAGGGTAGCACACTGTTTATACTTGGACATGTCAACTGACACGGTCAGGGTAGCACATTGTTTATACTTTGACATGTCAACTGACACGGTCAGGGTAGCACACTGTTTATACTTGGACATGTCACCTGACTCGGTCAGGGTAGCACACTGTTTATACTTGGACATGTCAACTGACACGGTCAGGGTGGCACACTGTTTATACTTGGACATGTCAACTGACACGGTCAGGGTTGCACACTGTTTATACTTGGACATGTCACCTGACACGGTCAGGGAAGCACACTGTTTATACTTGGACATGTCAACTGACAAGGTCAGGGTAGCACACTGTTTATACTTGGACATGTCAACTGACACGGTCAGGGTAGCACATTGTTTATACTTTGACATGTCAACTGACACGGTCAGGGTAGCACACTGTTTATACTTGGACATGTCAACTGACACGGTCAGGGTAGCACATTGTTTATACTTGGAAATGTCAACTGACTCGGTCAGGGTAGCACACTGTTTATACTTGGACATGTCAACTGACTCGGTCAGGGTAGCACACTGTTTATACTTGAAATGTCAACTGACACGGTCAGGGTAGCACACTGTTTATACTTGGACATGTCAACTGACACGGTCAGGGTAGCACACTGTTTATACTTGGACATGTCAACTGACACGGTCAGGGTAGCACACTGTTTATACTTGGACATGTCAACTGACACGGTCAGGGTAGCACACTGTTTATACTTGGACATGTCACCTGACTCGGTCATGATAGCACATTGTTTATACTTGGACATGTCAACTGACACGGTCAGGGTAGCACACTGTTTATACTTGGACATGTCAACTGACACGGTCAGGGTAGCACATTGTTTATACTTTGACATGTCAACTGAAACGGTCAGGGTAGCACACTGTTTATACTTGGACATGTCAACTGACACGGTCAGGGTAGCGCACTGTTTATACTTGGACATGTCACCTGACTCGGTCAGGGTAGCACACTGTTTATACTTGGACATGTCAACTGACACGGTCAGGGTGGCACACTGTTTATACTTGGACATGTCAACTGACAAGGTCAGGGTGGCACACTGTTTATACTTGGACATGTCAACTGACTCTGTCAGGGTAGCCCACTGTTTATACTTGGACATGTCAACTGACACGGTCAGGGTAGCACATTGTTTATACTTTGACATGTCAACTGACACGGTCAGGGTAGCACATTGTTTATACTTGGACATGTCAACTGACACGGTCAGGGTAGCACATTGTTTATACTTGGAAATGTCAACTGACTCGGTCAGGGTAGCACACTGTTTATACTTGGACATGTCAACTGACTCGGTTAGGGTAGCACACTGTTTATACTTGAAATGTCAACTGACACGGTCAGGGTAGCACACTGTTTATACTTGGACATGTCAACTGACACGGTCAGGGTGGCACACTGTTTATACTTGGACATGTCAACTGACAAGGTCAGGGTGGCACACTGTTTATACTTGGACATGTCAACTGACTCTGTCAGGGTAGCCCACTGTTTATACTTGGAAATGTCAACTGACTCTGTCAGGGTAGCACACTGTTTATACTTGGACATGTCACCTGACACGGTCAGGGTAGCACACTGTTTATACTTGGACATGTCAACTGACACGGTCAGGGTAGCACACTGTTTATACTTGGACATGTCAACTGACACGGTCAGGGTAGCACATTGTTTATACTTGGACATGTCACCTGACTCGTTCATGATAGCACACTGTTTATACTTGGACATGTCACCTGATTCGGTCAGGGTAGCACACTGTTTATACTTGGACATGTCACCTGACGCGGTCAGGGTAGCACACTGTTTATACTTGGACATGTCAACTGACACGGTCAGGGTAGCACACTGTTTATACTTGGACATGTCAACTGACAAGGTCAGGGTGGCACACTGTTTATACTTTGACATGTCAACTGACACGGTCAGGGTAGCACACTGTTTATACTTGGACATGTCAACTGACGCCGTCAGGGTAGCCCACTGTTTATACTTGGAAATGTCAACTGACTGTCAGGGTAGCACACTGTTTATACTTGGACATGTCAACTGACACGGTCAGGGTAGCACACTGTTTATACTTGGACATGTCACCTGACTCGGTCAGGGTAGCACACTGTTTATACTTGGACATGTCAACTGACACGGTCAGGGTGGCACACTGTTTATACTTGGACATGTCAACTGACACGGTCAGGGTTGCACACTGTTTATACTTGGACATGTCACCTGACACGGTCAGGGAAGCACACTGTTTATACTTGGACATGTCAACTGACAAGGTCAGGGTAGCACACTGTTTATACTTGGACATGTCAACTGACACGGTCAGGGTAGCACATTGTTTATACTTTGACATGTCAACTGACACGGTCAGGGTAGCACACTGTTTATACTTGGACATGTCAACTGACACGGTCAGGGTAGCACATTGTTTATACTTGGAAATGTCAACTGACTCGGTCAGGGTAGCACACTGTTTATACTTGGACATGTCAACTGACTCGGTCAGGGTAGCACACTGTTTATACTTGAAATGTCAACTGACACGGTCAGGGTAGCACACTGTTTATACTTGGACATGTCAACTGACACGGTCAGGGTAGCACACTGTTTATACTTGGACATGTCAACTGACACGGTCAGGGTAGCACACTGTTTATACTTGGACATGTCAACTGACACGGTCAGGGTAGCACACTGTTTATACTTGGACATGTCACCTGACTCGGTCATGATAGCACATTGTTTATACTTGGACATGTCAACTGACACGGTCAGGGTAGCACACTGTTTATACTTGGACATGTCAACTGACACGGTCAGGGTAGCACATTGTTTATACTTTGACATGTCAACTGAAACGGTCAGGGTAGCACACTGTTTATACTTGGACATGTCAACTGACACGGTCAGGGTAGCGCACTGTTTATACTTGGACATGTCACCTGACTCGGTCAGGGTAGCACACTGTTTATACTTGGACATGTCAACTGACACGGTCAGGGTGGCACACTGTTTATACTTGGACATGTCAACTGACAAGGTCAGGGTGGCACACTGTTTATACTTGGACATGTCAACTGACTCTGTCAGGGTAGCCCACTGTTTATACTTGGAAATGTCAACTGACTCTGTCAGGGTAGCACACTGTTTATACTTGGACATGTCACCTGACACGGTCAGGGTAGCACACTGTTTATACTTGGACATGTCAACTGACACGGTCAGGGTAGCACACTGTTTATACTTGGACATGTCAACTGACACGGTCAGGGTGGCACACTGTTTATACTTGGACATGTCAACTGACAAGGTCAGGGTGGCACACTGTTTATACTTGGACATGTCAACTGACTCTGTCAGGGTAGCCCACTGTTTATACTTGGAAATGTCAACTGACTCTGTCAGGGTAGCACACTGTTTATACTTGGACATGTCACCTGACACGGTCAGGGTAGCACACTGTTTATACTTGGACATGTCAACTGACACGGTCAGGGTAGCACACTGTTTATACTTGGACATGTCAACTGACACGGTCAGGGTAGCACATTGTTTATACTTGGACATGTCACCTGACTCGTTCATGATAGCACACTGTTTATACTTGGACATGTCACCTGATTCGGTCAGGGTAGCACACTGTTTATACTTGGACATGTCACCTGACGCGGTCAGGGTAGCACACTGTTTATACTTGGACATGTCAACTGACACGGTCAGGGTAGCACACTGTTTATACTTGGACATGTCAACTGACAAGGTCAGGGTGGCACACTGTTTATACTTTGACATGTCAACTGACACGGTCAGGGTAGCACACTGTTTATACTTGGACATGTCAACTGACGCCGTCAGGGTAGCCCACTGTTTATACTTGGAAATGTCAACTGACTGTCAGGGTAGCACACTGTTTATACTTGGACATGTCAACTGACACGGTCAGGGTAGCACACTGTTTATACTTGGACATGTCAACTGACACGTTTAGGGTGGCACACTGTTTATACTTGGACATGTCAACTGACACGGTCATGGTAGCACACTGTTAATACTTGGACATGTCACCTGACACGGTCAGGGTAGCACACTGTTTATACTTGGACATGTCAACTGACACTCTCAGGGTAGCACACTGTTTTTACTTGGACATGTCACCTGACTCGGTCAGGGTAGCACACTGTTTATACTTGGACATGTCAACTGACACGGTCAGGGTAGCACACTGTTTATACTTGGACATGTCACCTGACACGGTCAGGGTAGCACACTGTTTATACTTGGACATGTCAACTGACACGGTCAGGGTAGCACACTGTTTATACTTGGACATGTCACCTGACTCGGTCAGGGTAGCACACTGTTTATTCTTGGACATGTCACCGGACTCGGTCAGGGTAGCACACTGTTTATACTTGGACATGTCACCTGACTCGGTCAGGGTAGCACACTGTTTATACTTGGACATGTCACCTGACCCGGTCATGGTATCACACTGTTTATTCTTGGACATGTCACCGGACTCGGTCAGGGTAGCACACTGTTTATACTTGGACATGTCACCTGACTCGGTCAGGGTAGCACACTGTTTATACTTGGACATGTCAACTGACACGGTCATGGTAGCACACTGTTAATACTTGGACATGTCACCTGAGACGGTCAGGGTAGCACACTGTTTATACTTGGACATGTCACCTGACTCGGTCTGGGTAGCCCACTGTTCATACTTGGACATGTCACCTGACTCGGTCACTGTAGCACACTGTTTATTCTTGGACATGTCACCTGACTCGGTCAGGGTAGCACATTGTTTATACTTGGACATGTCAACTGACTCGGTCACTGTAGCACACTGTTTATACTTGGACATGTCACCTGACTCGGTCAGGGTAGCACATTGTTTATACTTGGAAATGTCAACTGACTCGGTCACTGTAGCACACTGTTTATTCTTGGACATGTCACCTGACTCGGTCAGGGTAGCACACTGTTTATACTTGGACATGTCACCTGACTCGGTCAGGGTAGCCCACTTTTCATACTTGAAAGTTGCGTTTAATAATTCTTATCTTATATTCGTTTACGTTTATTGTAATTTTTGATTGGTATTTCCCAGTTTCGTTCATACTTTGATGAACGACTTTTGGGGAACTACTTTTTACTTGCTAAAAGTAAAAAAAATATAGCGGGCATGTGTCGTGTATTTTGGCGATTCAAATTCCCTATTTTCTGAATACAAGAGTTACTTCCCATTTGCAAGAGTTGTCTTTCATAACAGCAGGTATCTAGTATTGAAAAGATAGGGAAAAATCACGTTTTTATTTTTTTAAAATAATTTCTGTGGACTGAACTCTTCCAGTACAACTAAAAAACTGCAGAATTAGTTTGCATATCGTAATAAATTTTACCGGATGCTATGCTATATGTGAATAAAAAAATATTGTAGAAAAACTACTTTTTACCCACAGTAAGTATTATAAAGTACCTGCTCCAAAGAACAGATAACTCTGCAAATGGGAGATAAATCTTGTTTGCCGCAAGTAGGGAATATCTTGAGTGATGTATCGCTTAAACGGAAAGCTATTTAATTGAAACCGCTGTATATTAATCATATGAAATCATTTGTTTTATATAGAAATACATACAAGAAAATATTTTAACAGTAAACTTCGTGATTCATTGTACACATTGTTAATGACGGGAAATAGCTGAATTCGAATGTGGACGAAATGCGAGTATGAAGGCATATATAAACGATACTTTAAAATAGCGTTTCTTGTCATTTCAATTATGAATCATTTCAAATACACACAATAGCCTTAACGGTAGAACTACCTTCTTTTTTCTCGGTCACAACAAATCAACGAAATGAGCAAGATGCAATGACTTGTCAAAAACTCCGGATTTGTCACCAACTCCATGTCTCAGCACAGCTCCATAAATTTTCACTGATAAATCCATTGAACAATCGACAACTATTGTTTTTCCTGTTCGTATTTAAGAAAGAACGTCTAGCTAGGTTTACGATGCGTTTGAACAGATATGACCTCACATATGACGTTAATATAAACCGCGGGTACAATGAGGAACATTAGTATACGGAATATTGTTTTTTGTTGATTCTTCTTTTGTTTTTATTAATAATCTTCTCGGAAAATCGTAAAATATATCTGTTGTCAATGCCAGTTATTCCCTTCAAACCGACCACGTCTTCGTCTTCAGTTCGTTGAGTATATACCTACGCGTCACACACTTATAATGAAATTTTATTTTGGGAAAAAAATGTTAATATATAAAAACAATTTTCGAAGAATTATAAGGATTAAACGCTTATATCGGTAATTTGTCGATGTATGAACGAGGTCGACTTACTCACAAACAAATAAACGGACTCACGCACACTCGGCGGCCGTTTATTTGTTTGTGTGTGAGTCGACCTCTTTCATACATCGATGAATTACCGAAAATAATCGTTTAATCCTATCATGATCTCATGCATGGCATCCTCGACTCCAATTGATAAGGATTGCCAGTTTTCGTAACAGGTCCGGGACTTTCCGTGGTTACTCCGGCTGCTTCCCCAATTCAACCGGATGCCACGATATAGCTGAGAAACTGCAAAAATTGGCGTTAAACACCATTCAAACAAACAACAAAGACAAGTGTGGACCGTTTAATTGTTTATAATGACAACACATTTTACAGAAATGATGTTTGAAACACGAACAAAACTGGGCACATTATTTATAGAGTAATACAGATAGAAAAATTTGAAACATTTGTATCAATTTGTTCCATTTTTGTTTGACAAACATTTACAAGAGAACGTATTAACAAATACTCGTTTTAATCACAGCAGTTAATTATACCGTGATAACAAAATCTGAAAGTAGAGATAAAACATTCGTTCAATCTTCTGTAGATACAAATTCTGTTCGTAACACAGTAAAGAATGCTTAACACTATTTATATTACTTTGGGTGTTTAATTTAGACGAAAAAAAATCGTTTGCAGTGAAACTACAAGATAACTAAACATCTGTAGATTGAATTTTCACGATAATAGGCGACTAAACACTGCATGACAGGATGTTGGCAGTCTTATAGAACCACACGTTTAAATTTTTTAACAAAGCTTGATTTTCTTTACATATAAAAATAAGATTGGTTTAGATCCGCACTCAAAGTTTGATTGATCGGAATTTCCTTTTTCAGGAAGAAATAGCGTATCAAATTCAGCACCACGAAAAAGTTCTTCGTGCAGAGTACATGGCTATGAAAGTAAGATATGAAACAAGGTTAGAAAACCTACAGAAGGAACATACCAAACTGTTAACCATCCTGGATCAGATGCAACATGAAAAAGTCCTTAACCAAGAAATCATTAAAGGTGTTCAGAAACAAATGGCCGTCATGAAAGAGAATTATAACAAAAATATAGAGAAATCGAAGCAAGAGAATGAAATGTTAGAGAGACATATTAAAGAGGTAAGGTATTAACTTTTTGTTCATTATTTGTTCTAGAGGCATTTTAAAGAGGTAAGGTCTAAATGTAATGTTTATTATTGGTTGTAGAGACATATTAAAGAAGTAAGGTATTAACTTTTTGTTCATTATTTGTTCTAGAGGCATTTTAAAGAGGTAAGGTCTAAATGTAATGTTTATTATTGGTTGTAGAGACATATTAAAGAAGTAAGGTATTAACTTTTTGTTCATTATTTGTTCTAGAGGCATAAAAAAGGTCGTAACATTATGTTCATTCTACCAATATAACATATTCGTGTTAAGACAATGAAACCATTCTATATACTGATATATTTGGTTGTTGAAAAATATAAATAATTTGTATATCCTTTCTAATTATTTGTTCAATATTGTTTTACATAAATATTCGAAAAAGGCATTATTTTGTGGATCTATAGTAAAGCAAGTAAAATTGCGGCAACACTCCACACATAATGACATGATATTTTATAGTTTGTTTAATTGAGGTTTTTCTCAATTAAAAAGGTTATAAACTTCTACATTTTATAATTGGGGTCCAAATTCTTTTATACCTATATATCTTTCCTTTTTTTCTGTTCCGGTATACTTATATGAAGTTAACATTTAATTTTTATGTGATTTCTTGTTGTTTTTAACCTAATTGTTAAATTAATTACTGGAGCATGCATCGTACATAATTACTACAATCTGTCATCATTTCGAACCATTACTGCTGCCATGTTATGTCTGGCATTTGTCATTATTTTACCATTTCGTCAATGTGAAGAGGATTGAGCAGGAAGTAAGATATATTTTGTGATTTTTCTGTATGTTATTTGAAAGCTACGTTTATTTCTGTTCAGCAATTTTAATATGATTCATTGAATACATTTTGTAGTTGGAAGTACTGAAATATTTATAGGACATTAGGCCTCCATGAAAATAAAAGTTCCATTTAGATCGAGTAAAATAATGTATTGATTGTTTGTTTGAATGGTGTTTAACGCCATTTTCAGCAATTTTTCAGCTATATCATGGCGTCCAGTTTTTATTGGGGGAGGAAGCCAGAGTACCCGGAGAAAACCCCCGACCTGCGGTAGGAAAACAGGCAATCCTTGTCAATTAAGATTGGATTCGAGTGCACCCTGCCTTCAGTGAGAATCGAACCCGCAATCTCAGTGTTGACAGACCACTTGACCGATAGTAAACGAATTACCTTAACCACTCGGCCACCGAGGCCCCAATAATGTATTGAAATTTTAACACAAAGGTATTGGACATTATCGTGAATTTATTTATTTTACAGTATCAAATTATATTAATTTAAGTTGCTATAGTTACTATATTTTTGGTTGTTGGTTCTGGAGACATTTTTATGACTTTTTTGTTTTGTAGTATTCTGCTTCACATATAAAATTTAATCTTAATAATGGAGCATTTCAACACCATCAACACATTGATTGCTAAACAGCTGATACAATACTTTAGAGCTGTTCATCTTATGAACGCAAAAATTATTTCTGCAAGTGGTCGCTAAAAACACATACAAATTGTGTATATTTGTTAACACAGATATTCCTTTATCACATTCAGGAGTAGGTCTTGCCCCAAACATATCTTGAAAGTCAAATTTCTTAGTCATTAGTTGATAGAAAACTATGTGTGTATGCCTGATAAATAGAAAACAGATGCAGTTTAGTGTTTCACATAATTGTTGATGTCACTAAGATGCGAGGATTCTGCACATGACATAACAAACACGTAGAAATCATTGGAAATCATTCCCCCTCCCGTACACCGATTCTAAATTTCCTATCACAGATGTTTCTCAGTTAAATGTCACTTTAAGGTTTTTATCTATATTAAAACTGTACTGTCAAACTGTACTATTAAAATAAACACGAATAGTACTGCAGTGCGTCTATCCTATCACCGATTACAATAAAATGGAAATTCTTTTTTTTATGTTATTGAAAATTGTTACAATAAAAAAATTTTCATAGTGAGTTTCATTCATCATTTTGTTCGTATTTTTATCAATTTTTTTTACATAATATTCCATATTTTTAATTGAACATTTTTTTAAAGTGCAATTATACCTGGGTGCCGTTTCATAAAGCGATCGCTAATTAACGTACTCGTTATCCCATGCAATTTAAATGGGATAACGTGCACGTTAAGCTAACGATCGCTTTATTAAACGGCACCCTGGACTTTTCATTATTTCAGCATATAACTATGATAAATAGTAAAGAATAAAACTGATAGCCAAATGTAATAAGATACAAACTTAACTGATAATTCCTCTCCAAGTCTTTACTAGATTGCATGTGGCAACAGTACAGTGTTAACGTGTAATACTTAGCCATAGAGAACAGTGTTTACATAGTGTGAGAAATATGGGTAAAACTAGGCTTTGTCCTCTCGATGTGTATAATTTGAGTCTGTTTTAGGTTTGATTAAACAGAATTTGAATGTTAGGACCAAAAATAAAGTCTTTGTGCACCTACTTCCTATCAACGACTTTAGGTCGTGATTATATTATTTAAGGTCGTGATTATATTATTTTAGGTCGTGCTGATATTATTTTAGGTCGTGATGATATTATTTTAGGTCGTGATGATATTGTTTTCGTTTAGAGGGATAAAATAAAAATGAGTAACATGGTTTCTGTCAGAAGTCCAGGGTGCCGGTTATGAGTAACAGGTTTCTGTCAGAAGTCCAGGATGCCGGTTATGAGTAACATGGTTTCTGTCAGAAGCCCACGGTGCCGGTTATGAGTAACATAGTTTCTGTCAGAAGTCCAAGGTGCCGGTTATGAGTAACATGGTTTCTGTCAGAAGTCCAGGATGCCGGTTATGAGTAACATGGAAATGCAGGTGTTTTATAGTGCTTTGGCTTTATATGATATACTTTTAATTTTTTATGTGAAATCTTTTTATTATTGTAGCTTGAGGGCGCTAGAGATCTCGCAATGGACCTTCAGCACAAAGTGGACGAACTTAAGCGTCAGCTTGAAGACCAAGAATATGAGCGAGCAGAACTGGTTGATAAAATAACAGCTGAAAGATCTGCATGGGAACTTGAAAGGTCGAACAGGCAGAGTAAAATTAACCAGGTATGTTGAAAGATCTGCATTGGAACTTGAAAGGTCGAACAGGCAGAGTAAAATTAACCAGGTATGTTGAAAGATCTGCATTGGAACTTGAAAGGTCGAACAGGCAGAGTAAAATTAACCATGTATGTTGAAAGATCTGCATGGGAACATTTTCGGCTTAGTGCTACCCGGGTTATAAATTGGCGACTTGGGTGGACGGGGAAGAAAGGGTACATATTTTATATAATCTACTCCTACAGATTTCAACCATGATTCCTAAACGTCCGCAGAAAAATAACACCCGTATTAAAGTAATGCACCTGCTATTAAGGAATTATTTGAGGAACTTTTTCCTGTTTTTTTCAAACTGGAAACATAGTCATTTTTCAGCAAATGTTTCATAAGCTGCTACCTATTTTGTGGAATCAACTTCTCTTAAAGCTGTAAACTTAGATCCATGAAATTTTACAGAAAGATTGCAGTTGTGGATCTGCTATTAATGAATTGTTTGAGGGATGTTGATTACAGACTTGTGAACATGCATTTTCTCGGACATTTTACAGCTGGTACATATTTTGTGTTATAAACTCCTCTTACAGCCATCATCCTTGAAATTTTGCAGGAAGACTGCTCACTTGTTAAATTTTTGCAACTCCATTTATGGAATTGTTCAAGACAGTCAGATTTTGGCAAATTATTAAAAATCATGATTACTTTTCTGTGCAATCAACTCCTGCAGCAGTTTTTGTGACACCTTCACCACGTAACTTCCAACAAATAGTAAATTATTACCCTTTTATCAAGGCATTTGCTTTGCAAACCGGACATTTCAAAATTTTTATTTTGTACAAAATAACAATGAAATAAAATAAACAACGTCATCTTACATCACATGTGTACAACAATAGCAATTGACCATTTTGATGACCAAGGTAAGAGTTGTCGCCAGGGAATCCGTATATCTTTCACAATAAAAAAATGGGCTTCATGATGATATAAAATTTCCTCATTCACTCAAACAGAGTAAACACTCATAACAAGCACGTTATTTTTTTAGCTTGAGGAAAGACTTGTTATGATCAACAATGCGCAGTCACGAACCAAAGACATGCAGTCAAGGATGGAGGTAGCCTGGAACAGGGAAAGATCGGAACAAAAACGATTACTTGAAGAGGCACACAACCTAGCTATGGAACTCCAGCAACAACTCAAGTCTAGAGATGAGGAGCATGTACAACAGAAACGAGTTCTCCTGGAACAACTGAAAATTCTACGTAAACAGTTAGACGATGAACAGATAAGTCATAGAGAACAACTATCTAAGGTGGGTTTGGTGGTCTTCATGCTATTAACCAATAGTTTTCTTCTAAACCCGGATTTATAATCTTTACTTTAAGCTCCAGTTGTTCGGTCGGTTTCCATGCTATTTTATTTAAAAAGATAATTTATGGAGGACTGATACTTTCCTAAGTTCGTAGACGTTTTATACACTGTATGTTTGGTGATTCCATAAATTTGTAAATCTTGGATTGTGACGTAATAGAAAAGCTCAAGCCATAAAAATACGTGACTACTTTGTTTCTTACTGTTTTTAGTCGGAGTTTTTCAATTCGATCACGACATCGCACGTAACAGCCGGATGTGGCAGAGAAAAGAATCAAGATACCGAGAAATATTCAAGACATAATAAGTCAAGGACAAAACCATGGTTAAACAAACGACTGGACAAACAAGACAAAACCTAAGTGACACGAACACCATTTCAAACCTGTTGTTAGACGCAATTACTGCTCCCGTCGTATCAGTCAGGTTAAAATCAGGTAATTAGTCATACTAAATTGAAGAAGTACATTTTTAATTTCAGCAAGGCAATAGAGATGATCAACTTTCAGAACTAGAGAGAAAACTTAAAGAAGTTCAAGAAAAAACAGAAAAAGAACATGAAATGTCATTAAAAGATCAGGCGGATTTAGTTCGTCGTTTGGGTGAGATGAGAAGACAACATAAACGTGACCAGAGGAGAATGGAGGACGTCTTAAGTGGTGTATGTACATACCAACAGGTTATCTATTGACACTATGCTGCAAATTATTACGATATTGTAGCGTTTAGTTTTAGTTACCAATAGATTGTTGGGTCCGAGTTGTATAAACGTGACCAGAGGAGAATGGAGGACGTCTTAAGTGGTGTATGTACATACCAACAGGTTATCTGTCTTATCTATTGACACTATACTGCAAATTATTACGATATTGTAGCGTTTAGTTTTAGTTACCAATTGATTGTTGGGTCCGAGTTGTATTTTATCGCTGTGCCTATAATATGCGAATTTATTTGTTTTTTATTAGCCTTGTTTCGTCGTGAATATTGCTTTATTATTGCATGGTTTTCAATCTTGAAATCGACCCATTTTAGTACTGTATGAGATTTGTTCGCTTAATGTTGGAAAATTATGTAAAGAAAAAATCATGATGCTGCCTATTATTTATTCACTACTTCTATCATTGTCTGATTCATCCCAAACAATATACAGATGTTGACATAACAAAAGATTCTGAAATGATATCTTATAAATTTGAACCTGGATAATATTCATATATAATTAAATTATTACAGGAATTAACTATGCCTTGTTCACGCGTGGACAAGAAGTTTCTGTCAAAGAACAACAGTAATACGCGTTGTGTGTGTGGCGTTGAAAAAATATTTCTAATGAGCTTTACAAGATGCCTTTTATAACTTTGTGAAACATTTTAATGTTATCAGTTTTTATCAAATAATTTCGATGTATGGCATGACATTCAAATGTGTTCTAATTTAAATTTATTTTATGAAGACTATTACGTGAAAGCATGATCAATAAAAAAGGAATAAAAACAATAAATAAATAGTAATGGGCGTTGAATTGGATACGAAGACTCGATCCAGGTTTACTTTTACTTACATTATTAATACTATATTATGTCATTAATAGCTTCTTACTTTCAGTTAACCAGACTGCGAGAACTAGCTTCCCTTGTGGTAGCATCAGAAAATAACGGAGAGATATCCGACAATGAGTTGGAACAAAGACTTGGAAACTTAGAAACCAAACAGGATTATGGTGCTGCCGCTTCAGAGGAATTTGGAAATACGGCAAATATACGTCAAAGAATTAATGACGTAAGTATACTAATTAAATGCGTATGTTGACAGACATGTATAAAACACGAATGATGTTCTTCTCTAGCCCAGTATCTAGGGTCTGACAGACATGCATAAGACACGAATGATGTTCGTCTCAAGCCCAGTATCTAAGGTCTGACAGACATGTATAAGACCCGGATGATGTTTTTCTCTTGCCCAGTATCTAGGGTCTGACAGACATGTATAAGACCCGGATGTTTTTTTCTCTTGCCCATTAGTTAGAGTCTGAATGATGTGGACAGCTATTTCTCGCCCACTTTATGCCCATTGAGTCATGGAAAAGCACTGGATGGGGTCGAGGGTCCATATACCTATTATTTCGACATGAATTTACACGTTCCATCTCTCTCGCGTGGTTTTTTTGTTTTATGTTATTTTATGTTTTTTTTTGTGTTTTGCCCACGCTATATGGAAGCCTGTTCTGATAATCTTACAACTGGCTACGCCACTGTCGTGTTATTTTATCTACCAATTTTAACTGATATTTGTGTTGGCTTTAATTTATAAATAAAATAATACAACTATTTATGAATAAATTCGTTAGATAAAGTACACACAAGGATTTAAAAAGATAACCTGCCTTTATATCTTTAAATGTATGCAGTTCTTCCTTGGAAGTGGTCTTCAAAAAATAACTTTTAGAAAACAAAACTGTATTGTTCACACTATCGTTTTAATTTTTTCAGAACATCGCAGACGTCAATTCTTGATCCTACGTCACATATTGAATTAAAATTAATTGTGTGCATATTAATGCTGTACAACATTAAGGTATCCGTACCACAATTGACCACGTAATCATATTTGATCTCCAGGATGTCAATTGCACAGCATATATTAATCAGAGTAAAACCTATTATTTACGTTCGTGACGTCAAATATGCATATCTCTGTGTTATGTAAATATGTACAAGAAAAAGAAAGTCTCTCAAACCGATAGTGGTTTGTTAAAATAACTTCACCTCAGGAAGAAAACATTGTGTTTATAAATTGTTGCCTGTTTCAAATAGACACAGGTAGAAGCACAATTTGTAAACGTTTCTGAATATATCATATACATTGTCTAACGTTTTTCAGGTGGTGTTGAAATACATCAAAGAGGTAAGTCAAAGTTTTATAAATATAGAATCATAAGTGATGTTAAAATAATATTGAAAGCAAAGTTCTATCCTATCTTTATGTATATTTTTCACCCATTCAAATGTACGATAAACATTAATATAATTTGATCTAAACAGGCAGGGTTTACTCGACTCCAATCTTAATTGACAAGGATTGCCAGTTTTCCCACCGCAGGTCGGGAGTTTTCTCCGGGTACTCCAGCTTCCTCCCCTAATAAAAACTGGACGCCATGATATAGCTGAAAAATTGCTGAAAGTGGCGTTAAACACCATCAAACAAACAAACAAACAAACATTTGGTCTAAAATAAAATTAAGAATAATAGATAAAGACGTTATTTGACCCGAAGTATCATATATGAATTTGTGTTTTAAAAGCAATGGGTATTTTGTCTTGAATTTGTTGAGGTTCTAGGCGAAGAGTGAAGACCTTTTTGTATCCATAATCACATGATTTTTATATGAAACTTTTTATATATTGTTATAGGCTCTGAAGGAGATTTACTTTGCTGCGGAGAACATAGCACGGCCCCGAGAGATTTCAGACGAAGAACGAAAACAATTAAGAAGGTATAACCAATCATGTTAGCAGTGCAAAGATTTCATATATCCAGTTGTTTTTCCACAGACGTGATTTAACTCCCTTTGATGTTTATTTTTCTATGATACATTAAACTTAAAGTCACGTCGATGCTTTAATAGTTTTGCATGTATGCATTCATATCATTGTATGCTAATTTATTTGTCCTTAAAATAACTTAAATAAGGGTATATAGGGGAATATAGTATATGGTATCGTATAAAACATATAACATGATTATATGTTCTGTAAGTGCCTTAACCTTAATGGGTCAGAAATGTTGTTTAAATCTGTGTAACTATGTAAAGATAAATATATATCAAAATAATTGCAATATTTTAAAGATTTTTAGACCATTATGTCTCGAAAAAATTAGTTTTGCTTTTACATGCATTGGTATACTTCGAGTTGTCAAACATGAGCTAGTTAAATGCTTTGCAAATTTATTGTTTACCACATTTCACAGATACGGGGTCGATGATGATGTGCCTAAATGCTACGAAAGGTTGGTAATAGGCGCTTCTCTGATATTATTAGTTTTCATTCTAAAGTCTTCACATTTGGCTTTTTAACTTAATTAGTCAGTAACATGTCATTTTGTCAAATCATTTGTTGTTCACCTTTGTGAGATTTTCACAAATTTCTATCACGAGTGGAAGATCACAAAGGCAAATTTTATTCCGTAAACCAACAACTTTCACATCGCGATATTCTATAGACTCTTCATAGTTTAAGAATCTCCATTGTCTCCTTTGTTACCATAACATCGTTCTTGTTTTAGACGTTTTGATTGGATGGTCCAACGAGTACAGATGTTTTAGACGTTTTGATTGGATGGTCCAACGAGTACAGATATGTGCACATGAGCTCTCTGTACCAGAAATCGTCCATTTAAGAAATGATAATAATTTCATTTCAAAAGTGTAGATTTTCTTTGGGCAAATGCTTGTAACTTGTCAAAAAATTTTCACCTCAAAACTATTACAATGCCGGAACAACTGTTTTGAAAATGACATGGTTATTGATAATTTCTACTGCTTCACTGCATGCGTATAGAACACTTCTCTGACAACTACATATATAATTGCAGTGGCAACTTCGTGTAGTCAATCAGATTAACATTCATATCTCATGGAAATAAGTAGAAGGTATTGGCTTTTAAGGCGGGCAAAAAGATTGTCAGTAGAAAGTATCAGCTTAAATACTTGTGCACTATGGCTTTGGACATATATTTGGAGTCATATATTTTTGTATCGATTGTTTTTTTCTAAATCTGACTGAATTCTACTAATATACATACCTGTAATGTAAGCGTAGGTGTATACTCAAACTTATAGAACGGAAATTTTAAGGTACGTGTTCAACTTGAACACAGTTGCAATGTCCTAATCATTTCAATATCAGATTTAATTTTTACGCTCATAAACATATTAACGCTCATTGTTATATCTGTGCTTAGGCGTAAAACGTAGAAACTTTTCAGGAATTATTTTCATGTCCAATATGAGGAATGGAAATTAAAAATCCTGTTCATTTAACTGCAGCGCTAAAGTACTCACAAATCAATATACGATTTAGCTACTAATGTTCACAAAACAATCTATTAAAATTTCAGTAGAACAGTTGCAGCAGCGCGATAGACACATTTTATTACAATGGTTATCAGCGTGATAGACACATTCTATTACAATGGTTGCTAGCGTGATAGACACATTATATTACAGTGGTTACCAACGTGATAGACACATTCCATTACAATGGTTGCTAGCGTGATAGACATTATATTACAGTGGTTGCTAGCGTGATAGACACATTCTATTACAATGGTTGCTAGCGTGATAGACACATTATATTACAATGGTTGCTAGCGTGATAGACACATTATATTACAGTGGTTACCAGCGTGATAGACACATTCCATTACAATGGTTGCTAGCGTGATAGACACATTATATTACAGTGGTTGCTAGCGTGATAGACACATTCTATTACAATGGTTGCTAGCGTGATAGACACATTATATTACAGTGGTTATCAGCGTGATAGACACATTCTATTACAGTGGTTAACAACGTGATAGACACATTCCATTACAATTGTTGCTAGCGTGATAGACACATTATATTACAATGGTTGCTAGCGTGATAGACACATTATATTACAGTGGTTGCTAGCGTGATAGACACATTCCATTACAATGGTTGCTAGCGTGCGCGTGATAGACACATTCTATTACAATGGTTGCTAGCGTGATAGACACATTATATTACAGTGGTTATCAGCGTGATAGACACATTCCATTACAATGGTTGCTAGCGTGATAGACACATTATATTACAGTGGTTATCAGCGTGATAGACACATTCTATTACAATGGTTGTTAGCGTGATAGACACATTATATTACAATGGTTGCTAGCGTGATAGACACATTCTATTACAATGGTTGCTAGCGTGATAGACACATTATATTACAGTGGTTACCAACGTGATGGACACATTCTATTACAATGGTTGCTAGCGTGATAGACACATTATATTACAGTGGTTACCAGCGTGATAGACACATTATATTACAGTGGTTACCAGCGTGATAAACACATTCTATTACAGTGGTTACCAACGTGATAGACACATTCTATTACAATGGTTGCTAGCGTGATAGACACATTCCATTACAATGGTTGCTAGCGTGATAGACACATTCTATTACAATGGTTGCTAGCGTGATAGACACATTCTATTACAATGGTTGCTAGCGTGATAGACACATTCTATTACAGTGGTTACCAACGTGATAGACACATTCTATTACAATGGTTGCTAGCGGGATAGACACATTATATTACAATGGTTACTTCTTACTTATGGCGCAAGTCACTTTATTCATATGGAACATTTGTATTTCAAATTTTGTTCCAATCAAATGACTGTTGTATATTAAGTTCGTGATGTACTCTGCTAAACCATTACTTAAATAAAATTGGACGTTAATTTTTATTTTAAAAATAATTTAACTTATTACAGAAGTCTATCCAGCTCTGAACTAGACGCCCTTAAAGAGGATTTCGTTATGGAGACGCTAGGAAGTAAAGAATTGGAATTCCTAAAGCAAAAACATGGATCTGGAGTGCAGGAGGGTCAAATTAAATATCAACGTAGTATCAGTGGAAGCGACATGAATGAAGGTACAGATGAAGTACTTCCAATAATTCATATGGGATCAGTTGCTGACCGAAAGCAGAATATAATGTCAAAAGTACACAAAGAACAAGGCCTAACGATGAAGTTTCCGGATCCTCCTCCGAGCTTTTTGCTTCCGCGGTGTATCAATGCTACTAGAACAACACAAACAACATCTCAAACATTCACAAAATATTCTAAGGATACGACTGTAACATCGATAAGACAGATTCCAAAAAGCATATCGATAGACACGTGTCTGTTGTCTACTAGTAAAATGTCACCTCAGAGCAGTTCTTCAAGTGTATCACATTCCCCTGTTTCGTTTGAATCACAGTTTAATTGCCAACAGGTATTAACACCAATACCTGTTACACATATCGTTCCAACAAAAAATGCATTATCAGCTAGTGCAGATACAGTTACACCAAGAACTGCTAGGAAACAATTTTTTGCCGACACTTCATCAGAACAAACTAATCATCGCCCATGGCCTACACGTAGTAGAAGTCATGAGAGTGTCTCAAAGCGAGAAAAAGATGCAATAGTTAATGAAATTGTTGAATTGGGACATGACGGTCAAGACGACCGACATACATCTGACGAGAAAAATGACGAATGTGTAATGTTTACAACAATGTCAGATGTTTCATTCACAGATGATGATAAAATTTCATCTTTGAGAGAAACAAAAAGTGAGAAAAAGAAACGAAAAGCCGCCAAAAGGTCCGTAAGTTTGGACAGTTCATCTGTGAAAAACAATTTAGCTAAAGCTGGCGTATCTGTAATGTCACCAGCTGCTCCGTCGGCGCTGTCGCCGTTAGAACTATTCGCCGCTGTAAAACGAAAATTTAAACCAAGTATTAAACGTTCGTCGTCTTTGTCCGAAAAGGAAATGCATTCAGTTGTCCAATCAAACGGGTCAAAAACAGCTTCCGGTACAATATCGCCATCTAAAAGATCAACGTCCGTTACCAGTTGTGAAATGAGGAATACATTCGAACCACCTCTTTCAGGATTACCTCCAAAGTCTATACTCGTTCCACCCCAAACTCCACCGATTTCTGCCATGCAAAGGAAATTGTTACCAGTGGTAAGTAATGGTGTTAGCAAATGTTTTCTGTTCAGGTTGGAATTATCTGCCCTTTACAGGTAAGAGTTATCTGCTATTGTAGCAGATACTTCCTCGATTGTTACAATACACAGTATGTAATTTACTTTAAAAAATATTTTATGACAAAAACTTATCTTTTGTGACACCTGTTTTCTCCTGTTAATACAAATATGTTGCTAAAACAAACTAAACCACATTACTGAATAAATATGTAACAAACTAAGCCACATTACTGAATAAATATGTAACAAACTACGCCACATTACTGAATAAATATATAGCAAACTGAACAACATTACTGAATAAATATATAACAAACTGCGCCACATTACTGAATAAATATATTACAAACTGCGCCACTTTATTAAATCGAGCAAGTGTTATAATTAAAGCATTGTAATAATGCCTACTAAAGGTCTGTGCTATTATAAATCTTGAATATTCAAACTGGTAGTTATTGTTTTTGTTTGTTTGTTTGTTTGAATGATGTTTACGCCACCTTATCATGGCGTCCAGTTTTTTTGGGGATGAAGATTGTGTACCGGAGAAACCTCGCCCCCCGATCTGCGAAAGGAAGCCTGTGTGCCGTTTCATAAAGCGAGCGTTAGCTTAACGTGCACGTTATCCCATTTAAATTGCATGGGATAACGAGCACGTTCATTAGCGATCGCTTTATGAAACGACACCATGGCAATCCTTGTCAATTAAGATTGGAGTCGAGTGCATTCTGCCTGCACTGAAATTCGAACCCGCAAATTCAGATGTTGGCAGACCAAACTTGCACTTAACAGTTGCCATTGGGACAATGAAAATGCTACTACATATATAAGTGACAGTTAATGTAGTCTGATCTTACGTTTGTGCTTATAAAATTGTAACCAGAGATAAAATATGGCCATCCTTCTGGCAAGATATTGTGTTTGTAGGAGTTTTATGTTGCTTATATTTTTGTTGATACACATTTTACGTTTCTGTTAGCCATGCCGCTATGCCTTTGTGATGGTGTCATTGGATTGTGTACCTTTGATAAAGTATCGGTAGCCGATTTACTCTTTTACAAGAATGGACCTACAGTAAATTAATTAATTTTTATAGCTACTTTAGTTGGGTTATTGATCAAGAACAATTCTTATCAAATATCAACGATTGTAAATATATGGAAAAAATGTACTTTCCCTTCATCATATTACAGATCGTTGATGATACACCTAGACAGACAAGAGCAAGAGACGATAAAAAAGATAAGAACAAAAAGAGGCAACGTTCCAAATCGGCAGAGCGGGCAAGAACAGGCCCTTCGTCCCTAGAGCAGCCAATAGTGCGCCAGGATATAATATCATCTTCTAAAATTTTAGGATTTGAAACATCTGTTTGATTATTTTCAAATCAAACGTTTGAATAGCTAAATATCTGTTTCCTTACGGGTAACAATTTTAATATCTTATGATAATAGTACACAGGTATGACGTCATAGTACACAGGAATGCCGTCATACAATGTATTTAACCACCCAAGTTATAAGTAGCATAATTATGTTGAGAAATTCTTCGTTTTTGGGATGATTTTTATTTTTGTCAACAGTTAAAACATTGTATGAATAAAACAAGGCTAACGTAAAACTTGATGTGTTGATTTACAAAGTCAGAGACAATTGCATCAGAAGGTTTTACAAACAAGGTGTTGTTAAACATTGAATGCATCGACGCACACCATCAAGATTTAACATGTATGTAGTTATAATGTATGTGGTTCCAATAAGGCTCTGTGTATTCGTTAAATCCCTGTGCTTATTGGTTTAGATAGACACATTGGGACGAGGTATAATTGTAGAAAGAAGACTCAAAGTCTCGTTTAGGAACAAATGTATAAAAGCAAAATAAAAAAATATTGTCTGTAATTGTCACTTTTGAAATTTTTTGGTTGTTTTTCTTGTGCAGAAGTTATGTTCCTTTTTAGTGGAAATATTTATATTTGTATATAATTTCTATTGGATATTACAACAATAGATAAAAGTTTAGAATATCTTTCATTTTAGGGAAAGTTAATTAGCGTTTTATTACAACCATACTATGTAGACCATTAAAAGCAATGTTGCAGCTTTTATTCCAACATCAGAAAATTAGATTTTATATTAAAATATACTATACAATGCTGTTTTATTTCAGAAACGTATGTCATGAAGGTGGGCCTTCATAACGTATATATAACAATTAACGTATTTGGATAAAAAGAATAGAAAAATGATACCTTGAGCAATATTTGCGATTTAATGTAATGCGATTGTTTATTAGTATAGTTTTTTGATTTCTTGTACACAAGATTTCAACGTTTATAGTCAGATCTCGATGGAACGATTTGTTGACGTGATATTTAACTATTTATGTAGTGATTAATATTTCAATTATTATGTGTAACAATTAAGTGTACAATAACGTTAATTATTTATAATGTTTGTTCAGGCTGTGTACTGGTTTGTTCTGTTAGTTAGCATGTCAGTTAGTATTAAACAAAGTTATCCAGTAACCTCTCTGCGGGAATGAGCCGTTAACTAAGTTAGCATTGTCAGATAGTTTTAGACAAAGTTGTCTGTTACTTGTAACCTCTCTGCGGGAATGATCCAATAACAAAGTTAGCATTGTCAGATTGCTTTAGACAAAGTTGTCTGTTACTTGTAACCTCTCTGCGGGAATGATACATTAACAAAGTTAGCATTGTCAGATTTCTTTAGACAAAGTAGTCTGTTACTTGTAACGTCTCTGCGGGAATGATCCACTAACAAAGTTAGCATTGTCCGTTAGCTTTAGACAAAGTTGTCTGTTACTTGTAACCTCTCTACGGATCCATTAACAAAGTTAGCACTGTCCGTTAGCTTTAGACAAAGTTGTCTGTTACTTGTAACCTCTCTGCGGGAATGGGCAGATAACAATGTGTGCAAAACGGTTTCCAAAACAAACATCAGTGCTAACACTTCCAAAATGGTTGCTCCACCAAGTGGCACAGATTGTTATGACATGTTAACTGACATTGCTACAGTAGTGTCTTTCTTTTGAATCAGTTGTTATACGTTTTTATTTTTGCCATTTTATGTAAAATTTTTAATTTCAAGGTTTTTATTGTATTAATTTATTACTATAGTGTAATTTTTAATACGTTTATATACAACTATGTTTATAATATGTGTATTTTCAAGTATCAAGAGAATTGGATATTTCTCATTTGTTGGGATTTGACATTTTAATTCTGTATTATAATCTCTTATTAAGAATTTCGAACATTTTCGTAAGACATTAATAAGAGATATTCCTTTTATCCATTCGTTTGTTAAAAGGTTTGAACAATATTTCCATCAAAACATTAAAAAAGAAGTACATTGACTATTTTAATTGATGTTGTCACATATTTATTTAAGAAGGATCAATTGTCACTGCTAAAATCTTTCCTGGATACTGTATACTGTAAATTGTTCAATATTTGCACATTTTCCGCCCACTGGGACCCTTTACCGATAACCGCCATATTATATGATGACATGTAAGTATTCCGAACATAACCTTATCGAGTTGTATTTAATAGGATAAGTTAAAACAGTAAAGAATTTTGATCATATATATATATATATGCTGTCTAGGTAACTTTTTTTATTAAGAAATAAACAAAGAATAAAGTTAATTGCACAGGCTTAGGTTATGTTACAAACCGAAAGAAGTGCCAGAAGTTGAACCTAGAAAATGTTTATGGTAATCTGCACAGTGTATCACGTGGTAACTTCCACCGTGTATTACAAGAAAGTCACTGTGTGTGTAAGCCACCACTGTTTTAATTTTAACATGTAATAACGATTAAACATGAAATATATTGGTAAAATATTAAATAAATGAACCTATTATTTAATGCTAGAAATTTACACTACAAAAAAATTAAAAATCAATTCTATAATTTTTGCATTATATTCAAACCAATTGACCGGTGTGGATAAAATAGTCCTTTGTTGTTTTGGTTTAAAAAATATTGACGTCATAAGCAACACAACTTTCTTTTACTGCATTACCATAAATTAAGGGTTGTTAAAATTTGTGTTTGATTAGGCAATTTCACTATTTTTTTAAAATTAGAGAAGCAGATGTAACACAGGTTGCTAAAACTAAAAATATCATGTCGATATACAAACTAGACTTACCTCCCTTGCATTTGTGTGAATAATTAATATATTTTGTCAGATTATAGAAACTACAGTAGTTTTTGTCACCGTTTCTTTTATAATTGACTACTATGTGATCGATAAGACAGAAATTGTGTTATTGTTCGCACGACAGCTTTAGTAAAATAAAAATATGGTGATATATATACCACTTAACCTAAACGGTAATATAGCCACTCGTGTGGCGATGCATTAAAACGTAATGCTCTAATTGATCAAATATGTTCGTTTCATTATTTGTGTATAATTTGTTTGTTTTCTGGTTACTTCCGGTTTTGTTGATTATGTTACAGACATTGCAATAAATTTTCAGTTTTAATTTTATGTTTTCAATTCCGAAAAAGATAAAGAAATAAACATGTATTCAAGACAGACAAGACAAGACAAGACACCAGTTTTATTTAAAGTCAGTACAAAAATAGACAACGAATTTTCAAACACACAAAAATAAACACAAACAGCAGTCCGCCAACACTAATAAACAAATCTAGAAATAACAGTCAACAAGTCGTTAACAGTCAGCAAGTCGTTAACAGTCAGTAAGTCGTTAACAGTCAGTAAGTCGTTTACGCAATAGAAACCAACGAACAAAGAAGAGTGGAAAAGGGAGGGAATTATCAACTGGAAAAATGAAATGGTGATACAGTAACGAATACATATACATTAAATGGAATTATATGTACTGAGGAGTAATCATGAAAGGAAAAGTCACGGACAGACAAAACCACTGTTAATCAAAAGCGGGTGAACAACAAATGGACACAACACCAAAATAACACGAAAGGTGGGTCCAGGTGCTCTTCAAGGTAACTATGCATGGCACCAATCGTTTCACTCAGGTTAAAATTCGGCAATAAGTCATATCCTATTGAGTACCTGATCAATTGGCAGATGTATACTCCATATACTAGTTGTAGATCAAGGTATGAGGCAGACCTATACTAAATACAACACCCCCTTGGAAAACGTTTTTGCTTGCATTTTTTTATTATTCCATATTTTACCTTTTTAATACGAAAATCCAATAAACAAAATACGAAAATCCAATAAACAAAATTTAGATACGATAACCTGTCCATGTTTTATAACCTGTCCATGAGTCATAGGTAGAGTTTCCTATTCCTGGATTTGTCTTTTCCCATGATATTGAAATTGAGTAAGTCGACGGGTGACAATAAGAGTGCACCCATGGTTTCGGGTTACTCCCTGTTTTTTTTGTGTTGCGTTTGTCTATATCCGGATTTATAACTGTCCCTAGAAATTTGGCTCTTGTTGTTCGGTCTGTTTTCTTTGCTATTTTTCTTATTACCATTGGGTCGACGTCACTGCTGGTGGACAATTTGTCCCCGAGGACATAAACCGCCCAGTAGCTTTTAAGTATGATTTACAACGTCAGATATATGCTGACTCGGACGTCGCCCAGGATAAAAAGATCCGGAACTGATGGCACCATTAACACAGTATTGTCTTTGAAGGCAGGTGTCCAAACTTAATCGACTTTGACTTATGTTAAATCGGTTGATAGTCGATCCCAGTATTAAAATGCAGATCAAATTAACAATATTCGCCCATTTTCCGTCCAGTTACATGATATCTTTAACTACAAGGACGATGAAAAAAAAATTGCACCATCTCTAAATGTAAATAGAAGAATGGTAAAACTTGTAATATTTTAATAACGGAAACTAAATTTAGTAGTAATTTAACAAACAAAAAATACCACACCAAAAGTTCGGATGATCTGAATTGTAAATTAGTTTTGCTTTTACATGCATTGGTATACTTAGAGTTGTCAAACATGAGCTAGTTAAATGCTTTGCAAATTTATTGTTTACCACATTTCACAGATACGGGGTCGATGATGATGTGCCTAAATGCTACGAAAGGTTGGTAATAGGCGCTTCTCTGATATTATTAGTTTTCATTCTAAAGTCTTCACATTTGGCTTTTTAACTTAATGTCAGTAACATGTCATTTTGTCAAATCATTAGTTGTTCACCTTTGTGAGATTTTCACAAATTTCTATCACGAGTGGAAGATCACAAAGGCACATGAAAGTACCTTTTTTTCCGTAAACCAACAACTTTCACATCGCGATATTCTATAGACTCTTCATAGTTTAAGAATCTCCATTGTCTCCTTTGTTACCATAACATCGTTCTTGTTTTAGACGTTTTGATTGGATGGCGCAACGAGTACAGATGTGTGCACATGAGCTCTTTGTAGCAGAAATCGTCCATTAAATAAATGATAATAATTTCATTTCAAAAGTGTATATTTTCTTTGGGCAAATGCTTGTAACCTGTCAAAGAATTTTCACCTCAAAACCATTACAATGCCGGAACAACTGTTTTGAAAATGACATGGTTATTGATAATTTCTACAGCTTCACTGCATGTGAATAGAACACTTCTCTGACAACTACATATATTATTGCAGTGACAACATCGTGTAGTCAATCAGATTAACATTTATATCTCATGGAAATAAGTAGAAGGTATTGGCTTTTAAGGTGGGCAAAAATATTGTCAGTAGAAAGTATCAGCTTAAATACTTGTGCACTATGGCTTTGGACTCATATATTTTTGTATCGATTGTTTTTTTCTAAATCTGACTGAATTCTACTAATATACATACCTGTAATATACATACCTGTAATGTAAGCGTAGGTGTATACTCAAACTTATAGAACAGAAATTTTAAGGTACGTGTTCAACTTGAACACAGTTGCAATGTCCTAATCATTTTAATATCATATTTAATTTTTACGCTCATAAACATATTAACGCTCATTGTTATATCCGTGCTTAGGCGTACAGCATAGACACTTTTCATGAATTATTTTCATGTCCAATATGTGGAATAGAAATAAAAAATCCTGTTCATTTAATTTCAGACCTAAAGTGCTCACAAATCAATATACGATTTAGCTACTAACGTTCACAAAACAATGTATTAAAATTTCAGTAGAACAGTTGCAGCAGCGTGATAGACACATTATATTACACACATTATATTACAATGGTTACCAGCGTGATAGACACATTCTATTACAATGGTTGCTAGCGTGATAGACACATTTTATTACAATGGTTGCTAGCGTGATAGACACATTTTATTACAATGGTTACCAGCGTGATAGACACATTCTATTACAATGGTTGCTAGCTTGATAGACATTTTATTACAATGGTTGCTAGCTTGATAGACACATTCTATTACAATGGTTACCAGCGTGATAGACACATTCTATTACAATGGTTACCAGCGTGATAGACACATTCTATTACAATGGTTACTAGCGTGATAGACACATTATATTACAATGGTTACTAGCGTGATAGACACATTATATTACAATGGTTGCTATCGTAATAGACAAATTATATTACAATGGTTGCTAGCGTGATAGACACATTATATTACAATGGTTACTTCTTACTATGACATTCATATGGAACATTTTTATTTCAAATTATGTTCCAATCAAATGCCTGTTGTATATTAAGTTCGTGATGTACTCTGCTGAACCATTACTTCAATAAAATTGGACGTTAATTTTTATTTTGAAAATAATTTAACTTTTTACAGAAGCCTATCCAGCTCTGAGCTAGACGCCCTTAAAGAGGATTTCGTTATGGAGACGCTAGGAAGTAAAGAATTAGAATTTCTAAAGCAAAAACATGGATCTGGAGTGCAGGAGGGTCAAATTAAATATCAACTTAGTATCAGTGGAAGCGACATGAAAGAAGGTACAGATGAAGTACTTCCAATAATTCATATGGGATCGGTTGCTGAGCGGAAGCAGAATATAATGTCAAAAGTACACAAAGAACAAGGCCTTACAATGAAGTTTCCGGATCCTCCTCCGAGCTTTTTGCTTCCGCGGTGTATCAATGCTACTAGAACAACACAAACAACATCTCAAACATTCACAAAATATTCTAAAGATACGACTGTAACATCGATAAGACAGATTCCAAAAAGCATATCGATAGACACGTGTCTGTTGTCTACTAGTAAAATGTCACCTCAGAGCAGTTCTTCAAGTGTATCACATTCCCCTGTTTCGTTTGAGTCACAGTTTAATTGTCAACAGGTATTAACACCAATACCTGTTACACATATCGTTCCAACAAAAAATGCATTATCAGCTAGTGCAGATACAGTTACACCAAGAACTGCTAGGAAACAATTTTTTGCTGACACTTCATCAGAACAAACTAATCATCGCCCCTGGCCTACACGTAGTAGAAGTCATGAGAGTGTATCAAAGCGAGAAAAAGATGCAATAGTTAATGAAATTGTTGAATACGGACATGACGGTCAAGACGACGGACATACATCTGACGAGAAAAATGATGAATGTGTAATGTTTACTACAATGTCAGATGTTTCATTCACAGATGATGATAAAATTTCATCTTTGAGAGAAACAAAAAGTGAGAAAAAGAAACGAAAAGCCGCCAAAAGGTCCGTAAGTTTGGACAGTTCATCTGTGAAAAACAATTTAGCTAAAGCTGGCGTATCTGTAATGTCACCAACTGCTCCGTCGGCGCTATCGCCGTTAGAACTATTCGCCGCTGTAAAACGAAAATTTAAACCAAGTATTAAACGTTCGTCGTCTTTGTCCGAAAAGGAAATGCATTCAGTTGTCCAAATAAACGGGTCAAAAACAGCTTCCGGTACAATATCGCCATCTAAAAGCTCAACTTCCGTTACCAGTTGTGAAATGAGGAATACATTCGAACCACCTCTTTCAGGATTACCTCCAAAGTCTATACTCGTTCCACCCCAAACTCCACCGATTTCTGCCATGCAAAGGAAATTGTTACCAGTGGTAAGTAATGGTGTACTTAGGTGTTAGCAAATGTTTTCTCTACAGGTTGGAATTATCTGCCCTTTTCAGGTAGAAGTTATCTGCCCTTTACAGGTAGGAGTTACCTGCCATTATAGCAGATACTTCCTCGATTGTTACAATACACAGTATGTAATTTACTTTTAAAAAATATTTTATGACAAAAACTTATCTTTTGTGACACCTGTGTTCTCCTGTTAATACAAATATGTTGCTAAAACAAACTAAACCACATTACTGAATAAATATGTAACAAACTAAGCCACATTACTGAATAAATATATAGCAAACTGCGCCACATTACTGAATAAATATATAACAAACTGCGCCACATTACTGAATAAATATATTACAAACTGCGCCACTTTATTAAATCGAGCAAGTGTTATAATTAAAGCATTGTAATAATGCCTACTAAACGTCTGTGCTATTATAAATCTTGAATATTCAAACTGGCAGTTATTGTTTTTGTTTGTTTGTTTGTTTGAATGGTGTTTTACGCCACCTTATCATGGCGTCCAGTTTTTTGGGGGATGAAGATTGTGTGCCGGAGAAACCTCGGCCCCCCACCCCCCCCCCCCGATCTGACATAGGAAGCCTGGGTGCCGTTTCATAAAGCGAGCGTTAGCTTAACGTACACGTTATCCCATTTAAATTGCATGGGATAACGAGCACGTTAATTAGCGATCGCTTTATGAAACGACACCCTGGCAATCCTTGTCAATTAAGATTGGAGTCGAGAGCATTCTGCCTGCACTGAGATTCGAACCCGCAAATTCAGATGTTGGCAGACCAAACTAGCACTTAACAGTTGCCATTGGGACGACGAAAATGCTACAACATATATAAGTGACCGTTATTGTAGTCTGATCTTACGTTTGTGCTTATAAAATTGTAACCAGAGATAAAATGGCCATCCTTCTGACAAGATATTGTGTTTGTATGAGTTTTATGTTGCTTAAATATTTTTGTTGATACACATTTTACGTGTCTGTTAGCCTTGCCGCCATGCCTTTGTGATGGTGTTATTGGATTATGTACCTTTGATAAAGTATCGGTGGCCGATTTACTCTTTTACAAGAATGGACCTACAGTAAATTAATTAATTTTTATAGTACTTTAGTTGGGTTATTGATCAAGAACAATTCTTATCAAATATCAACGATTGTATATATATGGAAAAAATGTACTTTCCCTTCATCATATTACAGATCGTTGATGATACACCTAGACAGACAAGAGCAAGAGACGATAAAAAAGATAAGAACAAAAAGAGGCAACGTTCCAAATCGGCAGAGCGGGCATGAACAGGCCCTTCATCCCTAGAGCAGCCAATAGTGCGCCAGGATATAATATCATCTTCTAAAATTTTAGGATTTGAAACATCTGTTTGATTATTTTCAAATCAAACCTTTTAATAGCTAAATATCTGTTTCCTTACGGGTAACAATGTTAATATCTTATGATAATAGTACACAGGTATGACGTCATAGTACACAGGTATGACGTCATACAATGTATTTAACCACCCAAGTTATAAGTAGCATATTAATGTTCAAAAATTCTTTTTTTTTTTTTGGGATGATTTTTATTTTTGTCAACAATTAAAACATTGTATGAATAAAACAAAATTAAAGTAAAATTTGATGTGTTGATTTACAAAGTCAGAGACAATTGCATCAGAAGGTTTAGGAACAAGGTGTTGTTAAACATTGAATGCATCGACGCACACCATCAAGATTTAACATGTATGTAGTTATAATGTATGTGGTTCCAATAAGGCTCTGTGTATATGCCAGTGCTTATTGGTTTAGATAGACACATTGGGACGAGGTATAATTGTAGAAAGAAGACTCAACGTCTCGTTTAGGAACAAATGTATAAAAGCAAAATAAAAAAATATTGTCTGTAATTGTCACTTTTGAAATTTTTTGGTTGTTTTTTCTTGTGCAGAAGTTATGTTCCTTTTTAGTGGAAATATTTATATTTTATATAATTTCTATTGGATATTACAACAATAGATAAAAGTTTAGAATATCTTTCATTTTAGGGAAAGTTAATTAGCGTTTTATTACAACCATACTATGTAGACCATTAAAAGCAATGTTGCAGCTTTTATTCCAACATCAGAAAATTAGATTTTATATTAAAATATACTATACAATACTGTTTTATTTCAGAAACGTATGTCATGAAGGTGGGCCTTCATAACGTATATATAACAATTAACGTATTTGGATAAAAAGAATAGAAAAATGATACCTTGAGCAATATTTGCGATTTAATGTAATGCGATTGTTTATTAGTATAGTTTTTTGATTTCTTGTACACAAGATTTCAACGTTTATAGTCAGATCTAGATGGAACGATTTGTTGACGTGATATTTAACTATTTATGTAGTGATTAATATTTCAATTATTATGTGTAACAATTAAGTGTGCAATAACGTTAATTATTTATTATGTTTGTTCAGGCTGTGTACTTGTTTGTTCTGTTAGTTAGCATTGTCAGTTAGCATTAAACAAAGTTATCCAGTAACCTCTCTGCGGGAATGAGCCGTTAACTAAGTTAGCATTGTCAGATAGTTTTAGACAAAGTTGTCTGTTACTTGTAACCTCTCTGCGGGAATGATCCATTTACAAAGTTAGCATTGTCAGATTGCTTTAGACAAAGTTGTCTGTTACTTGTAACCTCTCTGCGGGAATGATACATTAACAAAGTTAGCATTGTCAGATTGCTTTAGACAAAGTTGTCCTGTTACTTGTAACCTCTCTGCGGGAATGATACATTAACTAAGTTAGCATTGTCAGATTGCTTTAGACAAAGTTGTCTGTTACTTGTAACCTCTCTGCGGGAATGATCCACTAACAAAGTTAGCATTGTCCGTTAGCTTTAGACAAAGTTGTCTGTTACTTGTAACCTCTCTGCGGGAATGGGCAGATAACAATGTGTGCAAAACGGTTTCCAAAACAAACATCAGTGCTAACACTTCCAAAATGGTTGCTCCACCAAGTGGCACAGATTGTTATGACATGTTAACTGACATTGCTACAGTAGTGTCTTTCTTTTGAATCAGTTGTTATACGTTTTTATTTTTGCCATTTTATGTAAAATTTTTCATTTCAAGGTTTTTATTGTATTTATTTATTACTATAATGTAATTTTTAATACGTTTATATACAACTATGTTTATAATATGTGTATTTTCAAGTATCGGAGAGAATTGGATATTTTTCATTTGTTGGGATTTGACATTTTAATTCTGTATTATAATCTCTTATTAAGAATTTCGAACATTTTCGTAAGACATTAATAAGAGATATTCCTTTTATCCATTCGTTTGTTAAAAGGTTTGAACAATATTTCCATCAAAACATTAAAAAAGAAGTACATTGACTATTTTAATTGATGTTGTCACATATTTATTTAAGAAGGATCAATTGTCACTGCTAAAATTTTTCCTGGATACTGTATACTGTAAATTGTTCAATATTTGCACGTTTTCCGCCCACTGAGACCCTTTACCGATAACCGCCATATTATATGATGACATGTAAGTATTCCGAACATAACCTTATCGAGTTGTATTTAATAGGATAAGTTAAAACAGTAAAGAATTATTGATCATATATATATATATATATATATATATATATGCTGTCTAGGTAACTTTTTTTTATTAAGAAATAAACCAAGAATAAAGTTAATTGCACAGGCTTAGGTTATGTTACAAACCGAAAGAAGTGCCAGAAGTTGAACCTAGAAAATGTTTATGGTAATCTGCACAGTGTATCACGTGGTAACTTCCACCGTGTATTACAAGAAAGTCACTGTGTGTGTAAGCCAACACTGTTTTAATTTTAACATGTAATAACGATTAAACATGAAATATATTGGTAAAATATTAAATAAATGAACCTATTATTTAATGTTAGAAATTTACACTACAAAAAAATTAAAAATCAATTCTATATAATTTTTGCATTATATTTAAACCAATTGACCGGTGTGGATAAAATAGTCCTTTGTTGTTTTGGTTTAAAAAATATTGACATCATAAACAACACAACTTTCTTTTACTGCATTACCATAAATTAAGGGTTGTTAAAATTTGTGTTTGATTAGGCAATTTCACTATTTTTTAAAATTAGAGAAGCAGATGTAAGACAGGTTGCTAAAACCAAAAATATCATGTCGATATACAAACTAGACGTACCTCCCTTGCATTTGTGTGAATAATTAATATATTTTGTCAGATTATAGAAACCACAGTAGTTTTTGTCACCGTTTCTTTTATAATTGACTACTATGTGATCGATAAGACAGAAATTGTGTTATTTGTTCGCACGACAGCTTTAGTAAAATAAAAATATGGTGATATATATACCACTTAACCTAAACGGTAATATAGCCACTCGTGTGGCGATGCATTAAAACGTAATGCTCTGATTGATCAAATATGTTCGTTTCATTATTTGTGTATAATTTGTTTGTTTTCTGGTTACTTCCGGTTTTGTTGATTATGTTACAGACATTGCAATAAATTTTCAGTTTTAATTTTATGTTTTCAATTCCGAAAAAGATAAAGAAATAAACATGTATTCAAGACAGACAAGACAAGACAAGACACCAGTTTTATTTAAAGTCAGTACAAAAATAGACAACGAATTTTCAAACACACAAAAATAAACACAAACAGCAGTCCGCCAACACTAATAAACAAATCTAGAAATAACAGTCAACAAGTCGATTACAGTCAGCAAGTCGTTAACAGTCAGTAAGTCGTTAACAGTCAGTAAGTCGTTTACGCAATAGAAACCAACGAACAAAGAAGAGTGGAAAAGGGAGGGAATTATCAACTGGAAAAATGAAATGGCGATACAGTAACGAATACATATACATTAAATGGAATTATATGTACTGAGGAGTAATCATGAATGGAAAAGTCACGGACAGACAAAACCACTGTTAATCAAAAGCGGGTGAACAACAAATGGACACAACACCAAAATAACACGAAAGGTGGGTCCAGGTGCTCTTCAAGGTAACTATGCATGGCACCAATCGTTTCACTCAGGTTAAAATTCGGCAATAAGTCATATCCTATTGAGTACCTGATCAATTGGCAGATGTATACTCCATATACTAGTTGTAGATCAAGGTATGAGGCAGACCTATACTAAATACAACACCCCCTTGGAAAACGTTTTTGCTTGCATTTTTCATTATTCCATATTTTACCTTTTTAATACGAAAATCCAATAGACAAAATTTAGATACGATAACCTGTCCATGTTTTATAACCTGTCCATGAGTCATAGGTAGAGTTTCCTATTCCTGGATTTGTCTTTTCCTATGATATTGAAATTGAGTAAGTCGACGGGTGACAATAAGAGTGCACCCATGGTTTCGGGTTACTCTCTGTTTTTTTTTTTTGTGTTGCGTTTGTCTATATCCGGATTTATAACTGTCCCTAGAATTTTGGCTCTTGTTGTTCGGTCTGTTTTCTTTGCTATTTTTCTTATTACCATTGGGTCGACGTCACTGCTGGTGGACAATTTGTCCCCGAGGACATAAACCGCCCAGTAGCTTTAAAGTATGATTTACAACGTCAGATATATGCTGACTCGGACGTCGCCCAGGATAAAAAGATCCGGAACTGATGGTACCATTAACACAGTGTTGTCTTTGAAGGCAGGTGTCCAAACTTAATCGACTTTGACTTATGTTAAATCGGTTGATAGTCGATCCCAGTATTAAAATGCAGATCAAATTAACAATATTCGCCCATTTTCCGTCCAGTTACATGATATCTTTAACTACAAGGACGATGAAAAAAAATTGCACCATCTCTAAATGTAAATTGAAGAATGGTAAAACTTGTAATATTTTAATAACGGAAACTAAATTTAGTAGTAATTTAACAAACAAAAAATACCACACCAAAAGTTCGGATGATCTGAATTGTAAATCAGAAAATAGTGTCCACGCGTTAGAATGCAACTTATGCGGACTTATTTATGTTGGAGAAACATAAGGGCGGCTTACCAAACGTATATGTGGACAAAGTTCAGCAGTTAATACCAACAAATTTCCTGCGGTATATCAACATTTTAATCAGCCAGACCACTCTATTCTGTATCTGAAGGTCCGCACACTTGAAAAAATCTTAAGCGTTTTATCAATCCTGAATTATGTACACCAGTACGTAGCCAAACAGAAGAATACTGGATCAGAAAATGAGGCATATGGGTGCAATGACAAAATCGATAGTATAGGAAATCTGTACAGTCCTGGTTGCAGCAGAGTGAATGTGATGGACCTTTTCAATCACAATCACAGGCGACAACGTAGTCAGGGTCATCGTCACTTTATATCGCCTTTGTTACATGATGATCAGCATCACTCTGGCCCAGGCCTTTAATTTCACATTTCGCTATATTGACGATGTTTTGTCCCTCAACAACACTAAATTTGGTGATTATTTACATTCAATTTACTCTAGCGAACTTGAAATTAAAGACACCATCAATACACCAAGGTCAGCCTCTTACTTAGACCTTCTTCTAGAAATAGACTCAGAAAAACTACAAACTAGACAAACGTGATGACTTCAACTTTCCAATTGTCAACTTCCCGTTTCATCGACAGCAACATTCCAGCATCTCCAGCGTATGGTGTGTACATTTCACAACTTTATACGTTATTCTAGATCCTGTTATAGGTAATCCGATTTTCTAGACCGATCACTGCTGTTGGCTGCTTAACTACTCAAACAAGGGTTTGTTGTACCTATACTAAGTGTTGATGTATTGTGGAGAGGGTTTTTTGTTTTTGAGAAATGAAAACTGTTTACCGCGTATGGTTCAGCTTATGCTCATTCTGTAGATCAAGAAGTTTCAAATCAATAATTATTTCCTCGAGATATTCAGCGTTTTGAAATGTGGCAGTTTTTAAATTTTGAAAGGGCGATTTTCCATACTAAAATTTGACCTTAATTAGAACGGAAGTGTACTTTAGGAACAATCGATTATTGTCTACTCGAAATCCTTCGGGTGATGTCGTCTGCAGTTAAGGCGGGAAAAGTCTCGCGGTTTGTCCGAATACCATTGAACGTCACGAAAGCAAACGAACATTTGTAAACATCGTAAGGTCCCTTTAGAAACAAAAATGGTTGACTTATTATGTAAAATTCCCGTAGCACAAGTCAAGGACGATTTGTAACAACGTAACACCAGAGGCATATTATAAAACATGGACAGGTTATCGTATCTACATTTTTTCTACGGAATTTTCATAATAAAAAGGTACAATATAGAATAATGAAAAAAGCAAGCAAACAAAAAAAATTTTTCAAGGGGGTTGACAATTAGTATAGGTTGATATTATCTCTTCAGAAGCTCTATGGTCGTTACCACGACTTGATTGATCATTATGGGAAATCAGTGTCTCAAATACGATCTGACATTTTAGCTGAGTCAAAGGTAGTGTTTTCTATTCCTGAATTTGACTTTTCCCTAGCCATGACAATGAGTAACTCGACGTGTGTCCAATTATAGGCAGGCATTGTTTCATTCGTCCGGAGCACCTGAGTGCATCCATGGTTTTTTATTGGGTTAGGGTTACTCTCTTTCTTCTTTCTGTTTGTTTTTTTTCTGTTTTTGGTTTTTGTATTGCGTTTGTCTATATACGGATTTGTAAACCGTCCCTTGACTTTTGGCTCTTGTTGTTCGGTCGGTTTCTTTGATATTTTTCTTGTACTATGTATATGTTGTGTAGTTGTTACATATCGTCCTTGACTTTTGCTACGGGAATTTTACATAATAAGTCAGCCATTTTTGTTTCTAAAGGATCTTGCGTTGTTTACAAAAGTTCGTCAGCTTTCAAGACGTTCAATGGTATTTGGACAAACCGCGAGACTTTTCCCGCCTGAACTGTTGACGACATTACCCGAAGTAGTTCGAATAGACAACAATAGACTGTTCCTAACGTACACGTCTATTCTAATTTCGGTCAAATTTTACTATGGAAAATCGCCCTATCAAATGAAAAAAACAGTCAAATTTCAAAACGCTGAATATCTCGAGGAAATAATTGTTGATGTAAAAAAGTACCCTTCTTGATCTACAAAAATAGCATAAGCTGAACCATACGCGGTAAGCAGTTTCAAAAACCCTCACCAAAGTACGTTCACTTGTAGTGCATTTAGACCACAATTTAAATTGAGAGAGTTAAACAAGAAGAATGAACTAAAACAGTCAGTTACGCAAAGAAGAAAACACATTCAAATAAAAGGATGTTAACAAAGCTATTTATAGATAAATTATTCAATAACAAATTATTCATTAATGAGAATTACAAACCCTGTCTTAATAGTTTAAAAGTTGATATGAAAGTAACCAAGTCTAAAATATTAATAGTTATCTAGATAAGAAAGATGCAAACATTAGGTTTGTAGTACAACTAAGATTGTTAGTCCTGTAAGTTTTCCAAAGCCTGCTTTGTTTTTAATATAAGTAGACCATACCTACAATAGACGTAAAATCTCACACAATCATTATTTAATTAGAAAGAGTTGAGATTCCTTTTTAACATGACATGTTTCAGTACTTCATATTTTAGGATATAAAACGTGCCTATATAAACCTGTACATCACAAGTTCGTGATAAGATAAAGACGTCTACGCATTTGGTCGGTAATGACACAGATTTAGTACTCGGGTCTAAATATTCTATTAACAAAAACAAGCTTCGACCACGTGACATTTGTGGGAAGTATACGGGCTTCTCAACAAAAAACTCATAAATCACCTGTCTCTAAGTAAAGACGTCTATTATCATGAAATGCAGAAACTGGAAAATAATTGTGTCGAGACTAAAAAGTTGGGTAACCTGTCAGCTGTTCAAGTGGTGCCGAACATCAGATAGCATGCTCTTTATTGCGAGACAGCTAGAGACCCAACTTAATTCAAACCAAATCGTAAAGAAACACCTGTTTACATTAATATCTTTTGATTGGTCGACTGAATTAATGTTTACCTTACGTCCATCGAGTATTGAACTTTAAGCAACCGTACCAGATCAGTTGTAGTTGATACACAAATGTTTCACGTCTAGTGTCGTGTAAACAAGAACAGATATGACACGATATACCTAAAAATTGCTAAACGTGGCGTTAACACACATGCAATCAATCAGTACAACAAGAACAGATATGACACGATTTACCTAAAAATTGCTAAACGTGGCGTTAACACACATGCAATCAATCAGTACAACAAGAACAGATATGACACGATTTACCTAAAAATTGCTAAACGTGGCGTTAACACACATGCAATCAATCAGTACAACAAGAACAGATATGACACGATATACCTAAAAATTGCTAAACGTGGCGTTAACACACATGCAATCAATCAGTACAACAAGAACAGATATGACACGATCTACCTAAAAATTGCTAAACGTGGCGTTAACACACATGCAATCAATCAGTACAACAAGAACAGATATGACACGATATAGTAAAAATAAATAAACGTGGCGTTAACACACATGCAATCAATCATCAATCAGAAGATACTATGCCATCATTAGATAGAAATTAACGTGTAAGGAGGATTTCGTAATGTGCATCTTGCCGCAGTATAATTGCGTCATTCTCGAAAAGTTACTGATGCGTTTAGTGCATCTTACCGCAGTATCATTGCGTCAGCCTCGAAAAGTTACTGATGCGTTTAGTGCATCTTACCGCAGTATCATTGCGTCAGCCTCGAAAAGTTACTGATGCGTTTAGTGTCACCCAAACAGGCGTGAAGGTTATACTAACTATAACCTTCGGGAGATTTGTTCCACTGTAAGTGGAAATGAGCTGGTCGTCCATCAATAACTCTTAACTTTCATTGCCCAGTATCTCAGACAATGACGTATGAAGCAAAACACCAATAGGACATGTTTAATATTGTATTATGAACAAAAATCTATTTCGTAAGCGGTATGTTGACATTGAAATGTACTGGTGCGGTCATCATAGGCGTAGGAGTAGGCCGTGTGGCAGTGGTCCTTGAAAAATCGATGGTAATCGTGAGGCCATGTTTGAGGGTTACAGGTTTCTGGACGATCATGTGCCCCACGGCAACAGTACAAGTCTGTGTTGAACGCCAAGCAGGCGGATTTACATCCGACGGTACGTCCGTTTACAATTTGTTTTAATTCATTCGGGCAAATCTGATTAAGGTCTTGCCTGCAGAAACATTCTCTACACCAGTACTCGCCACCAGGTGCCGCTCCGACAGGTTTCAGTGTCATAGGTATGTTAAAGCCGTCTACCAAGCTGACGTCATAAAAATCGGTTGGTGAATTCAATGTAATCTCGGCTAAAGTTGCTGGTGGTACACCTGTAAAAAGCGTTTTACATCATTTGAGCGTTTTACATCATTGAGCGCTGTACATCACAAGTTTAGCTTTTCTAAAAAGCTAACCGTCTCTTAGCTGCATTACAAATTTTATGGATTTATTAAAGTATCTGGTTTTTTTGTAATTTATATGTAAGATAGGTAAACAATGTACATGTACCTTGTAAACTATTATCCAATGGTGCTTGAGAGATTTAAATGCCTGTCGTCACTTCACACGTGCTTTTTAAAAAATAATTAAGCAAAAGTTGACTCCCTAAACAAATGTTTAAAAAAATATGTTTTGTTAAATTTGCATCAATATCAGAAGGAAAATAAAGATACAGAACACATCATTTTTTCATAACCCAAACAGCTTTAAACAGTAGGGAGATTTTGGTACAATGTTTACCTTTTAATTGTTCACTGACCAATCGTTAAATTAAATAGATGTCAATATGTGGAACGTTACATTACTACACTAAAATACTGATTAACGAAAATAAGGATAAATAGAACATATAATTTTTTTCCAAAACAGTTTTATAAAGTAGGGAGATTTTGGTACAATGTTTACCTTATAATTGTTCATTGACCAATGCATTGAATGAAATAGAAGTCAATATGTGGAACGTAACATTACTACACTAAAATACTGATTACAACCCCGATTCAACCTAAGAATATATCGAAATTTCAGTACACATACTAGTGCAATCCTGACGTAAACCAATGAAATGACAAAAATATTTATAGATTTAGTAAACCACCCAATCAAGTAACAGAGAGTCATTTACTCCGAAGACTGATCGTCATTTGACTATGTATACCGTCTCCAATGGGAGACGGTAATAACAAAAATTATCATACACAATAGTTTTTACCGTCTCCCATGGGAGACGGTATACATAGTCAAATGATGAACAGTATACGGAGTAAATGGCTATCTGTTACTTTATTGGGTGGTTTACCAAATCTATAAATATCTTTGTCATATCATTGGTTTACGTCAGGATCGCACTAGTACGTGTACTAAAGTTTCGATATATTCTTGGGTTGAATCGGGATTGTAATCAGTATTTTTGTGTAGTAATGTTACGTTCCACATATTGACTTCTATTTCATTTACTGCATTGGTCAGTTAACAATTAATATGTAAACATTGCACCAAATTCTCCCTACTTTTAAAGCTGTTTTGGAAAAAAACTGATATTTTCTGTATCTTTATTTTCGTTCTGATATTGATGCAAATAGAACAACATATTTTTACTGCTCATTTTGAACATTTGTTCAAGGAGTCAATTTTTGTTAAATTATTTTTAAAAAAACCCCGTGTGAAGTGACGACAGTTATTTAAATCTCTCACGCACCATTGGTTAATAGTCAGTTAGCGTAAACAAGGTACATTGCTTACCTATCCTACATATAAATTACAAACAACAGATACTTCAATAATACCCATAAAATGGGAATTGCAGCTAAGAGACGGTTAGCTTTTTAGAAAAGCTAAACTTGTCTTATATTGTATTTAAATATTCCGCTACAGTACGTTCCAGAAATGAGTACTTTGTCAAGAAATAGGTCCCGTTCCATTAAGATCATTATGAGTGAAACAAAATTTTTTTATCAAATTTAAATTTATGTGCAAATTGTAATTAAAAATTTGTCTAAAGCCCAACTACTGGTCACGATGCTGCATTTAACCGTAAACACAGAAATCCAAGGAATGAATCTTCAACAGTATGACACTTTAATATAATTCTTTTTGTTTGTGTTGTTATATAACCATTCCATTGTCTGTAAACGAGATGAATGGTTTCCAAAAACAAGCCTTTTCCGTCGTGCAGACGACCCATGATATTCGAACATATGAAACTTAAACATCACAAACAATAAAAGTAGGTATTGTTGTTTAATTCATCTTTAAGAAGTGGACCTATAATAATGAAGAATTAATTGAAAATGCAGAACTGAGCTGAAGACAAAGACTTTTTAGAAGATTTCGTTTTACAGTAAAAGACGCCATCTTGAATCAGGAACGCGATTCATACTTTATCTTGCTCAAATTTGTCTTTTTGACCAGATTTGTATATTACGTAACCCTAATAAACATATTCAGCAAACACTGGAAAAACGATAGTTTTAAGTAACAGTCATGGAAACCAGTCAATTTTGTCGGAAATATAATTTTGGTGCAAATATAGAATGTGCGATTCTTTTCCTTTTAATCGGTAAAATGTATGAGGAAAAGAGCAAGCAAGTTGTTATAGCAGAATGACATATTTTACCAGTTGAGTGATGATTTCCGCAATCGAGCCAACCACAATCTCCGGTCTCACAATGGAATCGTCCGCCGTCATTTCTACAACCTGTCCTACCCCACCATCGACCGGCCACAAGGTCATCTGGTACATCGATATGCACAGATTGACCCGGACGTAACTCCCATCCACCACCGTTAGGCGGTATGTAATTTGTACCAGCCGATTTTGTACGACCGTACATGGCGGCCCAGACAGTATATCCACAATTGTTACGCATAGTGATTCCAGTACCAGCACCTAAAATATTATAAGATGTGCAATTAACAAAAACAATGTTCCATCCTCCGTTATTATCTTCCCGTTATTGAGAAAGATAGATCAAACACATAATAAACAGTTCCCCAGTATCGGTCATGAAAAACTTCCCCAGTAGCCATCATGATAAACGTTCCCCAGTAGCCATCATGAAAAACGTCCCCCAGTAGCCATCATGAAAAACGTCCCCCCCAGCAGCCATTATGAAAAACGTTCTTCAGTAGCATCATGAAAAACGTCCCCCAGTAGCCATCAGGATAGACGTCCCCCTGTATCCACCATGAAAAACGTCCTCCAGTAGCCATCATGAAAAACGTACTCCAGTAGACATCATGAAAAAGTCAACTCGGCCATCTGCTACAGATGAACCAATTGATTAAAATTCCCGTGGTTTAGATAGTATTAGTTTCCTGGGCTATTGTTGACCTAATACATGATATACACGGTTAGTTAATTGTATAATGTGACGACAGCGTAGCACGAGATCCCATATAAACTGTTTATATCTGTATTAGGTCAGCAGGTGCCTATGTAACGAATATATCCCACCGACTGTCCTAAATCATCGGAATTCACACAAAATTATTTTTATTCAGTGTTTAATGTCACCAAGAACGCTAACTCTTACCTACTGACACTGAATAAAATCTACAAATCGTGCATAGAAGATATGGGTCAACACGTGACGTCAATCAGACCATCCAAAAGGTAGGATATACGGGTTTATGTGATAAATAAAACTCAAGCTATAAAATGTCCTAATATTAATTATCTGGATTTATAGATATTTCAGTTATGTCACAGCAATCTGATCTATAAAGTGGTAAAATGTATAAAACGGCAGACATGCACACGACAACATCTGCAAAAATGTTGTTATCCTCAGGAATATGAGAGTAGAATTTAGGTGCCTATAATAAGAGATCTCATAAGACACGACAGATCAAGATTAACCAAATGATACTCAAAGAAATTAGCCGGCCAGCTAAAAGAAACTGTCACAAAACTATATACCACGCCGACCAGCTAACAGAAACTGTCACAAAAATATATACCACGCCGACCAGCTAACAGAAACTGTCACAAAAATATATACCACGCCGACGCCCTAACAGAAACTGTTACAAAAATATATACCACGCCTACCAGCTAACAGAAACTGTCACAAAAATATATACCATACCGACCAGCTAACAGAAACTGTCACAAAAATATATACCACGCCGACCAGCTAACAGAAATTGTCACAAAAATATATACCACACCGACCAGCTAACAGAAATTCTAATGCAACACTTGATGTAACGTCAATTCTGATTGGACAACGTTAAAAATTTCATGGCATCAATTCCACGATTGATGTCGTCAAAAGTTAACGCAAGCGCAAACGTTATTTCCGGTAAGTAAAAAAATCCTATTTTAATCAGTTAATTTAGTTTTTTATGGCGTAGCATTAGAATGGAGATAATCGTAATGTATTTGAGGATTTGCCGGCATCAATTGGTGATTTGATGGTCGGAAATATCCGTTTACTGGCTCCGCTTACGCGTCGCCAGTAAACTCAATTTCCGACCATCAAATCACCAATAGATGCCGGCAAATCTTCAAATACAATACAGTTATCTCCTAACTGTCACAAAACTACATACCACGCCGACCAGCTAACAGAAACTGTCACAAAAATATATACCACGCCGACCAGCTAACAGAAACTGTCACAAAAATATATACCACGCCGACCAGCTAACAGAAACTGTCACAAAAATATATACCACGCCGACGTCCTAACAGAAACTGTCACAAAAATATATACCACGCCTACCAGCTAACAGAAACTGTCACAAAAATATATACCACACCGACCAGCTAACAGAAACTGTCACAAAAATATATACCACGCCGACGTCCTAACAGAAACTGTCACAAAAATATATACCACGCCTACCAGCTAACAGAAACTGTCACAAAAATATATACCACGCCGACCAGCTAACAGAAACTGTCACAAAAATATATACCACGCCTACCAGCTACAGTACTTGCACCCGTAAACGCAACACTTTGACTGATTGATAACTGATTGCTGACGGATTTTGGAACGCTGACGGATCGCTGACTGATTGATGATGACGACATCCGTCCAAAATTATGAATCCGTCATTACCTTGGTAACCGTCAGCGATCAGTGCGATCAGTCCAATCAGTGCGATCCAGAATCCGTCATTTAATTATATGCATACATCGGTTAGTTTATTGACGGATTCGTATAAATTAATAATTTAAAGATAAAACGAATTCTGCGTCATTTGTATATAATATATGCATTTATTATACCTTTTTTATAATAAAATAAAAACATGCGTTTAAAAGAATTGTTAATGCAATGTCTCGTTCTAAATGAATAAATAAACATATTTAAAGAAATTTTTTTCTTTATATTATATAATTAATCACATTTCTTTAGAGCAGGACATATCTGGGAACCGAGTACTATAAACCTTCATAAAACTTCTATTTAAGGCATATCAGTAACGAATAAGTAAATGTATTTTTTTCGTAATCCATTATTGATTCTCTTTTTTTATTCCCGCGACTCGTGATTTTTTGCGACCTGTTACATGTATATTTTGTGTCATATATTAAGCCGACCCGACTCCCCCAATTAGTAACAGATTTATTTCACATTTAGGAAAGAACGTGGCCTCTTTTTGACATCATTATTAGTTACTTAAATGTATGCCTGCGTGTTTTTATTTTGTCTACAACATTTTAAATACAATTATAAAACTGTTGTGTATAACAATTGTTCAACTCTTAAACAATCATTGTCAATCAAAACGCATTGTTTACTAAACAAAAGTTGTATTGTAAAATATACAGCAATTCTTGTCGCAAGTTTTATTGGACAGACAATAAAATTTGTTTAAAAAAGTATACATACAATTACGCTGGATTGTTCCATTTGTTTCATGGCGTCCATTTTTTATTGGGGGTGGGGAGGGAGAAAGCCGGAGTACAGGTAAAAAAACCGACAGTCTTTTGTCAATTAAAGTGGAATTGGGGGCACCCTATCTGCAGTCGTTCGAAAATCCACAACCTGTTGACAGGCATGTGACAACTAGTAGATGACTAACCAATCAGCCACCTAGGCCCCAATAACGCCGCGGGGAGAATTGTCTGCGAATACTGAGGTTAAGAGTAAAAATGTGTTACAGATAGACACATGTTTCAGTACGAAATAGTAATTTTTTTAACAAAACGTTATAAATTGTTTAGGTCTTAACATTGTCATTACAGTGTCATATCGATGAAACAGAACCATTTCAAAACTTGCCTGTAAAAGAGTGTCATTCAATTTAAACAATAACTTATTGTAGTGATTGATTGTTTGCTTTTCTTTCAGCGAGAGTATTTCAGCTCTATTCATGACGAGAATAAGTTAAATATAAATCAATTAGATTTGTTTGCTTGTTTAAATATTGTTTAATCCACTTTCAGCAATGTTTCAGCTATATCATGGCGTCCAGTTTTTATTTGAGAAGGAAACCGGAGTACCCGGATAAAACACCCGTCCTCCAGTAGGAAAACTCCCTTTCAATTAAGTCGAGTGCACCCTGCCTGCAGTGAGATTCGAACACGAAACCTTAGTGTTGACAGACCACGTTATCAATAGTTGATGAACTAACATCACCACTCGGCTCCTTCAATCAATTAAAGAAAGAAGGACAAAAGGGCAATTTAGAAAAATATGGGGCATGGGTTGGGGAGTAAGATTTACTTTTTTTTCGTACAAGGAGCGTGACACTCTCTAAACATGTCACTATGGTTCGCGGCAATTTTAATATGAGCTGAACCACCCCCACCCACCCCCCAAAAAATATATATAAATAACGGGAGAACATCCCATGTCCGCCAGCTGAGGACGCGCTGGGCAGCTCTGTTAAACCTATCAACCAATTTCAAGTACTTCCTAATTTGAAGGAAACCATTTATACTTATATATCATTAATTGTGGATTGACTTTAAAAGAAATCGTAAAATAAACAATTACGACGGCTAAAATGCGAAAGCAGAATTGATTTTCGTATCACGCTTACATGTTCGCATTTTTAACTCATAAGCTTCGATATACAAACGCTGTTAGTAGTTTAATCTTTATTTGAGATTTAATTCTGTGTAAAATCATGTGACACAATGAGATAGTGAGTAAAATATATAAATAGATGCTTTCGCTTTTGTCGTAAATCGTATTCAGTATTATATTGTGGCACAGTAGTTTATTCTTTATTTGTTTGTTTGTTTGAATGGTGTTTTTATTGGGGGAGGAAGCCGGAGCACCCGGAGAAAACCCCCGACCTGCGGTAGGAAAATCCTTGTCAATTAAGATTGGAGTCGAATACACCCTGCCTGCAGTGAGAATCGAACCCACAATCTCTGTGTTGACAGACCACGTGATCAATAGTAGACGAACTACCTTGATCACTCGGCCAACGAGGTCCCTTCTTCTTTATTTGAGATTTAATTCTCTGTAAATTCATGTGACACAGTGAGATATATAGTGAATAAAATATATAAATAGATGTTTTCGCTTTTGTCGTGAATCTTATTTAGTATTATGTACACAGCGGAATTTTTAGGAACTGTGGCACATAAGTTTATTCTTTATTTAATTCTGTGTAAATTCATGTGACACTATGGGGTAGTTAATAAAATATATAAATAGACGTTTTCGCTTTTGTCGTAAATCTTATTCAGTATTATACACCGGAATTCATAGGAACTGTGGCAAAGAAAAAAAACTGATCAAACCACGACAAATGATCTTTTTAAGCGTTTACAATAAAAAAAAACCACGACCTCGGAGGTTAAGGTAGCAGTAACCTATTATTGATCACCAAGTTGTATGTTTGATCCTTACAGCGAGATGGTGTGCTCGACACATCCCTATAAATTTGCAAAGAGCACCAGTTTTCCTGTCGAAACTTTGCTGTTTCGTTGGGTACTCCAGCTCTTCCCAATAAACACTCGACGTCATAAACTAATATAACTAATATAATTTTTTAAAAATAGTGTTAAACAAACTTCAAACATACATAATGCTAACGCGAAAAGGCGAAGTGGAAAAATGTTACGATTTCGCCTTCACGTTTTTCGTGTTTCTCGCTTTTTCCGCTTTAAAACTTTTCGAAGACAAATACGAGATGTACGCCTTGGCATGCGAGGTCAAATATTTTTTGAATTTATTGTGTGTGTTTTTTTTTCATTTCTTTTTATATTTTTTCTTTTTATAATTTTTTAAAAATAGTGTTAAACAAACTTCAAACATACATAATGCTAACGCGAAAAGGCGAAGTGGAAAAATGTTACGATTTCGCCTTCACGTTTTTCGTGTTTCTCGCTTTTTCCGCTTTAAAACTTTTCGAAGACAAATACGAGATGTACGCCTTGGCATGCGAGGTCAAATATTTTTTGAATTTATTGTGTGTGTGTGTTTTTTTTTCATTTCTTTTTTTAATTATTTTTTAATAAAACGACACTATGTGATGTTTATATTCCGTCAAAGATGCATTAGTGATAGATTTTTTTATTGGTGGGGGGGGGGGATTTCCATTTATCATTTATAACTTTAGACTAGACGTTTTCCGCTTTCAAAATACGGACGTGCGCCTTGGCACGCGAGATGATTTTTTAAAGTCATTGTGTGTGTGCGTTTTTAAATTTACTTTGTTTTAATTATTTTGTTACACTATGTAATGTTTATATTTCGTCACAGATGCATTAGTAATAGATTGGGGGGAATTTCCATTTTTTTATTAATAACTTTAGACCAGTTTTAGCCTTAATATTAGATAAAACGATCCATCAATGAGGACATAACAGATGACATTTTAATACTTCTAATATTTGCGAGTGAAACGAATTTTCACATTTCGAAATATTAATTTTACTAACCGGAAGTTGAATGGACGGATTGGAGCGATCAGTCCAAATCAATCCGTCAGATCAGTCAAATCGTTCCAAATCCGTCAATTGACGGATGGACGGATTGGGAACGATCTGACGGATTGGGAACGATTTGACTGATCTGACTGATTGATAACTGATTGGTGACGGATTTTGGAACGCTGACGGATCGCTGACGGATTGATAAAAGTGTTGCGTCTTCAATCTCAAGTACTGTAACAGACACTGTCACAAAGATACTAGTATATTGTTTTCCAGCTGCATAAAATACTGAAAACGGTGTAAAATGGATAAATACTATTAGAACTAAAATACGTTAACATATTTCATAATGGTCCATGGAGATCAAAATAAAGACATACGTGCATAACTACCATTTGTACCTTCATTACTTGATTGATGCCCTAACTGCCCACACTGTAGGAACTTTAATGAGGATGCCCTAACTGCCCACACTGTAGGAACTGTAATGAGGATGCCCTAACTGCCCACACTGTGGGAACTGTAATGAGGATGCCCTTACTGCCCACACTGTAGGAACTGAAATGAGGATGCCCTAACTGCCCACACTGTAGGAACTGTAATGAGGATAACTCTCATTTCTTCCTAACTTCTATATATACAGAATATAGATGGTCCCTGCAGCAAGCATGCAAAGATTTTAGTATTGGTTTCAACTTGAATAATATCTATATGGTAACAAGACTCTTTCTTATGTCAGTAATGTAAAACTGCAAATTTCAGTACAGAATTATATTAAAGAGTGTCAAAAACACAATCTTTTTATACCAACAATGGAATGATTGTGAATATTTGTTAGGAGACATTATATGTTACTTTTTCTACATTTCTTGTTTAAAATATTCTTATTATATTAGAATCAATCCAGTAAACTATGTATTTTTCTCCACATTCAAAATAAGAAATGTTTGTGTTAATGTTTAGGATGTTTGAAGTAAAAATGTAAACCAAATAAACTTCAAATCAGGCTATTTTCATAGTTCTTACACATTCTATTACTGATAATTTATCTATTATGTGTTTGTTTTATTCAATAATATTGAATAAAACAAACACATAATAGATATTTAACAATACAACTACTTACATAGCTGTAGTAATCACAGGCATATGATATAATTCTACTTACATAGCTGTAGAAATCACAGGCCTATGATATAATACTACTTACATAGCTGTAGAAATCACAGGCCTATGATATAATACTACTTACATAGCTGTATATCCCAAGCCTATGATATAATACTACTTACATAGCTGCAGTAATCCCAGACCTATGATATAATACTACTTACATAGCTGTAGTAATCCCAGGCCTATGATATAATACTACTTACATAGCTGTAGTAATCCCAGACCTATGATATAATACTACTTACATAGCTGTAGTAATGCCAGGCCTATGATATAATACTACTTACATAGCTGTAGTAGTCACAGGCCTATGATATAATACTACTTACATAGCTGCAGTAATCCGAGACCTATGATATAATACTACTTACATAGCTGTAGTAATCACAGGCATATGATATAATACTACTTACATAGCTGTAGTAGTCACAGGCCTATGATATAATACTACTTACATAGCTGTAGTAATCCCAGGCCTATGATATAATACTACTTACATAGCTGCAGTAATCCCAGACCTATGATATAATACTACTTACATAGCTGAAGTAATCCCAGGCCTATGATATAATACTACTTACATAGCTGCAGTAGTCCCAGGCCTATGATATAATACTACTTACATAGCTGTAGTAATCCTAGGCCTATGATATAATACTACTTACATAGCTGCAGTAATCCGAGATCTATGATATAATACTACTTACATAGCTGTAGTAATCCCAGGCCTATGATATAATACTACTTACATAGCTGCAGTAGTCCCAGGCCTATGATATAATACTACTTACATAGCTGTAGTAATCCCAGGCCTATGATATAATACTACTTACACAGCTGTGGTAATCCCAAGCCTATGATATAATACTACTTACATAGCTGCAGTAGTCCGAGACCTATGATAAAATACCACTTACATAGCTGTAGTAATCCCAGACCTATGATATAATACTACTTACATAGCTGTAGTAATCCCAGACCTATGATATAATACTACTTACATAGCTGTAGTAATCCTAGGCCTATGATATAATACTACTTACATAGCTGCAGTAATCCCAGACCTATGATAAAATACCACTTACATAGCTGTAGTAATCCCAGACCTATGATATAATACTACTTACATAGCTGTAGTAATCCCAGGCATATGATATAATACTACTTACATAGCTGTAGTAATCACAAACCTATGATGTAATACTACTTACATAGCTGTAGTAATCCCAGGCCTATGATATAATATTACTTTCATAGTTGTAGTAGTCCCAGGCCTATGATACAATACCACTTACATAGATGTAGTAATCCCAGACTTATGATATACTACTTACATAGCTGTAGTAATCCCAGACCTATGATACAATGCTTACATAGTTGCAGTAATCCCAGACCTATGATATAATACTACTTACATAGCTGCAGTAATCCCAGACCTATGATATAATACTACTTACATAGCTGCAGTAATCCCAGACCTATGATATAATACTACTTACATAGCTGCAGTAATCCCAGACCTATGATATAATACTACTTACATAGCTGTAGTAATCCCAGACCTATGATATAATACTACTTACATAGCTGCAGTAGTCCCAGGCCTATGATATAATACTACTTACATAGCTGCAGTAATCCCAGACCTATGATATAATACTACTTACATAGCTGCAGTAGTCCCAGGCCTATGATATAATACTACTTACATAGCTGTAATGATCCCAGGCCTATAATATAATACTACTTACATAGCTGCAGTAATCCCAGGCCTATGATATAATACTACTTACATAGCTGTAATGATCCCAGACCTATGATATAATACTACTTACATAGCTGTAGTAATCCCATGCAGGCCTATGATATAATACTACTTACATAGCTGTAGTAATCCCAGGCCTATGATATAATACTACTTACATGGCTGTAGCAATCCCAGGCCTATGATATAATACTACTTACAAAGCTGTAGTAATCCCAGGCCTATGATATAATACTACTTACATAGCTGTAATGATCCCAGACCTATGATATAATACTACTTACATAGCTGTAGCAATCCCAGGCCTATAATATAATACTACTTACATAGCTGTAATGATCCCAGGCCTATAATATAATACTACTTACATAGCTGCAGTAGTCCCAGGCCTATGATATAATACTACTTACAAAGCTGTAGTAATCCCAGGCCTATGATATAATACTACTTACATAGCTGTAGTAATCCCAGGCCTATGATATAATACTACTTACAAAGCTGTAGTAATCCCAGGCCTATGATATAATACTACTTACATAGCTGCAGTAGTCCCAGGCCTATGATATAATACTACTTACAAAGCTGTAGTAATCCCAAGCCTATGATATAATACTACTTACATAGCTGCAGTAATCCCAGACCTATGATATAATACTACTTACATAGCTGCAGTAATCCCAGGCCTATGATATAATACTACTTACATAGCTGCAGTAATCCCAAGCCTATGATATAATACTACTTAAATCTCTATAGTAATCCCAGGAGTATGATATAATACTACTTACATAGCTGCAGTAATCCCAGTCCTATGATATAATACTACTTACATAGCTGCAGTAATCCCAAGCCTATGATATAATACTACTTACATCTCTATAGTAATCCCAGGAGTATGATATAATACTACTTACATAGCTGCAGTAATCCCAGACCTATGATATAATACTACTTACATAGCTGCAGTTATCCCAAGCCTATGATATAATACTACTTACATCTCTGCAGTAATCCCAGACCTATGATATAATACTACTTACATAGCTGTAGTAATCCCAGGCCTATGATATAATACTACTTACATCTCTGTAGTAATCCCAGGCCTATGATTTAATACTACTTAGATAGCTGTAGCAATCCCAGGCCTATGATATAATACTACTTACATAGCTGTAGTAATTCCAGGATTATGATATAATACTACTTACATAGCTGTAGTAATCCCAGGCCTATGATATAATACTACTTACATAGCTGTAGTTATCCAAAGCATATGATACAATACTACTTACATAGCTGTAGTAACCCCAGACCTATGATATAATACTTCTTTCATAGCTGCAGTAATCCCAGGCCTATGATATAATACTACTTACATAGCTGTAGTAATCCAAGGATTATGATATAATACTACTTACATAGCTGTAGTAATCCCAGGCCTATGATATAATACTACTTACATAGCTGTAGTAATCCCAGGCCTATGATATAATACTACTTACATAGCTGCAGTAATCCCAGACCTATGATATAATACTACTTACATAGCGGCAGTAGTCCCAGGCCTACGATATAATACTACTTACATAGCTGCAGTAATGCCATGCCTATGATATACTACTATTTACATAGCTGTAGCAATCCCAAGCCTTTGATATAATACTACTTACATAGCTGTAGTAATTCCAGACCAATGATATAATACTACTTACATAGCTGCAGTAATCCCAGGTCTATGATATAATACTACTTACATAGCTGTAATAATCCCAGGCCTATGATATAATACTACTTACATAGTTGTAGTAATCCCATGCCTATGATATAATACTACTTACATAGCTGTAGTAATCCCAGGCCTATGATATAATACTACTTACATAGCTGTAGCAATCCCAGGCCTATGATATAATACTACTTACATAGCTGCAGTAATCCCAGACCTATGAAATAATACTACTTACATAGCTGCAGTAATCTCAGACCTATGATATAATACTACTTACATAGCTGTAGTAATCCCAGGCATATGATATAATACTACTTACATAGCTGTAGTAATCCCAGGCCTATGATATAATACTACTTACATAGCTGTAGTTATCCACAGCCTAGGATATAATGCTACTTACATAGCTGTAGTAATCCCAGACCTATGATATAATACTACTTACATAGCTGCAGTAACCCCAGACCTAGGATATAATACTACTTACATAGCTGCAGTAATCCCAGACCTATGATATAATACTACTAACATAGCTGTAGTTATCCAAAGCCTATGATATAATACTACTTACATAGCTGTAGTAATCCCAGTCCTATGATATAATACTACTTACATAGCTGTAGTAATCGCAGGATTATGATATAATACTACTTACATAGCTGTAGTAATCCCAGGCCTATGATATAATACTACTTACATAGCTGTAGTTATCCAAAGCCTATGATACCATATTACTAACATAGCTGCAGTAATCCCAGACCTATGATATAATACTACTTACATAGCTGCAGTAATCCCAGACCTATGATATAATACTACTTACATAGCTGCAGTAATCCCAGACCTATGATATAATACTACTTACAAAGCTGTAGTAATCCCAGACCTATGATATAATACTACTTACATAGCTGTAGTAATCCCAGGCCTATGATATAATACTACTTACATAGCTGTAGTTATCGAAAGCCTATGATGCAATACTACTTACATAGCTGAAGTAATCCCAGGCCTATGATATAATACTACTTACATAGCTGTAGTAATCCCAGGCCTATGATATAATACTACTTACATAGCTGTAGTAATCCCAGGTCTATGATATAATACTACTTACATAGCTGTAGTAATCCCAGGATTATGATATAACACTACTTACATAGCTGTAGTAATCCCAGACCTATGATATAATACTACATACATAGCTACAGTAATCCCAGGCCTATGATATAATACTACTTACATAGCTTTAGTAATCCCAGGCCTATGATATAATACTACATACATAGCTGTAGTAATCCAGGGCCTATGATATAATACTACTTACATAGCTGTAGTAATCCCAGGCCTATGATATAATACTACATACATAGCTGTAGTAATCCAGGGCCTATGATATAATACTACTTACATAGCTGTAGTAATCCCAGACCTATGATATAATACTACTTACATAGCTGTAGTAATCCCAGGCCTATGATATAATACTACATACATAGCTGTAGTAATCCAGGGCCTATGATATAATACTACTTACATAGCTGTAGTAGTCACAGGCCTATGATATAATACTACTTACATAGCTGTAGTAATCCAGGGCCTATGATATAATACTACTTACATAGCTTTACTAATCCCAGGCCTATGATATAATACTACTTACATAGCTGTAGTTATCCCAGGCCTATGATATAATACTACTTACATAGCTGTAGTAATCCCAGGCCTATGATATAATACTACTTACATAGATGTAGTTATCCCAGGCCTATGATATAATACTACTTACATAGCTGTAGTAGTCCCATGCAGGCCTATGATATAATACTACTTACATAGCTGTAGTAATCCTAGACCTATGATATAATACTACTTACATAGCTGTAGTAATCCCAGACCTATGATATAATACTACTTACATAGCTGCAGTAGTCTCAGGCCTATGATATAATACTACTTACATAGCTGTAGTAATGCCAGGCCTATGATATAATACTACTTACATAGCTGTAGTAATGCCAGACCTATGATATAATACTACTTACATAGCTGCAGTAATCCCAGACCTATGATATAATACTACTTACATAGCTGCAGTAGTCCCAGGCCTATGATATAATACTACTTACATAGCTGTAGTAATTCCAGACCTATGATATAATACTGCTTACATAGCTGTAGTAATTCCAGGCCTATGATATAATACTACTTACATAGCTGTAGTAATCCCAGGCCTATGATATAATACTACTTACATAGCTGTAGTAATTCCAGACCTATGATATAATACTACTTACATAGCTGCAGTAATTCCAGACCTATGATATAATACTACTTACATAGCTGTAGTAATCCCAGGCATATGATATAATACTACTTACATAGCTGTAGTAATCCCAGGCCTATGATATAATACTACTTACATAGCTGTAATACTCCCAGGCCTATGATATAATACTTTACATAGCTGTAGTAATTCCAGGCCTATGATATAATACTACTTACATAGCTGTAGTAATCCCAGGCCTATGATATAATACTACATACATAGCTGTAGTAATCCAGGGCCTATGATATAATACTACTTACATAGCTGTAGTAATCCCAGACCTATGATATAATACTACTTACATAGCTGTAGTAATCCCAGGCCTATGATATAATACTACATACATAGCTGTAGTAATCCAGGGCCTATGATATAATACTACTTACATAGCTGTAGTAGTCACAGGCCTATGATATAATACTACTTACATAGCTGTAGTAATCCAGGGCCTATGATATAATACTACTTACATAGCTTTACTAATCCCAGGCCTATGATATAATACTACTTACATAGCTGTAGTTATCCCAGGCCTATGATATAATACTACTTACATAGCTGTAGTAATCCCAGGCCTATGATATAATACTACTTACATAGATGTAGTTATCCCAGGCCTATGATATAATACTACTTACATAGCTGTAGTAGTCCCATGCAGGCCTATGATATAATACTACTTACATAGCTGTAGTAATCCTAGACCTATGATATAATACTACTTACATAGCTGTAGTAATCCCAGACCTATGATATAATACTACTTACATAGCTGCAGTAGTCTCAGGCCTATGATATAATACTACTTACATAGCTGTAGTAATGCCAGGCCTATGATATAATACTACTTACATAGCTGTAGTAATGCCAGACCTATGATATAATACTACTTACATAGCTGCAGTAATCCCAGACCTATGATATAATACTACTTACATAGCTGCAGTAGTCCCAGGCCTATGATATAATACTACTTACATAGCTGTAGTAATTCCAGACCTATGATATAATACTGCTTACATAGCTGTAGTAATCCCAGGCCTATGATATAATACTACTTACATAGCTGTAGTAATCCCAGGCCTATGATATAATACTACTTACATAGCTGTAGTAATTCCAGACCTATGATATAATACTACTTACATAGCTGCAGTAATTCCAGACCTATGATATAATACTACTTACATAGCTGTAGTAATCCCAGGCATATGATATAATACTACTTACATAGCTGTAGTAATCCCAGGCCTATGATATAATACTACTTACATAGCTGTAATACTCCCAGGCCTATGATATAATACTTTACATAGCTGTAGTAATTCCAGGCCTATGATATAATACTACTTACATAGCTGCAGTAGTCCCAGGCCTATGATATAATACTACTTACATAGCTGCAGTAGTCCCAGGCCTATGATATAATACTACTTGCATAGCTGCAGTAATCCCAGGCCTATGATATAATACTACTTACATAGCTGCAGTAGTCCCAGGCATATGATATAATACTACTTACATATCTGCAGTAGTCCCAAGGCCTATGACATAATACTACTTACATAGCTGCAGTAGTCCCAGGCCTATGATATAATACTACTTACATAGCTGTAGTAGTCCCATGCAGGCCTATGATATAATACTACTTACATAGCTGTAGTAATCCTAGACCTATGATATAATACTACTTACATAGCTGTAGTAATCCCAGACCTATGATATAATACTACTTACATAGCTGCAGTAGTCTCAGGCCTATGATATAATACTACTTACATAGCTGTAGTAATGCCAGGCCTATGATATAATACTACTTACATAGCTGTAGTAATGCCAGACCTATGATATAATACTACTTACATAGCTGCAGTAATCCCAGACCTATGATATAATACTACTTACATAGCTGCAGTAGTCCCAGGCCTATGATATAATACTACTTACATAGCTGTAGTAATTCCAGACCTATGATATAATACTGCTTACATAGCTGTAGTAATCCCAGGCCTATGATATAATACTACTTACATAGCTGTAGTAATCCCAGACCTATGATATAATACTACTTACATAGCAGTAGTAATTCCAGACCTATGATATAATACTACTTACATAGCTGCAGTAATTCCAGACCTATGATATAATACTACTTACATAGCTGTAGTAATCCCAGGCCTATGATATAATACTACTTACATAGCTGTAGTAATCCCAGGCCTATGATATAATACTACTTACATAGCTGTAATACTCCCAGGCCTATGATATAATACTTTACATAGCTGTAGTAATTCCAGGCCTATGATATAATACTACTTACATAGCTGCAGTAGTCCCAGGCCTATGATATAATACTACTTACATAGCTGCAGTAGTCCCAGGCCTATGATATAATACTACTTGCATAGCTGCAGTAATCCCAGACCTATGATATAATACTACTTACATAGCTGCAGTAGTCCCAGGCATATGATATAATACTACTTACATATCTGCAGTAGTCCCAGGCCTATGACATAATACTACTTACATAGCTGCAGTAGTCCCAGGCCTATGATATAATACTACCTACATAGCTGTAGTAATCCCAGCCCTATGATATAATACTACTTACATATCTGCAGTAGTCCCAGGCCTATAATATAATACTACTTACATAGCTGCAGTAGTCCCAGGCCTATGATATAATACTGCTTACATAGCTGTAGTAATCCCAGCCCTATGATATAATACTACTTACATAGCTGAAGTAGTCCCAGGCCTATGATTTAATACTACTTACATAGCTGTAGTAGTCCCAGGCCTATGATATAATACTACTTACATAGCTGCAGTAGTCCCAGACCTATGATATAATACTACTGACATAGCTGCAGTACTCCCAGACCTATGATATAACACAACTTACATAGCTGTAGTAATCCCAGGCCTATGAAATAATACTACTTACATAGCTGTAGTAATCCCAGACCTATGATATAATACTACTTACATAGCTGTAGAAATCCCAGACCTATGATATAATACTACTTACATAGCTGCAGTAATCCCAGGCCTATGATTTAATTCTACTTACATAGCTGTAGTAGTCACATGCCTATGATATAATACTACTTACATAGCTGTAGTAATCCCAGACCTATGATATAATACTACTTACATAGCTACATTAATCCCAGGCCTATGATATAATACTACTTACATAGCTGTAGTAATCCCAGGCCTATGATATAATACTACTTACATAGCTGAAGTACTCCCAGGATATGATATAATAGTACTTACATAGCTGCAGTAGTCCCAGGCCTATGATATAATACTACTTACATAGCTGTAGTAATCCTAGGATTATGATATAATACTACTTACATAGCTGTAGTACTCCTAGTATATGATATAATACTACTTACATAGCTGCAGTAGTCCCAGGCCTATGATATAATACTACTTGCATAGCTGTAGTAATCCCAGGCCTATAATATAATACTACTTACATAGCTGCAGTAATCCCGGGCCTAAGATATAATACTACTTGCATAGCTGTAGTAATCCCAGGCCTATGATATAATACTGCTTACAAAGCTGTAGTAATCCCAGACTTATGATAGAATACTACTTAAATAGCTGCAGTAGTCCCAGGCCTATGATATAATACTACTTACATAGCTGTAGTAATCACAGACCTATGATATAATACTATTTACATAGCTGCAGTAGTCGCAGACCTATGATAAAATCTACTTACATAGCTGCAGTAGTCCCAGGCCTATGATATAATACTACTTACATAGCTGTAGTAATCCCAGGCCTATGATATAATACTACTTACATAGCTGTAGTCCCAGGCCTATGATATAATACTACTTACATAGCTGTAGTCCCAGGCCTATGATATAATACTACTTACATAGCTGTAGTCCCAGGCCTATGATATAATACTACTTACATAGCTGTAATACTCCCAGGCCTATGATATAATACTTTACATAGCTGTAGTAATTCCAGGCCTATGATATAATACTACTTACATAGCTGTAGTAATCCCAGGCCTATGATATAATACTACATACATAGCTGTAGTAATCCAGGGCCTATGATATAATACTACTTACATAGCTGTAGTAATCCCAGACCTATGATATAATACTACTTACATAGCTGTAGTAATCCCAGGCCTATGATATAATACTACATACATAGCTGTAGTAATCCAGGGCCTATGATATAATACTACTTACATAGCTGTAGTAGTCACAGGCCTATGATATAATACTACTTACATAGCTGTAGTAATCCAGGGCCTATGATATAATACTACTTACATAGCTTTACTAATCCCAGGCCTATGATATAATACTACTTACATAGCTGTAGTTATCCCAGGCCTATGATATAATACTACTTACATAGCTGTAGTAATCCCAGGCCTATGATATAATACTACTTACATAGATGTAGTTATCCCAGGCCTATGATATAATACTACTTACATAGCTGTAGTAGTCCCATGCAGGCCTATGATATAATACTACTTACATAGCTGTAGTAATCCTAGACCTATGATATAATACTACTTACATAGCTGTAGTAATCCCAGACCTATGATATAATACTACTTACATAGCTGCAGTAGTCTCAGGCCTATGATATAATACTACTTACATAGCTGTAGTAATGCCAGGCCTATGATATAATACTACTTACATAGCTGTAGTAATGCCAGACCTATGATATAATACTACTTACATAGCTGCAGTAATCCCAGACCTATGATATAATACTACTTACATAGCTGCAGTAGTCCCAGGCCTATGATATAATACTACTTACATAGCTGTAGTAATTCCAGACCTATGATATAATACTGCTTACATAGCTGTAGTAATCCCAGGCCTATGATATAATACTACTTACATAGCTGTAGTAATCCCAGGCCTATGATATAATACTACTTACATAGCTGTAGTAATTCCAGACCTATGATATAATACTACTTACATAGCTGCAGTAATTCCAGACCTATGATATAATACTACTTACATAGCTGTAGTAATCCCAGGCATATGATATAATACTACTTACATAGCTGTAGTAATCCCAGGCCTATGATATAATACTACTTACATAGCTGTAATACTCCCAGGCCTATGATATAATACTTTACATAGCTGTAGTAATTCCAGGCCTATGATATAATACTACTTACATAGCTGCAGTAGTCCCAGGCCTATGATATAATACTACTTACATAGCTGCAGTAGTCCCAGGCCTATGATATAATACTACTTGCATAGCTGCAGTAATCCCAGGCCTATGATATAATACTACTTACATAGCTGCAGTAGTCCCAGGCATATGATATAATACTACTTACATATCTGCAGTAGTCCCAAGGCCTATGACATAATACTACTTACATAGCTGCAGTAGTCCCAGGCCTATGATATAATACTACTTACATAGCTGTAGTAGTCCCATGCAGGCCTATGATATAATACTACTTACATAGCTGTAGTAATCCTAGACCTATGATATAATACTACTTACATAGCTGTAGTAATCCCAGACCTATGATATAATACTACTTACATAGCTGCAGTAGTCTCAGGCCTATGATATAATACTACTTACATAGCTGTAGTAATGCCAGGCCTATGATATAATACTACTTACATAGCTGTAGTAATGCCAGACCTATGATATAATACTACTTACATAGCTGCAGTAATCCCAGACCTATGATATAATACTACTTACATAGCTGCAGTAGTCCCAGGCCTATGATATAATACTACTTACATAGCTGTAGTAATTCCAGACCTATGATATAATACTGCTTACATAGCTGTAGTAATCCCAGGCCTATGATATAATACTACTTACATAGCTGTAGTAATCCCAGACCTATGATATAATACTACTTACATAGCAGTAGTAATTCCAGACCTATGATATAATACTACTTACATAGCTGCAGTAATTCCAGACCTATGATATAATACTACTTACATAGCTGTAGTAATCCCAGGCCTATGATATAATACTACTTACATAGCTGTAGTAATCCCAGGCCTATGATATAATACTACTTACATAGCTGTAATACTCCCAGGCCTATGATATAATACTTTACATAGCTGTAGTAATTCCAGGCCTATGATATAATACTACTTACATAGCTGCAGTAGTCCCAGGCCTATGATATAATACTACTTACATAGCTGCAGTAGTCCCAGGCCTATGATATAATACTACTTGCATAGCTGCAGTAATCCCAGACCTATGATATAATACTACTTACATAGCTGCAGTAGTCCCAGGCATATGATATAATACTACTTACATATCTGCAGTAGTCCCAGGCCTATGACATAATACTACTTACATAGCTGCAGTAGTCCCAGGCCTATGATATAATACTACCTACATAGCTGTAGTAATCCCAGCCCTATGATATAATACTACTTACATATCTGCAGTAGTCCCAGGCCTATAATATAATACTACTTACATAGCTGCAGTAGTCCCAGGCCTATGATATAATACTGCTTACATAGCTGTAGTAATCCCAGCCCTATGATATAATACTACTTACATAGCTGAAGTAGTCCCAGGCCTATGATTTAATACTACTTACATAGCTGTAGTAGTCCCAGGCCTATGATATAATACTACTTACATAGCTGCAGTAGTCCCAGACCTATGATATAATACTACTGACATAGCTGCAGTACTCCCAGACCTATGATATAACACAACTTACATAGCTGTAGTAATCCCAGGCCTATGAAATAATACTACTTACATAGCTGTAGTAATCCCAGACCTATGATATAATACTACTTACATAGCTGTAGAAATCCCAGACCTATGATATAATACTACTTACATAGCTGCAGTAATCCCAGGCCTATGATTTAATTCTACTTACATAGCTGTAGTAGTCACATGCCTATGATATAATACTACTTACATAGCTGTAGTAATCCCAGACCTATGATATAATACTACTTACATAGCTACATTAATCCCAGGCCTATGATATAATACTACTTACATAGCTGTAGTAATCCCAGGCCTATGATATAATACTACTTACATAGCTGAAGTACTCCCAGGATATGATATAATAGTACTTACATAGCTGCAGTAGTCCCAGGCCTATGATATAATACTACTTACATAGCTGTAGTAATCCTAGGATTATGATATAATACTACTTACATAGCTGTAGTACTCCTAGTATATGATATAATACTACTTACATAGCTGCAGTAGTCCCAGGCCTATGATATAATACTACTTGCATAGCTGTAGTAATCCCAGGCCTATAATATAATACTACTTACATAGCTGCAGTAATCCCGGGCCTAAGATATAATACTACTTGCATAGCTGTAGTAATCCCAGGCCTATGATATAATACTGCTTACAAAGCTGTAGTAATCCCAGACTTATGATAGAATACTACTTAAATAGCTGCAGTAGTCCCAGGCCTATGATATAATACTACTTACATAGCTGTAGTAATCACAGACCTATGATATAATACTATTTACATAGCTGCAGTAGTCGCAGACCTATGATAAAATCTACTTACATAGCTGCAGTAGTCCCAGGCCTATGATATAATACTACTTACATAGCTGTAGTAATCCCAGGCCTATGATATAATACTACTTACATAGCTGTAGTCCCAGGCCTATGATATAATACTACTTACATAGCTGTAGTCCCAGGCCTATGATATAATACTACTTACATAGCTGTAGTCCCAGGCCTATGATATAATACTACTTACATAGCTGCAGTAGTCCCAGACCTATGATACAATACTACTTACATAGCTGTAGTAATCCCAGGCCTATGGTATAATACTACTTACATAGCTGCAGTAGTCCCAGGCCTATGATATAATACTACTTACATAGCAGCAGTAGCCCCAGGCCTATGATATAATACTACTTACATAACTGCAGTAGTCCCAGGCCTATGGTATAATACTACTTACATAGCTGCAGTAGTCCCAGGCCTATGATACAATACTACTTACATAGCTGCAGTAGTCCCAGGCCTATGATATAATACTACTAACATAGCTGTAGTAGTCCCAGGCCTATGATACAATACTACTTACATAGCTGCAGTAGTCCCAGGCCTATGATATAATACTAGTTACATATCTGTAGTAATCCCAGGCCTATGATATAATACTACTTACATAGCTGTAGTAATCCCAGGCCTATGATATAATACTACTTACATAGCTGTAGTAGTCCCAGGCCTACGAGAATCGCTAACATTTTACTGGCTGGTAAGCTGAAAAGTAACATTGTACAAATGATCTATACCAATGGAAATTCTTCATAATATATAAGTTAGGTAGTATATGTTGTACGTGTAGAATAGATTGATTGACGCAACTAATGGAAAGGGGCTTATTATGAAGAATTGGTAAAAGCAATCACCCTTACAGGTAGATTTCTTGTCGTAAGCATTATATCATGTTTTGATTGAGATAAAGCCGAAGTAACCGGAAAACACCCCTTATAACCAGTAGGGCAATCCATGTCAATTACCCTACCAGCAGTTACCAACGTAACCTCAGTAAATTTATAGTTGATGACTAACTATCTGGACCGGTTACTGAAGACCCCATCAGCTTGGCAATCATAAGTATATAGAGAACAGATATATTCTTATTAAAAATTTAAATAACAAAAAGGAGGCTCTACTGAGTGAAAATAATTAGAAAATCCTGTTGTATATGATTCATATTGTCATTGTGGGCCATGCCTCTTGCTGCAGTTACTGTAACATATGATATAAAGGGGTAACTGTGCTTGTTGAACCTTTACTAACTCTCTATTATACATGACTTTATTTTGTTGAAGTTTATTTTATTTTCAATATTATTCAAGCATTGTACAATCTTTGTATGAAATTAATAATTGTTGAGCTTGAAAGGGCGATTTAATTATCAATAAGCATATCTGATCTTATCTTACTATCAATTCACCTTACAGTTACAATTCGAGACTGGGTATATTGTAAATTTAACAATGCAGGTGAATGTTTTTCATGTGGGTAGTCATACATTAACTAACTAAGCGCTTTAGTGATAACTGATTTTTATTATTTATAAACTATACAATCACCAATTTAATGTTTTATTTATTTATGTGTAGATTCTATTGTTTGTTCTTTGTTTTATAACAGTTGTTGGTCACCTGTTCAAGTTAAGATGACCAAGCAAATATGAGCTCGCGCGCACCCATTCGTGGCGTCATCCAATTAAAACAAGAACAGTGTTGTCTTATGGTAACATAACAATGTTCTTGTTTCCTTCATTCTGATTAGATGTCGTATATAAAACAATATGGAGGATAAACTGATGTGTAAGTTGTTGGTTGACAGAAGAAATAGATACTGTCATGCGCTTGTGATCTTACACTAGAGGTCATCCGATATGTTTCACAAAAACTTGTATGTTGGTTTTTTTTTACCAACTTAAGCCCCCGTCACACTGACCACGACCTCACTACGCTCTCCACGACCTCAACAATATTCATAATCGTAGTAAAGTCGTGGTGCTTTGATTAAAACGTGGTCAGTGTGACACCCTACACGACAGTACTACGATCATAGTACGATGAATTACGGGGAAATTATATTAAATGGTCAAATCTAGTATGATGCTACTACGACCATCACAAGTACAGTACGCTGCTTCAGCGACTGTCCTACGACCAGGCTACGCTTATTACACGACCATCCACGACTCCGTTACGATACCAATACGACCTTTACGAGCATTATACGTCCTTGCTACAATACTACTACGCTCGTTACGTTTCTACTACGCTTATACCACGATTGTTGTACGTTTTCACTTTTCTAACACGTCATGTTTGACATGTTTTAGATTTTTTCACCTTTAGTCTTGTTTTCCTTAAAATCACACAAGAATCAAGTGGATCGACTTAGTTCAACTTGCTTTAGTGCAAGGCCAGCATGTCTTAATGATAAGAGACTTTCTTATAATGTCTTTACAACGACGACGAAATCGTAGACGGAGGAGAAACCGGTCAGTTTGGGTTCAATCGTGGCTTTCTGCAGACAGACGTCTACATTTTGGAGATTGGGATCAACTTATGACCGAGCTACGTTTAGAAGACGAGCAATCATTCTTTAACTTTGTACGACTGGAACCACGAATGTTTGACGAGTTGCTTCAGAGGGTTGGTCCTAGGATTACCAAAGAACACACCAACTTTAGAGCTGCTTTAGAACCTGGTTTAAAATTAACTATAACTTAAAGGTATCTGGCCACAGGGGACAAGTACTCTACACTCCAATACCAGTTCTGTGTAGCACGCAATACAATCAGCATACTTATTCCTGAGGTATGCCGCGCCATTGCTTTGGAATACAAGGCCGAGCTAGTCGCATGTCCGACAACGCCCGAAGAGTGGGGATGAGTTCCTCTACAGATGGAATATACCTCATGCATGTGGAGCGCTAGACGGGAAACATGTCGCAAATAGATGTCCACCTAACACTGGCAGTCTGTATTACAACTATAAAGTTTCTTTTCCGTTGTGTTAATGGCCCTTGTGGATGCCCAGTATCGATTTATATGGGTAGATGTTGGTGGTGTAGGTTTGATGTCCGATTGTCAAATATTAAACGAATCCGAATTGAAGCCTGTGTTTTCAGCGAGAGACGATTTTACTCTTTTCCTCGATGTCCGCACCGTGATTAAATTACACACAATATGTAAAAAGATGAATACACTGGGCAATTCTACTAACCACATCAATTATCTGACGTCATTTTGTACAAAGGTCATTTTTAAGGCGTAGTAGGATCGTAGATGGAACGTAGTAGGATCGTACTAAGGACGTGAAAGACGTAGTAGCATCGTAGTGTTGTCGTAGTTAAATCGTATTGGTCGTGGTACAATCCTGGTAAGGTCGTAACGAGGGCGTAGTATCGTCGTGGTGGGATCGGTTACCAATAAGGGACGATCTAAGTACGCTTGTACCACGACACCAATACGACCAAGACCGACCGCTCTGCGACCTTCTCACGATCTCCCTACGATGTTAGTACGCTTTATTTTCACCACGACCTCACTACGAATGTTTTGAGCATGTTCAAAATTTACGTAGCACAGTCGTAGTCACCCACGACCAACCACATTCATATACCACGACCTCCGCGACTCCAGGACTACTTCACTACGATGTACCACGATTTAGGAAAAAATCCAGATCGTAGTAAGGTCGTGGTTCAGGGTGAAAGGGGCTTAAAATAAAATTGAATTTTGTGTTGCGCTGTGTCGTCATTATATAATTATCGTTTATTTGGAGAGATGTAAAAATTTGTGGAAAATCCCATTGATTATTTCCAAATAATAACCTGAAGAAGCTATTTACAAAACGACGTGCACAGAAGGTCCATAGGTCCTGAAAATTAATCAACGTCACCACTGTACATGTGGGTCCAACAAAGTTGGAAATCTAAAATGTTCCATCAGAAAAAAAATGTTTCGGTTTAGGTCTCTGTTCCTAACTGCGCATGTGCTAGCATTAATGATATTTTTATTAAGTTATATCTTAAAACCTAGTGGTCAAAGTGTAAGAACGATGGACTATTATTTTCATAATAAACAGCTGCTTCCCTAGAGCGACACTAAACGTTTTTAAAAACAAATATAAAGTGTGATTACCTAGCGCAACACTTTTTGCGGGACATATTTTTTTTTTATTTTCGGAATTATTGCGCAGCACGAAACTTTGCTCTTCTACTTTATTTTTCTGTACAGACCATATTCTGTTGAATAACCTTAAACTGATATTAAAATAAAATAGCGACTAATTTACAGAATTAACGTACCTAGACACAACTTCCTACCAACACAGTCCTAAACACAATGACAGACGTATATACGTATATATCCTAATGTCGTGATGAGATAAGGAAATAAACATGACCCTCCTATATGAGTTTTTCTGTACTGGGAACAGATTGTAAACAATTCTAAGGCAAAAGACGAGAAATTTTTAGTGTGTCACAATAAACATGGTCCTCTTATATGAGTTATTCTGTACTGGGAACAGACTGTAAACAATTCTAAGACAAAAGACGAGAAATTATTAGTGTGTCACAATAAACATGGTCCTCTTATATGAGTTATTCTGTACTGGGAACAGACTGTAAACAATTCTAAGGCAAAAGACGAGAAATTATTAGTGTGTCACTGTAAACATGACCCTCTTATACGAGTTATTCTGTACTGGGAACAGATTGTAAACAATTCTAAGACAAAAGACGAGAAATTATTAGTGTGTCACAATAAACATGGTCCTCTTATACGAGTTATTCTGTACTGGGAACAGACTGTAAACAATTCTAAGACAAAAGACGAGAAATTATTAGTGTGTCACTGTAAACATGACCCTCTTATACGAGTTATTCTGTACTGGGAACAGATTGTAAACAATTCTAAGACAAAAGACGAGAAATTATTAGTGTGTCACAGTAAACATGACCCTCCTATATGAGTTATTCTGTACTAGGAACAGACTGTAAACAATTCTAAGACAAAAGACGAGAAATTATTAGTGTGTCACAGTAAACATGACCCTCCTATGTGAGTTATTCTGTACTGGGAACAGACTGTAAACAATTCTAAGACAAAAGACGAGAAATTATTAGTGTGTCACAATACACATGACCCTCCTATATGAGTTATTCTGTACGAGGAACAGATTGTAAACAATTCTAAGACAAATGTCGAAAGCAATTATACAGAACTATAATTTTTTGTTAACGTCTAATGCCACAGGTTTATCGTTTTTCTTCTTTATGACCATGGTTTATCAGCGGGCAACATGTTAATCGTTTATTCTTCATGACCACGGTTTATCAGACACAGGTTCACCGTTTATTCTTCAGGACCACGGTTTATCAACCACAGGTTCATCGCTTACTCTTCATGACCAAGGTTTATCAGCCACAGGTTCATCGTTTATTCTTCATGACCACGGTTTATCTACCACAGGTTCACCGTTTATTCTTCATGACCAAGGTTTATCAGCCACATGTTCATCGTTTATTCTTCATGACCACGGTTTATCAGCATGCAACAGGTTCACCGTTTATTCTTCATGACCACAGTTTAACAGCATGCAACAGGTTCATCGTTTATTCTTCATGACCAAGGTTTATCAGCATAAGACAAGTTCACTGTTTATTCTTCATGACCACAGTTTATTAGCATGCTACAGGTTCATCGTTTATTCTTCATGGCCTCAGTTTAACAGCATGCGACAGGTTCACCGTTTATTCTTCATGACCACGGTTTATCGGCATGCCACAGATGCACCGTTTATTCTTTATGGCCACGGTTATCAGCATGCTACAGGCTCATCGTTTAATTTTTTATATCACGGTTTATCGGCATGCCACAGGTTCACAGTTTATTCTTCATGACCACGGTTTATCGGCATGTCACATGTTCACAGTTTATTCTTCATGAACACGGTTTATCAGCCACAGGTTCGCCGTTAATTTTTCGTAACCACGGTGTATCAGCTACAAGTTCATCGTTTATTCTTCATAACTACGGCTTAGCAGCCACAGATTCACCGTTTATTCTTCGTGACCACGGTTTTTTTCAACCACAAGTTTATCGTTTATTCTTCATGACCACGGTTTTTCAGCATTTCACAGGTTCATCGTTTATTTATTCTTGACCATGGTTTATCAGGCACTTGTACATCGCTTATTCTTCCTGACCAAGGTTCATCAGCCACAGGTTCATTATTTATTCTTCACGACAACGGTTTATCAGCCACAGGTTCACCGTTTATTCTTTATGACAACGGTCCACAGCCACATTTTTATCGTGTATTCTTCATGACCACGGTTTATCAGCACGCTAGAGATTCACCGTTTATTCTTCATGACCACGGTTTATCAGGCACAGGTTCATCTTGTATTCTTCGTGACCACGGTTTATCGGCATGCCACAGGTTCACCATTAATACTTTAGACCACAATTTATCGGCATGCCACAGGTTCTGGTTTTTTCTTCATGACCACGGTTTATTGGCATGCCACAGATTCACCGTTTATTCTTCATGAACACGGTTTATCAGCCACAGGTTCGCCGTTAATTTTTCGTAACCACGGTGTATCAGCTACAAGTTCATCGTTTATTCTTCATAACTACGGCTTAGCAGCCACAGATTCACCGTTTATTCTTCGTGACCACGGTTTTTTTCAACCACAAGTTTATCGTTTATTCTTCATGACCACGGTTTTTCAGCATTTCACAGGTTCATCGTTTATTTATTCTTGACCATGGTTTATCAGGCACTTGTACATCGCTTATTCTTCCTGACCAAGGTTCATCAGCCACAGGTTCATAATTTATTCTTCACGACAACGGTTTATCAGCCACAGGTTCACCGTTTATTCTTTATGACAACGGTGCACAGCCACATTTTTATCGTGTATTCTTCATGACCACGGTTTATCAGCACGCTAGAGATTCACCGTTTATTCTTCATGACCACGGTTTATCAGGCACAGGTTCATCTTGTATTCTTCGTGACCACGGTTTATCGGCATGCCACAGGTTCACCATTAATACTTTAGACCACAATTTATCGGCATGCCACAGGTTCTGGTTTTTTCTTCATGACCACGGTTTATCTGCATGCCACAGGTTCACCGTTTATTGACCACGGTCTGTTTGCAAGAGCGTCAAAAAACATTACATCCAGTATTCCCTTTAACCGTTATTAAAATTAATATTGAAGCTGCAACAAAACATTAATATTTAGATTATCGAAAACATATGATTACTTGTCTAATTAATGTTGATGGAGGGGGTGCAATTTTTTTTCTCTGAAGAGAAGTGTTCATTCTCTGTTTTCCACAGCTAGGAAAATTATTGCGTTTATCCTCTGTTTCCGCAGCTAAGTACAAGATGTGTTCATTTTCCGTTTTTCACAGCTATGTACATAAAAGTGTTTTACACAGCTAAGTACATTATGTGTTCATTCTCCGTTTTCACAGCTATGTACTTGATGTGTTCATTCTCTGTTTTCCACAGCTAAGTAAATGATGTATTCATTCTCCGTTTTCACAGCTATGTACTTGATGTGTTCATTCTCTGTTTTCCACAGCTAAGTAAATGATGTATTCATTCTCCGTTTTCACAGCTATGTACTTGATGTGTTCATTCTCTGTTTTCCACAGCTAAGTAAATGATGTATTCATTCTCCGTTTTCACAGCTATGTACTTGATGTGTTCATTCTCTGTTTTCCACAGCTAAGTAAATGATGTATTCATTCTCCGTTTTCACAGCTATGTACTTGATGTGTTCATTCTCTGTTTTCCACAGCTAAGTACATGGTGTGTTCATTCTCTGTTTTCCACTGCTAAGTAAATGATGTGTTCATTCTCTGTTTTACACAGCTATGTACTTGATGTGTTCATTCTCTGTTTTCCACAGCTATGTACTTGATGTGTTCATTCTCTGTTTTCCACAGCTAAGTAAATGATGTGTTCATTCTCTGTTTTCCACAGCTATGTACTTGATGTGTTCATTCTCTGTTTTCCACAGCTAAGTAAATGATGTGTTCATTCTCTGTTTTCCACAGCTAAGTAAATGATGTGTTCATTCTCTGTTTTCCACAGCTAAGTAAATGATGTGTTCATTCTCTGTTTTCCACAGCTAAGTAAATGATGTGTTCATTCTCTGTTTTCCACAGCTAAGTAAATGATGTGTTCATTCTCTGTTTTTCACAGCTAAGTAAATGATGTGTTCATTCTCTGTTTTCCACAGCTAAGTAAATGATGTGTTCATTCTCTGTTTTCCACAGCTAAGTAAATGATGTGTTCATTCTCTGTTTTTCACAGCTAAGTAAGTTATGTGTTCATTCTCTGTTTTTCACAGCTAAGTACATGATGTGTTCATTCTCTGTTTTTCACAGCTAGGTATATGATGTGTTCATTCTCTGTTTTCCACAGCTAAGTACATAAAGTGTTCATTCTCTGTTTTTCACAGCTAGACACATAGGTTTCTGCTTCATCTCCTTTTCTCCTTTAGCAAGTGTGTGTCTGTTCTCCATTGTCTGTTTACCCAGGACAATTGTCTCCTGCTGTTTTCAAAGCTACTGGTTTTTTTATATTTTCTCCATACCGTGAGTTCACTATGTTTTGATTGATTGATTGATTAATTGCATGTTTTCTTCACGTCCGGTGAGCAGGTTTTGAATGTACACGCTAAAGCCCCAATGGTCATTCATTAATGTTCTCTATGGTCGCCGGTTCACCGTCTATTTTTTGCAATGTTAAGGGAATACCGTCCATTTAGATCGATATGGTCACTCGTTTTCGAGCCGTTTATTTACGTAAGTTCTCTATGGGTGTGGCAGGAAAAATCCCTCTAAGATTTTTTTTAAATGTTTCATACCGTCCAGCTGCATCAAATTGATGTTAGTAGTATTTATACCAAACTACATGTATACTAGAGGTTCACGAGTGCATTTATCCCCCCCCCGACTTATTGAAACATGTTTTTTAGGAGACTTTATGGTTTTGCAAATTTTAATAGCTCAAGTTGTGCCGATAAAAAAATAAAGTCTTGAATGTGCAAACATCAGGGCTATAATGGTTTCTTTTCTTTTATTATATATTAACTTATGTTTCTATGGTTGGGTAAAGGAGAAAAGAGTTTAATGCTAACTTATTTAGCATATATTAACAGAATTTAATTTTAAAAATTGCATTTTTCAAAAGTGAGTAATAAAAGCTTCACCTAATTACAATTATTTTTGGTATTCTACTTACGTAAGAAGAAAGTGTGACCACGTGGAAAGATTGTTCTTCATTTTTGTTTACTTGTGGCCGAAATATAACGAATATGGAATGCATATATTTATTGTAACTACAACATCAAAGGTGATTATAGATCTGCAATCAAAGAATACATCAGACATACACAAAATACAAATATTTACTACAAGACGTTAAAAGTAATAAAGGCTTAAATAAATTGGAATAATGGTTCAAAGTAATATTATAAATTGAACCCAAATGATAATTTATCACAATTTGTCACAAATCAGTTTATATTATATCTACGGGTAACTATAACATAACATAACATAAAGTGTACAAATTGGCTTTTAAAATTAACAAAAAGTGCTCACTATAGCGAGATAGCATCAACAAAATACACCTGATGTTAAATTTTACATACAAAAGCTTTAAATTCCCCCCCCCCAAAAAAAAAAAAAAACAAAAAAAAACAAAAAACAAAAAACAAAAAAAAACAAAAAAAAAAAAAAAAAACAAAAAAAAAACCAAAAAAAAAAAAAAACAAAAAAAAAAAAAAAAAAAAACAAAAAACAAAAAGGAAATAGTGAACATAAACAATAGAAGATTACACATACCTGATTTGCTGGCTTACTGCTACATGTACTTACCTGATTTGCTGGCTTACTGCTACATGTAAATACCTGATTTGCTGGCTTACTGCTACATGTAAATACCTGATTTGCTGGCTTACTGCTACATGTACATACATGTAACTGATTTGCTGGCTTACTGCTACATGCACATACATGATTTGGCTTACTGCTACATGTATATGCACTGTCTAGCTGGCTTACTGCTACATGTACATACATGTAACTGATTTGCTGGCTTACTGCTACATGCACATACATGATTTGCTGGCTTACTGCTACATCTATATACACTGTCTTGCTGGCTTACTGCTACATGTATATACATGATTTGCTGGCTTACTGCTACATGTACATACCTGATTTGCTGGCTAACTGCTACATGTATATACCTGATTTGCTGGCTTACTGCTACATGTATATAACTGATTTGCTAGCTTACTGCTACATGTATATACCTGATTTTTCTGGCTTACTGCTACATGTACATACCTGATTTGCTTTCTTACTGCTACATGTATATACACTGTCTTGCTGGCTTACTGCTACATGTACATACCTGATTTCCTGGCTTACTGCTACATGTATATACCTGATTTGCTGGCTTACTGCTACATGAACATACCTGATTTGCTGGCTTACTGCTACATGTACATACCAGATTTGCTGGCTTACTGCTACATGTACATACCTGATATGCTGGCTTACTGCTACATGTACATACCTGATTTGCTGGCTTACTGCTACATGTACATACCTGATTTGCTGGCTTACTGCTACATGTATATACCTGATTTGCTGGCTTACTGCTACATGTATATAACTGATTTGCTAGCTTACTGCTACATGTATATACCTGATTTGCTGGCTTACTGCTACATGTACATACCTGATTTGCTTTCTTACTGCTACATGTATATACACTGTCTTGCTGGCTTACTGCTACATGTACATACCTGATTTCCTGGCTTACTGCTACATGTATATACCTGATTTGCTGGCTTACTGCTACATTTATATACCTGATTTGCTGGCTTACTGCTACATGTATATACACTGTCTTGCTGGCTTACTGCTACATGTACATACCTGATTTGCTGGCTTACTGCTACATGTATATACCTGATTTGCTGGCTTACTGCTACATGTATATACCTGATTTGCTGGCTTACTGCTACATGTACATACCTAATTTGTTGGCTTACTGCTACATGTATATACCTGATTTGCTGGCTTACTGCTACATGTATATACATGATTTGCTGGCTTACTGCTACATGAACATACCTGATTTGCTGGCTTACTGCTACATGTACATACCTGATTTGCTGGCTTACTGCTACATGTATATACCTGATTTGCTGGCTTACTGCTACATGTATATACCTGATTTGCTGGCTTACTGCTACATGTACATACCTTATTTGCTGGCTTACTGCTACATGTATATACACTGTCTTGCTGGCTTACTGCTACATGTACATACCTAATTTGCTGGCTTACTGCTACATGTATATACCTGATTTGCTGGCTTACTGCTACATGTACATACCTGATTTGCTGGCTTACTGCTACATGTACATACCAGATTTGCTGGCTTACTGCTACATGTATATACCTGATTTGCTGGCTTACTGCTACATGTACATACCTGATTTGCTGGCTTACTGCTACATGTACATACCTGATTTGCTGGCTTACTGCTACATGTACATACCTGATTTGCTGGCTTACTGCTACAGTATATACACTGTCTTGCTGGCTTACTGCTACATGTATATACCTGATTTGCTGACTTACTGCTGCATGTACATACCTGATTTGCTGGCTTACTGCTACATGTATATACACTGTCTTGCTGGCTTACTGCTACATGTACATACCTAATTTGCTGGCTTACTGCTACATGTATATACCTGATTTGCTGGCTTACTGCTACATGTATATACCTGATTTGCTGGCTTACTGCTACATGTACATACCTGATTTGCTGGCTTACTGCTACATGTACATACCTGATTTGCTGGCTTACTGCTACATGTACATACCTGATTTGCTGGCTTACTGCTACATGTACATACCTGATTTGCTTTCTTACTGCTACATGTACATACCTGATTTGCTTTCTTACTGCTACATGTACATACCTGATTTGCTTTCTTACTGCTACATGTACATACCTGATTTGCTTTCTTATTGCTACATGTACATACCTGATTTGCTGGCTTACTGCTACATGTATATACACTGTCTTGCTGGCTTACTGCTACATGTACATACCTGATTTGCTGGCTTACTGCTACATGTATATACACTGTCTTGCTGGCTTACTGCTACATGTACATACCTAATTTGCTGGCTTACTGCTACATGTATATACCTGATTTGCTGGCTTACTGCTACATGTACATACCTGATTTGCTGGCCTACTGCTACATGTACATACCTGATTTGCTGGCTTACTGCTACATGTACATACCTGATTTGCTGGCTTACTGCTACATGTATATACCTGATTTGCTGGCTTACTGCTACATGTACATACCTGATTTGCTGGCTTACTGCTACATGTATATACACTGTCTTGCTGGCTTACTGCTACATGTACATACCTAATTTGCTGGCTTACTGCTACATGTATATACCTGATTTGCTGGCTTACTGCTACATGTATATACCTGATTTGCTGGCTTACTGCTACATGTATATACACTGTCTTGCTGGCTTACTGCTACATGTACATACCTGATTTGCTGGCTTACTGCTACATGTATATACCTGATTTGCTGGCTTACTGCTACATGTATATACACTGTCTTGCTGGCTTACTGCTACATGTACATACCTGATTTGCTGGCTTACTGCTACATGTATATACCTGATTTGCTGGCTTACTGCTACATGTATATACACTGTCTTGCTGGCTTACTGCTACATGTACATACCTGATTTGCTGGCTTACTGCTACATGTATATACCTGATTTGCTGGCTTACTGCTACATGTATATACACTGTCTTGCTGGCTTACTGCTACATGTACATACCTGATTTGCTGGCTTACTGCTACATGTATATACCTGATTTGCTGGCTTACTGCTACATGTATATACACTGTCTTGCTGGCTTACTGCTACATGTACATACCTAATTTGTTGGCTTACTGCTACATGTATATACCTGATTTGCTGGCTTACTGCTACATGTATATACACTGTCTTGCTGGCTTACTGCTACATGTACATACCTGATTTGCTGGATTACTGCTACATGTATATACCTGATTTGCTGGCTTACTGCTACATGTATATACCTGATTTGCTTTCTTACTGCTACATGTATATACACTGTCTTGCTGGCTTACTGCTACATGTATATACCTGATTTGCTGGCTTACTGCTACATGTATATACCTGATTTGCTGGCTTACTGCTACATGTATATACACTGTCTTGCTGGCTTACTGCTACATGTACATACCTGATTTGCTGGCTTACTGCTACATGTATATACCTGATTTGCTGGCTTACTGCTACATGTATATACACTGTCTTGCTGGCTTACTGCTACATGTACATACCTAATTTGTTGGCTTACTGCTACATGTATATACCTGATTTGCTGGCTTACTGCTACATGTATATACACTGTCTTGCTGGCTTACTGCTACATGTACATACCTGATTTGCTGGCTTACTGCTACATGTATATACCTGATTTGCTGGCTTACTGCTACATGTATATACCTGATTTGCTTTCTTACTGCTACATGTACATAACTAATTTGTTGGCTTACTGCTACATGTATATACCTGATTTGCTGGCTTACTGCTACATGTATATACCTGATTTGCTGGCTTACTGCTACATGTATATACACTGTCTTGCTGGCTTACTGCTACATGTACATACCTAATTTGCTGGCTTACTGCTACATGTATATACCTGATTTGCTGGCTTACTGCTACATGTACATACCTGATTTGCTGGCTTACTGCTACATGTACATACCAGATTTGCTGGCTTACTGCTACATGTATATACCTGATTTGCTGGCTTACTGCTACATGTACATACCTGATTTGCTGGCTTACTGCTACATGTACATACCTGATTTGCTGGCTTACTGCTACATGTACATACCTGATTTGCTGGCTTACTGCTACATGTATATACACTGTCTTGCTGGCTTACTGCTACATGTATATACACTGTCTTGCTGGCTTACTGCTACATGTACATACCAGATTTGCTGGCTTACTGCTACATGTACATACCAGATTTGCTGGCTTACTGCTACATGTACATACCTGATTTGCTGGCTTACTGCTCCATGTACATACCTGATTTGCTGGCTTACTGCTACATGTACATACCTGATTTGCTGGCTTACTGCTACATGTATATACACTGTCGCCTTCTAATTCCAACCTCAATTATATTATACTATACACTGTATTATACACAAAAATCAGATAATAACCAGTATAAACATAAACTAAATATATCAAACCATATAGTATAGAAGTTGACCCAATAAAAAAAGTGAACAGATCTCTAAAAAAATCAAATTCAAGACATTATAGTATGAAAATATACCACATTTTAATGAAAATTTACTTATAAAAATAAATTTAATTTAGCTTTTCCACAAAAGTTTGAATGTCTTCTATGTAAAATCGATAGAAGCATGGAAAAAACAAGGCCACTGTAGAACTTAAATCATTATGTCTCTTAAGAAATTACAAAGCTGATTGTTAGTTTATTAAATCCACGATGCTTCCTACCGCAGGAAAAACGTAAAACTGCTTGTTAAATGCTTCTCTGGTCTACACGTACAATTTGTATTTTGCCAATCGTATAGTCAAAAGACAATTTTGCATGCAATTGTTTATGTCAGATTATTTCTCTCTTAAAGCTGCCACATTGTCTAGACCTATATTGTATTGATGATCTCTTTTTATCATTGAAGCCTTTAAAACACGCTTGAAAAGTAAAAGTGACACCAAATAAGACATGTGCTTACATGCTGTATATGTATGACTTCCCAAAGTTTTTTCAACGCATTACAACATTATATAACATAGCAGCACAGAACATAGATAGACATCAACTGTCTCGTACATAATGTTTTATAAGTCTGCGTCCAATTAATGCGCTGCATATAAATTTGTTTTGTTTTTATTTGGTTTTTGTGACATCGAATGTAGTGACAAATAAACCTTACTAGTTTCTTATTTACGTTTGTGGTTTCTCGTTTACGTTTGATGGTTTTATTGTTACTTTTGTGGATTCTCGTTTACGTTTGATGGTTTTATTGTTACGTTTTGTGGTTTCTCGGTTACGTTTGATGGTTTTATTGTTACATTTGATGGTTTTATTGTTAAGTTTGATGGTTTTATTGTGACTTTTTGTGGTTTCTCGTTTACGTTTGATGGTTTTATTGTTACTTTTTGTGGTTTCTCGTTTACGTTTGATGGTTTAATTGTTACGTTTTGTGGTTTCTCGGTTGCGTTTGATGGTTTATTGTTACGTTTGATGGTTTTATTGTTAAGTTTGATGGTTTTATTGTTAAGTTTGATGGTTTTATTGTTACGTTTTGAGGTTTTATTGTTACGTTTGATGGTTTTATTGTAACGTTTTGTGGTTTCTCGTTTATGTTTGATGGTTTTATTGTAACGTTTTGTGGTTCCTCGTTTACGTTTGATGGTTTTATTGTTACGTTTTGTGGTTTCTCGTTTATGTTTGATGGTTTTATTGTAACGTTTTGTGGTTCCTCGCTTACGTTTGATAGTATTATTTTTTCGTTTTGTGATTTCTCGTTTATGTTTGATGGTTTTATTGTTACGTTTTGTGGTTTCTCGTTTACGTTTGATGGTTTTATTGTTACGTTTTGTGGTTTCTCGTTTACGTTTGATGGTTTTATTGTTACGTTTTGTGGTTTCTCGTTTACGTTTGATTGGTTTTATTGTTACGTTTTGTGGTTTCTCGTTTACGTTTGATGGTTTTATTGTTACGTTTTGTGGTTTCGTATAAACGTTTGGTGGTTTTATTGTTACGTTTTGTGGTTTCTCGTTTACGTTTGATGATTTATTGTTACGTTTTGAGGTTTCCCGTTTACGTTTGTTGGTTTTATTGTTACGTTTTGTGGTACGTTTGATGGTTTTATTGTTACGTTTTGTGGTTCCTCGTTTACGTTTGATAGTATTATTTTTTCGTTTTGTGATTTCTCGTTTACGTTGGTTGGTTTTATTGTTACGTTTTGTGGTTTCTCGTTAACGTTTGATGGTTTTATTGGTACGTTTTGTGGTTTCTCGTTTACGTTTGTTGGTTTTATTGTTACGTTTTTTGGTACTTTTGGTGTTTTTATTGTTACGTTTTGTGGTTCCTCGTTTACGTTTGATAGTTTTATTTTTACGTTTTGTGATTTCTCGTTTACGTTGGTTGGTTTTATTGTTACGTTTTGTGGTTTCTCGTTTACGTTTGATGGTTTTATTGTAACGTTTTGTGGTACTTTTTGTGTTTTTATTGTTACGTTTTGTGGTTCCTCGTTTACGTTTGATAGTTTTATTTTTACGTTTTGTGATTTCTCGTTTACGTTGGTTGGTTTTATTGTTACGTTTTGTGGTTTCTCGTTTACGTTTGATGGTTTTATTGTTACGTTTTGTGGTTTCTTATTAACGTTTGGTGGTTTTATTGTTACGTTTTGTGGTTTCTCGTTTACCTTTGATGTTTAATTGTTACGTTTTGTGGTACGCTTGATGGTTTTATTGTTACGTTTTGTGGTTCCTCGTTAACGTTTGATAGTATTATTTTTTCGTTTTGTGATTTCTCGTTTACGTTTGATGGTTTTATTGTTACGTTTTTTGGTACTTTTGGTGTTTTTATTGTTACGTTTTGTGGTTCCTCGTTTACGTTTGATAGTTTTATTTTTACGTTTTGTGATTTCTCGTTTACGTTGGTTGGTTTTATTGTTACGTTTTGTGGTTCCCCGTTAACGTTTGATGGTTTTATTGGTACGTTTTGTGGTTTCTCGTTTACGTTGGTTGGTTTTATTGTTACGTTTTTTGGTACTTTTGGTGTTTTTATTGTTACGTTTTGTGGTTCCTCGTTTACGTTTGATAGTTTTATTTTTACGTTTTGTGATTTCTCGTTTACGTTGGTTGGTTTTATTGTTACGTTTTGTGGTTTCTCGTTTACGTTTGTTGGTTTTATTGTTACGGTTTGTGGTTTCTCGTTTACGTTTGTTGGTTTTATTGTTACGTTTTTTGGTACTTTTGGTGTTTTTATTGTTACGTTTTGTGGTTTCTCGTTTACGTTTGTTGGTTTTATTGTTATGTTTTTTGGTACTTTTGGTGTTTTTATTGTTACGTTTTGTGGTTCCTCGTTTACGTTTGATAGTTTTATTTTTACGTTTTGTGATTTCTCGTTTACGTTGGTTGGTTTTATTGTTACGTTTTGTGGTTTCTCGTTTACGTTTGATGGTTTTATTGTTACGTTTTGTGGTTTCTTATTAACGTTTGGTGGTTTTATTGTTACGTTTTGTGGTTTCTCGTTTACCTTTGATGTTTAATTGTTACGTTTTGTGGTACGTTTGATGGTTTTATTGTTACGTTTTGTGGTTCCTCGTTAACGTTTGATAGTATTATTTTTTCGTTTTGTGATTTCTCGTTTACGTTTGATGGTTTTATTGGTACGTTTTGTGGTTTCTCGTTTACGTTTGATAGTTTTATTTTTACGTTTTGTGATTTCTCGTTTACGTTGGATGGTTTTATTGTTACGTTTTGTGGTTTCTCGTTTACGTTGGTTGGTTTTATTGTTACGTTTTTTGGTACTTTTGGTGTTTTTATTGTTACGTTTTGTGGTTCCTCGTTTACGTTTGATGGTTTTATTTTTACGTTTTGTGATTTCTCGTTTACGTTGGTTGGTTTTATTGTTACGTTTTGTGGTTTCTCGTTAACGTTTGATGGTTTTATTGTAACGTTTTGTGGTACTTTTAGTGTTTTTATTGTTACGTTTTGTGGTTCCTCGTTTACGTTTGATAGTTTTATTTTTACGTTTTGTGATTTCTCGTTTACGTTGGTTGTTTTTATTGTTACGTTTTGTGGTTTCTCGTTTACGTTTGATGGTTTTATTGTTACGTTTTGTGGTTTCTTATTAACGTTTGGTGGTTTTATTGTTACGTTTTGTGGTTTCTCGTTTACCTTTGATGTTTAATTGTTACGTTTTGTGGTACGTTTGATGGTTTTATTGTTACGTTTTGTGGTTCCTCGTTTACGTTTGATAGTATTATTTTTTCGTTTTGTGATTTCTCGTTTACGTTTGATGGTTTTATTGTTACGTTTTGTGGTTTCTCGTTTACGTTTGTTGGTTTTATTGTTACGTTTTTGGTACTTTTGGTGTTTTTATTGTTACGTTTTGTGGTTCCTCGTTTACGTTTGATAGTTTTATTTTTACGTTTTGTGATTTCTCGTTTACGTTGGTTGGTTTTATTGTTACGTTTTGTGGTTTCTCGTTAACGTTTGATGGTTTTATTGTAACGTTTTGTGGTACTTTTAGTGTTTTATTGTTACGTTTTTTGGTTCCTCGTTTACGTTTGATAGTTTTATTTTGACGTTTTGTGATTTCTCGTTTACGTTGGTTGGTTTTATTGTTACGTTTTGTGGTTTCTTATTAACGTTTGGTGGTTTTATTGTTACGTTTTGTGGTTTCTCGTTTACCTTTGATGTTTAATTGTTACGTTTTGTGGTTTCTCGTTTACGTTTTGTTTTTTTATTGTTACATTTTGTTGTTTCTCGTTTACGTTTGATGGTTTTATTGTTACGTTTTGTGGTTTCTCGTTTACGTTTGATGGTTTTATTGTTACGTTTTGTGGTTTCTCGTTTACGTTTGATGGTTTTATTGTTACGTTTTGTGGTTTCTCGTTTACGTTTGATTGGTTTTATTGTGAATTTTTGTGGTTTCTCGTTTACGTTTGATGGTTTTATTGTTACGTTTTGTGGTTTTTCGTTTACGTTTGATGGTTTTATTGTTACGTTTTGTGGTTTCTCGTTTACGTTTGTTGGTTTTATTGTTACGTTTTTTGGTACGTTTGATGGTTTTATTGTTACGTTTTGTGGTTCCTCGTTTACGTTTGATAGTATTTTTTTTCGTTTTGTGATTTCTCGTTTACGTTTAATGGTTTTATTGTTACGTTTTGTGGTTTCTCGTTTACGTTTGTTGGTTTTATTCTTACGTTTTTTGGTTTCTTATTAACGTTTGGTGGTTTTATTGTTACGTTTTCTGGTTTCTCGTTTACGTTTGATGTTTTATTGTTACGTTTTGTGGTTTCTCGTTTACGTTTTGTTTTTTTTATTGTTACATTTTGTTGTTTCTCGTTTAAGTTTGATGGTTTTATTGTTACGTTTTGTGGTTTCTCGTTTACGTTTGTTGGTTTTATTGTTACGTTTTTGGTACTTTTGGTGTTTTTATTGTTACGTTTTGTGGTTCCTCGTTTACGTTTGATAGTATTATTTTTTCGTTTTGTGATTTCTCGTTTACGTTTGATGGTTTTATTGGTACGTTTTGTGGTTTCTCGTTTACGTTTGTTGGTTTTATTGTTACGTTTTTGGTACTTTTGGTGTTTTTTTTGTTACGTTTTGTGGTTCCTCGTTTACGTTTGATAGTTTTATTTTTACGTTTTGTGATTTCTCGTTTACGTTGGTTGGTTTTATTGTTACGTTTTGTGGTTTTTCGTTTACGTTTGATGGTTTTATTGTTACGTTTTGTGGTTTCTCGTTTACGTTTGATGGTTTTATTGTTACGTTTTGTGGTTTCTCGTTTATGTTTGATGGTTTTATTGTTACTTTTTGGGGTTTCTCGTTTACGTTTAATGGTTTTATTGTTACGTTTTGTGGTTTCTCGTTTACGTTTGATGGTTTTATTGTTCCGTTTTGTGGTTTCTCGCATACGTTTGATGGTTTTATTGTTACGGTTTGTGGTTTCTCGTTTACGTTTGATAGTTTTATTGTTACGTTTTGTGGTTTCTTATTAACATTTGGCGGTTTTACTTTTACGTTTGGTGATTTGTGGTGTCTTGCTTACGTTTGGTGGTTTTCTATTTACGTATGGCTGTTTTATATTTGTAGGACTCAAAAGTGCAATGGGACTCCAAAGCACGATGGTCACGCCAAAATGCGTTGCTTGACGCTAATATAGGATTGGGTTTTTGCCAAAGTGCGATGGTGTACGCCAATGTGCGATGCCCGTTGAGGGTAAAATGTTTTGGCCTTTCATTCGCGCTAAAGTGCGATGGTGCACCTGTACAATACGCTGAAGTGCGTTGGTTCACCCCAAATACGTTGGGAACACACGCTAAAGTCCGATGGTCATCTATATATAAGGACATGTTGAGCATAAATGTTAATTTTAAGGATAGGAAGATGTAGCATAAAATAAAAAAGCTACTGACGGCTTCCTAATGCTAACCCGAAAGTCGAGGCGGCTCCCAGATGCTAACCTGACCCTAACCCCTAACCATATTGAAAAGCTTACCCTAACCCGATAGTCGAGGCGACTCCCTCATGCTAACCTAACCCTAACCCCTTTGAAATGCTACCTCTAACCTGATAGAAGAGTTGGCTCCCTATTGCTAACCTGATCCTTACCCTAACCCTTAGCTATAACCCTTACCGCTAACTCTAACCCTAACCTGATAGTCGTTTTTAACCTTATGTGCTTTAATTTTGTGTCTTTTTATCATATTCAGTGTGACCATCGCACTTTGGCGCGAGTACAATAAACACTTCATCGGATTTTGGCTTGACCATCGCACTTTGGCGTTTTGAAGATAAAAGCGCCATCGCACTTTTGCGTGACCATCGTACTTTAAGGTCCTATACGTCTACAAATTAAGCCCAACACGGTTAGAATTTGATTTTTAATAGTCAAATTTTTACTTACCTCAGCGGGAATCGTACTCACACCGTTGTGACACTGTGGCACCAAATCGCCTGCAATATGTCCAGCAGTCTAGACCCCTCGGCCAAATCCGCTTTATAAAAATATAGCTTCATTAAACGGGGTGAATCGTTACTTTAATACGGTACAAGTGTTTACACTCACTGTGAATATAATTTGTTTTATTATAAATTCACCTGGCATTTGATGTTTTTCATCTACTTAATATACATGTATATATGTTAAATGAATGAGATGTGTTTACGGTGAATAGAATTAATTTTATAAGATAATTGATAAATTCTTCTATATGCATGTTCATCATTTTCAGCACCTGACTACTATTTCTAAATAGTAAAAATAGTCTGCATTAATTCATTAATATTTTACTTGGAATATTGATAAGGGATTTACTATGAAAATTGATACCATAACTAGATTTATTAGGAACATTGATCCCAGGACTAGATTTACTAGGAACATTAATCCCAGGACTAGATTGATTAGGAACATTGATCCAAGGACTAGATTTACTAGGACAATTGATCTCAGGACTAGATTTGCTAGGAACATTGATCCCAGGACTATATTTACTGGGAACATTGATACCATGACTAGATTTACTAGGAACATTGATACCAGGACTAGATTTACTAGGAACATTGATCCCAGGACTAGATTTACTAGGAACATTGATCCCAGGACTAGATTTACTAGGAACATTGATCCTAGGACTAGATTTACTAGGAACATTGATCCCAGGACTAGATTTACTGGGAACATTGATCCCAGGACTAGATTTACTGGGAACATTGATCGTAGGACTTAATTTACTAGGAACATTGATCCCAGGACTAGATTTACTATGAACATTGATCCCAGGACTAGATTTACTAGGAACATTGATCCCAGGACTAGATTTACTAGGAACATTGATCCAAAGACTCGAGTTACTAGACATGAACTTTTTTTAACAGGAAAATTAGGAACCATGGGCATATTTTCCTAGTTATATTGGTCTATCTGAACTAATTTTCCCAAGACTTATTTCTCTTAGTCATAGATACCCCAACTCAACCAATCAGAATGCGGCAAAAGTGATACAAAATTGAAGATCAACCAATCAGGCGAGTTGATCGTTATCACTTTTTCATATCACATCGTCTATGGTTTAATATCGGATGATCGTTCAGGAATTTGATACAACAGCCGAATCAATAGAGAAAATATAATGTATTGACATATACAAGTTATAGCTCTTCACACTTACACAACTCAAGTTGCTTTTCCTTTTTGTACAAAGAAAATAAGCGAGTTTGTGTTCAAGGGTTTACGTAAACAGCAGTTTTTCGGCTTTATCATCCCGTTCATTTAAATGATATATAAATAAAGCTTCATTGTACATATACAACTAGCCCCGTGAAGTGCAGTTTTTGCTTGCCTTTTTTATTATTCCATATTTTACCTTTTTATTACGAAAAATCAGTAGAAAAAGTAAAGATTACTTGTCCATGTTTTATACCTTGCCTCTGTTAATTGTTTACTCGTTACAAATCGTCCTTGACTTTGGCACGGGAATTTTACATTGAAAGTCAGGCATTTTAGTTTCTAAAGGGACCTTGCGTTATTTACTAAACTTCATCCGCTTTCGTGACGTTCAATGATATTCGTTTATGCAGAGTTTTAGTGCATTACGTCAATAAGTCATCACATCTCCACTTAACCCTTCCCCAGGGAAAGACTATCTGTTAAGATGGGGTCAGACGGGTTCAGCATATGTGTCCTCGTAAGTCTAGTATGACACTTCACCTTTAGCAGAGAAAATCGCAATCCTTTTCTGTTGGTTGGAGACGAGCATACCTAGTCAGAAGTAAGACTCAAATTCGCAACGGTGTTGAAACGCAGGTAATATGTGGCAGATGACGAACTTCTTAACCCCAGAGGCCCCTTGCATTGGTGTAATATAAAACATAAACCTAAAGCTATTCAGAATACATAACCTGGTACATTGTATGTTTGATTTTCGAGGTTTTAACCAACACATCAGAGTAAACTGTGTGGACAGGGCAAATGTGGGATGAAGTTTAAGTTCTAAAACGGGACCTCATCCAGATATTTACTGAAGCAGGGTGTAACACATGCTAAGGTTCTATTTCTTTATTCAGTCTAACTATATTATAAGCAATACAAAATGCAACAATATACAAGTTTGGCCTAGTTTTATAAAGGCAATATCCATAATTATGAAATAAAGAAAGGGTTATTTTTTCCAAGGTCTGCATGACCGTCGTGGAGAAAAAAACTCTTTTAAGATTTAACTAGAGGCTCCCAGGAGCCTGTAATCGCTCACCTGGAATCCAAAGGACTTCAACTATATTCAAAAAATTTGTGAAATTAACAGTTGTTGTAGCTTTTAAGTTACTGTGCAAAAACTGAACATTTCTTCAAAAATTTTAGCTAAATACTGAAAATTAAGTTGTAGGCATTGTCCTTTAGGGTACTTTAGAAATTTACAGTTTTACTCTACTAGTCGGGTGTGTTATAGACTAATTTATAATTCAAAAACTGTTCATTTGTCCAAATTCATAATGAAAGGGCAATAACTCCTATAAAGAGTCATCTTGCAATTTTAGACTAAGCAATCATTTGTAGGGCTTCTATTGCTGATCATTTGCGCAATTTAGTTTCAATCTAGCTGCTATAGTTTTCAAGTTACAGGACAAAAATGGAAAATTTCATGACAAAATTGTCATTTAAGGGCAATAACCCCTATAAGGAGTCATCTGACAATTTCAGACCAATTAAGTGAATTGTAGGGCTTTTAATGCTGATCATTTTTGCAATTTATAATTTCACTCTAGCTGTTATTGTTTTAAGTTACAGGACAAAAACGGAAAATTTCATAAAAAAAATGCAATTTAAGGGCAATAACTCCTATAAGGAGGCATTTGACAATTTCAGACTTATATAGTAATTTGTAGGGCTTGTATTGCTGATCACTTTTGCTATTAACAGTTTAACTCTAGCTGTTACAGTTTTTAAGTTACAGGACAAAAATGGAAAATTTCATAAAAAATTGTCATTTATGGGCAATAACTTATTTAAGGAGTTGTCTGACAATTTCAGACCAATCAAGTGAATTGTAGAGCCTTTATAGCTCATCATTTGTGCAATTTACAGTTTCAATCTAGCTGCTATAGTTTTCAAGTTACAGGACAAAAACGGAAAATTTCATAAAAAATTGACATTTAAGGGCAATAACTCATATAAGGAGTCATCTGTCAATTTCAGACTATTACAGTAAATTGTAGGGCTTGTATTGCTGATCACTTTTGCTATTTGCAGTTTTACTATAGCTTTCATAAAAAATTGCCATTTAAGGGCAATAACTCATATAAGAAGTCATTTGACTATTTCAGACTATTCATTTTCACCCTACCTCGTATAGTTTTCAGGTTATATTGTAAATACCAAAAATTTTGTCAAAAATCGTCAATAAAATAACTCCTACAAGAAGCCAATACACAACTTCACACTAACAGCAACAATTGTAGACCAAAATGTACTGATCAATTTGAAGTAACGGTTTTCTCTGTATCTATTATAATTTTTGAGATAATGATCAAAAACCTGTGTTGACCCCCATGTTCTATTTTTAGTAACAGCGGCCATATTTGTCTGTTGATCAACACCCTGGGTACAAACTTGAAACTAGGAACCCAAAGGATGATTGTGGCCAAGTTTGAAGAAAAATTGGCCCAGTGGTTTCAGAGGAGAAGATTTTGAAAAAGTTAACGACGGACGACGGACAAAGGATGCCAAGTGATGGGAAAAGCTCACATGGACCTTTGGTGAGCTAATAATTTGGATATTACCTAAGTCCATTAAAAGCCATCACTGTATTATCATACTGAACTAAACACATAAACATGAACAAATGACTAGTTATTTTAGTTTCAAATTTGGCACGCTTTGGCATGTCAAACAAATAACTAGTTATTTTGTCTAGATGCAAATTCACAGACAGTTATTTTACCCACGACCAGTTTTGCACGAGAAAGAGATGTTATTGATCCTTAAATCTAATTTATTTTAGTACTGGTTAAGTAAAGTATACTAGTAAATCATGTGTAACAGTACAAAACAGTAAATATTGGTCATATGTAATCCAACACAAAATGCAGTTGCAAATTAACCAAACAAGTGTATCTGTGAGCTGATGCTCAATAGTGATTCCTCCGCCAAAAAATATTCGGTAAACAGAAAGTAGATGACCAAGTAGCATGAAATTGCCATACAATATGCAAAATACCAGGCTTCTGCATGCTTATGTTGCTTAGATAACTGGGACGAAAACCTTTGTTACGGACGAACTGATGAACAAACGGACTGACAAGGGTAAAACAGTATACCCCCACTTTCCTCGAAGCGGGGTATAATAATATAGACAATCTCTGTATTTAGCAGCTGTACCAACTATAAATATTAATTTTGCCGCATGCAAAGAACTAATCTACATATTTTATTAAAATATTAACGAATACAATGAAATGTCAGTATATAATCTATGGCATTAGGTTCACATAACATATACATCACATATAAAGTTGTCAACATCAGGTGTACAATGGGAGTTCTGATAACAATTCATAACCTTAAATACATTTGCTGTGGGAAAATACTGATTTATAAGTTATATCTGAATAGTCAAAGAAAACAACTACTATCGATTTTTGACTTTGAAATACTACACTGTCTTAAAATAACAGGACCATTTAAACACAATGGACCCATAACCTCAAAGGTCAAGTTCAAGTTAAAAGTGCTCGAAGACATCACATTCTACATACAAACTGCAGATCCATAAAATAGTAAGTTTACAGATTCATAAACTTACACCTAACATATAAATTGGACCAAGGAAATATTTACCGCAATCAGACAGGAATAAAATAGCATGCACTGCATACCAATTCATACACCAGAAATAATAAAAAATTATGTTCACCCTATTCAATTAATCTTCAATCACAGGCTAGTACGTAAAACTTATTTATCTATTTTAATGTATAAGAAAAGTCTCAACTAATAAAGTCATATAGATTACTTAAAATCTTATAAACAGATATATCATGTCTGGGAGGGGTATTTGTGAAAAATACCAGTCGAGAGATAAAATATTTCCCGAGCCGTTAGGCGAGGGAAATATGATTCTCGAGACTGGTATTTTTCACAAATACCCCTCCCAGACATGATTTATCTGTTTAATTACACCGAATATCATAATTTCAAAGAGCAGTGAATACTAGACCACTTGCGTGCTGTTTGTTGACTCTGTACTATCGGAACGTTTCTGGTTTTCAAAATCGATTACTCATGTTACGTTTACTTTGAGGTAAAAGTCAAAACTTCCGAATGAATATTTCCAGCATAATAATATGCGAGGGTTATTTTTAAGCAAATACCACGGCACAGAAAGTAATTTTTTGCTGAATACCCCGGTGATGACGAAATCGATGCAAAATTAGGAAATTTGCGAAAAATACACTGTCTATTGACCAATCAAAAGCCAGCATTTTTATATGAGGTGTAATTACAAATAATATTCTCTGATGCTTCAGCTATTAAAGCCAATATATCATTTCAAATCTTACTCTGGGGTTGTGTAAATCTAACCAACTGGAATCAACGAATTCACCCAGGTGTGACAATTAAATAAGACAACGAGCTCACCCAGGTGTGACAATTAAATAAGACAACGAACTCACCCAGGTGTGACAATTAAATAAGACAACGAACTCACCCAGGTGTGACAATTAAATAAGACAACGAACTCACCCAGGTGTGACAATTAAATAAGACAACGAACTCACCCAGGTGTGACAATTAAATAAGACAACGAACTCACCCAGGTGTGACAATTAAATAAGACAACGAACTCACACATGTGTGACAATTAAATAAGACAACGAACTCACCCAGGTGTGACAATTAAATAAGACAACGAACTCACCCAGGTGTGACAATTAAATAAGACAACGAACTCACCCAGGTGTGACAATTAAATAAGACAACGAACTAACCCAGGTGTGACAATTAAATAAGACAACGAACTCACCCAGGTGTGACAATTAAATAAGACAATGAACTCACCCAGGTGTTACAATTCAATAAGACAACGAACTCACCCAGGTGTGACAATTAAATAAGACACAATTATGTTTAAATGTAAGCATTAATTATAAAAAAGAATTCAGATGTGTTCATCATAATGATCTTACTCTGGGGTTTGTGTAAATCTGACCAAGTGTGACAATTAAATAAGATGCAGTTATGTTTATATGTTAACAATAATTGTACAAAGAATTCGGATGCGTTCATCATAATGATTCCACCCTTTGAGGAAATATTACACTTCTATCCTACATCACGTTCTCTATAAGTAGCCCTTGGTGTAACTGACTACACAGCTTTCATATTTAAAAGTACTAACAACAATCACTCTTCTATTTAATTAAACAACAGATTTTCAATGTTTTTTATATTAATTCCGATATTTTCAAAGGCCTGCGCGATGGTCCTTAGAGCTGGTTTTATATTATAGTCTTTACACTTGGTTCTCCACACTTCCATGATCTTACGGTTTAACTTCACCAGGTCTCTATCTTTTTCACTGCTCTCGATCTTTTCCCAGTCCATGAATGTCAGATCAAGCTCTACAAGGAAACCAAGAGAATCTTGTCCAACTAAAGTTGCTAGCTTGTCAATATCTTCATCAGTGACAACCATATCCCACTTTTCTGGGTCTCTGTCTGAAACATGAAGAACCACTTATAAATAAACAAGATTACAAAATGTAGATAGTAAGTTGGGATTGTTTGAAACTTCACATGTAACACAAATATATGAAAAACCTGCTATCTCCTTGTGATTACAGTATAACTCTCTTAAAACAATGAAAAGCACAAATATAAAGTCTCAGACAGTTTATCGCATCTGTTTATAAAATAGAAGTGGTTTTGAAATAATACAATGTATTTGGAATCTAGCTGTCATTACATGTCGTGGAGTGATCCATTATGTCATTTATTGATCTATTAAATCATGATCTATCATGTCATGCAGTGATCTATTCTGTCACGGAGTGATCCATTATGTCATGGAATGTTCTATCATGTCATAGAGTGATCCATCATGTCATAGGGTGATCCATCATTTCATGGAGTGATCCATTATGTCATGGAGTGATACATTATATCATGGAATGATCCATGTCATGGAGCAATTTATTATGTAGCAGAGTGATCTTTTATGTCATAGAATGAACTATCATGTCATGGAGTGATCCATTATGTCATGGAGTGATCCATTATGTCATGGAGTGATCCTTTATGTCATGGAGTGATCTTTCATGTCATAGAGTGATCCACCATTTCATGGAGTGATCCATTATGTCATGGAGTGATCCATTATGTCATGGAGTGATCCATTATGTCATGGAGTGATCCTTTATGTCATGGAGTGATCCTTTATGTCATGGAGTGATCTTTCATGTCATAGAGTGATCCATCATTTCATGGAGTGATCCATTATGTCATGGAGTGATCCATTATGTCATGGAGTGATCCATCACATAATGAAGTGATCTATTATGTCACGGAGAAATCTATTATTTCAGAGAGTCATTTTTCAGGTCAGAGATAAATCTATAATGTCAAATTGTGATATATGTAAAGAAATGTCAGCCATATTTAAATGATTCAGTTAATATAATTGTGACTTACCAAAGCTTATATGTTCAGCTCTTAATTTTCCTTTTACAATTGGTTCTGTGGTTGGTTTCCTTGCTCTTGTCCCTACAACCTAAATAATTCAAATGATGATATCATTAATATCATGTCATATATCTTTGAGTTATTATTTCGTAAGGCTGCATTGTTTAATACTGCCAAGAATAACTCACTGATGTCATTGTGTTCCAAGGTTTGCTAATGAAATGTAAGAAAGGTGTAATGCAGTTTGTACATAGTGTCGGACATAACATAAAGATTTGTAATCTTGATGTAAAAGCAATGTCATACTTCCAATTACAGCAGTATTTCTTGTATATCGTACTTTCTGTCTATGCTTATATACAGGAAAGCAAAATAATTATAATGTTTCATTTAAAAGGTTCTATGTGAATAGCTATCTGAAAGAACAAACTTGTACTCCAGAAACAAAATTGTTAATATTATCGTTATTATATTCATCAGTTCAACCTGCAAACCTTTTTAAATATCACTGTTTGTTGGTATCAAGTTTTTTTGGACGCGTAAGCCAGAGTACACAGAGAAAACCCTTGACCTACTGTAGGAAAATTGGTAATCCCTGTCAATTAGGGTTGGAGTCGAGGGCACTTCTCCCCCCCCCCACCGAGACTTGAACTACAACATCAATGCTGATAGCTTACACAATCAATAGTTGACGAACTAACTTAACCCCATGGCCCCAGTATTGCTTTGAAATATTGAGTAGCTTTGATATTTGATCTCAAGGCAACTGTTTTACATAGGAGGCTGCATACTATATTCTACTAAAGGAGACACATATTTTACTTTTGTCAATAGTGCTTGTGCCTATATCAACACAAAATCAATTTTTACTTAAACAGTACCTTGCAAATGGTGTGAGGATTTTGAATGTGTTCACTGTTAGCAGCAGCTTTAAAGTCTTCAAATGTAAAATACGTCATTTTAAAGCATTTCTCAAGTGCTCTAAATCTATAATCTTCTTCTGACAATCGGTTTATGTACAAGTCATCCAATATCTGGTGTTCTAACCCCAGTGCTATCACCAATTCTCTTACTTCAGTAGTGTTATAAACAAGGGCAAGTCTTCGTAAATGAAGATCTGTTGGCGTTTGTTTTAAAAATTCTGGATCTGTCACTGTAACAAATATAATACAACTGTATGATCAGATGGTACTTTATACATGCTAGATTATACATTACAAAGTTCAACAGTAATTGTTGTGCAAATTTATACACCACAGTGATAAGTCAAAACATCATTGAAAACCGAGTTTTTACTGTCATATCTGAAGTTATTGAATCAAAAACCTTAAGTATCGTGCACAAATGCACAATAAAGATCATAACAAATATTAACAGACAACGCAATAGTTCAACAAGAAAGACCATAACAAATATTAACAGACAATGTAATAGTTGAACAAGAAAGATCATAACAAATATTAACAGGCAACGTAATAGTTGAACAAGAAAGATCATAACAAATATTAACAGACAACGTAATAGTTGAACAAGAAAGATCATAACAAATATTAACAGGCAGCGTAATAGTTGAACAAGAAAGACCATAACAAATATTAACAGGCAACGTTATAGTTGAACAAGAAAGATCATAACAAATATTAACAGACAACGTAATAGTTGAACAAGAAAGATCATAACAAATATTAACAGACAACGTAATAGTTGAATAAAGTCACAAGTACTGTAAAATAATCCTATAAATAGACATACTTGGGCAGACAGATTCACACTTTTCTTTTCCCTGAAATGAAAAATTTAGTTACAAAATTGTATATTTTGCTAGTTTGTTATAAATCTGTGTACACCTGACACATACAATTTGACAACCTAAATATTAAAACTTTCTATAAGATCTTCCAGATTTCCTTCTCAGGCTTTTTGTTCTAGCACATCATATCGAATATTAAAGTCGCTCTAGAAACTTAAAATGCAAAATTGCTAGGAAAATGAGTTTTCGAAAGATACAAATTATTCATTATTTAATCCAGAATTTGTATATTTCTTAATTCTAATTCATTGTATTACCTTTTCTCTAAACCATGACAAAGCCAAATCTTTTCCATGTTCAATTTGGTGACCAGAACAGATCCAAACATCACCTATATCTTTTATTGCAATTGAGCATGGATCCTCTGAAGAACTACAGCACACTTTCACTTCAAATGACCGAATATTGCTTGTACTTTCACTGCTTGTTCTGACGTACAACTGACTGATTTTATGTAGGGCAGCTGTTAAGCATTCCCGTATACCTGAAGCTAGATCTCTTGTGATCAACGCTCGATTTCTCGCATGTACTAGACGTACAATAAGTCGTTCATCTTCACATTGAATGTTTACATCAAGAGAGGGGTCAACTGTAAAAACAGCCGACCTGTGGAACAACATATCCTCGTTTCCATATGTCTTCACACCCCAAATACTTAAACAGTAACTGATGAATCTAAAGGAAAGAGCTGGAGGTATAATTGATCCATATGTATCAAAAGATATCGCAATGTTTCTTTGGCTGAATGTGGGCGACTGAAGATATTTAGTTGTGTCTTGTTTTCTTACCATGCTTGCAACATAGTAAAAGTCTGTTGGTATTCTGTGATGATGTGAATCGTAGCGCCTGGGCTCCACCAAAATATCAAGATGAGTCATTACCCCTAGCAGATACCACATTGACTTGTAAAAATGTGCATACTTCTTTTGTTTCCAAACTGTTTCAACTGCTTGCTTTAAAATTATTCCTTTCTTATCCATTGAGTACCAGGCTTCTTCTTTCTGCTTATCTCCTTTGCAGAACTGCTGGTCTGTAATAATGGATTTAAAAGCATCGATAAGAAATTTAGGAGAGATTATGATATTCTGGTCCAAGTAAGGCTCATCGAAATAAAGGATTTTACCCACAGAATGCTGAAACTTCAGAAATACTTTGAGCTCAGAACTTGTTAATGGACGGATTGCCTGCTGATCATTTATTTTCCTCATATGTTCAATGTGTATTAATGTGTAACCTTTCTTGACAAGGTACTGGATTTCTAATTCTAGTGGAAGAAAACATTTTGGTAACTTCTGACCCCATGTCGGCTGAATTCTTGCTTGATGAATTAACGAATGTTTAATCTTGTCCATTTCAGGGTCATTGCTGTTCCTTGCATTTACAAATATTCTATCTTCAATGGCCAGATGGTGTCCAATAGGGCTCCCATCGAACATGTCTTTAATTTCTCCAAATATTTCATTTCTTCTTGCTTCAATTTCAGTCTGAAAAACAATTTTAACATATGTGCAATGTTCGACGGTTTTCATAAAATATAATTCGAATGTGTAAGGCATAACTCATAAAAACTAGTAAAAGTAATGTTTCCATGCTATTTGACACAGCTGTATTATAACATTAAAATAACACTACCCTGGAAATTTTATTGTGTCTCGTTTATGGGAGATGTCAGCGTAGCGGAAACACATTAAAAACTGGATCTGTAAATCATCACTCACATACCAAAGTCAGCTCAGTAAAAACAAGAAAACTTTTGATGCAAAGCATCAGTTCGTCGCTGATTTGTTTATGGGATGCATTTTAAAGCATTTTTACAGAGGTTATTTTTTATGTTCTTTGCAATTATGTTGTAATGCGTCAAAATTTTAAGTTAATATTTTGTTCAAATTATACATTAACAGCATATACTTTAGACCCAATAGTGTGTTTTGCTTAGAGGCTGTATTATATATAATCAAACGTTTCGAACCTTGATTATGTGTTTTTCTATCTGTTTGAATTTGCTTAAATGCAATATACATATCATCTCGACAATATGGCAATTAGAGAAAATAATCTCAATTTTTAGATTGGATTGAAAATTTGTACGTGTAGAGGACCAGAAGAATAAATAATCAAAGTGAAGTTGTTTTTATATAATATAAAAGCTTGTGCAGCAGATATCTCAGATTTTCAATCGAACTAAAAACACACAATTTCTAAGGACTATCTAATGAACATTCGCTTAGAAAGAATTGCAATTTCTAAACAGAAGGCATTTTAACTTTTTCCCCCCTAAGGTTCCATGTAAAGCTAAGTCCTGCTGTTGTGGCTAATTTGAATCACCGTTTTGAATCTTCCAAATGCGGCATACTCCGGAATTGTATAAACAAAATTGCCTTTTATTCTGGTTTCCGATTTTTTAAACCTACGCTCTTCGATAGAACTATCACCCGAATTTTAAAGTACCAGGAAAAAAATGATCTCCCTCTATCTGTCTATTATTAACTTCCGTAAATAGAATACCAAAAAAATTTATTATTACATGAAACTTTGATTTTACCCAAGCATTTTTGCAGTCGAAACTTAGCTATCATCTTGTTTTTTTCACTCAAGTTAAATGATTGACATCCTTGTAGCAAATTTCTGTTCATTTATGGTAACTAAGTGTACTTAGAAATATGTTCTCCTTTATCCATCGTTAGCATGAAAGTGAATACAAATATATCGCCGCCTGGGCGGCGATAACAAGCATTTTCGAAATATTCAGGAAAAATATGAGTTTGATGATATTTCACATGCCAGGCTGGTAGTTTTCGTAAAAATCAATGAAATATAAACTTTATCTGTACCTTTTCACTGTAGACTCACATACCAAAGATCAGCTCAATATACACGAGCCCTTACAAAAAAGTCTGGAAAACATATGGGACGGATGGACAGGGGTAAAACAATATGCCCCAACTGTAAGGACTGGTCTTCAATATACCTAGAGGTATCATTGTCAGAGCAAAAGCTTATATATATAGATGTCATTCCAACATACAGTATAGTGATCTTACATATACAAAGTACAACACCAAACAACTAGTGATGCAGACAATAATTCATATTCCAACAATTTAATTAATATAACTGAAGACTTACCTGTTTTAGTTTATCCTTGTGTGTTAGTATTACCATGATTTTAGGAAACCCAGTACTCTCCCCTTTACAGTAGGTAATAATTGTGTTGATCCAAAATCTTACATAGTCTGCAATGAAAATCATAGCTGTTAATACTTCTTAACATGCAACTTTAAACCTTACAGATACATTAGTCTCCTCTTAAAAGACCACTTCATCGGAGTCATGAATGTGGTCTGATAATGGGGTAGCCTTTCTACAGACACCTTTGTCAGTTCATAGAAAACAAGAAATGTGATGTGAAATCAAAAATTAAATATTTATATCTGATAATGCAATAAAAATTCCTTCACAGAGTTATTATCTTCTAAAATTTAGAAAAGGCGCATAATAGTTCGAAGTTTACTTAAAGGGAGATAATAGTTCCATATCTACTTAAACACGTTAAAGGGAGACAATAGTTCCAAGTCTACTTAAAGGGAGATAATAGTTCCAAGTCTACTGAAACGGAGATAATAGACAATATTGCACATCTTAAAGCAGCAGTTGTACCTGAACGTAACATTTTTCCTATCATTTCTCGTTCATGAAAGGTAATTACAAGAATAGCAATTAGGAGTGTCCGGAAGGGTGAAGACTGTCCGGTGGGTCGCCACTTTAGACAGCTAGACGATCATATTTCGCATATGCATGTCACCGCTCTTATGGAAACTAGCATGGGCGAAAAACAACGACAGGATTATTAAGTTCCTGGGATCTAGCCATCTGTTTGGGATGAATGTAAAAAACACTTTTTTATAAATGTCCACATGTGTTTTTTGGAATTACTAATGACTGTAATTGAGAAAGTTCAAGACCTTCCTTTTTTTGTTAGGTCAAGTACAACAAAAAAGAAATTTGTCTGGTTATGTCTATGTGTGCGACCGATCACAGCTATCCGCCATTTGTCATTTAGTCTACTCTCTTTCCTTGTCCTATACGGTTGTGTATTTCTTTGTCTCCCTCTTTCTTGCCCCGAAGAAGGTCTTTGGACCGGAAGCTCGGGCCCATCTTTATTGTTGTTTGATTTTTTATTTTTATTTTTAAGTCTAATTTTTATTTGTCGGTTCGATTTTACCTTGTAACCTTGTGGCGTACATGACCTTTATTACTACTCTTATTATTTATTTCGCCACCACACAACTTTCATTATTATTCTATACTTACCATTTAAAATTTAACTAGATATCAGTGAGATGGTACCTCTGTGGGCCCCGCGAACCTTAAGATCAAGGTCAAAGGTCATCAACCATGGCATGCGACACATCGCCTTGATATTATCTACCAACATTCTAAATATCAAAAGCCTACCTCGAACGATAAAAAAGATACAGCCCGGACATGAATTTGTCATTCAGCAAGCAATAATGTGACCGAAGGTAAAAGTCTATTTTCTTACCTTTTTGGGTTTTGGCTCCTTCTCTGCCAGGTAAAAACTGTTCAAATATACATGGTTCATTCAATGTACGACTGCCGTCCACAATAAGCATATAGACAGCACGGTATGTCAGGAAGGTTTGGTGGGTACTGTAAAACACATCCTGTCCTCCAAAATCCCAAATTGTAACAGGTACTATCTTCCTCTTGTGAAAATTCATTTTTGAAACTTGTTTTGATTGATTTAAGAATTCTTCCTTTGTTACAGATATTTTTATTTCTTTAACCTCTTTCTTTACCCCAAATATGGCCTTTACTTTTTCAACTAGTCCTGGATTTTTAATAATTCCATAATAATCATCATGTTTTAATCCACTTTCCTTCTCAGATTCTCTAATTTGATCCTTAAATTTCCCTTTTGTATCTCTTTGATGCATGTTTGATTGTAACTGTTGACCCATTAAACAATGTTTGGATTCTTGATTTTTCGACTTACTACCTTGCATGTTCTCAGGTATATATGATTGTTTTTGTAACATTTCTCCATATTTCTCCTGGGAGAGCATAGGATTTATATCAGGCATATCTGTCTCTGTCCTTGACTGAAATGCCAGTACTTGTTTTTTCATTACACCTTTGTCTGTTTCCTCTGATGACAAAGGAGTGTGCCCTTGCCTTTCATATATTACTTCTGAAATGTCAGCTGACAGCTCAGATTCTGTTTTTTTCCGTTCTGTGTATTCTATTGTTTCTTCTTCGTGTGAAGCTCCTTGTTTCTTGAAAGATTTAATAGATCTGCTAACAGTTATATCCGGCATTGCAAAACCTGAAGATAAAAATGAACATCATTTCCATATATAGTGCAGATGTTTAACTCGCTATCTAAAAAAATTTTCCACTTAAAAATTGGATTTCCTTGTCAAAAGGAAGCTAAAGACTAGCTCTTCTGTCTGCTACAAAATGATGCTACAGACAAACCACATGTAATCAGTTTTTTTTGTCTCCTAAAATATGACCTTATAGACGAACCACATGTCATCGGGTCTTCTGTCTCAACATGATACAATATGTCAACCGAGTGATAGCAAGCTAATTAATAATTTACACCAATTCGCTGGCTCGACTGGCACAAAATGCAGATGACCCAGAATCTCAGTCTGTTCCAGGTACAGCAAGCACATATAATGACACAGTTACAAGTACAGCAATTAAATTACCAACAACTAATGTGGCAACAGAATAATATGTTCTTACATAACGCTCCCACTCCAGCGTTTTCCTTTACACCGAGGCCATACCCAATAAACTACCGACCTCCATATCCACCAATTGTTAGTATGCCAGCCTATAACCAAATGCAATACCAACATCAGTCACAGATGCGACCTCAACCTCCACCACCTCCTAGGTTCCATAATCATCAGAAGCAATTTCCATCAGCTAATGATAATGTGAGTAGCGCTCAACCTCAGCACCTAAATCTGGGTCAACCTATGCATGTACACCATATACCTCAACATGTAAATTCACATATAGATGCTACACAAAGGATGGCCGCACAACCGAGTATAAAAGTACCAACTCAACAACATCCTGTTACTGTCAATAGTTTGGCCCAAGTTGTTCAGAACAAAGACTCAGAGATTAACAAAAGAGATAATTCCAACATGGAAAAAAATCAACCTAGTAGGAGTGATATGTTACAGATGTTACATGTGACTTGTACTTCAAATAACACACATAGTGACAATCAAAATATATATGACAACAAATTTATTCAGGATAGGGAAAATCATAAGAGTGATCTTGAGCAACTAAATAGACCAACCACTCACAAGGAGTACGAGAAGGAAGATTTAAAGAACAACGAAGAAATTCAAAGATCAAATCATTTTTTAGAAATACCAACGACAGGCTGGAAGCCACCAGAAGGGATAATAGAAGAACAGCTAAGAAACAACAGGGACTAACAATAACATCATGTAACATCGAAGGTATCGTGGCTAATTCTGCATTTACTGAATATATAAACTCTGGCTTTGATATCATATGTATTCAAGAACATTGGTTGTACGACTGTCAAAAGCATGAATTTCAGAAATTTTTTCCACAAAAATTATGTCATATTAGGTGTTCTGATAGTGTAGACCCAATACAGGGACACAGCCTTCCAAGGGGAAAAGCTAGAGTAGGCATTGCGTGGAACTCTAGTCTGGCAGGTAAAATAACTAAACTCGACGAAGGAAATCAAAGAGTAATAACCTATTCTTCTAAAAACTAAGCCTAGTGTCTGTTTGATATGTGTATATCTACCTACAAATAATAGTTCTAACCAATCACATATAGAATATGGAGAATGTCATCATAGACAGTATTATTAATAAATACAGTAATGATAATAAAATAGTAATTTTAATGGAACGCTATTAGCCCCAAGGCCAGGAAATAAACATGATGTATTACTCCAACAATTTGCAAAGGATCACTTTTTGCAGCATACAAAATCAAGCGCTAAGACTTTTTTCCAACACTCTGTGCCTGGAAGCTCTCAAATTGATTACATTATCTGCAATGATACATCTTTAGTCTCAGAATATAGGATTCATGATAACTTTGCAACTAATCTCTCAAGTCATATGCTAATTTCTGGGAAATTATTAGTAGAAAATGAATGTTTCCAGAAGACAAAAAATAAAGAGGAGGCAATCTGGAAATTCCAATGGAAAGACATGAATACTTTAATATTCCAACAAAATCTGAGTAATAACATACAAAACCTAACAAATAGTATAGACGATAACGTGTCAGACTCTAGTATGCTCAAGGAGATTATGAACTGTCTTCAGACAGCCACTTCAGCATCTACTCCTAGAAAAATTGTCAGGCTTAAAGGACCAAAATGGAAAGCTTCACCCTGTGCTAAATTATTAATTGAAAAGTGTCATCAAGTTCATAAGGACTGGGTTGAACATGGTAAACCGCTAGGTCCTCTGAGAGACCTAAAGATTTCTAGTCAGAGAGACTTATGGCGACAGTTCCGGCAAGAAAAATGTCAAGATAGACAAAACTTGTATAAAGCAATTATGGATAATCCATCGACTGAGTTGTTTCACCGCCTGATTCGAAGAAACAGGGGCACTAACAATGCCCAGACTACATTTATTACTGTAAAAAGATATTGACATTTATGATACCATTGATCAGAGACAATGCTTCCTTAGTTACTTTGAGGACTAAGCCATTCCTAAAGAAAAGGGATATGATTCAGATTATTTGGCCTTATGCACCATCCGTAATCAACTGATCAAGAAATCTTTTAGTCATTGTGATATTCAAATAGAAACAATTACTCCAAGTGAAATCAAGGAGGGAATAGCTCGTTTACACACAGGGAAAGTCCCAGACGAATTTGGAATATGTGCAGAGCAGATCAAAGCAGCAGGTGACATAATAATACCAACTCTAGCTGACATCTTCAATAGAATTCTTGAAAGGGGTTCATTTCCAGAGATTTTAAAATCTGGCTTACTCACACCAGTTCTAAAGAAGGCCAAAGATGCTACACAACTTGATAATTACAGAGGGATAACTGTGACCCCAATCTTAACGAAGCTATTTGAATACATCCTACTACCAAAGATAGAACCGTATTATAAACAGAGCACTATGCAATTTGGTTTTACAACTGGCGTTTCTATACTCCTTAGTCCTTGCCGCTCTACTTGTTTCAGAAGCTAAAGTGGAAACTCAAAGGCAGTCAGTATCGTTATTTATGGTTACAGTGGATAGCCAAAAAGCTTTTGACGTGGTGAACCATGTTATTCTACTTGATAAATTATATGAAACTGGTATTCATCCAAAGTTATGGACAATAATAAGCGATTTGTATAGTGATATGTCATCTAAAGTAAAATGGTCTAATGGTATCAGTGAAAAATTCTTAATACAGCAGGGAGTGAGACAAGGGGGCATTTTGTCACCACTTCTCTATAAGATCTATAATAACAACCTCTTGAAAGAACTGTATAATACTAAACTTGGTCTCTCAATTGGAAACATATACATTGGCTGCCCCACATGCGCAGATGACATTGCATTATTGTCCGACTGTCCTGTGGAATTACAAAGTATGCTATCCACATTACACCGTCACTCTAGAAAAGACAGAGTTTCTATCCATCCTACAAAGACTAAAGCAGTGTCATTCAGCAAATCTAAATCATTAAAGTCCATATTATCATGGAAACTTGGGGACTCAGAGATCTCTCCCGCTAGTCAGACTATCCACCTAGGAATTCTTAGAACAGAAATAAATGAATCAGGAATTAACATTGAAGATAGAATTAGTATGGCAAGAAGAACCCTATATGCTTTGATAAACACAGGTCTCCATGGGACTAATGGTGTGAATCCAATTGTTGCCTATAAAATATACCAGTCATATGTACTACCTAAATTGTTATCTCATATGACGCAACTAAGGAGATTTCACATAGATACATTACGCCGCTTTCAGTCGCTTCCACCACGGACAGCCTGTTGTATTGTATACTCATTGATCGGGGCTCTACCTATTGAAGCAGAAATTCATAAGAAACATCTAAGTCTTCTATACAACATACTTACCTCTGATAATTCAACCATTCTGGATCTCTTAAGAAGACAAACAGTATTGCAAAGTAATAATCTAGACAGTTACTTTGGTAGAATATTGGAAATTTGACATGTCTATAATCTGCCCGATATAAATGAGATATTACAGCTGTACCCAACAAAACTAGATTTTAAGAATTGTTGCAAATTGGCAATAGAGGAAAGATGGATTAAAAATTTTCAGCTTGAAATATCTACAAAATCAGCTCTAAAATATGTAAATGTAGGAAGTGTTAAAATTGGTAAACCTCATGTCTGTTGGAAGTCATTAAAATCTACTGTATCAGTTGTCAAAAAAGGAATCACGAAAGTTCGAATGTTAACAGGAACTTTTATTACAGAATCGTTACGTCAAAAATTTAACATCAACCATGCTAATGCTACATGTCTATTATGTGGAGTTGATAATGAAGACCTGAAACATATCATTATGAGATGCTCTGCCCTGTTCACAATAAGAAAAAGATACTTTGAAAGAATTCAGGAAGAAGTTGGTAAATCCAAGTATATGGAACTATTTAATACACAGGACTCTGTTCTTCAATTAGTATTAGACTGCTCAGTCTTCAATAAACATCTTAGTGAAAACCAGATATTATTAATAACTAGAATAACTACAGAATTATGTCATCAGATGTATATTAAACGTCTTACTCTGCTAAATGAAATAGTTGCTAAATAGACTTAATTAAGGATAGTTGATCATAACAGTTATGGTATAATATGACTTCTGTTGGTCTGTATATAGATGTATTGAGATGATTACATGATGGTTATCTTATGATTTCACAGATTTTGTCATTAAATGACGTTTGAAACGCAATATAAGGAGGAACTGTATATATTTATTGATATAGTGTAATATAAACTGTAAATGTGCTAATTCATTCACTAACCCAGTAGGATTATACTACAAGATTCAACTGATTCTTGGTGCTCCAGTAGTGGAGGAAAATACAAACAGAAGAAGAAGAAGAAGAAGGCACATACACAATGATATTATTATCATGATAATAGGCCTGCCAATTAGCTCTTCAAGCTCTCAAAGAAGTGTCTCCTCAAACTGATAAACCCCTTTTAGGCACCTTCCATACTAGAAGAAATTTTACTTCAGAACAAATCTCAATTGTATTTTACTAATATCAATACTCTAAAGCTTGGGGTAACGTATCACTGTAATATCTAAGATGTAAAAAGTTTGACCTCAAAGTTATTTTACCTTTGCACATGCACGTATATTTGTGAACATTTTTCAAAAATAAAACAATGGATATTTGCAAATTAGCACTCATTAGAAATTTAAACAAGTGTGGACTGTGAGCACACTCGCAAAGCAGTACCCCCTGCATCTCTTTCGAGTCCAATTATCTCTCCTTAATGATATTAGATGACAATAAAAATCCTTCATGCTATAATTTTCAACAAAACCCTTTCAAATCAGTCAACATGGACCACACATTACAAAAACTGTAACTGTGACTGAATGGTTGCTTCTCATCCAAAAAATGACACATTCCAAACATGGCACCCACTATGGTCATGGCACATGCTTTTAATATTATGATACCACAACCACTAATGAGAAAAGATCCCTATATATGTACCACCTGGGACATAGCTAAGCATCACTCTAGGTTGAGGCCTGCAAACCGTTTTCAGCACTCCATCCTTTTATGATTTTAGTTTCAAATTTTCAAAACACATGAATGTCGTAACAGTTACTATGCAATGTCTTCACTGTTGTCAGTATCAATAATTGATCTCTTAAGTCAAATTTTTGAGACATAAGTCTCTACTATACCTTGCTTGCCACCAATCCATTCATTGGTCTCGTCATCAAAAAAAGACAAGCCTGTATACAGATCTATGCCATCAGTGGACATCCGGAATTTTGTGGGACCCTTTCCTACAAGGAACCTGGCAATAGTGGATTTTCCAGTTCCTTGTTCACCTTGCAGCATTGACCGCAGCTCAAAAAGTTCAAAACTGCCTTCCTTAAGTAAAGCTGTAAACACACTGGCCGACTGTTTGTCAAGATGAAAAAACTCTATCGGTAATCCTAAATAAATAATAAATAATAAAATAATCAAGTACATGTATAGGTAAACACACAGCAGGTTTTTCATGTCTTTACCTGATCAGTTCACTGTGAGGCTTATCTATGCCAGTCTGTCTCTACATATATTTGAGGTGGCGTTGTGGAATAAAACAAGTTCTTTACATCATTTTATTCGTCACTAAAAATCACACACGATTTAGAAGAGGACAATTCCTAACAATAATCAAGCTTTCTTACATTCGATTCTTAATGGCAACTATGTAGTTGACATATCAATTAATTTCCGCAGTTATTTTTAAAAGAAACTTTGACATGTGAGATTGAGAGCGGGTCCTCAGGATTATCAGACAGTCAAAGACATCCTAAGTTGACATTAAGTCCTGTCGGATAAAGTTGTTATCTTAAATGTACCAAGGTTTCTAGTGGTTCAGCCACTTTGAATAAAGTCAATTATCCTCAAAAACAATTCTAAATGATGACTTCTATCTATCCATAGACCATCTAACAATTCATGATAAAATATGCTTTTCAATTGAACATACATGTACCAGTAACATACCTGCTCTTATATGGTCTTCAGCATCCTGTAAAACAAAACAGCTAAAATTACACATTGTGTGTGTTTACTTCATACCAAAAATATAGCTGCAGCAGACTCAAAGTGGAAAAAGTAATACTGCACTTGCAATCTGTATTTACTTAAAATATAAATAAGCATAAAATACACATTTCAAAGTTTGCAGTTTCTGAAAGAAAAGCTTTAAACATTTAACTGTTGGCATCAATGTTTTGAATATTAAATAAGTATTGATGATAAGTTTTATTTTCAGTGAAGCCATGTTAAATATTGCTGCACACATGTAACGGTTGTACAAGTATGTGTTTACTGAACATCCTGTGATTGCAGTTAATCATACATGTATATTTAGTATTTTATACTGACATTTTGGATATATGACCATCATTTCAGTGTTTTAATCACTATCATCATTCCTTCTGCCTAAACCTGTATAGCACACCTTTCATAGTTACCGGTATGTTATCGCACCGTTCTATTAACAGAGATGGCCAATGCAAACTCAATGACAGGTGATCAAGTAATAATACAAAGCAAAAAGTAAACAAACAGACATACAAAGTTACAGTGTGGTCTCAGAAAACACATCCATGATATAAAATGTGACATTAACCAGGAAAGTTGTCAATTACTGCTTTATTCGTTACAAAAAATAAAAAATTGAACAATGTATCCATGGGACCCCAGATGCCCCCTCTAAATGAAGTTCCAAACAGGAAGTAGTTGTCCGACAGGTCTGAAAGTTACTTAGGACATACAACTTGTGATACTGAACCACCCTGCTAAATTTCAAATTGTTCACATGTAGGGTTTCTGAGAAAAGCTTGACGAAATTCCTCCGGACGGACATGCGTAAAACTTAATGCCCCACCACCCCGTCATAACGGGGGCATAAATAGCAATAAAGCATTCTAATAAATATATAATTAACAGAATACGAAATGAGCATTTCAATTTATTTAAACCCTCAAAAAATATCACGCTGCTAGCAAATACCTTTATGATATTATGTCTTGGGTTATTGATATTGGATGGCATATGATTATATGCATATAATATTTACTTACAATATGGCTTCAATTAGCTTTGAGTTACTGAGAAGGCATTTACAATATTTTTCAATAGTTTTATTCGTTAGCCAAGTGTTGTACGTGCAACATATGTAGCATTAGTATCGTATGCATGCTTTGGATACAAATCAAAATCATTTTCAGATATTATAAGTAGTATTATTTATATTACCTTAAGTAGTTTCTTTATCACTTCATTTTCAGCCAATTCATATGGTGTGTGTCCCTGAAATAAATGTCAAATGGTTACAAATTTAATATTTGAGAACTGAATAAATATACTTAGATATTGACTATTAACTAACATTTTGTCTCCCATGCACACAAATAGTTCTTATGTAGCTTTTCAAACATTGAGCATTGAAAGAAAAACTTTGAATCCTTTCCAATTAAATGGAAGCCTAGCACATCCGGCATGCAGTGCAATCTTCATGAAATCTTTCCAAAGAATGGTGGACATTCTGTCCACCAACTTCCCCAGAAATGCTGGACCGAAGCTGCTTTTGTCGGACCAAATTTGTCTGATGTTGCCATTGTGTACATTCAACTAGCTACCTTATATGCATGTAGATACAGACATATATATCAAACATAGAAGTTATTGTAGACATCATACTATTCATAACTGTTATAAGCAAGCTAAAATAATATTTTATTATAAATAGAAAAAATTTACAAAGCTGAAAGCAACTGCTCCATGGGACACACATCTACTGAAATTATAATGAGGTCATTGATAACTAGTTATCTTTATTCCTTCAATTTTAGCTTACTATTATATATTGTATATATGATCAAAGCCAATGATTAAAATGTAATATGTTTTAAACGAACTTTTGGGTTTCAACCCCATTGTAAAGTACAGATACGATTTTTCATTAAAGGCAGTTGTAGTCTACTTTTTTGTCATTTCTCACTGTTGGTAATTAGACGTATCCTGGAAACAAACAAATGTCGCATAATCCATTTGCAAAAATAAAACGTTTCAAAAATGTGTTAAATATGCAGGATCTTTGCAATTTTTATTGGTTTCACATATTTACTCAAAAGTTGGAAGTCTGTGTGAATCAGTACTACCAGATATATAAGTATTTTCTGTGAATAACCATCAGGGCAACTTGAACTTCAATTATAACAATGTCGAACTTTCAGACCGACAAAACACGATTTTTTACTGGTCCAAGCGTTATTTTATTTGTTTTGTCCGTCGGACCGATGCATTTCTTGAAGACTGCAGTAAGGCACAAAATCACCATCTCAGTGTTGACATGGCTGTGATCAATAGTAAATAACTGGTAACTAATAGAATATAGAAGTAAGTTCCCAACTAAGCATATCAGTGTTGACATGCCAGTGATTAATGACTTAAGAACTACACCACACAGCAACTGTGACCACTTTAAAGAATAGAATATAGATGCAGGGCCCATTACCTGGGTGTTGACATGTCTGTGATAAATAGTCAATTACCAACTGCCTACATCAGACATACAATATCATGAATATAGAAGCAAGACCCCAACAAAGGGTACAGATGACCAGGTAGTGGTGGAGTCTAGCATTGACAAGTAGATGTAGTGATAGTTTAAGGGTACAGATGACCAGGTGGTGGTGGGGTCTAGTATTGACAAGTAGTTGTAGGGATAGTTTAAGGGTACAGATGACCAGGTGGTGGTGGAGTCTAGCATTGACAAGTAGTTGTAGGGATAGTTTAAGGGTACAGATGACCAGTGGTGGTGGGGTCTAGTATTGACAAGTAGTTGTAGCGATAGTTTAAGGGTACAGATGACCAGATGGTGGTGGGGTCTAGTATTGACAAGTAGTTGTAGGGATAGTTTAAGGGTACAGATGACGTAGTGGTGGTGGAGTCTAGTATTGACAAGTGGCTGAAGGGATAGTTTAAGGGTACAGATGACCAGGTGGTGGTGGAATCTAGTATTGACAAGTAGATGTAGTGACAGTTTAAGGGTACAGATGACAAGGTGGTGGTGGAGTCTAGCATTGACAAGTAGTTGTAGGGATAGTTTAAGGGTACAGATGACCAGTTGGTGGTGGTGTCTAGCATTGACAAGTAGATGTAGGGATCGTTTAAGGGTACAGATGACCCGGTGGTGGTGGAGAGTCTAGTATTGACCAGTGGTTGTAGGGAAAGTTTAAGGGTACAGATGACCAGGTGGTGGTGGAGTCTAGCATTGACATGTAGTTGTAGGGATAGTTTAAGGGTACAGATGACCTGGTGGTGGTGGAGTCTAGCATTGACATGTAGTTGTAGGGATAGTTTAAGGGTACAGATGACCAGGTGGTGGTGGCAAGTCTAGTATTGACATGTAGTTGTAGGGACAGTTTAAGGGTACAGATGACCAGATGGTGTTGGTGTCTAGCATTGACAAGTAGTTGTGGGGATAGTTTAAGGGTACAGATGACCTGGTGGTGGTGGAGTCTAGAATTGACAAGTAGTTGTAATGACAGTTTAAGGGTACAGATGACCTGGTGGTGGCAAGGCTAGTATTTACATGTAGATGTAGGGATAGTTTAAGGGTACAGATGACCAGGTGGTGGTGGAGTCTAATATTGACAAGTAGTTGTAGGGATAGTTTAAGGGTGCAGATGACATAGTGGTGGTGGAGTCTAGTATTGACATGTAGTTGTAGGGATAGTTTAAGGGTACAGATGACCAGGTGGTGGTGAAGTCTAATATTGACAAGTAGTTGTATGGATAGTTTAAGGGTGCAGATGACATAGTAGTGGTGGAGTCTAGTATTGACAAGTAGATGTAGAGATAATGTCAGGGTACAGATGACCAGGTGGTGGTGGAGTCTAGAATTGACAAATGGATGTAGGGATAGTTTAAGGATACAGATGACCAGGTGGTTGTGGAGTCTAGTATTGAGAAGTAGTTGTAGAGATAGGTTAAGGGTACAGATGACATAGTGGTGGTGGAGTCCAGTATTGACAAGTAGTTGTAGGGAGAGTTTAAGGGTACAGATGAGCAGGTGGTGGTGGAGTCTAGTATTGACAAGTAGATGTAGTGATAGTTTAAGGGTACAGATGACCAGGAGGTGGTGGAGTCTACTATTGACAAGTAGATGTAGAGATAGTTTAAGGGAACAGATGACCTGGTGGTGGTGAAGTCTAGCATTGACAAGTAGATGTAGTGATAGTTTAAGGGTACAGATGACCAGGTGGTGGTGGCAAGTCTAGAATTGACAGGGGCGTAGCTGGACCTAAATTTGATGTACGCAAAATTACGGCGAGGGGTCTGGGGGCCGCTCAAGGCCCCCAGTGGGTCCAGGGCAAAGCCCTGGTGGGGGACCTGGGGGGCGAAGCCCCTCGTAAGCTCCCGGATTTTAGCGATTTTGAACAGTTTTGAACCACTTTTTGAGAGACCTTAACTGGGCTTCAAATATGATTATGACATGACGGAAAACCAAATCTACTTTTGGCTCAACAAAATACGGTAGATATATTGGAAAATTGAATAGGTGAACGTTTTCCCATTTCAAAGTTAACACTTTATATTTGACATCATCGGTGATGGAATGATGCTCGCCGTCGAGCTTCAATATGTCTGGATAAGGTGTTGACGATTCGAGAAACTCAGTCCTTGACGAAGAGGTCATTTTAAATTTTATGCAATGTAAACTTTTAAAAAAGTAAAACGCAAACTCATACGGTCGGAAGAGTACAATTTCCGGATTGATGGTGTTTATGAATGCGGAGACGAGTTATAGGATTGTAGTTTATATTATCTGAATTGAAAAGTATAAATTTAACGCTGCATGAAGACATTTTTGTCACTTTTTAATTTTTGTTACTGTTTCCGAAAGTACGCAACTGCGTATTTGCGTAAAGGCAGCTACGCCCCTGATTGACAAGTAGATGTAGGGAGAGTTTAAGGGTACAGATGACCAGGTGGTGGTGGAGTCTAGTATTGACAGGTAGATGTAGTGATAGTTTAAGGGAACAGATGACCTGGTGGTGGTGGAGTCTAGCATTGACAAGTAGATGTGGGGATAGTTTAAGGGTACAGATGACCTGGTGGTGGTGGAGAGTCTACTAGTAGTATTGACAAGTAGATGTAGTGATAGTTTAAGGGTACAGATGACCAGGTGGTGGTGGAGTCTAGTATTGACAGGTAGATGTAGTGATAGTTTAAGGGAACAGATGACCTGGTGGTGGTGGAGTCTAGCATTGACAAGTAGATGTGGGGATAGTTTAAGGGTACAGATAACCTGGTGGTGGTGGAGATTCTACTAGTAGTATTGACAAGTAGATGTAGTGATAGTTTAAGGGTACAGATGACCAGGTGGTGGTGGAGTCTAGCATTGACAAGTAGATGTAGTGATAGTTTAAGGGTACAGATGACCTGGTGGTGGTTGCAAGTCTAGTATTGACAAGTAGATATAGTGATAGTTTAAGGGTACAGATGACCAGGTGGTGGTGGCAAGTCTAGTATTGACAAGTAGATGTAGTGATAGTTTAAGGGTACAGATGACCAGGTGGTGGTGGCAAGTCTAGTATTGACAAGTAGATGTAGTGATAGTTTAAGGGTACAGATGACCTGGTGGTGGTGGAGTCTAGCATTGACAAGTAGATGTAGTGATAGTTTAAGGGTACAGATGACCAGGTGGTGGTGGCAAGTCTAGCATTGACAAGTAGATGTAGTGATAGTTTAAAGGTACAGATGACCAGGTGGTGGTGGCAAGTCTAGTATTGACAAGTAGATGTAGTGATAGTTTAAGGGTACAGATGACCAGGTGGTGGTGGCAAGTCTAGTATTGACAAGTAGATGTAGTGATAGTTTAAGGGTACAGATGACCTGGTGGTGGTGGAGTCTAGCATTGACAAGTAGATGTAGTGATAGTTTAAGGGTACAGATGACCTGGTGGTGGTGGCAAGTCTAGTATTGACAAGTAGATGTAGTGATAGTTTAAGGGTACAGATGACCTGGTGGTGGTGGAGTCTAGCATTGACAAGTAGATGTAGTGATAGTTTAAGGGTAGAGATGACCTGGTGGTGGTGGCAAGTCTAGTATTGACAAGTAGATGCATAATTTGCTATAATTGTGTGGAAGTTATGTAGAAGATATTTGTGTGTTCTTCCTAGTGACCTATATGTAAAGTTGTGTTCCACGTGGCAGCCATCTTGGATTTTGGAGCTTCACACACACACACATATATATATATTTAAAACAGCAATGATGTCATAGAATGATTTGATTTTTTACAGAGAATAATGCATGTGACAATGTAATATATATGGTATAATACGGATTGGGTTTCTACATTTGAATTGCCCACTCAAATTTCAGTTATTTGCACTATTCTCCGTTAAATTCAAATAGTTCTATGACGTCATTGCTGCTTTTTAATGTTAAAATTGTCAAGATTTATAGTTTAAAATTAATTATCAGGAATATTTCAAATTTCTGAACAGGTTACAATATAATATGGTTTGATCTGTTTACACCATTCATAAACCGCTATATACTCATTAAACTACTGTGAATTCCTTTTTATTTGTTGGGTACCAATTTTCGTGGTTTTCGTGGATAAGGCTGATCCACGAATTTAAGAAACCAAAAAAATATTAAGTCTTTTGCATTGTTATTATGGATGTGAGCTATGTTTTACAATGTGAACTAATGCTCTATGTCTTTGAGTGTATTTTTAATAGGTTGCAAGCTATGGGAACAACCAATCTTTGATTAATTTACCAGATAAATATATTGGATATCAAAGTCAATCATTAAAAGTTTTTGTCATGTTTAATTGGTGAAATTCAAATCATTTCATACGTTTTTGTGCAAGTCAGTTATACTTCCGGTTTATTAAAATGTTTTTGTAAAGTGTTCATTTTATGTGTATACAGAAGTGTTATAATGTATCTTGTACGTTCACATGTTTTTTTCTAATAATAAATCGAATAAATTTTATACCAGTAAAAAATTAATCAATCTATATTTTCTATCAAATTTATAATTATATCCTTCAAAACCTGACTGAAGCCATAAAAACTTCACTACCGTTATATAAACACCCATAGGGTAGTTTCAAACAAAATTAATCCCTTCGATCACCATAAATCAATTAAAAGACTAGCCAGGTGTTTTTTAAAAGCTTAAAGATGAAAAGATAATAAAAATGAGACCTACCTTTACAGCTTAATGAAGTGAAAAAAATCACAGCTCGTTAACACAATTAATGATAATTACATAATTATAAAGGAATTTTCCGGCAGATGTTTATTTAAGTAAACAAATATGTCTTGATCATCTTTATTAGGTTGTGAAAATCGATATCCTTACATGTGCTGAATTTAAACGAGTACAGCTAAATACCACAAAAAATTTTTTTCTTCAAAATTACAAATCCACGAATTTACGAATCCACGAACTTGCTATTTTAGGTAAAACCACGAAAATTGATACCCACAAATTTATGTACTTTCACAGTATAGGGTTATAGAAACATACACTTATAGGGTGGGAACCATTTTTGAGATAATAAATTATAAATGAAAGGAAGGGGTGGGGGCAAGCCCTTGGGTATCAAACAGTTCACTGAAATAAACTCATTAAACTATTGGGACTATAAAAACATACACTTATCATGCTTATAGGATGGGGATCTGAACTATTTTTAAGATAATAAATTATAAATAAATGGAAGGGGTGGGGGCGAGCCCTTGGGTATAAAACAGTTCATTGAAATAAACCTATTAAACTATAGGGTTTATAAAAACATACACTTACAGGGTGGGGATCTGAACTATTTTTAAGATAACAAATTATAAATGAATGGAAGGGGTGGGTCGAGCCCTTGGGTATCACACAGTTTGCTAATATAAACTTATTAAACCATTGGGATTATAAACACATACAATTACAGTGTGAGAATCTGAACTATTTTTAAGATAATAAAATAGAAATGAATGGAAGGGTGGGGGCAAGCCCCTGAGTATCAAACAGTTCGCTGAAATAAACTATGAAACTATTGGGACTATAAAAACATACACTTATAGGGTGGGGATCTGAACTATTTTTAAGATATTAAATTTGTAAATGAATGGAAGGGGTGGGGGCGGCCCCCTGGGTATCAAACAATGCACTGAAATAAACTTAATAAACTACTGGGATTATAAAAACATACATTAAGAGGGTGGGGATCTGAACCATTTTCAATTAAAGATAATTAATTACAAATGCATGGAAGGGGTCGGGGCGAGCCTTTGGGTATCAAATACATGTAGTGCACTGAAAGAAACTCATTATACTACTGGGATTGTAAAAACATACACTCATAGGGTGGGGATCTGAACCATTTTTAAGAGGGGTGCAAAAGCCGAGTTGCTGTATTTTATTAACCAAAGCTTTCATTAAAATCGGTTGACAACTTTTTGAGTTATGGTCAGGAAACCACTAATTCAAGAAATTTTCTAACGTTTTTCTGTCACTGTGACCTTGACCTTGAGCGGATTTACCCCAAAATCAAAAAGGTTCCTCCTCTTATGGTATGTAACAATATACTAAACTTTTATTAAAATCTGTTGAGAAACTTTTTGAGTTATGGTCCGGAAACCACTAATTCAAGAAATTTTGAAAGTGTTCAAGCTAGGATTTGAAAATAAAGGGGCACATGAGAAGGGCACTTTTTCATGTATTTTCATATTGTTTAGTGTGATTGAGGTTGTTGCACTTTTGTTCTTATTGTTATTTGAATAAGTGTTCTGTTGCTGTTTTTTTCGTTTTAAAGTAAAATATTTAAATATATTTGTGCATTTAGTCAACTGAAAAGTGACTGCGAAAATACTATTTATTACCATGTTTCGATGTTTGTGGTTGTACCTTCAACACAAGCAGCATTGTATTTGCAAGTTAGTTTGTACTGGTTGCCGCGACTATTTTTACTTAACGCTTTTTGAACATAGAAAACGGCAGTCGGGTACCAGATTTCATTTTTTGTTTTAAAAGAATGGCGTGTTCAATGATAAACATGACGCGGTGACAAATATTCGAAGATATCTACCGCAAATGGCAATAAAAACGGTTGTAGATATTTCCGGTCTGGATCATAATTAAGCCAAAATGGCCAAAAACAGTGACCACTCAAATTTTTAAGGTAATAACATTTTTGAAGTGTTACCTGTGTACCAGTCCCCACTGTCTACCTCTAATTACATAATCAAATTATAAGGAAATGAGAATAGTCTGAGTTAATTAGCTATAAAAACACTATAATTACTATTAAATTTTTTTAATAAGGGGCACAAATCGGGACACAGGGGCGCCTGAGAGGGGCACAGGGGCACGGTAATTTTAGGGCGGGGCGCGGCGCCCCTCTATTTCCCCCTAGCTGGAACAGTTTTCTATAATTTTTCTGTCGCTGTGACCTTGACCTTAAACGGATTTACCCCAAAATCAATAGGGTTCCTACTCTCATGGTATGTAACAATATCCCAAAGTTTCAATAAAATTGGTTTAGAACTTTTCGAGTTATGGTCCCGAAACCACTAATTCAAGAAATTTTCTAACGTTTTTCTGTCGCTGAGAACTTGACCTAGAACTGATTTACCCCAAAATCAATAGGTTTCCTCCTCTTATGGTATGTTACAATATCCTAAAGTTTCATTAAAATCAGTTCACAACTTTCTGAGTTAAAGTCCGGAAATCAATTGTTGACACCGCCCATCCGCCATCATCATAAGAATTGCCTAGTTCAACTTCGTTGCAACTCGGCTAATGAATGGAAGGTGTGGGGGCGAACCCTTGGGTATCGAATAATGCACTGATATAAACTCATAAAATTATACTATTGGGACTATAAAAACATACACTTATAGGGTGGGGATATGAACCATTTTTAAGATAATAAATAATAAATGAATGGAAGGGGTGGGGACGTGTCTTCCAGTATCAAACAGTTCACTGAAATTAACTCATTACACTATAGGGTTTATAAAAACATACACTTATAGGGTGGGGATCTGAACCATTTTTAAGATAATTAATTACAAATGAATGGAAGGGGTGGGGCGAGCCCTTGGTAATAAAACAGTGCACTGATATAAACTTATTCAACTACTGGGATTATAAAAACATACACTTATAGGTTGGGGATCTGAACCATTTTTTAAGATAATAAATTATAAATGCATGGAAGGGGTGGGGGAGCCTTTGAGTATTAAACAGTTCACTGAAAGAAACTCATTCTACTACTGTGATTATAAAAACATACACTTATAGGGTGGGGATCTGAACCATTTGTAAGATAATTAATTACAAATGAATGGAAGGGGTGGGGAGAGCCCTTGGTAATAAAACAGTGCACTGATATAAACTTATTCAACTACTGGGATTATAAAAACATACACTGATAGGGTGGGGATCTGAACCAAGATAATTAATTACAAATGAATGGAAGGGGTGGGGCGAGCCCTTGGGTATCAAACAGTGCACTGATATAAACTCATTCAATTAATGGGTTTATAAAAACATACACTTATGGAGTGAGGACCTGAACTATTTTCAAGATAATAAATTATAAATGAATTGAACTTGGGTATCAACACTTTTACCAAACTAATTTAATTATCTCTATGATGAAAACATACACTTATAGGGGGCAGGGACGTCAACATATTTGGAAGTTATTATCAATGCAATGATGAGGGGGCGGGGTATAGGGGAAAGTCCCAGAGTATAAAACTGAATAAAATAATCATCAATATAAAAATATGTACTTGTACAACCCACCACCCAAAAGATAATTAGTGATCTGTATAAAAGAGAAGGGGGGTTAAAACAACTCCACTAATTAAAACTAATCATATCAGTAGTAACACACAATTATGGGGTGGGGATCACACCTATTTTAAACATTATTAATCATCAATGTTATGATGGGGTCAGGACAACTATTCTAAACACAATTAACCAACAGTAACAGCAGGGATAACACAATAATAACTGATGCTATAAGGGGTGGAGGAGACCTTGTGTGTATCTCCAGGACAATAGATATACACCTGTATATTAAAAATACCATCTTACTAAAAAGAATGAAAAAACAAGCACAATTGTGTGTGCAAATGGTATAAATATACAAATTAGAAACTGTACATAATTTAGGGGGTGGTGGACTGACCCCCGGGACAACCTACAATGGAGGATTATAGTGGTACAGGGACAATGTCAGTCATAAAATAAATGGTGACTTATTTGTTGTTAGTGATCAATGATAAACACACAAATCAGTTAAGTAAATACATACCTCGTTGTCCTTGGCATTGATATCCCCACCCAGCTCCACCAGCCTGGACACTGTCTCTGTGTGGCGGTTAGCTGATGCCAGATGTAAAGGACTGCGTCCTAACTATACAGGAAATAAACATGTAAACATTATATGTAAATAAACATTTTATCATCAAATCTTCTCAATGTATGTAATACACCAACATATAACAAATCAAATGAATGAATGAATGAATGAATGAATGAATGAATGAATATTGAATGAAAGAATTCAATGAATGAATGAATGAATGGCTACACTTACAATGTAATATTTGTGTGAAATAATCTGAATTCTGCCATATTTAAAGTGTTATTAATGATCTCTGATTGTACACTTTGATCAATATATAAATTACAAAAATGTACATAATTTAGGGGGTGGTGGACTGACCCCCGGGACAACCTACAATGGAGGATTATAGTGGTACAGGGACAATGTCAGTCATAAAATAAATGGTGACTTATTTGTTGTTAGTGATCAATGATAAACACACAAATCAGTTAAGTAAATACATACCTCGTTGTCCTTGGCATTGATATCCCCACCCAGCTCCACCAGCCTGGACACTGTCTCTGTGTGGCGGTTAGCTGATGCCAGATGTAAAGGACTGCGTCCTAACTATACAGGAAATAAACATGTAAACATTATATGTAAATAAACATTTTATCATCAAATCTTCTCAATGTATGTAATACACCAACATATAACAAATCAAATGAATGAATGAATGAATGAATGAATATTGAATGAAAGAATTCAATGAATGAATGAATGAATGAATGGCTACACTTACAATGTAATATTTGTGTGAAATAATCTGAATTCTGCCATATTTAAAGTGTTATTAATGATCTCTGATTGTACACTTTGATCAATATATAAATTACAAAAATGTACATAATCTAGGGGGTGGGGACTGACCCCCGGGACAACCTACAATGGAGGATTATAGTGGTACAGGGACAATGTCAGTCATAAAATAAATGGTGACTTATTTGTTGTAAGTGATCAATGATAAACACACAAATCAGTTAAGTAAATACATACCTTGTTATCCTTGATGTCTATATCACCACCCAGCTCCACCAGCCTGGAAACTGTCTCTGTGTGGCCCTCCCGTGATGCCTCATGTAAAGGACTCAGTCCATACTATACAGGAAATAAACATGTAAACATTCTATGTAAATAAACATTTTATCATCAAATCTTCTCAATGTATGTAATACACCAACATATAACAAATCAAATGAATAAATGAATGAATGAATGAATATTGAATGAAAGAATTCAATGAATGAATGAATGAATGAATGAATGAATGAATGGCTACACTTACAATGTAATATTTGTGTGAAATAATCTGAATTCTGCCATATTTAAAGTGTTATTAATGATCTGTGATTGTACACTTTGATCAATATATAAATTACAAAAATGTACATAATCTAGGGGGTGGGGACTGACCCCCGGTACAACCTACAATGGAGGATTATAGTGGTACAGGGACAATGTCAGTCATAAAATAAATGGTGACTTATTTGTTGTTAGTGATCAATGATAAACACACAAATCAGTTAAGTAAATACATACCTTGTCCTTGGCATTAACATGACCACCCAGGTCCACCAGCCTGGACACTGTCTCTGTGTTGCCGTTCGCTGATGCCAGATGTAAAGGACTCCATCCATACTATACAGGAAATAAACATGTAAACATTCTATGTAAATAAACATTTTATCATCAAATCTTCTCAATGTAACTAATACACCTACATATAACAGATCAAATGAATGAATACTGAATGAATGAATGAATGGCTACACACTTACAATGTAATATTTGTGTGAAATAATCTGACGTCTGCCATACTTAAAGTGTTATTAATGATCTGTGATTGTAGACATTTATCAATATATAAATTACAAGAATATACACAGTTTAGGGTGTGGGGACTGACCCCCGGGACAACCTACAATGGAGGATTATAGTGGTACAGGGACAGTCATAAAATAAATGGTGACTTATTTGTTGTTAGTGATCAATGATAAACACACAAATCAGTTAAGAAAATACATACATTGTTGTCCTTGGCATTGATATCTGCCCCCAGCTCCACCAGCCTGGACACTGTCTCTGTCTGGCAGTGCCATGATGCCAGATGTAAAGGACTCAGTCCATACTATACAGGAAATAAACATGTAAACATTCTATGTAAATAAACATTTGATCATCAAATCTTCTCAATGTAAGTTATACACCTACATATAACAAAAGTAGTTTTTGTAACGGATCAAATCAAACGTGATATTTTCTGATTCAAGACAAAGATACGAGTTAAATAAATCGTCACACTCGTGGTGATGTCAGCCATGAGTTAAATAAATCGTCACACTTGTGGTGATGTCAGCCATGAGTTAAATAAATCGTCACACTTGTGGTGATGTCAGCCATGAGTTAAATAAATCGTCACACTCGTGGTGATGTCAGCCATGAGTTGGATAAATCGTCACACTCGTGGTAATGTCAGCCATGAGTTGAATAAATCGTCACACTCGTGGTAATGTCAGCCATGAGTTGAATAAATCGTCACACTCGTGGAATATTTAATTAGTGTGATGTCAGCCATGAGTTAAATAAATCGTCACACTCGTGGTGAAATATATTAATTAGTGTGATGTCAGCCATGATGTTGATGTAAAACAACTTTTTGTAGCAGACATTGTTATGATATTTTCTGATTCAGACAGTCACACTTACTGTGAAATATTTAATTTGTGTGACTGATTTCTGTCATGTGTGATCTATTAATGATTTGTTGTCACAGATAAATGTTAAAACACAAGTAACTCACATCTTTACAATTGACATCAGCCCCTCTGGCCACCGAGTCCTCCACAGACTTAGTGTCACCTCTCATAGCAGCAAACCAAAGTTCCTGAAATGATATTATAACAGTCAATCCATAGTAACACAATATATGTAAATGTAGATAAATGTACATTTATTTTTAATTGACCACCATCAAGTCTAATGTTCATTGTCCATTTTGTTAATCTGTCAACACATTTATGTGACCTGCCATTCATGTTATAAATGTTTTATGAAAATTCAAATTCTATTGAGTCAAACAAAGATGGAGGATTGTAGTAAACAATACATGTTTGTATTCACACAGCAATGGAAAACTATGTTGCTTATGTCTAATTAGACCATTAACACTGGACACCGTAATAGTTGATACATGTATGGCTGAAAAATTGATAAAAGTGGCATTAAGCCACAGATCTGTACTTGTACATGTTAACATATTTACTTCACAATATAAACTTTACTTACTTCATTCAATTCTCTTTGGTCCAGATACATATAAATCTAAAATGTAAACAATATTTTCTTTGTTGTTCATCTTTATTGCTGCTGAGAAAACAAATTGATTAAGCAGACGACAAAAGTCTGGTATCAACTGGAAAAGATTTAAATAGCTTCATCACACCATCTCAAGGACATCATTAGTGCAACAGACCCTGGTCACATGACCAAAGTACATAACGACCTATTTTTGTAAGATGAAATGTACATTTTAACAAGTATCTTTCAATGTTATTTTATACCTAAAATAAGGAAACTGTCTAAACTGTATACTTTTTTTCAATACATGTATTGATTGATTGATTGATTAATTATTGTTTAACGTCCAGTAAGCAATATTTCAGCTATATTTTGGACGTTTTAATACATGTATCCTGACATTTAACTTCAAAAACCTGTTACAAAAGTCTTCATTTTATACTGCCTCTTTAACAGAATGTTTTGTCTACATTTACTATGAATTTAACAGATATTTGTTTAAATACATGTATCCAGATACTAGTAGTTGCCGTTAATAACTTGAACCCCCCCAGGAAAAATCTAAACCTAGTATGTACATGAACATGTGCACATTATCATGATTATGTACAATTTGAACAATTGTTAGATTTAAAAATTTAAAATCATTTATTATTAAATCAATTATAATATTGCATCTTCGGTCCAATTTTCAGCTTTAAAAAACCCCCGAGAACAAATTTGTGTCAGCTTTTTCGGTGACAAAATGCCAAAAAAGGGGGGGGGGTGTTTGAAGCAACTTGATGTACACTTTGAAAAATAGCCAGTGTTCTCCCAAGGAATAAAGGGACCCACAACCTAGCTACTCAGGGTTCTCCCCAGAAATAGTTGATTGATTGATTGGATGCTTGCTTTACGTCCAGCGAGCAGTATTTCAGCTATATTCAGGACAGGAACAAGTGAACTCACAATACATCAATTGAAAAAAGGGGTGGAATGGGACACAGGGAACAAAATTTTGACTGCCACTAGAAAAGTACGGAGTATTGGGTGGTGTCGGAGAATTTAGCCTTTTGTAGCAGCTACAATGAGCCTTCTCTTTTTCGAAATCTACAAAAGCATAAGTGGGATCTTTATCGTGCAAGGAGCGTGGCACTCTCCAAACACGGTACCCACTATGGACCGCGGCTAGGCTTTCCATATTATGACCTGACAACCCCCCAACGAGAGGGTTGTCCCCAGAAATATAGGGACCTAATACATAATACAAAAAAATTCCTACCTACCTTCCCATTACCAAAATTGAAGAGTAGGCAAAAACCAAACAAACCACATTTTAATAGTTGCATCACAGAGACTGGGGTTTATCATTGTTTAACAACTGGGTGACCATTTGTGTCGTATTATTTTATTATAAAAATTATACTGTAAACGGTCACCCCGTTGTAAAACAAGAATAAATCACAGCCTCTGTGAATTATTTTAATTTTTTTAAAAGACAATTATGGTACATTTATGATACTAGTATTTACATACTTATAGAAAACATCATTTCTGCCATAAACTAGCTGTTCCGTCAATGTAACTCACAATGTATTGCAACGGAAAATTGTAGCGTGTGTCGCCATTTAATAGATTATTACACCATATGCATATTTAATTGACCACCATCAAGTCTAATGTTCATTGTCCATTTTGTTAATCTGTCAACACATTTATGTGACCTGCCATTCATGTTATAAATGTTTTATGAAAATTCAAATTCTATTTAGTCAAACAAAGATGGAAAACTATGTTGCTTACGTCTAATTAGACCATTAACACTGGACACCGTGATAGTTGATACATGTATGGCTGAAAAATTGATAAAAGTGGCATTAAGCCACAGATCTGTACTTGAACATGTTAACGTATTTACTTCACAATATAAACTTTACTTACTTCATTCAATTCTCTTTGGTCCATATTCTTATAAATCTAAAATGTAAACAATATTTTCTTTGTTGTTCATCTTTATTGCTGCTGAGAAAACAAATTGTTTAAGCAGACGACAAAAGTTTGGTATCAACTGGAAAAGATTTAAATAGCTTCATAACACCATCTCAAGGACATCATTAGTGCAACAGACCCTGGTCACATGACCAAAGTACATAACGACCTATTTTTGTAAGATGAAATGTACATTTTAACAAGTATCTTTCAATGTTATTTTATACCTAAAATAAGGAAACTGTCTAAACTGTATACTTTTTTTCAATACATGTATTGATTGATTGATTGATTAATTATTGTTTACCGTCCAGTAAGCAATATTTCAGCTGTACCCACTATGGTCCGCGGCTAGGCTTTCCATATTATGACCTGACAACCCCCCAACGAGAGGGTTGTCCCCAGAAATATAGGGACCTAATACATAATACAAAAAAATTCCTACCTACCTTCCCATTACCAAAATTGAAGATTAGGCAAAAACCAAACAAACCACATTTTAATAGTAGCCTCACAGAGACTGGGGTTTATCATTGTTTAACAACTGGGTGACCATTTGTGTCGTATTATTTTATTATAAAAATTATACTGTAAACGGTCACCCCGTTGTAAAACAAGAATAAATCACAGCCTCTGTGAATTATTTTAATTTTTTTAAAAGACAATTATGGTACATTTATGATACTAGTATTTACATACTTATAGAAAACATCATTTCTGCCATAAACTAGCTGTTCCGTCAGTGTAACTCACAATGTATTGCAACGGAAAATTGTAGCGTGTGTCGCCATTTAATAGATTATTACACCATATGCAATTGGCTTCCAGTGGGAGTTACAGTTTTGTAATTGGTACAACACTTCTAAACACGCCCTTCTGGTCACGTGTTGCTTATACATTAATCATTTGTTTACCACAGTTGTGGTCCCAAAGCTTTTAAAGCACGTCATATTATAATTATAATTAATTCTCTTTACAGCATGTGACAAATTCACTGTTCCCTGTAATGGTTGATCGCCCATACTTTCTACAAGATAAAAGTTTTCTGAACACTTCTCTGTTTAATTCCACAAATAGATCAGACCCAAAATACAGATTTCTAAAAATGCAACTCTTTTTGAAACAAAACTAATGATTAATGCTAAAATAATTCAATGGATATTATAACTCGTGTTTGATCATCCGACGATGCTCTGCGAAATACGCGATAACCCAACCCCCACCACCCAAAGGACTGAAGAGCCACAGTTCCACACAGAGCAAATGCGAATGCGAGACACCTCGGACCGGGGACAACTCGGATCGTGTCAACTCGGACCGTAATAGGACAAGTCAGACAGTATTATTCAGAGTTGTACTACACCTTATGGTCAGAGTGTCCAGTAAATTAAGGTACAAGAAAGCTATATTGTGATGCAATACATGTAATAAAGATTTTGTTTTTTAACTAACTGTACAGCAGTGGATCATGACCAGCCTGAAGTTTGTTGTTTACGTAAAATTTTCTATGCATCAGAAAATTAGTGTAAAAAAAAAGAAAAAATTTTTATTTTAAAATATTTTGCAGCACAACATGAAAATAAAATATTTATCATTATCAAAAGACACAGTATCAGGCTAACATTATTATGTAGTACTAAATGAAAACAATATATATGTAATGATCTCAAGCAACTACAGATTAGCACTTCATCCCATTTAACAGTCATACATAAATTACAGTACTGTGCCATATACACTTCTACATTTCATCAACATTCTGTCGATGGAGATCTTATTGTAAGAACAATCTTAGCTTCGCCTGTAATCTTTTGTCTTTTTTTAATTTGGTAGCAGACGAGTTAATTGGGACGTCTATCGATACAATAAAATAAAAGTTCCAACAAAAGGTAAAAAAGAAAAGTTCATCAAATTTAAAACTTTACATTTATTCCTCCAAAACCGAGACATCTCCCAATTACCAATTTTATGGTTGTAACCTCTATTTTTCTGAGCTAACTTGATTTCATCAGTTAACCATTTTGGTTGGTTTAAATATTTGATTCTTTTAATTTTTATAGGGTGCATGTTTGTTAATAATTACTGCGTTTGTTCGAGTTTGAAATCAACAATTATTTTCCACAGCAAAACGGCGTTGTGAAATACGGCTGAATTTTCATTTTGAGACATCGATTTTCCATACTTAATTTTGACCTTGTTTTGAACGGATGTGTACGTTAGGAAAACTCCATTGTTGTCTATTCGAAATCCTTCTGGTAATGTCGTCTGCAGTTGAGGCGGGAAAAGTCCTGCGGTTTTTCCGAATACCATTGTACGTTACGAAAGCAGACGAACGTTTGTAAACAATATTAGACCCCTTTATAAACAAAAATGGCTGACTTCCTATGGAAATTCGATCTACCAAAATGAAAATTCAGCCGCATTTCACAACGCCCTTTAGCAAAATCCCGTCGGATTGACACGGTAAAGTTTAGTATAGTGTATACCACATATCTGTTGCTAATTGAATTTCACCTATTTGTTCTCTCTAAGAAAAGTTTATATTTTGGAGGTCATTTAAAAAATTGTTTTCATTGAAATGCTTGAAACATCTATATTTTATTGTTTTTATTGTTTTAGGGGAACTGTTATTATGCGAGCGAAGCGAAGCTCACTAATGTACAGAGTCTGCCAAATTGCACGAGACCCAAAATATGATCATTGAAAAAAACCTGGGCTACTCGGAATGCATTGGGTATTTTCGCTTTTTTTTATAAACGGCTATATAAAATTAAAGTGCTTATTTTTGAAACTACTCCAAATATGCCAGACATATATTTTTCAATCTGAAACGCTGTATTTGAAATTGAGTTTTGTGACGTCACCAACAAATTATAACGTCACGTCATCAATGGGTTGTAGAGGCACTGTTAGGGGCTCTGAAGTAACGACATGAACAATGTGCGATGCTCGCATTTTTCGCTGCGCCTACGTTCATATTATAATCATTTTGATATTGATAATAAAGAACTATATTGTCCAAGTTGTCCTATTTTCTACGGGCGGACCGGTCCTTACTACAACGGTCCGTGTTGTGACGATCCAAGTTGCCCGCTGTCCGAGTTTTCCGGTTACCCACATGTCATGGCAGATTATGACCGATATCAGAAGATGAACTCGATGACATTATAATCTAGCTCTGACGTCGTACCAGAAATATTGAGGCTTGGTCAGTATCGTGGAGTTAACATTAAACACATAAATTGTGTTCATTAACAAAACATTTACGTTCCTTACATTTGAAAGTCGTTTGTTTTCATGTGCAGGTACCCCATCCCGGGGGGGAGACCCTAATATGCGGAAGGGTGGAAAAACCGGAAGGTTTTTTTGGTATATTTTTGCCTATAACTTTCGAACGGATAAACATATCGATGTAATTTAAACACAAACGGATTCTGAAAGATAATAACAATTTCTACATAATTAATGTAAAATAATTTAAATTATCTTGATTTAAATTATTTAAAACTTGACCGGAAGGGTTTTTTCTCTACTAAAATTGAATACGATTTTTCAACTTTGGACTCAATTTGTAAAAACATGCAAAACTCCGGTCAAAATTGGTTAATATATTCCTCTAGTAAATTTTATAGCAAATCCATTGATATATAACTCACTTTTATTCATGAAAGGGAAAGTTGTCAAAAGTTGACCGGAAGGGTGGTCCGTTGGAGTATTGCGTACAGTGAAATTTCAACTTTGGACTCAATTTGTAAAAACATGCAATACTCCGGTCAAAATTGGTTAATATATTCCTTTAGTAAATTTTATAGCAAATCCATTGATATATAACTTAATTTTATTCATGAAAGGGAAAGTTGTCAAAAGTTGACCGGAAGGGTGGTCCGTTGGAGTATTGCGTACAGTGAAATTTCAAATTTGGACTTAATTTGTAAAAACATGCAATAATCCGGTCAAAATTGCGTAATATATTCCTCTAGTAAATTTTATAACAAATCCAATGATATATAACTTAATTTTATTCATGAAAAGGAAAGTTGTCAAAAGTTGACCGGAAGGGTGGTCCGTTGGTGTATTGCGTAGGCGATTGTTATGTTTCTCCCGTTGTTTTATTTGAGGAATCTTTTTTAATACCTTTTTTAATTCATGAGAGAAAACATGCTAAATGGCACGAGAGTTTGTTTAATTTTCTTAAATTAAAAATACCTAGGCTTGACAAAAAGAAAATTCCTTTCGTTCTTGTTTCCCAAATTGTCCAATTATGTTTTGTTGGAATCATTTAAAAGAAGACTTCAAATTTTGGCTGAAAGGGCGAGTGGTGTCCGACAACATAAAAGTGTTCATTGACCATTTAGATAAAATGCTTCACTCCGAGAGCGAAGATGAGTTTTCTAATTTAAAGATTAAATATACTTCAAAGTGCCCCCCCCCCCCCCCCCCCGAAGTTTTAGAACATTATGACAAACAAATATCCCAGGCTATAATTAATCACTCAGGTAGATGGCTTATTGAAAACTATCCGGGCATGTATGATCCTTATTCGGGAATAACTAATAATCTTTTGCTGTTTTAAAAAGAGAAAACGAATGGAAAGAACTTCCTGTAGATCTTTTAGCCTTGGGACTTTATTACATACAAAACCTTTAAAATTTTGAAATATTAAGAGGCCGGTCTGGAGTTGGTAACTATTACTTGAAAAAAAAGAGTTTAAAAGGGCTTTTATCGAACTATCTGATTGTATTTTCCCTAAAAGAATAGTTTGTCCGGACGAAATCATTGAATATATCAAAAGTGAGAAGCCTGTGTCATCAAAAGGAGAAGTTGACTATTAATTAATTATGACGAAATTAACGAAACAACAGTAAGCCAACAGGTAATTAACAAACTGCCAGATGACACGGTATTTGACGATGCGAATCAACACTCTAATCAACCTGTAATTCAATTTCCTGCCTTTGATGTGAATTGAAGTAGTTCGTTTTATTATTGACAATAATTAAATAACTTTAGTTCCTCAACAAGGGGCATTTATTGTCCACGGTAGAAAGGGAAAATATTGTGTTACACTATTTCTGAAAGTAACATATCTGTGCGAATCCACTACTACATATGTTACCACATTTTGGCGGCAAAGATGAGTTATAGATAGTTTATTCTCATACAGCCAATAATACAATTGGTACAGAGAAGATAACAATAAAGAAAGATAACAACATACTATATACAATATATACAAACAAAAAGAAACAAGGTTACTGTTACATGACAGGTAAGCCAGGGGCGCAGACATAATCATTTATAATATTAATGAACTTGACAAGATTTCTAAGCAGAGACTTTCTGTTGCTAGACATCAATTCTGAATACTTATGAACATTGTGGTTTTTCACGTAGTAATTTGGAACTAACTTTTTTCGTTGTTCTGAAAGAGCGGTGCATTCAAATATATAATGGTATTCATCTCCTAGTTTGTTACTATCACATAAATGACAAAAACGATTTTCTCTTTCAGTATTTTTCCATCTACCAGTTTCTATTGGTAAATGGTGATTTGTTGTTCTAAATCGGCATAACTTTATACCATCAGCAAAATTTAAGACATTTAAATAACTTTCGTATTCCAATTTTGTTTTATACATTCTATAGTTTAGTGCTTTAGTTGAATGAAACATAAGTGAATGCCAGTTTTGTGCAAACTGATCTGTTAACCGTTGTTTTACTATGTATTTTAGCCAGTCATTACTGAGGAATTGTTCTGTTTCCCAAATTAGTGAAAAACCACAATCATTAAAAATAGCTTTAACACAGTTAATCCAAGAAAAATGCATACTATGGTTTTCATTCAATTTCCGGGTAAAACGATATAATATTGAAGACACTTTTGATTGTTTGCCATTTACAAGTTTTGACCAGAAAGATACCATCCGTACCTTAATATCAATATTAATAGGAAGTCTACCAAGTTCCCCATATATCATATAGTTTGGTGTCGAAGACTTTAAATTCAACAGAAGTTTACAAAATTTTAAATGTACTCTTTCTAAAACATCGTTTTTACCAAAGCCCCAGATTTCACAGCCATAAAGGAGAATAGGTTTAACCATTTTATCAAACAAATCTAGAAGAATTTTTACTGGTAATTTAAATAATCGCCCTAGTTTAAGAACTTCGTACATAGCTTTCAACCCTTTATCTGCTAAAAGTTTCTTTGTAGCATCAAAATTACATGTTTTTGTAAAAATGACCCCTAGATAGTTAAAAGTTTTGACTATTTCTATTTCAGTATTTTGATAAAAAAATTTAATATTTGGACTTAGTTTACCTAATCCAAGTACCATAACCTTTGTTTTGTCGACATTGACTTTTAACTTCCATATATTACAATAATCATAAAAAGCATTTAATTGAACTTGAAGATTCTCGGCAGATTCAGCTAATAAAACAGTATCATCAGCATAAAGCAGGAGAAAAATCATCAGATATACATTAAGTTCATGTTCTATATCATTTGTTACACTGTTTAACCCAATTACATTTTTTGTTTTCAGAAAATCTTCCAAATCATTTAAAAACATTGTAAACAGAAAGGGGGACAAATTTTCTCCCTGTCGTATGCCCAATTCACAGTTGAAATATTCTGATGTATTATTGTTTAATGATATACAAGACTTTATATGTGAATACATGTTAAATATTACATTATATATCTTGCCGTTTATATTGTTAAGTAACAACTTATAAAACAGACCATCTCGCCATACTGTATCGAAGGCTTTCTCGAAGTCTATGAAAGCACAATACATCTTTTTCTTTTTTGACTTTAAAATTTGGAACAAGAAGAAAATAGCAAAGATATTATCCATAGAAGAGTAGTTTTCACGGAAACCACTCTGATTTTCTTTAATAATATTATAATCTTCAGAAAAACTTGTTAGTCTTGCATTCAAAATAGCAGTAAATAATTTACCCAGGCAACTGACAATTGTTATTGGCCTATAATTTTTGGGATCTGTTGGATCTCCTTTTTTCTTATATATAGGTTTAATTATACCTATTAGCCAGCTATCAGGTAGAATTCCGGTATCGAAAATTAAATTAAAAAGTTTTTCGTAGATATGAATAAACCGGTTTGAGGTAGATTTAATATACTCATTAACAATTTCATCAGCACCACAGGCTTTGTCATTTTTAAGATTTTTAATACATTTAAGAATTTCTTCTTGGGAAATATAGTCATTTATAAGTTCATTTGTTGTACTTGGAACCTCGTTATTGAAAATCGGTTGTTGTTCTTCTATATTCGCCATGTTTAAGTTTTTGAAAAATTCGTAGAGGGTTTCTATATTAATATTTTGATTTTTTTGTCGATTATTTCTACGTAATATTTTCCAGAAATATTTGGGATTTCTCTCCGATTCTTGTTGTAAGGAGTGTGAAAGTTTTATACAATAGTTTTTATACTTTGCGTTCAAGACTTTTTTATAATTCTTTTCTGCATTATTCATATTTGACCTATTTTGCATGGTGTTGTTTGATTTGTATTGTTTTTTTAATTTATGAAAATTCTGTCTAGCTGTTTTGCAATCTTTATCAAACCAAGGTTTGTTATTTTCTATATTACGTTTTTGTGGACTTCTTCTAAGGTGTGTTGGGCTATATTTTCCAAAGGTTTTTGACGCTGATTCAATAAAAATATTTCCGAAGTCGTTTAATAATTCATCAATTAAATCATTGTTTGATTAGTTATTCTCTCGGTACAGCATAGTTCAAGTTTTTGTTCAAAATTAACTAATGAGAATTCATCTATGTTATTACGAAAGTCTAAGACTTTTTCATTATCCCAAGGTTTTACTTTAAATTTATTTGTAAACGTTTTGGTAACATCATCAGGGATGACATTTTCAATAAAGATGTTACACAAAGATAAATACAGCGGTGCGTGGACGTCCGAGAGTAATGTATTAGTATCTAGAACATTAAAGTCTGAAATAAATTTAAGGAATTCTGGACTGCTTATACAATAATCTACGACACTAGCATTCTTACATGTAAATTTGCCGATGTTTTTATCATTTCCAACCCTACCATTAACTATAAACATGTTATTTCCTTTACAAAAGTTTAGCAATAAATTTCCGTATCTGTTTTTCACTTTATCCATGCTCCCTCTAACAAGTGGTATCTTTAAGTCATTTAAAATATAACAAAAATCATTAACAAATTCCTGAAGATATTCATCTATGTGTCTACTTTCTTCTATTTTAACAAAGTCTTTATCATTAGAGGTCCTTGCATTAAAATCCCCCATAAGACATATGTATTTTGATTTATTTAAGAACAAATGATATTCATGTTCAATTTCACTAAAAGCATCTTCTGAGGAATACCTGGTGTATTCAGGTGGTACATACACTACACCAAAAAATACAGGTTGATCTGTTTTGAACACTAACTCACTACACTTAAACCACATTACATATTTACTACAGGTGTCAACAATATCAATATAATTGGTTAACATTTCCTTATATCCTACAATAATACCCCCTGAGCGTTTGTTAGTAACGGTTCTTCTATTTTTCATGCTAAAAATATATCCAGGAAAATTAATCGAATCAAGATCATCTGTTTTTGTTTCTACAAAACAAACAATATCGTATTTTTGTATCATATCTCTAAATTCGGGGTATTGTAATCTAATTTTAATTCCACAACAGTTTAAACACAATATTTTTAATGTTTGTCTATTGTCGTTACTAACCGATCTGTTTGATTCTCTAAAAATTGGAAACGTTGTATCGCAGTATAATGGAGCACTTGCTTCTTTGTTACTATTTTTTTCTATATTTAATGACGCGTTAAAAGAGTTGGTATCTTTATTCTTGGTCATATTAACACGTAACTCTTTAGAACCATTACTATCATCACCGCTCAAACTACATGTATTAAAAGTATCATAAAGTTTAAAATGTTCTAGTAATTTTTCACTATACCAATTTTCATTTTCAGTTACTAAACAGTGGTCAATAACAAAAAGGTAATCACAAAAACAGGGACTACATAAACAAATAGAACAAGTGGGGCTTTTGAGTACATCAACATATTTTGCATTATCTTTAGCGTCATCTTTATTTATTTGCGGTGGGTAAATTTTGGTAAAATTATTTAGATGTAATAACAAAATTATATCACCATACAGGCTAAGTAAGAGTCCAAAATTGTCTTGATTTTTGGAACACGCTATTTTGGAGATAAAATTAAAAGTAATACATTGCGTACTAAACCATGTGCTTAATGGATGTAAATTACAGTATTGTACAAAAAATAACAACAGATCAATAATGTCAGATGTAACAAAACTAATAATATCGAACAGCAATGAATAAGTATTACACACATTTATATCAGTAGGTACTGTACATATATCGTAAATTGTAACTGACGACAGTTCGCGCCTTTCTTGGCGTTCCTAACGTATAGGAGGGGGCGTAGAAGAATGTATACGCTGTCGTTTTTGTGGTCTGGTATTTTCACGGTTTACTGGTGTTCGTGTTATAGCGCTCCCTCCATTTTCGGTTCGATTATCACCACCGCGCCTTTCTTCAGGTAGGACGTACAATTCATTGTCAATATACAGACGGTCGCGTACCATAATTACTTTTCTCCTATTACGCTTGGCTTCTTTAAAAACTGGATACAACTTCCGCCGCCTTTCCTCGATTTCTGGGGGGAACTGCGGAGAGATTCCAAATTGTTTCCCTTTCAACCGTAAAGCATTGTCAAGGACGTATTGCAGGTCTCTGTAATAGAGAAAGCGGGCAACTATTGGGCGTCTTCCCCAGCTGTTTCGGCCAAATCTATGTACATTGCCAAACTCAATGTTGTAGTCAATTCCTAGTTCTTTATAAAGGAACTCCCTTAGTAAGGCCTCGGTGTCTTCGTCACTCACCTCATGCAGACCAGTGAATATTAAATTGTTTTTCATGGATCTGCATTTTAAGTCTAGAACTTCAGACCTCAGATTGCTCACTTTTTCCTCACAGTCACATGTTTTTTGCTCAGTTTTAAGATGAACAATGTCTGCTTGAAATTTTGATGCGATTTTCTTAATTTCAACTCTGTTTTTCTCAGTCTCCGATTTAACATCGTCAAACAGGTTTCCGACACCTTGAATGTTCGTTTCTAGTTCTGACATTTTTGATCTGCATTCATTTATAGTCTTTTCGGCTGTGACTAGTCTGCTTGTAATTGATGTAATGACGTTTTTAAACTCTTCAATCTTTATGACACTTTGTTCTACGCGCTGTAGCCTATTGTCTATGCTTGATACAAGTTTTAGGATCATGGATAGAATAACCGATGCATTTTGGCTCTCTCCCGTATTCTCTACTATTTTCCTACTCTCTTCTATAAGTTTTGCTGTCTCGCTCAGGGACATTTTGTGTATTTTATACAGTTAATTACTTCTGAAGTTCAGAGTTCAGCGGTCAAAGGTCAAACTTTGTAAACACAAACAGCCGACCTTTAATGTACAGGATACATATAATACTGGTGATGTGTGTTCATACTGTTGTGAGCTGTTTCTATTTTTGGAATTGTCTCATAATGATCGAATAAAGAAAATAATAAAAATCATCGTTTTGCACTAACCTAGACACAACGGCTGTTTCATTATGTTCCAAATATCCAAAGTAAACTCCTAGTCTAGAAATTTTCATTCACATTTTCCTGTAAACAACTGATTTTCAAATTTTTCCGCAGACCTCTTAACTACGAACCATTATACTCCATATCACGTGTCTTTTTTTTGAGCATAGGATTAGAACCAGTAGAAAAAAAACAGAGTTATTAATTTAAGGGCATTGTCTAAAAAGTGTAAAAAGAAAATTGATAACAAATCCGGTAGGAAACATCCAAGATTCAAGGATAACGAAAATGAATTCAAACCATCTCCAGATTCGGCCTTTTCGTTAAACACTCCTCTCAAAATTGAGGTTAAAATCAAAACACCATCAACAGTAGAAAGCTCGAAATCTCTAAAAACTCCTCAAAAATCAAAACTCGTTCTCCCCGTAAATCGAACAGACAAATAAATTTAAGTTTAATAAAAGAAGAAACAGCATGTAATAATGTAGAGCCAGGGGCGGATACAGGATTTTCGAAAGGGGGGCGTAAAAAGGAGATATCGGAATAGGAAGGCAACGAACAAAGTTTTTATAGTGGTCAGTTACCTTTATTTGGTACAGTATATACAACAGAGATATCATAATAAAAGAATTAGTTTTTTTTTTTTTTCATGCATTAATTTATGGCGAGGACGAGCGGGGATTACATTTTTGCCTTTGGCGCTGGTTTTTACCCTCCCTTTTCTCTTTTTTTCCTTTTTCTTTTTTTAAAAGGGGGGGGGGGCGTACGGCGCTACGCCCCCCCCCCCGGATCCGCAACTGAGAGCTCCAAAATATGTTTCAAGCAACAAAGATGCCGTTGAACAAAATAAAAACCTGCCCGTAAAAAACGCAAAAAGAAGATATTTTGTAGAGAAAACTAACTTTATTAATGAACCTATTTCGGATTTGTCAGATTCTACAACATTAACTTGGGTGGGAATTTGTAAACAACATCATAAACAATCAATATTAACGAACCTTTATGATCAGACATAATCATAACTGCTCAAAATATACTAAAATCCCAGTACCCAGAAATAAACGGGTTTCTAAATTCCACATTAACACTAGTTAAAATTTAGGACAGGTGGGTAAGTAACTGTGGTTTTAAATTTCAAAAATCACCAACATGTCAAATTCACCATAACGGTCGAGTCGAGATCATTGGGTTTTGTCATTGCAAAATTCTAAAAATGAAATTTATATTTTGGACAGTTTATCATTAAAAATTACCACATGTTTGGAATATCAGTTAGTTCAAATTTCCGGCAAAGAGCAGAATCAACCTGCTAAAATGCCTGAAACGCAGAGGCAGAACGGAAACGTTGATTGCGGTCTGTTTGCAATTGCAAGTGCATTGTTTAACGGGGTAAATAAATAAATAAATAAATAAATAAATAAATGAATGAATGAATGAATGAATGAATGAATGAATGAATGAATGAATGAATGAATAAATAAATAAATAAATAAATAAATAAATAAATAAATAAATAAATAAATAAATAAATAAATAAATAAATAAATAAATAAATAAATAAATAAATAAATAAATAAATAAATAAATAAATAAATAAATAAATAAATAAATAAATAAATAATTTGTATTAAAAACAATCATAGCGGGGAAATCTGTAGCATTATGCAAGAAATGAAAATAATAATTTGTTGCACAATGATTCCACCGCCTGATGAGATCTGTTGAGGGATCGAACTGATTGTTGTAATGTTGGACATTAAAACATTATTTCAAAGTAGAATACATTTCAACATTTCATATTTTGCAAAATTTCGTTTCATATATAATATATTGAATTATATATCTTTGTAATTCAATATTTTGAAGCTGTAGACAATTAATGGCTTATTAATTAATAGCTGACATATGAATTCAAAACATCGTGGAAAAGAAATTCCAACAAATGTGTCCTGTGGCTGATTTTTTCACAGAACATGCACCCAATCCGGTCAACTTTTTACAACTTTCCCTTTTATGAATAAAATTATGTTATATACCTATGGGTTTGCTATAGAATTTACTAGAGGGATACATTAACCAATTTTGAACGGAGTATTGTATGTTTTTAGAAATTGAGTCCAAAGTTGAAATTTCACTGTACGCAATACTCCAACGGACCACCCTTCCGGTCAACTTTTGAAACTTTCTCTTTTATGAATACAACTGACTTATATATCAATGGATTTCCTATAAAATTTACTAGAGGGATATATTAACCAATTTTGACCGGAGTATTGCATGTTTTTACAAATTGAGTCCAAAATTGAATTTTCACTGTACGCAATACTCCAACGGACCACCCTTTTCAATTTTATTTTGTATTCAATTTTAGTAGAGAAAAAACCCTTCCGGTCAAGTTTTAAATAATTTAAATCAAGATAATTTAAATTATTTTACATTAATTATGTAGAAATTGTTATTATCTTTCAGAATCCGTTTAAATTACATCGATATGTTTATCCGTTCGAAAGTTATAGGCAAAAATATACAAAAAAACCCTTCCGGTTTTTCCTCCCTTCCGCAGATTAGGGTCTCCCATCCCGGGGTAGTACTTAAATACGCCTGCCGTAATAAAAGTACGCCTGCAGAAAAAAAGTATACGCCTGCCATCATATTTATACATTATATTAATTTTTTATGGTGTATTATGATGTAAAATTAGTTTTAGAATGAATACTATGTATTTTTGTTTAGTTTTCAATAAAAGTTTTGAGGAATAACAGGCCATTCTTTGTAACGGTGAATTGACAACATGGTATAACGTGCAAGCGTAGTCTATTCAGAAAATAGGTTTGGTTAAAAGATGGAAATTTAATATCCGAAATATTAAAAATATCAGAATTAAATGATTTGGTACCCATGTTTCACTATATGAAATTGCAACTGTAGACCAAAGAATATGAACAGGGTTTTTTGTTCTCTTAGAATTTCTAGGTGAAAATGTTCTAAATATAATTCCAATAGAATTTTCAAAACTTAACTGCTGGATAAAGAGATCGAATTGATTTGCCAATGACATTTGAAGCAGCATGAATGACAAAAGCTCGATGGGGTGCAGTTAAAGGAACAGGCCTGCAATGATTCATAAAAAGTATCACTAACAATTAAGAGTCAGTCCGTCGTGTTTATGGTCGTCAATGTAAAAATTGTTACCCAAAAGAGTGGTCGCTATGCTGTCAGAGATCCTAATTATTCTAATTACATCAAATTCCTTTGAAGTTGAAATTATCTCACTTCTGAACATAAATCATAACCTGTCATTTTAATTGGATTAATTGGATTAGCGGTAATTTAACAATTGTTAATTATGGTGAGTAAAAATCAAGCATGACTTGATGATTGGATTACATTTCTTACACATTAAAGGGAAACTTCGCGAAAAAATGAAAATTTGATATGTTATTCTTCAACTAAAAAGAAACACATTTGCCTCTTGATGTTTTATTATATTTTCAGTGCTTAAGTTTCTGCATGGAATTTATCGTGTAAAAAATGCACTTATGGAGGTCCGCCATCTTGTCATCATCTCGTCACTAGATGGCGATACTTGACATCCAAGTACCTTAAAAGTCGTCGAATGATAATAACGCGAAACGGTCAATAACAGAAGGTTGTACTATAAGACAAGGTTGTGGAAAGATTACGTTTCGTATTCCTGATCTATATATAAGCAAAAAAAACCACTTGTTTAACAAGTAGTTAACCAATTTAAAGCTTCTACTTAAGATTATTTCCACAACGGCAACAACGGTAAACGGAAAGAAAGTCACAGGAAAAAAGTCACAGTTTTGATAGGAAAAAAGTCCATAAATATTAATTAAATTGAAAATTATTCGTATTATTATTTTCAACTTAATCAGATTAAGCAACTTATTGAACGAAACTTTTGCGAAGTTGACTATTTAAGAAATAGCTGTCATTAAATGAAATATTTTCAAATACTCTGGTTTTCGCGCATCAAAATTTAACTTCACGTTTAGTACATTTATAATTATTATTATTGTTATTATTATAATTATTATTACTGGAAACATTTATTGTGCGTGTGCGTAACACAGTTTTCAAACTTTTACATGTTGTTTATATTTGAGTTAACGTGTAAATTGTACGTTTCCTCTGACATCTAAAGGATTCGAAATCTTATAATACATCCTGTGTTCTGACACTTCGGTGTATTCAAATCATACCTGTCTTGGCAGGAGGGGTGTGCCTTTCTAATTTCGAATTACATGATTAACCTTTAATCTGGTTAGCTTTTGAATATTCATACTTCAAAGTCGGCGTCAAATGATCTAGTAATTGCAATAAACATCCTGTTTGTTTACCTGCTAATTCTGTTAATTACCCTTCATAAATGAGTAATTATTTACCTGTAACATTTTCACGTCCATGTACAACTGCCGTTTCAAGACGTGCAAAATTATCCACGGAATTTTATTTTATATATAAAAATAATCATATACATATATCCTTTATTACAATTATTATTTAGGTAAATTATATCTGAGTAAAATAAAGACAGGTTAAAATTTGTGTCTAAAAATACTTCTATTAAAACAAAGATCATTAAAACATTAAAACGTATTTGGTAATCTTATGTTGTCAGCCGGTCATTAGTCATCGCCACAGTTTATATATTCTTCAAAGAGCTAATGCAGACAAACATATTTTTTAAACTGGATTATTTATCATATTTACTGGATAATTACATTTATCACGTCACAAACGCAGTCCCGTGATAAAATACTGTCAATATGGCGACTCCCATACACAAAATTTTACCACCTTTAATCCACTCTAGAAGCGTAACTGTAAAGAATACAATAAAACATCAAAAGGCAATTATATTTCTTTTTATTTGAAGAGTAACATATCAAATTTTCATTTTTTCGCGAAGTTTCCCTTTAATGTAAATCAGTCAACTTGGATTTAGCATTGGGGTAAGTTGAATTATATATAATTTTATACAATAAATGAATTAATAAATAAATAGTCAAAATGTGGGATTGCATAAACTTATTTGATATAAGATATTTTGTTCAGTGCACATACGCGGTATATAAGCGCGTCCATACGGATATTACTTAACATAAGGTATTCGTTGAAAAAGGATAACAAATAAATAAAATACCTTTTGTAAGGTTCAAACTGATTTGTTTTACTATTTAAATTTATTTCTTGGTGAAATATAAGTCACAAATAGTGGCAGGCGTACACTTTTTTACTGCAGGCGTACATTTATTACGGCAGGCGTATGCAGGTGTATTTAAGTAGGACCGCCATCCAGTGCGCAGTCTTGGAAATGTTCTTAAAACCATTCAAACCATCTCCAGATTCGGCCTTTTCGTTAAACACTCCTCTCAAAATTGAGGTTAAAATCAAAACACCATCAACAGTAGAAAGCTCGAAATCTCTAAAAACTCCTCAAAAATCAAAACTCGTTCTCCCCGTAAATCGAACAGACAAATAAATTTAAGTTTAATAAAAGAAGAAACAGCATGTAATAATGTAGAGCCAGGGGCGGATACAGGATTTTCGAAAGGGGGGCGTAAAAAGGAGATATCGGAATAGGAAGGCAACGAACAAAGTTTTTATAGTGGTCAGTTACCTTTATTTGGTACAGTATATACAACAGAGATATCATAATAAAAGAATTAGTTTTTTTTTTTTTTCATGCATTAATTTATGGCGAGGACGAGCGGGGATTACATTTTTGCCTTTGGCGCTGGTTTTTACCCTCCCTTTTCTCTTTTTTTCCTTTTTCTTTTTTTAAAAGGGGGGGGGGGCGTACGGCGCTACGCCCCCCCCCCCCCCCCCGGATCCGCAACTGAGAGCTCCAAAATATGTTTCAAGCAACAAAGATGCCGTTGAACAAAATAAAAACCTGCCCGTAAAAAACGCAAAAAGAAGATATTTTGTAGAGAAAACTAACTTTATTAATGAACCTATTTCGGATTTGTCAGATTCTACAACATTAACTTGGGTGGGAATTTGTAAACAACATCATAAACAATCAATATTAACGAACCTTTATGATCAGACATAATCATAACTGCTCAAAATATACTAAAATCCCAGTACCCAGAAATAAACGGGTTTCTAAATTCCACATTAACACTAGTTAAAATTTAGGACAGGTGGGTAAGTAACTGTGGTTTTAAATTTCAAAAATCACCAACATGTCAAATTCACCATAACGGTCGAGTCGAGATCATTGGGTTTTGTCATTGCAAAATTCTAAAAATGAAATTTATATTTTGGACAGTTTATCATTAAAAATTACCACATGTTTGGAATATCAGTTAGTTCAAATTTCCGGCAAAGAGCAGAATCAACCTGCTAAAATGCCTGAAACGCAGAGGCAGAACGGAAACGTTGATTGCGGTCTGTTTGCAATTGCAAGTGCATTGTTTAACGGGGTAAATAAATAAATAAATAAATAAATAAATAAATAAATAAATAAATAAATAAATAAATAAATAAATAAATAAATAAATAAATAAATAAATAAATAAATAAATAAATAAATGAATGAATGAATGAATGAATGAATGATTAAATAAATAAATAAATAAATAAATAAATAAATAAATAAATAAATAAATAAATAAATAAATAAATAAATAAATAAATAAATAAATAAATAAATAAATAAATAAATAAATAAATAAATAATTTGTATTAAAAACAATCATAGCGGGGAAATCTGTAGCATTATGCAAGAAATGAAAATAATAATTTGTTGCACAATGATTCCACCGCCTGATGAGATCTGTTGAGGGATCGAACTGATTGTTGTAATGTTGGACATTAAAACATTATTTCAAAGTAGAATACATTTCAACATTTCATATTTTGCAAAATTTCGTTTCATATATAATATATTGAATTATATATCTTTGTAATTCAATATTTTGAAGCTGTAGACAATTAATGGCTTATTAATTAATAGCTGACATATGAATTCAAAACATCGTGGAAAAGAAATTCCAACAAATGTGTCCTGTGGCTGATTTTTTCACAGAACATGCACCCAATCCGGTCAACTTTTTACAACTTTCCGTTTTATGAATAAAATTATGTTATATACCTATGGGTTTGCTATAGAATTTACTAGAGGGATACATTAACCAATTTTGAACGGAGTATTGTATGTTTTTAGAAATTGAGTCCAAAGTTGAAATTTCACTGTACGCGATACTCCAACGGACCACCCTTCCGGTCAACTTTTGACAACTTTCCCTTTCATGAATAAAAGTGAGTTATATATCAATAGATTTGCTATAAAATTTACTAGAGGAATATATCAATCAATTTTGACCGGAGTATTGCATGTTTTTACAAATTGAGTCCAAAATTGAATTTTCACTGTACGCAATACTCCAACGGACCACCCTTCCGGTCAACTTTTGACAAATTTTCCTTACATGAATAAAATTGAGTTATATATCAATGGATTTGCTATAAAATTTACTAGAGGAATATATTAACCAATTTTGACCGGAGTATTGCATGTTTTTTCAAATTGAGTCCAAAGTTGAAATTTCACTGTACGCGATACTCCAACGGACCACCCTTCCGGTCAACTTTTGACAACTTTCCCTTTCATGAATAAAAGTGAGTTATATATCAATAGATTTGCTATAAAATTTACTAGAGGAATATATCAATCAATTTTGACCGGAGTATTGCATGTTTTTACAAATTGAGTCCAAAATTGAATTTTCACTGTACGCAATACTCCAACGGACCACCCTTCCGGTCAACTTTTGACAAATTTTCCTTACATGAATAAAATTGAGTTATATATCAATGGATTTGCTATAAAATTTACTAGAGGAATATATTAACCAATTTTGACCGGAGTATTGCATGTTTTTTCAAATTGAGTCCAAAGTTGAAATTTCACTGTACGCGATACTCCAACGGACCACCCTTCCGGTCAACTTTTGACAACTTTCCCTTTCATGAATAAAAGTGAGTTATATATCAATAGATTTGCTATAAAATTTACTAGAGGAATATATCAATCAATTTTGACCAGAGTTTTGCATGTTTTTACAAATTGAGTCCAAAGTTGAAAAATCGTATTCAATTTTAGTAGAGAAAAAACCCTTCCGGTCAAGTTTTAAATAATTTAAATCAAGATAATTTAAATTATTTTACATTAATTATGTAGAAATTGTTATTATCTTTCAGAATCCGTTTAAATTACATCGATATGTTTATCCGTTCGAAAGTTATAGGCAAAAATATACAAAAAAACCCTTCCGGTTTTTCCTCCCTTCCGCAGATTAGGGTCTCCCATCCCGGGGTAGTACTTAAATACGCCTGCCGTAATAAAAGTACGCCTGCAGAAAAAAAGTATACGCCTGCCATCATATTTATACATTATATTAATTTTTTATGGTGTATTATGATGTAAAATTAGTTTTAGAATGAATACTATGTATTTTTGTTTAGTTTTCAATAAAAGTTTTGAGGAATAACAGGCCATTCTTTGTAACGGTGAATTGACAACATGGTATAACGTGCAAGCGTAGTCTATTCAGAAAATAGGTTTGGTTAAAAGATGGAAATTTAATATCCGAAATATTAAAAATATCAGAATTAAATGATTTGGTACCCATGTTTCACTATATGAAATTGCAACTGTAGACCAAAGAATATGAACAGGGTTTTTTGTTCTCTTAGAATTTCTAGGTGAAAATGTTCTAAATATAATTCCAATAGAATTTTCAAAACTTAACTGCTGGATAAAGAGATCGAATTGATTTGCCAATGACATTTGAAGCAGCATGAATGACAAAAGCTCGATGGGGTGCAGTTAAAGGAACAGGCCTGCAATGATTCATAAAAAGTATCACTAACAATTAAGAGTCAGTCCGTCGTGTTTATGGTCGTCAATGTAAAAATTGTTACCCAAAAGAGTGGTCGCTATGCTGTCAGAGATCCTAATTATTCTAATTACATCAAATTCCTTTGAAGTTGAAATTATCTCACTTCTGAACATAAATCATAACCTGTCATTTTAATTGGATTAATTGGATTAGCGGTAATTTAACAATTGTTAATTATGGTGAGTAAAAATCAAGCATGACTTGATGATTGGATTACATTTCTTACACATTAATGTAAATCAGTCAACTTGGATTTAGCATTGGGGTAAGTTGAATTATATATAATTTTATACAATAAATGAATTAATAAATAAATAGTCAAAATGTGGGATTGCATAAACTTATTTGATATAAGATATTTTGTTCAGTGCACATACGCGGTATATAAGCGCGTCCATACGGATATTACTTAACATAAGGTATTCGTTGAAAAAGGATAACAAATAAATAAAATACCTTTTGTAAGGTTCAAACTGATTTGTTTTACTATTTAAATTTATTTCTTGGTGAAATATAAGTCACAAATAGTGGCAGGCGTACACTTTTTTACTGCAGGCGTACATTTATTACGGCAGGCGTATGCAGGTGTATTTAAGTAGGACCGCCATCCAGTGCGCAGTCTTGGAAATGTTCTTAAAACCAATACCGCTGGTCCTGACCTTGTCGCAATTAGCTTGCGATTATTAACACGGATTTGAACGTGTATTTATTTCCTAAATTCATCTTGTTAAGAAATAAATTAGTTATGTAGAAAAGCTGAATACACACAATTTTAAGTTCAATACAGCCAGATATATTTCAATCAGGCAATTTTCCCCAAATTTGGAATGAAAGCCATATATCCTTAATTTACAAAAAAGTTAATAAACTTGATCCTTCTAACTATAGAGGAATATCAATTACCTCCAATTTAGGCAAATTATTCAACAAAATTATTCATAACAGATTACTACACTTTTTAGATATTAACAAAATAATAAATGAAAGCCACATTGGATTTAAGTCGAAGGCAAGAACTGCTGACCACATTTTCTCACTTAAATCCATTATAGATCATCACAAATCTAAGAAAAAGAAAGTATATGTAGCCTTTATAGATCTAAAAAAGGCCTTTGATACAGTTTGGAGAGAAGGCCTCTTTTATATCTTACTAAAGCATAAAATTCCATACAAAATAGTTTATATTATATATTCTATGTATCAAAACACTACATACAGACTTAAATTTTAAAATGGAGTAAGCGAAAAGTTTACCTCTAATTGTGGAGTAAAATAAGGGGATGTCCTGAGTCCTACTTTGTTTCAAATGGCCTTACTAATGAACTTAAGAATAGCTCAACAAACCCAATTATATTAGGAAGTTTAAATATATCATCACTTATGTATGCAGATGATATCATCTTGCTATCAGAATCACAGGAAGGTCTACAAAAAGCACTGGATACTTTAAACGACTTCTGTGTATCCTGGAAACTTAATGTAAATAAACAGAAATCAAAAATGTTGATCTTTAATTCTAACGGAAAGTCACACATTAACCAATTTAAGATATACAATGAGATTATAGAAACAGTTAAATCATATTGTTATCTAGGAGTGGTTTTTAACTACACTGGTAGCTTTAATCTAGCTAAAACTCAATTAATGGAAAATGGAAGAAAAGCTTGGTTTAAGATAAAGAAATCAATAACTTAATATAATGCATGCATACTGTTGGAAAAACTTGTTGATACCCTGATTGAACCTATCATACTATATGGCAGTGAGGTATGGGGAGCTGCCAATAGTTACAAAGATACAGAACCATATGAATACTTCCACTTAAAATTTACTAAAGAAATTGTAGGGGTTAACTACAAAACAACAAATATTGCCTGCCTAGCAGAAGCAATTTTTTAAATAGAACATTTTTATATACTAAAATTCAGAGGAAAATGCCGAGTTTCCTAAACCATATAATAAACTCTCCAAACTCCTTAGTGAACTCCATTTTAATAATGTCAAAGACACGAGTATATGGATGTCAAACATCAAAAATTTATTAAATAAATTAGGATTTAACCATTTAAACCTCAATATAAATAATATTGATCTATACTTAAATAAAATTGAACAAAGAATGAATGATCAATATAAACAAAATATGAACAGCTCTATAGAAGCTAGTTGCAAACATTCTTTCTTTCATAAACGTTGTATACCAACTAAACGCCCTACTTATTTATACCTCTGTAAAACTAAGAATCACAGATCTATCCTTTGTAAATTACGTTTAAGTTCACACAACTTGGCTATAGAAAGAGGAAGATATAATAATACTGAAAGAAGTGAACGTATTTGTCTCTCTTGTGATAATAAAAACATTGAGGACGAGTTCCACTTTCTATCAACTTGTCTTCATTAAAACAATCTAAGAAATAACCTTATTGCAAAAACTTAAAAATCTACTAGGACATCCGTTTCCTCATACTCTAACAATGAAAGAAATTAAATTTCTTCTAAATAACAATTCCTATCCAATTATTAACATTTTTATTAAATTTCTACAAGATTGCTGGCAGATGAGAAAACACAATTAAAAGTATAATAAATAAATTAGTACCGCTGTCACGCCATGTTAATATTGCTATGTTTGTAATTATAAACTGTTATTGACATTTTTGCTTATTCTTTGCGCTATAACCATTTAATGTAAATGTGTTTATGCAAATAAATATTGTCTATTGTCTACAAGATACTAATTTCTTTAAAATTAAACAATTCACTTTGATTTCAAGAATTTTCTCCATAATATAACAACATTACTATACTTATTGTGGGGTCTCGATGGCCGAGTAGTAAAGTAATAAATCGTCTACTTTTGATTGTGCACCTGTGAACACCGTGTAAGAGTCTTAATGAGAGCAGGGTGTGCTCGAATGAGAGCAGGGTGTGATCGAATGAGAGCAGGGTGTGATCGACTCCAATCATGACAACGATTGGCGAACAATTGATTCCTCGCCAAAAAAACAACTGCTGAAAGGTACTTTGAGAAATTATCTAGGTGGGGAATCAAAACTGTTAAACACCATTCAAACAAACTGTTTTAACATGTTTAATTTGTTAATTTTTTATGTTTTTCAATGTTTCTCTTGAAAAAAGTACAGAGGGATACGTGCAAATTAAGAAATTAAATTAAAGCATGTCTGAATGCACGCTGACGCTGTAAATCTAAATTTAGCGAGACCGATTAGAACCTATATCTTTGGTCTATTAGACCCTAAAAATATAGCTGGGTTTTACAGTTATATTTAGGATTTCTTAAATGATATGTAAAGTTTTACTCGAAGATGGATATTTATAATATACCGATACCTCAGTGACGTTCAAAAACAAAGGGAGAGCACTATAAAACAAGTACAAAATGTATACTTGTATTTGAACAAAATATATATTGCTAAAAAAGTGCTTTTTTTGCTACAAGATATAAAAGTCACGATCATGTATTATGCAATTTATTAATATCGCAATTACTTTTAAACATGTAAGAAAGAATAACATGAAAATCGCCATACAACGTCAATGATAATATGTACATATGATAAATACATGCACGTTCCAGTTTAAATGGTGTTTTCCCAGTATTTATTTGCACAATTTCATTGTTTAACAATCATTTATTTGTGATCCTGAGTTTTTTATTTGAAATCGTCGTTGTCTTCGACTTTCATTTCGTTTGGTTTGTTTGTGTGTTTGTTTGATATTGTTTAATGCAACTTTCAGCAGTTTTATTCAGCTTTATCATGGCGTCTAGTTTTTATTGGGGGAGGAAGCCGGAGTACCCCGAGATAATCCCCGACCTGCGGTAGCGTTTCGTTAGGAAATACCACATTGTTGCCATGTCATTCTGTGCTAATGTCACACAGAATTTTTTCCAGCGCATATAATGTTATGTTTAAACAGGGAAAGTATAGACTGTCAATGGTTTAAAATAAAAAAATAACGACGCTATCGATTGATATGTCGGCAAATGCCAGAAGTTTTGCTACCAGGTGTAAATTAACACCCGCATGGCAAATAACAAATAAATATCTACGATTTTTAATCCGAGAGTTAATTCTTGAATAAACACAAAGATTGAGCTGTTAATTTTGTAATACAATTTTCGATTAAAATTTTGGGGTGTTCCCGGAATGCCAACATTTTTAAAATCACATTATTAAGTTTTGTTGTTTGTGGTTAAAAAGGGGTACAACAAGGGGTGTAGGTATAATCATAGGTAAAATAACCTTTTTACAGACAATGATGAATTTTGAAATTGTAAAATTACATGTATTTAGAACTTATAATTATTATGTTTTTTAGGTAAAAAAAAAAAAAATAAATAATTTAATTTTGTTAAAAAGTTTAACACTGGGTAATTTATATTTTATAATTACCTGACAATAGTTTGTATTAAATGACGACCGACAGAAAAAATTTGAGTTTGCAATTTAATTTGTCAGTAAGAATATCTGTTGTAAAAAGTTATAAAAAGAAACATGCAATCTTTTTTAATCCATATTGCTTTAATATTAGTGTTAAAGAAAGTAATATACACATGTAAGTTCAATTTTCCACATTTTCCAATCGGTTTTGAATTACTCATGTGTATCCTCATGCCATCCTGCTTCTCGAACTGGAGACACTTCGTGTCACATCTCCGATCGTACCACCATTTTTCTGGGTGCTACGCCTATGAAGTCTGTGTGACAACTGTGCTGTAAAGCAGTCTGTGTGATAACTGTGCGGTAAAGCAGTCTGGGTGACAACTGTGCTGTAAAGCAGTCTGTATGACAACTGTGCAGTAAAGCAGTCTGTGTGACAACTGTGCGGTAAAGCAGTCTGTGTGACAACTGAGAGGTATACTTTTAGTCTGTGTGACAACTGTGTGGTAAAGCAGTCTGGGTGACAACTGTGCGGTAAAGCAGTCTGTGTGACAACTGTGCGGTAAAGCAGTCTGTGTGACAACTGAGAGGTATACAGTTAGTCTGTGTGATAACTGTGCTGTAAATCAATCTGTGTGACAACTGTGCTGTAAAGCAGTCTGTGTGACAACTGTGCGGTAAAGCAGTCTGTGTGACAACTGTGCGGTAAAGCAGTCTGTGTGACAACTGTGAAAGCAGTCTGTGTGACAACTGTGCGGTAAAGCAGTCTGTGTGACAACTGTGCAGTAAAGCAGTCTGTGTGACAACTGTGCTGTAAAGCAATCTGTGCGACAACTGAGAGGTAAACAGTTAGTCTGTGTGACAACAGTGCGGTAAAGCAGTCTGTGTGACAACAGTGCGGTAAAGCAGTCTGTGTGACAACTGAGAGGTATACAGTTAGTCTGTGTGATAACTGTGCGGTAAAGCAGTCTGTGTGACAACTGTGCTGTAAAGCAGTCTGTGTGAAAACTGTGCGGTAAAGCAGTCTGTGTGACAACTGTGCTGTAAAGCAGTCTGTGTGACAACTGTGCGGTAAAGCAGTCTGTGTGACAACTGTGCTGTAAAGCAGTCTGTGTGAAAACTGTGCGGTAAAGCAGTCTGTGTGACAACTGTGCTGTAAAGCAGTCTGTGTGACAACTGTGCGGTAAAGCAGTCTGTGTGACACTGTGCGGTAAAGCAGTCTGTGTGACAACTGTGCGGTAAAGCAGTCTGTTTGACAACTGTGCGGTAAAGCAGTCTGTGTGACACTGTGCGGTAAAGCAGTCTGTGTGACACTGTGCGGTAAAGCAGTCTGTGGCACAACTGAGAGGTATACAGTTAGTCTGGGTGACAACTGTGCAGTAAGGCAGTTTTTGTGAAAACTGAGAGGTATACAGTTAGTCTGTGTAACAACAGTGCGGTAAAGCAGTCTGTGTGACAACTGAGAGGTATACAGTTAGTCTGTGTGACAACTGTGCGCTAAAGCAGTCTGTGTGACAACTGAGAGGTATACAGTTAGTCTGTGTAACAACAGTGCGGTAAAGCAGTCTGTGTGACAACTGAGAGGTATACAGTTAGTCTGTGTGACAACTGCGCAGTAAAGCAGTCTATGGGACACTGCGGTAAAGCAGTCTGTGTGACAACTGAGAGGTATACAGTTAGTCTGGGTGACAACTGTGCGGTAAAAAGCAGTCTGTGACAACTGAGAGGTATACAGTTAGTATGTATGACAAATGTGCGTAAAGCAGTCTGTGTGACAACTGTGCGGTAAAGCAGTCTGCATGACAACTGTGCGGTAAAGCAGTCTATGTGACAACTGAGAGGTATACAGTTAGTCTGTGTGACAACTGTGCGGTAAAGCAGTCTGTGTGACAACTGAGAGGTATACAGTTAGTCTGGGTGACAACTGTGCGGTAAAGCAGTCTGTGTGACAACTGAGAGGTATACAGTTAGTCTGGGTAACAACTGTGCGGTAAAGCAGTCTATGTGACAACTGAGAGGTATACAGTTAGTCTGTGTGACAACTGTGCGGTAAAGCAGTCTGTGTGACAACTGAGAGGTATACAGTTAGTCTGGGTGACAACTGTGCGGTAAAGCAGTCTGTGTGACAACTGAGAGGTATACAGTTAGTCTGTGTGACAACTGTGCGGTAAAGCAGTCTGTGTGACAACTGAGAGGTATACAGTTAGTCTGGGTGACAACTGTGCGGTAAAGCAGTCTGTGTGACAACTGAGAGGTATACAGTTAGTCTGGGTGACAACTGTGCGGTAAAGCAGTCTGTGTGACAACTGAGAGGTATACAGTTAGTCTGGGTGACAACTGTGCGGTAAAGCAGTCTGTGTGACAACTGAGAGGTATACAGTTAGTCTGGGTAACAACTGTGCGGTAAAGCAGTCTGTGTGACAACTGAGAGGTATACAGTTAGTCTGGGTAACAACTGTGCGGTAAAGCAGTCTATGTGACAACTGAGAGGTATACAGTTAGTCTGTGTGACACTGTGCGCTAAAGCAGTCTGTGTGACAACTGAGAGGTATACAGTTAGTCTGGGTGACAAATGTGCGTAAAGCAGTCTGTGTGACAACTGTGCGGTAAAGCAGTCTGCATGACAACTGTGCGGTAAAGCAGTCTGTGTGACAACTGAGTGGTATACAGTTAGTCTGGGTGACAACTGTGCGCTAAAGCAGTCTGTGTGACAACTGAGAGGTATACAGTTAGTCTGTGTAACAACAGTGCGGTAAAGCAGTCTGTGTGACAACTGAGAGGTATACAGTTAGTCTGTGTGACAACTGTGCGGTAAAGCAGTCTGTGTGACAACTGAGAGGTATACAGTTAGTCTGTGTAACAACAGTGCGGTAAAGCAGTCTGTGTGACAACTGAGAGGTATACAGTTAGTCTGTGTGACAACTGCGCAGTAAAGCAGTCTATGGGACACTGCGGTAAAGCAGTCTGTGTGACAACTGAGAGGTATACAGTTAGTCTGTGTGACAACTGTGCGGTAAAGCAGTCTGTGTGACAACTGAGAGGTATACAGTTAGTCTGTGTGACAACTGTGCGGTAAAGCAGTCTGTGTGACAACTGAGAGGTATACAGTTAGTATGTATGACAAATGTGCGTAAAGCAGTCTGTGTGACAACTGTGTGGTAAAGCAGTCTGCATGACAACTGTGCGGTAAAGCAGTCTATGTGACAACTGAGAGGTATACAGTAAGTCTGTGTGACAACTGTGCGGTAAAGCAGTCTGTGTGACAACTGAGAGGTATACAGTAAGTCTGTGTGACAACTGTGCGGTAAAGCAGTCTATGTGACAACTGAGAGGTATACAGTAAGTCTGTGTGACAACTGTGCGGTAAAGCAGTCTGTGTGACAACTGTGCGGTAAAGCAGTCTGCATGACAACTGTGCGGTAAAGCAGTCTATGTGACAACTGAGAGGTATACAGTTAGTCTGGGTAACAACTGTGCGGTAAAGCAGTCTGTGTGACAACTGAGAGGTATACAGTTAGTCTGGGTAACAACTGTGCGGTAAAGCAGTCTGTGTGACAACTGAGAGGTATACAGTTAGTCTGTGTGACAACTGTGCGGTAAATCAATCTGTGTGACAACTGAGAGGTATACAGTTAGTCTGGGTAACAACTGTGCGGTAAAGCAGTCTGTGTGACAACTGAGAGGTATACAGTTAGTCTGGGTGACAACTGTGCGGTAAAGCAGTCTGTGTGACAACTGAGAGGTATACAGTTAGTCTGGGTGACAACTGTGCGGTAAATCAATCTGTGTGACAACTGTGCGGTAAAGCAGTCTGTGTGACAACTGAGAGGTATACAGTTAGTATGTATGACAAATGTGCGTAAAGCAGTCTGTGTGACAACTGTGTGGTAAAGCAGTCTGCATGACAACTGTGCGGTAAAGCAGTCTATGTGACAACTGAGAGGTATACAGTTAGTCTGGGTGACAACTGTGCGGTAAAGCAGTCTGTGTGACAACTGAGAGGTATACAGTTAGTCTGGGTGACAACTGTGCGGTAAAGCAGTCTATGTGACAACTGAGAGGTATACAGTTAGTCTGGGTGACAACTGTGCGGTAAAGCAGTCTGTGTGACAACTGAGAGGTATACAGTTAGTCTGGGTGACAACTGTGCGGTAAAGCAGTCTGTGTGACAACTGAGAGGTATACAGTTAGTCTGGGTAACAACTGTGCGGTAAAGCAGTCTATGTGACAACTGAGAGGTATACAGTTAGTCTGGGTAACAACTGTGCGGTAAAGCAGTCTGTGTGACTACTGTGCGGTAAAGCAGTCTGTGTGACAACTGTGCGGTAAAGCAGTCTGTGTGACAACTGAGAGGTATACAGTTAGTCTGGGTAACAACTGTGCGGTAAAGCAGTCTGTGTGACAACTGAGAGGTATACAGTTAGTCTGGGTAACAACTGTGCGGTAAAGCAGTCTGTGTGACAACTGAGAGGTATACAGTTAGTCTGGGTGACAACTGTGCGGTAAATCAATCTGTGTGACAACTGTGCGGTAAATCAATCTGGGTAACAACTGTGCGGTAAAGCAGTCTGTGTGACAACTGAGAGGTATACAGTAAGTCTGGGTGACAACTCAGTGGTATACAGTTAGTCTGGGTAACAACTGTGCGGTAAAGCAGTCTGTGTGACAACTGAGAGGTATACAGTTAGTCTGCATGACAACTGTGCGGTAAAGCAGTCTATGTGACAACTGAGAGGTATACAGTTAGTCTGGGTAACAACTGTGCGGTAAAGCAGTCTGTGTGACAACTGAGAGGTATACAGTTAGTCTGTGTGACAACTGTGCGGTAAAGCAGTCTGTGTGACAACTGAGAGGTATACAGTTAGTCTGGGTGACAACTGTGCGCTAAAGCAGTCTGTGTGACAACTGAGAGGTATACAGTTAGTCTGGGTAACAACTGTGCGGTAAAGCAGTCTGTGTGACAACTGAGAGGTATACAGTTAGTCTGGGTAACAACTGTGCGGTAAAGCAGTCTGTGTGACTACTGTGCGGTAAAGCAGTCTGTGTGACAACTGAGAGGTATACAGTTAGTCTGGGTGACAACTGTGCGGTAAAGCATTCTGTGTGACAACTGAGAGGTATACAGTTAGTCTGGGTAACAACTGTGCGGTAAAGCAGTCTGTGTGACTACTGTGCGGTAAAGCAGTCTGTGTGACAACTGTGCGGTAAAGCAGTCTGTGTGACAACTGAGAGGTATACAGTTAGTCTGGGTAACAACTGTGCGGTAAAGCAGTCTGTGTGACAACTGAGAGGTATACAGTTAGTCTGTGTGACACTGTGCGGTAAAGCAGTCTGTGTGACAACTGAGAGGTATACAGTTAGTCTGGGTGACAACTGTGCGGTAAATCAATCTGTGTGACAACTGTGCGGTAAATCAATCTGGGTAACAACTGTGCGCTAAAGCAGTCTGTGTGACAACTGAGAGGTATACAGTTAGTCTGGGTGACAACTGTGCGGTATACAGTTAGTCTGGGTGACAACTCAGTGGTATACAGTTAGTCTGGGTAACAACTGTGCGGTAAAGCAGTCTGTGTGACAACTGAGAGGTATACAGTTAGTCTGGGTGACAACTGAGAGGTATACAGTTAGTCTGGGTGACAACTGAGCGGTATACAGTTAGTCTGGGTGACAACTCAGTGGTATACAGTTAGTCTGGGTAACAACTGTGCGGTAAAGCAGTCTGTGTGACAACTGAGAGGTATACAGTTAGTCTGGGTAACAACTGTGCGGTAAAGCAGTCTGTGTGACTACTGTGCGGTAAAGCAGTCTGTGTGACAACTGTGCGGTAAAGCAGTCTGTGTGACAACTGTGCGGTAAAGCAGTCTGTGTGACAACTGAGAGGTATACAGTTAGTCTGGGTAACAACTGTGCGGTAAAGCAGTCTGTGTGACAACTGAGAGGTATACAGTTAGTCTGGGTGACAAATGTGCGCTAAAGCAGTCTGTGTGACAACTGAGAGGTATACAGTTAGTCTGGGTAACAACTGTGCGGTAAAGCAGTCTGTGTGACAACTGAGAGGTATACAGTTAGTCTGGGTGACAACTCAGTGGTATACAGTTAGTCTGGGTAACAACTGTGCGGTAAAGCAGTCTGGGTGACAACTGAGAGGTATACAGTTAGTCTGGGTGACAACTGTGCGGTAAAGCAGTCTGCATGACAACTGTGCGGTAAAGCAGTCTGTGTGACAACTGAGAGGTATACAGTTAGTCTGGGTGACAACTCAGTGGTATACAGTTAGTCTGGGTAACAACTGTGCGGTAAAGCAGTCTGTGTGACAACTGAGAGGTATACAGTTAGTCTGGGTGACAACTGTGCGGTAAAGCAGTCTGTGTGACAACTGAGAGGTATACAGTTAGTCTGGGTGACAAATGTGCGCTAAAGCAGTCTGTGTGACAACTGAGAGGTATACAGTTAGTCTGGGTAACAACTGTGCGGTAAAGCAGTCTGTGTGACTACTGTGCGGTAAAGCAGTCTGTGTGACAACTGTGCGGTAAAGCAGTCTGTGTGACAACTGAGAGGTATACAGTTAGTCTGGGTAACAACTGTGCGGTAAAGCAGTCTGTGTGACAACTGAGAGGTATACAGTTAGTCTGTGTGACACTGTGCGGTAAAGCAGTCTGTGTGACAACTGAGAGGTATACAGTTAGTCTGGGTGACAACCACCCACCACCACCCACCACCATTATAGAGAGCATATTGAAAGACCTGTACCTATGACACTATCGTATATATTCGTCTATTATATATATATGTCATTATTAATTAAAGTCATCTCTATCATCGTACCACCACACCAGCGCTTTTTGACTAGTTTTCTTAAGATTTGATATTCGATGACTTAGAAAATGTTTTATTGTAAATTAATGTTTTAGATATTGTTTAATTAAAATAATTTTTAAAAGAAATACAACCGCTTACAATTGTATCTGTTTATATACCACAAGAATAGTGTTGATTTAAATCAAGCAAATGTCCGTGAAAGATTCATCGTTGAGGGTTAATCAGAGGATAATATAATTAAGTATCGCTGCTATTTAAATGTCTAGTTAACTGACCGTAACGCGTTATGACAGGTGTGTATGACCTGATCGATAATCGGTGCTATGTTTGAAATAATTTATTGTAAATTAATGTTTTAATTATAATAATTAAAATAATTTTTAAAAGAAATAATAAAGATTAAAATCAAATTTTATCTGTTTATATACATAATAAAATTTACAATACCATACAAACCATGAGTTCATAGCCGTCACTTCAAACAATCTATTGATAAATCGCCCTGTCACTACGTCTCCCTTATTGTTAGTCGTCCCTTCAGACAATCTATTGATTAGTCGCTCGCCCCGTCAATAAGTGTCCCCTATTGTTAGTCGTCACTTAATACAATTTATTGATCAGTCGCCCCTTCACTACGTGTCCCCTATTATAAGACGATCACTTCACCCAATATATTGGTTAGTCGCCCTGTCACTACGTGCCCCCTATTGTTAGTCGATCACTTCAGGCAATTTATTGATCAGTCGCCCCGTCACTACGTGTCCCTTATTGTTAATCGTCACATTACTGAAGTCGTCTTTGTTAATTGTTGGACACTTCAGATTTTTATTTTTAGTATTTTAGTCGTCGGTCGCTTAAGATCAACTATTTTTAGTCGCCTGGTAATATTGTAACTACAGACAGACTGCATGCGACTATTTGTCGTCAGCGATTACTGGAGACCAACTAGTGTTGGGCGTCGAATGCTGTAGACCAGCTAGTGTAGGCCGTTGAGTACTGTAGTCCAGCAAGTGCTAACCGTAGATTACTGCAGACCAAGCAGTGTTAGCCGTCGATTACTACAAGCCAGCTAGTTCTAGGCGTCGATTACTGTAGACCAACTAGTATTAGCAGTCGATTACTATAGATCAACTACTTGTAGTGTTAGCCGTCGCTTACTGTAGACCAATTCATCTTAGCGGTCGAGTACTTTAGACCAACTAGTGTTAGCAGACGATTACTGTAGACCACTTATGTTAGCCGTCACTTACTGCCGATCAATTTGTCTTAGTGGTCTATTTCTGTAGACCAATTATGGTTAGGCGTATATTATGTAGACCAACTATTGTCAGCCGTCAACTACTGTGTACCAACTATGGTTAATGTAGACCAATAAGTGAAAGACGTAGATTATGGTGGACCATTTAGTTCTAGACGTCAATTACTGTTGAACCTAGTGTTAACAATTACTGTAGACCACTAATGTTAGCCGTCGCTTATTGCCGATCAACACGGTCTATTTCTGTATATCAATTATGGTTAGGCTTAAATTATGTAGTCCAACAAATTTCTAAAAATTATTGTTCATGTAGACCAATCAGTGTAAGCCGTAGATTAGTGTAGACCATTTAGTGCCAGGTGTCGATTTCTGTAGACCAATAGTAGACCGACTATGGCAGACGATTTATAATACGTAAACGTTAACCAGTCGGCACAATTTGTTCGTCAAAGGTAACTGCTGGTCAGTTGTTGAACCACGCTGACTAAGAAAAATTGTTAAATTCAGAGTAATCAACAGTAGATGACTACCTTCATCACCCAGTCACCAAACGCCCCTCAATTTTATTAAAACATGTAGGTCATGTAAATTAAAAAGTAGAAATTAGGGACAGAGCATTTAACTTGAAGGGGGTGGGCCTTGGTTTTCTGTTATGGTCAGACATTTTTTTCCGCGCTCTGCGTCACGACAGAATTTTTTTTTCATTTTTCATTATTAGCATTATTTTATATAGCAGATAAGAAGGTTTTGCTATCACTAATGGATAAAAGTACAAAAGTAAGGCTGTAATACAAAGTAGACCACAGTATTATTTTAAGACTTTAAACGATTTATTACAATATTAAACAGAAAAGAGAAGGTTGATTGATTGATTGATTAATGGTGTTTAACGCCCGAGCAGCAATATTTCAGCCATATTCAGGCGATGAACATGAAATAGATGATAAAATGAACATGAAATGATGATGAATGAAAATGGGATGGGACACAAGGAAAAATAGGAGCAACAGATTTTAGATTGCCACTGGCAAATGGGAGGATGGATAGGGTCGGGCAATTCAGCCTCCTGTAGCGGGATCTAAATCCCTACTCATAGCGAATACTACAGCAGCGTTCTTTAACGTGCGAGGAACGTGGCATTTTTCCCAACACGGTGCACTAATATGGTTTGCGGTCAGGTTTTCCGTATTATGGCCTGACAACCCCAGCTTGCCAGGGGTACCCCATTCAACCACCTGGGGCACACATCCCAGTCGGTCTTTAGACAAACCGACCTGACACGCCGGTCAGGGTACTGGGCACTATTTAGTCGCCTTTTACGACAAGCTAGCGCGACTGCGGTCTATTCTTTTAGCCACCCGGATCCCGCACGGGGCGAAAAGAGAAGGGGTCATCTCCACGGGTAGATGTGATATTGAGGGGTCCTGTCCCTAGGTACCTGTGATAGGGAAGTGATCTTGTCTGTGCATACCTAAGATATGGATGGGGTCCTGTCCATGGGTACCTTTTTTTAAAGGGTAATGTCCATGTCTTCCTATGATGGGGAAGGTGTCCTGTTCCATAACCTGTGATAGGGAGGGGTAATGTTCAAAAGTACCTGTTTGAGGGAGGGGTCATGTCCAGGGGTACCTGTGACAGGGAGGGGGACATGTTCATGAGTACATGTGATAGGAAAGGGGTCCTGTCTGTGTATTCCTGAGATAGGGAGGGGTCCTATCCATTGGTACCTGTGATATAGAGTGGTAATGTCCATGTGGTCCTCTCATAGGGAAGGTGTCTTGTTCATGGGTACCTGTGATAGGGAGGTGTCATGTTCATAGGTACGTGTGATAGTGAGGGGTCATATTCATAGGTACCTGTGATAGGGAGGGGACATGTCAATGGGTACCTGTAATAGGGAAGGGGTCATGTGGGTACCTGTTGTATTTGTCTTTTGTATCATGAAATAACTTTTGAGAAATACACAATTGGGTGCAAAATGACGGTACAATATCCTAGAACTAGTCTAACACAGATCTAACACTGTTCCAAAAAATATTATTAAATATCACGATTTCTGCGATTATGATTTTATAACCCTTAGGGAATGTGGCAACCAGACGCCTCCAAATACTATATTAATGTCATCTCTGTATTATTATATATGGATGCATCATTTGAGTCATGAAAATTTATTTGGCAGGAAAATAGATACATAGTAAATTTTATGACTCATTTTCATCATCGACGAATGATGATTAAAGAAATGGTGAACCATCTCGTAAAAAGTGCAGTTGACTTGAATTTACATTATATAACATATGGGAAAATTATCATAATACACAATTAGATCCATACAATATTTCTGCAGTATCTGCATTAAAATGTATGCTGGTCAATTTTGACAAAAACCCTGAAGCAAATACATCAATCCAGAGTTGCTTCCCCTGCATAAGACTTTGTGCCTCAGAAGTATACAATATGCATGTACATCGGTGTAGTATATATTTTAGCCAAAACTGCTATGAAAACATTTTAAATATACTTTTAACAAAATAGAAAATTTAATTTATAAATCTTGCCCTCATTTACTTAAATTTTACCGAAAGTAATTGAAATTTATACTATATTAAATTAGAAACCATATTTAATCACACGCAGTTGTTTGTCCTGTTTGTGGAAGATATGTTACAGAACTTTTCAATGTGTACATGTATGTCAGTTTGACAAGATGAACAATATCAATTTTCGGAACAAATTTTTGTATTTTTGCCGGAAATTACACAAAAGACAGAGACGCAGTGTAAAATATGAAAACATATTGCACTTTATTCGAATAGGAAATAAAATGGAGAAAAGAATATTATTATATGATAAAGAAATTTATGGCATGTTCATGCCTTCCTGTTGTATATTTGTTTGTTCGAAGGTGCATATTTCATTGATTTTCCTTTTGGGCTGTACATAGCTTAATTTTTGTAGAGAAGAAAAATATTCAAAATGAGAGAAAAAATGTTCAGGATCCTTGAATTAAAGTAAATTGTGTTTGTTACCTTTAATCATCATTTATCAAACTTCAAATTTTGTTTATTTAATAAAAAGGTATTTTGGGGGCTTTGCAGAGCTCATAACATGTAAAAGGGGGTTAAGCACTGTAAAGATATCAGACAGTAGTTACAAATGTAGTAATATTCATGCATAAATGCTTCTTTCTAAGGAACAGTTGCTGTGAACAAGATATAACGCTACATTTTTATTTATATTATATTTTAAGTCAATTGTAGAATGCACTATTTTTACAACATCCCACAAAGAATAGGAATAAATACATGAAAAGTAATAAAGAAACATGAACAGGATATATTACTGCAAAACAGTCCGCCAAAAATTAGCCTTAGGACCTAAAAAGCTATGGTTTAACAGCTAACTGCAAACACGATTATTGGTCTCAAAATATTGTATTATACAGACCGCGAGCCTCAGGGTATGAGATGTTCTTTTCAGTTTTTATTTTTTTTTAATTTGTTTTAAGTGCTGACCGTCCTTGTATGAGGACATGTGGGCTTCACTACAATTAGCACACTTTTGAGTTTTAGTGCAGGTGAAGCCCCATGTCTTTCTTCTACACACTTAAAACAAATCAGGTGACCTCTGCACTGTCCCTTTCCATGGCCGAACTTTTGATACTTAATGCAGCGCACAGGGTTGGATATGTATGCGCTGACTTTAGCTTTGTAGAGACCAATCTTGATGGACTGAGGGACAGTGGAAAGTTTAAGTAAATTAAATGACTTGTGTTTTCTATTGCATTCAAAAAGGAGGGAACCGGATTTCATTTTGGTGACGTTTTTAACGTCCCCTGTTTAGCTTTTCTACGATGAAAGGAGATACTTTTGTCAAAGGTTTAGTTGCGTCTTTGCTAGATAAAACAATAAATTTATGCCAATTTTCTTCAACTTATTCTTCAAGAGGAAAGTCCTTTTTTATTTTTTTTTAAACAATTTCTCATTTGTATTTCTGAAGCCATGTTGAATGATTGCGTTTCACCACCCCTGTTCCCCACCCACCACGGAGTGTAAACAGGGGCGATGCTTGGTGTCTGCGAATCAACAGCAGAAAGCATCAAGTGTTCCATGGGTGGTATACTCTAATATATGAATTTCCTCACGAACGCATGCTTCGTGCCAGAATTAACTGGCGAATCAACCGTTCGAAACTCTATCTACTCGATTTACCCATGAGCCACCGCTTCTTAACAGCTTGTTACTGAACAACTTTGGAACTGAAATTCTCAAGATAAAATCAAGTCATAAGAGAAATGACGACAAGATTGTTAAGTTTTCGGCGTGACCAGCCGATTGACCGAACCGTGTCCATCCGGTCTATCGTCTAGTTGAAGCCAGGGCCAAAGTGGTGTATTGAAAAAACATAGATACATGTTTTAATTATAATCTTTGTCGGATCCAGGACTTCTCATAAACGCATGGCGCATGATATGGAATAGGAACTGCGGTCCCCAGAGGTTAGACACATTTTTTATCAGGGGCTATACATGCTGCTTGGTAAACTTGCGATCGCCAACAAGACGATACAGCATAAATACAAAATAATATATAAGTCTAGAGGATTATGCAACGATACTAATATATTGAGGTTTCTACTATAAAATAAATATATTTATAAATATGACAAAATTTTCGATCAACTGATGGCCTTCCTTAGTGTCAATATCAATATATAAATAAATGATAAAATTTGGTTATGATACATCAGCATCTGGTGGTGACGTAATCGTGTCTGATTTTATTGATCTTGAACTTTCTCGGATCTCAGCTATTAGTCATTGCATAAGGGAGTACTGTACAGACAATTCGGACCCTGACAATTCGGACCGTATATCAAGACAATGTGGACATTTGTCAGTTGTATAAACCATCTAATCTTGAACTTCTTGATATTCATGAATTTATTATTTGTATTATATTTAGAATGATATTCATTGTTTTTTGTTTATTCTCTTGGGGTGTACAGAGCAGAGGTCTTTAATACAGAATCTCTCTCGGGCCTCCCGTTTAAAATCTCGCCTTTTGCACGTTTGCTCGATTATTAGGATTTTGATGTGATCAAATTTCTTTGGAGTGTGCTCGGGCAGTCTAAAGTTTTGGCTCACGGGCGGGAACTGTTTCTCGGTTAGGTCACTTCTATGACTATTCAATGACCAACAAAAAAATGCAGGCTTATACTGAAAAAATTCAGGCAATTACAATTGGAAATAAAACCTACGATGCAATGTTGTCTTTAATCTTGAAAATATTAGAATTAATTGGGATGATGGGGTTAAACTGCAGGGTGTCACCTTAGATTTTAAATTTTCAATCTCACATAACGAACATTTGCAAAAAGGCCGCAAGGCAATCGAATGTCCTAAAGATGAGCATAATGATGATAGGACACGATTTGAATCGGCTTGGAAAATTAACTATCTACCACTTTTTTTTATTATGTCTAATTTCAGTTACTGTCCGCTTACCTGGCATTTTTGCTCAAAACAAAACACAAGCAAATTTTTAAAAAAAATCAGGAAAGAGCTTTACGTTTTGTGTATAATGATTCAATGAGCCCTTATGATGACCTTTTAGAACGATCAAAATTGCCCTCTTTATAAACAAGACAAATGAGAGTAATTGCCTTGGAGATCTTTAAAATCATAAATAAAAAAGTACTATATTTTTACAAGGGGTGATTGTTTTAAAAATAATTCTTATAACTTTAGGTATTCAAATACAGCAGATCTTCCAAGACCCAGAACTACTAGGTATGGGAAGAACTCGTTCAAATATGAGGCTGCCAGACTGTGGAATGCACTGTAAAATGAGGCACGAACAATGACTTCCTTTGAACGGTTCGAAAATTATATTGCTAGATGGTGTGGTGGATAAAAATGTTTTTGTACAGCATGTAAATCACAGTCTGTGTGACTTCATACCAGCACAAGTTCTTTCACGTAAACTTTTCTCCATAGATTCTTTAGTTATTTATTTGGTTTATTCGGCTAGTCTTGCTTAATTTTAGTTTTATTACAGTGCTTTATATCCTTTTTTATATTGTGTTTTGTCTGTGCTCAGCTTTTAAATTAATATATTTAAATATATGTTTTAGTGCATGTATTATTATGTTGCTTATGCTTATCATGCTATTATGTACTGTGTATGCTTTTCTTTACTTGTGATCTGATTTTGTGCTTTTTTTCTGGTTGATGAAAAAATATAGTTAAAGTATATGTTTCTATGCTACCTGCTTTTAGTTTAGTGCTTTGTAAGTTTTTTTTTATTTTATGCTCAACTCTCAGTTAATATTATCCTAATATACGTTTTCAAATGCACGTGTTGTTATATGTATCTATGCTACCTGCTTTTAGTTAAGTGCTTTCTATGTTTTCAAATTATCCAACTCTAAATAAAATTTACTTACTTACTTACTTACTTACAGTCGTGTGTGGAATGGATATTTGGAATCGCCAACATAATGTAAGCCACAGATGGGGCACTCATAAAATAGAAACATCTCTATATTTGCATCGTTGCAAAATCCTTTAGACTCCAGCATTTGTGCTTGTTAAAGTCACACGTGACGTAATATCGAAAATAGTCACGTGGCATAATTTTTTAAATAGTGAAAATGTGTAGATTATAAATTATCGATTGAAGTACAGTACAAATAATAACACTCTCCATTTTTTTATTAACTAAACTATTCCAGATATATTCCCTAATTAATTATTCTATGTTAACTGCTGTTCTATAGGTAGCCTACACAGATACCGCTGCAGTGTCGATTGATAATTTTACAGTGGAATTAAATATATAGCACGTGGTTTTGAATGATAGTTCATTATATTGACGAGAGGGGAATATTTAATTAAGAAATCTCAGATTTTATCTATCTTTGTCACGTTTGATAAATTATTTAAATCTAATTATTTTTTCTTATTGTGCTGATCGCTTCCGTGCCGAATCAGGGTTGCAATAATGTCGGGTGTACTTTTCTGCATATATGAGTCATTAGAAGGGGTTGATCACAAATGTGTCAAAGATGAGAAAGAAGATGGTTACGAAAAAAACCTTTAACTACAAGAAAACAATCACCAAATTTATACAAAACTTAACATTTAATACATATTGCTTGAATTATAGCATTCTTCTTTAAAAGTTTTAACAACTGGTATATGTGCATAGTAATTTCTCTCATCGTTGGAATACACACCGGATTTACAAGAAAGCAACTTGAAAAAATGACTAGAAAATTTAGTAAGTCACAGCAGCATCAGAAATATATTAAATATACTACCATAATGCCACAAAACCGGTATGTTTGCTTCCTTATTTTTTGCTCAGATTCCCATTTTTCGTTAACGTTGTCTTCATTTAAGTCGTCCTAACCTGAATTTTGCTCAAAACAGGATTCAGTAGACAGTACCTTCTGAATAGTTATACAATTTTGTTATACAAATTGTTATACAATTTTGATGGAATATTAATAAATTTTCTCATATGATCAAAATAAAATTTTGGTTTTTCAAAACTAATGTCATTTTATTTTAACTATGTATCTAATTGTTGCATCATCAGTCAATAAATTAATGTAGCAAACTCTTACACTGCAATAGTGAACTCAATGGTGAACATTTTCAGTCAGAAATAACAGCAAGTTTTTTGCTGGCAAGTGGCAAAATATTGACAGATTGAAAAAATCGCGCCTGTCCAAGTATGACCTTTTATACAATCAATGATGGGAACTGTGCATTCAGTACTATATTGTTCAACATTTGTGCTAGAAAACAAATTGGACAGGCGTGTATGTCGTATTCGTGTGATTACATTTCTCTAGTTTTTAGTTTATTTTAGTAAATGTAGCATAGCAGTGCAGTCGTCTGTTTAATTAGGTATATTACAATCGATCGATTTTGGGTCATTTGTAAAACTTGATCATGCACGCATGTACATTTTGCTACACAGAAAGACAATGTTAAGTTTGATACGTTAATTGATTTGACAGCAAATATCGGTAAACATCCATACACTGTCTGTTCGGTGAATAATGAAATGTAATGTAAAAATATGTTATATATTTGCTGACTATGCACAGACAATTGCTTCAAATAAACCTATGCGAGTATTTACCACAGGGGACCCACCACTGGAATCCACCAGCAAAGACATCGACCCAGTGGATGCAATTACAAAGTCATCAGATATGCAAGGTGATACAATTTAATACGTCACACGCGCCATTAGACTCATTACATAAACCCAATACATGTATATTCAAAATCTAATTAATCCAATATATTGAAAATCGAAATATATGTTGGATAGTTTTATCATCAAAATTCAAAAAGGTGTAACAAATCCGGATAAGGCACTCTATACCTTGCGAATAGAATTAACATCATTTAAATGATATAAATCATAAATATTTTACAACATTAATCAAATGACCGAATATTTATAATTTACTCAAAAGCATTTTCCTGCCTTCTTTCAATTCACAGGTGAACAAACATCAATAATGTGTAGGACGTAAAAATTTATCGAGTTAAGAGAGTAATTGGTTTTACACCGCAACCAGGTGTGTTTAATAAATATGTTTGCTATTCTACTGAGACAGCAATGATAAAAAATGTGAATAAACTCTTATTTTATTGGTCAATAGTTCAACCAAAGTAGATTTTCAGAATGTTTGTAGTTCTAGTAGTTCCAGTAGTCAACCAATATTTAATTAAACGTTAAACAGACAGTACTTATGTGCAGTATATTACCACGGATAGACACATTTGGTCAATCGAAATGTTTCCCTTTCTTATTTTATTTTTCTTGAAGACTCTTTATCACTAGCATAGTAAATTGTATTGTGTAAAATTAATTTTCTCCTAGAATCTTTGTATATTAAATTTAGTCATTCCTTATAACACTTGTGTGTCGACAAAACAACAAATGTTAATGGAGACAATGAGATAATGGTGTATGAACAAATTAGTTTTAGCCGTAACCGGTCTTGTGAAGATCTTGTTATCAAAAATCAATCTTTTTAACCTTCATAAATTTGTAAAATATTTTCTAAACCGCGATCTTCTGTCAAATATGAAACAGGAACAATCGTGTTGCCGTTGTATGTTAAGGTTGATTGATGAATCTTAACAACGATAGACTGGCAAAGAAAATGTGTCTATGATCATTCCAAAGCAATAGAGAACAATGTTCTAAAAAAAAGTAGATATACAGCAAAATAAACAATGGGCTTCATTCAGCTACATGATATGTTGTGATTTTAACGTACGAAGTTTAACCTTTGGAATTTTTTACATGCAGATTTTAAGGATAGGATCACACATTCGCTGAACCGCAGTTCAATTAATATTGAACCTGCGTCAACATGAACGTTCAACACCTGCACAATTCCAGTATGGTATTTTGCCTATTCGAAAAGAAAATGGACTTAACATACGCCGAAAACCATATGTCCGACTTTGTAAATTGTGTGATTATGAAACACTAGAAGAAAAACACTTTTTGTAAAGATGTAGCGCATATGCTGAATTAGGCCAACAGCTAACTCATTGAAAATTATGATTATATCAAACTAATTAATGTTTATTGCATTTCTCAACGGAAACATTTGGCGCTATTTTTTCCAAAAATAAACTTTCAAATGTATTATTTTTGTTAAGGATTAGCAATATCACTTCGCATTTTCTCAAACTTTTATTGTACATAGTTGAAATATTGAAAATTGCTGGAATACTTGTGATAATTTAATATGCTAGTTAGAAAATTGCATTTAAATGTTTCGACTGCAGTCTGCCACAATAGTACTTAATTTTTTATTATTATGTTGATCTACACATGATATATATGTTTAAAGGTAATGTAAACAAAAATCTTCAATGTAAAAGAAGTTCAGATTTACAACATATTATAAAAGTGCTTAAGTTTCTATTATTATGTTGATCTACGCATGATATATATGTTTAAAGGAAATGTAAACAAAAATCTTCAATGTAAAACAAGTTCAGATTTACGACATATTATAAAAGTACTTAAGTTTCTATTATTATGTTGATCTACACATGATATATATGTTTAAAGGAAATGTAAACAAATATATTCGATGTAAAACAAGTTCAAATTTACAACATATTATAAAAGTGGCATTACGAAAATCTCAAGAAGGCAAACAATTTCCTCACTTAGTCTAGACACGATATTGAACAGTTTGAAAGGCCTGAAATGGTTTCAGCCTTTTTGACCCACCTTAATTAGTATTCACTGATTTCCATATAAATTGTGGTCATGCGGTTAAACATCTATTGGTGGATCGCTTGAAAAAAAGTCCACTATGATAAAAATATACTTCAAAGAAAACAATTGGCTTGTCTTTGGAAAAAGTTGACATGATAACAAGATGAAATGAACAGAACATCAGATTTAGAATCATTCTATCTAGTTTCAAAGTTAATGAACCATTTATACTCCTTTTTTCTATCACACGGTATGTTTTAAATTTTGATCAATTTATTTCATACTTATTTTATCCATTAGCATCAGTATGTATTCTGTAAGTTTCTGAGACAAAAGGTCAATTAAATTTAGATTTAAGGCAACATTGCTTGACGGCTAAGCTAAACCCGCAACCCCAGCGTTGACGAGTAAATGGTTATTAATAGATAGATGGCTAGCTGCCTAGTACAGATGGTCACATAAAACAAATAATATCCAACTAACAATAATGATATAAGCTTTAAAGTTAAAACAAATAATTGAAGAACCATAAGTTTAATGCGAAAATCTTTGTGCGTATTCTGAATTAAAATTTGCCGAACAAAAGTTAGCATCATGTTAAATGGCATATTTTTAATTACCGATAACCATAAACTAAGTTTTGTCAAACTGTCAGCTGAAAGCGTAATTATACCAATGTGCATGGTAATTTTGTCAGAAATGTGTGCCGTTTAACTTAGAAAGCGACCATCACTTATAAATAAAAAGAATCAGTCAATGATGCGCAAAATAAGAATAAAATACTCACAGCTAGTGGAACTGGAATTTCTAAAAGATTAACTAGGAAGTGATATGAATAACTAAAGTAAATGGTTCACTATATAGTGCATCATATTCTGTGTCGTCAGCGATTAAGTGTTTGTATTGTATTGTATTTTGTCTTACATGTGAACAGTTGATTATTGTTTTTATACCGTCATATATCACTTTATAGATTTGAGTGAACTAAAATAATCAATACAACTACTGAAAACCTCGTTTAAATAAAATTCGCCTTCTTATAATTTCAATGTATTTGTTTTATTTATATACAGGAAAGCTTTCCATTTATTTCAGTTAAAAATTTGTGAAAGTTAACATATAATACTAGTTTGATTCCTTTGAACGTGTAAAACAATGCCTTGGGGTACATGCTGTCAATTAGCTTTCCGATACATTTCTATTAATATAAGCTGACCACTTTGTTTTGGGGTTTTTCTTGCAAGGCCGCGCATATTGAATGAATGAATGACTGAATTGATTGATTAATTGATTTATTGATCCAAGAATAATCAGGTATTTTCAGAACGTCGATCAAGCAGAAGAGGGCGTTATGTCTTCAAACTTTATAATATAATATATATTTGCATTGTAGAGTCTGGAAACTTATATAAAAAACTCTCGTTATTTCGAAGAAAAGGTTCTGTAGGGTTGTAAGTTTGGGCAATTGTGTGATTTACAACTATATTGAATAACTACAATAAAAATGGTTGCTTAAAAAGCCTCTCACGTTGTTAATAACACTCCTTTCTTAAACAGGGGAATCAGGGATATCATGTTAGAAGTCTTCTGGTTTTCCTATTAGTGATGCTAGCTCTACTTGCTGTTTTAACAAAATTCCTGATTGCTGCTGATGTAAAAGTAGAATATGAAACGCCGAACACGACTACTAAGTAACACTACATCTATTTCTTTGTCAACAGAGTGAACACACAATTCATCGAGACAGATAAACAAGAGAACAATCAAATAAATAGCAATTGCAGTAATGCACGAAGCCTGCTCCTCAGTTCACGTAATACATATAATGTGAATTAATTATTTGCCTCGTGTCTGTTATAATGATAGGGTTCTCAGTATAACCATTTGTATTAAAAACATCCTCACTCTTGAAGCGTTGCAAAGTTTTAAAAGTTTTAAAAGCTTTTTTTATATCTTTGGACCCTCTTGTGTGGTGAAACGATGATGCTTTCTTTTTAAATCTGGTTCATATTAATTGTTTTGTATGGTCTGCTTTAACTTTGGATGATCATATACATTTAATTAGCATTATAGAGTCTTTTGTTACATCCGTTTCAGCTAACTTTCAATGGTAATGGAACGTAGTTCTACAAATGGTCAATTGAGTTTACAAAAAGGCTCATAGAATGTTTAATAAATGAATTAGACATGGGCATGACAATACTACATACAGTACGCTTTAAAAAAGAAAATATTCACAAATCAGCGGATATTGTGATCTTGTATATCAAAATGACACACAAATATTGAAACAAACAGCGTTTCATTGCAGGATCGTCTAAATGTACCACCAAACCTCTATCAAAAATCTTGACCACCATTCTAACAACAATAAAAACGTTGCTGCAGTGACACTTGCTACTCCAGGAGCAGCATAAAAATGTGCATCCTTAAATGTTCTGAATTCTTGATAGACATTTTAAGGTCGGATATCGTCTCCAATTACTCAACAACATTCGAACCTTTGATTTGTCTTCACTCAATTCGACCATCCCCTATATGCAGCATAAAACCAGGCTTAAAGATCTTATGAAACGCCTCTTTTTCACTAAAAACGAAAAAAAGACGATATGAATACCAAGTAATAACAATGAAAGAACTTTCTGCTTTTTCAATAAATCTCAATCAAATAATAAATATACTGAAGACCAAATCTGTCAAATGTTAGATTTTCTGAGCAACAATATATATTCCATGTATTCTAGTGTAGTGGGAACTAATTATGCTCCTCCCCTCGCCTACCTTCTTGTACTCTTATGAGGATTAGTTCCTAGAATGCATGCTAAAGAAGACAGAAAATACACTGACCGAGACATTCCGTTACATTTATGATGGTTTGTAGCTGAACAATGCTAATTTCTGTGACTATTTGCATTCAATCTACGATAGCGAGCTTGGAGCTTGAAATTAAAAAAAAATAAACCAATACACTTAGGTCGGCCTCTTACCTAGACTTACTTCTAGAAATAAACTTCAACTTTCCAATTGTCAACCTCCCGTTCATTAATAGCAACATTCTTATGGCTTATACATTTCAAACGTTATGCTTTAGCCGCATTTCACAACGCCGTGGAAAATAATTGTTGATTTCAAAAAGTGTAATAAAAGATTTACAAAAGGACCATAAACTCGATCAAACGCGGTAGCAGTTTTTAATTTTGACAGGCAAAAATCCCGTCGGAATGACACGGTAAAGTTTAGTATAGTCTAGAAGATTATGCAAGGATACGAATGACGATGTTTCTTGTCAAAAAGAATGACTAACGAATGGCCTTAGTCATTAAGGGTCAATATAAATAAAAAACGTTAATAAGTCATAACGTATTAATCTTAAACTTTCTCACTCTAACTGAACCAAAAACTTTTATATAGTTGCTTGCCCCCGTCCGCAACTCCTGGACGCGCTGTTACTCGGCTTTGCTCAAATATTCCAACAAGATGTAATCAAAGTTATCAAGGTGACAAATTCATTACGCCAGACACGCGTTTCGTCTACTTAAGACTCATCAGTGGCGTTTAAGTCAAAATGCTTTATGTATTTTTTTATTTGGAGATGGAATAAAATAAGTCCACTGGGATCGTGTAAATACACAATACAGGTAGTTCAAAATATTATAAAAATTGTAAAGAGAGTACCAACCAGTAAACTTATTAAGTATCGGATCGACAAACATGACGATACAGCATAAACAAAATATAATGTAAAAGTCTAGAAGATTATGCAACGATACAAATGACGGTGTTTCTTGCCAAACTTTTAGACATAGACTGACCAACAAATGGCCTTAGTCATTGAGTGTCAATATAAATAAATAACGTAAACAAGTTGTAACATGTTGATCTTAAACTTTCTCACTCCAACACCTTTATATATATTGCTTCACCTGTCTGCCACCGCTGACACGCTGTTACTTGGCTTTGCTCAAATATTCCAACAAGATGTAATCAAAATTACCAAGTTGACAAATTCATTACGCCAGACGAGCGTTACGTCTACTTAAGACTCATCAGTGGCGTTTAACTCAAAAATTGTACAAAAACATCAAAATACATGACCTAACAGAACATTAAATTTTTAATGCAGTGAATGTAAAACTACTATATTGTTTTTACAACACTACAATGTACATTTCATCTTGCAATATCTGACAAAATTCTACCACTTTTACAGCTATACATTAATGCCAGAGGTGACAGACTGTATACATTGTATACATGACAACACTATTGACCTTATCAGAACACAACATATGTATTCACTTAATGTAGGGTACACATAGGAGGATTTTTTTTATAAATCGTATGTATGTGGAAACAAATCTACATAGTTTACATATCTGTAATATTTTTGTCCGACTATCTGTAATGTTTTCGTCCGACTATCTACATTTGTACAACCACTACGTTTGCTTCTATAAAATGTACATTATAATTTCTACTGCTACATGTAAATTGTAACAAGAGATTGAAATTAAAACTTCGTTGCTTTATTTTACTAATTTAAAATACAAAGTTAAATAGATTATACAGTAAATGACTTACAATATTCGATCAGAGGGTATCCACAGCTCCGTACGACAAAAGTCACAATAATTCATAAACCACCTTTAACGGTGATTTAAACTTTGTATGGGGTTCCGTGAAGTTATTTTATCTTGATACATCCCAGCAAACAGTTTTACGTCGTAGAAACGTCGTTAAAATGTAAGTTGTTGGTTGCAGTAACGTTACAATATAACGTTATTTTTACAAAAAAATTGATGGATTTCTTAACCTCGCCTTAACGTTTTTTGCAACCAATTTACGACATTTAACAGACAGTCAACAAACGTTACGTACACCCGACATTTATACTACGTATGATTTTGACAAAGACGTTTTGTAAACGTTGTCACAACATTAAAAATAATACAGAACAGTTCCAAATAAGTTTGTCTAACGTAGCTCAAACAAGCAATTGTTATAGATATGAAAAAATGTCTACATGAACATTTCTGTTCCGTTTTCCCCCGAAAGAAATATGGCCATAACCTCATCGTATTTATTAACCACAAAAATACATCTCTAATAACCTTCGAAAATAAATGGAAGAGATACAAACATTTCAGAAATTCAAAGAACATATAAGAAGCTATATATAACTGCCTTAATGTCTCGAAAAGCTCTGCTGCATGTTCCACAAAATATATACATGTAGTAGAGCGAAATACCATAGACCATTTGCAAAGGAAAAAGATAAAAATTACTTGTAGAATCAAAATAGAAAAATTAATTAGTTTCCTATTTTTATTGTTAAAATATTACAAGACAAAACAGTTTATTAAGCCTCAGACACGCATGTGTACAGGAGGACGAAAAGAAAATATAAACAATAGTTGGTTTAAGACATTAATACATACAGACACAAATACAGCTACACCAATTAAAACACACAAAGGCATTACATAATAAAACATGTATTAAACAATTACTTACAGCCAATACACAAAGCAAATAAATAACAATAAGTGTTGTAGAGAGAGCAAAACATACAACACAGACAACACAGATCTATATGACATTAGATCTTAGGATTTTGTAATAAACAATCAATACCTTAAACGTCAAGATTATTTTTGAAATATTTAGCAGATTTCTGCAATACAGTTATAATTGTATTGGTTGCTGTCTGGATTCTGGCGACTAAAAATAAAATAAATAAATAAAATTTTATGTACTGCATCTTACTAAATTTTTCATAAGAATGAAATAAAATTTATTTTATCTGATAAACTCTTATTAACGTTCTATTACATTATTTAATTTTATTGGGTATATTAAGCATTCTTTATGCGGCACGGAAGCAGTGGTCAAGACTGAAGTGTGTGCAAAGCCTTCCAAATAAATGTTAAAAATATACTGTAATTTTATCAATTTTGGCCCCAGATGATAAAAGTTAACTAATTTTGATCAGAGTGTCTGTGTACGCTTATATTTTGAAACGAGGGCGTCGGTGGTCGAGTGGCATGGTAGTTAGTCATGTCTTTAATTGAACACGTGTCTGTTTACACTGAGGTTGCGGGTTAGCGCCTTACGACGGGCAGGATGTGCTTGAATACAAAATTGACAAGGATTAAGGGTTGTTCGGGCTTTTGACCGGGTATTCCTCTCGCAATAAAACCCAGACGTCATGATACAGCTGAAAAATTGCTGAATGTTGCGTCAACCACAATTAAAAAACTTACATAAATCAGTTTTGAGACAATCAGTATTCTGAATACAGTATTATTTGGTTTTCCTAAAGTTAGCAATTATTAAACTTACGTTATATGTGTATCCCACTGTCTTATTAAAGGGATTTTTTAGGCATTCCCCTATAAGCTCCTCCGCATCCATATCTGTGGCTGACGGATGAATTTTGCTTTATGCCACTGAAGAAGAAAATTAATAAATGTTTCGGGTATTTTTATTTTGTCATCTGGTTAACAGTAGTTGCACTTTGATAAATTGGTCATTTGCAAACATTGGTCAGAGTTTAAAGTTTCATATTGGTCCCAATAATAATTATTTAATATTTTTAGCTTTCAGCAGTTTATCAGTCAAAAATTGGATTTGGCTTTCGTTTAGCAATCTGAGATATTTATCAAGTTGATTCTTCCTAGTACAGCTAAGGCTAAACAAAATTCGACTGAAAATATTCTTGAAGACCAACTTTAATGACCACAAAATCCTAAAATCAAATAGCTGATTCAGTGAAAGAATCCAGGCTGTCAGGAGGAAATGCATTGTTGTCATAATCGAGGTCATGTGATTTATATTAACAAAATGCTTTCAAAACGTAAACTAAACTTATAGTGTGAGAACGGCGATGGAATCAATGCAAACTAATATTTCTGAGGGTTTGTTTGTTATCTGTTTTAGATCTCGGAAAATATTATCTAGATAATAGTACCTAGTACTATTAAGTCGTAAACACAATTCTTCTAATTTTAAGATCACCTTACCTGAATACAAAACCCCGCAAATCTGTTCGTTTTATTTGGCGCTTTGCTAAACGAGCATATCACTTCTATCGCCTTTCGCATGCACTTTGTGGTTTCGTCAACCAATACACAGGCAAAAATGCTTCGCACGAAATTTATGTGAAACTCATTTCATGCGAAATTCGCATCCAATTGACCTAAAAATGTTTTCATATGAAATTCATGAGAAAATTTTCGTTCTATTTTAATGTAAATTTAGCACGTAATTCATGACCATCATTTCGTGCAAAATTCACACAAATTTCGCATTAAATGTACATTAATTAATTAATTTTGTGAAATATTTGCAAACATGTTTGTGGTTTTTTTCATGCAGATTTCGCATGCAATTCATCTAAAAATTTGTGTGCAATTTTGATGCTATATTCATATCAACTTGACACAATTTTATTAATGTTAATTTGGTATGAAAGTTTTTTTTAGGTTTCATGTTAGTTTATTATAAGATTGTTGTCACTCAATTTCTACATAAAAATAAAAAGAACAACACCAATTTAAAACAAACAAATAATGCCAGGATGTTTATTATAGTTTTACTTTGGTTAAGTATTGTATGTTACAAGTTGTATTTCCATCATGTTTCCCTTCATTTATAATTAAATATCTTTTCATTCTACAATTTGTTACTCAATCCATCACTTTATTGTTACTATAGAATATTAAGAATGCAACTTTGCTAGATAACGGACATAAAAAATTTATTCTGTACTGACTGGGGATTGGTAAGATTTAATTTTACCACCTACCAAATTATTAATAAAAATAAAGAAAAAATCTGACATTCATTTTTGTTTTATTATATAAATATATAAATATATGTGTATTTATGAATTTAACACATTCGCAAGTTTCTTCAGTATAAGAATAAGATAAAAGGCAAAAACTAATACATACAAACTCTCTACAAACTTACAAAAATATTCACAATGAAGTCGTAGAAATTCATATTTTGAAAAATACATATATATATATATGGCAATTCCGTATTTCACACGTCTCAATATAATTATAATTGTTGCAGAATACTGCTATGCTTATTCAACTACTTTCTTCAGTACATATATTTTGTTTTTTTGTGTCCTAAGCAGTATTTATTTACATAAAAAAATATGATGCCGAGTTGAATGACACAACATCTTTTTAAGAATATTCTGCAATTCCTGTTGTAGCCTCTTTTCAACAAAAGTGTCTTTACAGAGGCAAGAACCTGAATTGCATGAATGCACCAATGAAATTAATTGCAATACATTTAATGTTGGAACATAAATATTTTGGCCAGTTAAAGTTATAGCTTCACACTGTATTCCATTGAACCTGGAATGTTCAACTTTTTCCATTCTTCGTACAACAGCTGCTTCAAAACACTGTCCTTTTCCAGTAAGAGCTTTGTAGCCAACTTTAAATATGCCAATTTCTTCCTGCAATACTATATATTTTTTTTCTCCAAAATATAGAATATAAATATACTTGTACAAAGTGATTCCCAGTTAGTTTTGAGTTTTACCGGATATTATCCAGTCATCATGTTAAAAGCATTTAGTTTATGCAATTTTCAAAATTATTACTGGACCGAACCAATTTTTACTGGACATTGCCTTTGATGGACGGAACTTTGGGATCACTGATGTATATATATATATGAATAAATAAAAAGTTCAAAATATCCGCATTGCGCATGTATTTTAAATTATTCATTAGTACTTTTCATAATAGGATAATGAATTGCACTGAAAAAATATTGAAAAAAATGATCACAAGGGCCGCAGAATGCATCAGACTAAATGAGTAGGCAGAACTTGTTCCACACTAAAGTAAATCTGTATGCATTTCGACATGCCTGATAATAATATTATGCGATATATCAAAGTCACTTACAATGTAATAAAGATGGGAGATAATTAATATTCATTTACCAAAAATTATTAGTCTTTTTTATGACATTTAACCGTGCCTTAATTTTTTTAATCAAATTATTTTCCTTTGTGGATCTCTGTCACATACTATATATTCATTTTATAGACAGGAAAAAATTTTAAATGCCCCTCGCACACATTATCTAAATGTCCAGTAAGAGGGAGTTTTCTGCATTGTGGCTGTCAAATGTGTTGCAGGTGAATTCAGCTTCTTTTCACTAAACTATTGCATGTAATACGTAATACTATTATTTAGATATATAGTAAGACTGGATTTTACGTTCTGAACCAACATGAATATATGAACATGTACGACATTGAGGGTCATTACATTTGGAAACTTGATAGCTTTTGGTCAAATTTTGGTTTTGTTTATTTGGTTTTTGTAACATGCAGAAATAACTGAGCTGTATTTGCACAAACTGGGCTTATAACGCTATACTTGGCACTCCATGTGCAAACATCAATATTTATTAGCAGCTGTAAATATTTAGTTATTTCATGTTCAAATATATCATTAGCAAATCCGTGTGCTGACATTCTCCCTGGAAAATGAAATGTATTGAATCACTGAACAACTACAAACAAAGTGCAAGAGTAAAATTGTACAAGAGTTTAACAACACAGAACCCAAAATTCATCTTTGAGGTTGTGGGGTAGATTGAGTAGAAAGAATTTTAAAACTTCAGAAAAGAGCTGTTCAGCTGATTCTAGATAAGAAACCTACATGTCCATTAAATCCATTGTTTAAACAGTTAGGAATAATGAAAGTTGGTACAATAATAGAATATCATAAGTATCTGTTAGTTTAAAAATCACTCAATTGAGAAGCACCAGATTATTTAACAGAAAAATTTAACTACGTAGCAAAAAGTAAACCATACTCACTTAGAAAAGCAACGCATGGAGATTTGATTATTCCTAAAATTAAAACTGAACCGTTTAGAAATTTATTTACATAATTCTAGTTCTATTTTGTGGAACAAATAAAATGTCGTCAAAGATACCAAGGTTAACAAAAATTTTCTTCGCCAGACGCGCGTTTCGTCTAATCAAGACTCATCAGTGGCGCTCAAACCCAAACAATATGTAAAAATCCAAATGATTAAGATGTTGTAGAGCTTTTATCACCAAAATTCCAAAACGTTATATCAAATCCGGCTAAGGCTATCTACACCTTGAAATAGAAAAAACCTTAGAATTAAAATATTTTGTGAAATTTCTAGTCAGGAAATTGAGACAATGACTTTATCACTGTTAGAATCAATGATTTTCATGTCAGCACCGAAGTGTGACTACTGGGCTGGTGATACCCTCGGGGACTAACAGTCCACCAGCAGAGGCATCGACCCAGTGGTTGCAAATAAAATGTCGTCAAAGATACCAAGGTTAACAAAAACTATCAATTTCCATTCGAAATGCAAGGACAACCAATATATTTATAATGAATGTTTAAAAATATCTCCAGAGTTCAGATTTAATGTCATGATTAACAAAACTAATAATAGACATTAGTATTTATGTGTTTTATGTTTATTTCTGTATTTTCCATAATTTTTCTATGCACCGTCAGTGGGCCTCACGGAAGATTAGTTTGTAGACTAACTGTGTTACCCTCTTAAAATAAAAATTATTATTATTATTATTATTATTGTTATTATTATTATTATTATTATCCTTAATTATTCCATTTTCTTCTTAATAAAATCATAGCTCTATTTATTACTTACTGTTCCTTTACACAGTGTATATAATACAGCTGTGTTTTCATTGGCAATTTCATTTTCCTTCGTGGTTACTGCCTTACAGACAATTATTCTGCAATCAGAGTCATCAATATCAGGAAATATCCCTCGAAATTTCACAATCTGCTCTTCTGTCATGTCTAGGGCTACTGGTTTAGAGTTGATATCCCTCTCTATTTTCTGCAAACCACATTTCTTTTCTATCTCCTCAATTCTAGAACCAAGAAACGACTGGATTTGGTTATGTTTAGCCAAAGACTGAACATCATCTGATGACTGAAGCCTATTGACAAAAGACATAAACCAGATGCTCTTAAGAGCCTGCAAGCATATTCTCAAAAAATCGTAGACGTAATTTTAAACGTAGCGTAAGTTTACGTCTGTTTTAATATTCTCAAAGATTCGTAGTTGTAAGTTACGTGTAAAATTGATCGTAAACTTACGTCTGCTCCTGAGCACTCGTAAGTCCTAGCGTCCCTCATAATTTTGCGAAGAGAAATCGTTTTTCAAGCCATTCACGACTTAGCATCATTGATTTTATTCTCGTAGAACAACGAAGCAAACATTCCAAATTTGCAAATATTGTGAAAAATGTGTTACTCATGGGGAATAACTCTTACAAAAATTTATAATTTTAAAAGAAAGAAACAACAACCGAATTTATGAAAAAAACGTTCCGGAAATTAAACGTTTCCTATATGATTTGCGATTTTACATCATGCTGTTTTATTTATGTTAAAATGGGATTAGGTTATTTATTGCTTTATTATAACACGAAACTACTGGTTAATTTCTACACTGAAGAAACGTAACCTTGAAAAAGGTCTTGTTGCACGTTATGGTAAATTGACAGCTTACTTTTTAAAACACATATTCAAAATTATGCAACGCACCAATTAAATATAGTGACTTTTTTTAGTTTATTTATTTATTTATTAATTAATTAATTAATTAATTAATTAATTTATTTATATATTTATTTATTCATTCATTCATTCATTTATTTATTTGTTTATTTATTTATTTATTTATTTATTTATTTATTTTAATATCACTTTATCCAAATATAAATCCGTATTTCTTTCCACCAGTCAACTGCATTGTAAGGTTATGCAATTAAAAAACTGTAATAATTTAAGTACTTTGAGGTAATTATTTCTCTTTCAATACGTTTATTTCCAAAGTGAAAGAAGTAACTGAGCATGCGTGATAACACTACGTGCAAAACGTAGGATTTACGATTGCTATTTTACGTGCAAACTGCGATTACTTTCGAGAATACGAACAATCGTAGACGTAAACGTAAAGTTACGACTATCTTATCTTTACACGTAAGTGTAAATTTACGATGTTTTTTAGAATATGGCTGCTGTATCGCTCACCTGATTTTATAGGCAATTAAAATGGCATTTCCCTGATGTTAAAGTAAGTCTTGTAATTTTCAATAAATTTTTAATAGGACCATCCAAACAGTATTACTAGACAGTTTTGTTTCCATTGGTTAACCGGTTGTATAGATCTTGAAGATCTTTTTTATTTGCCCATACGGTCCTATGTTAAACTAAGTCCTGTGGCGGTGGCCATTTTAAATTTCCAATTGGCAATAAAAACATAAACTTTAAATAATACCATCCAAACCATATTGTCAGTAAGTTTTGTTTCCATTGGTTTATCCTTTTTAGAAAAGAAACCTAAAGAGAGGACCATCCAAACAATATTGCTAGTAAGTTTTTGTTTTGATTGGTTAAAAGGTTTCAGAGGAGAAGCCCTTTTAAACTTTTTTCTCATAGGGTCCTATGTTAAACTAAGTCTTGCGGTGGCGGCAATATAGGTTAACAAATCCAAATAAAAAACACAAACTTTGTAAAGGTCCATCCTATGAACATTATTGCCAAGTTTGTTTTCAATTGGCAAAGTGGTTTCAGATAGGAAAATTTAAATGTAAAAAGTTTACAGACCCTTTGGGTCAGGTGAGCTAAAAAGGTAGCAAACAGGTCTGCAACTCATTTCCATTTCTATCAGATATTGAAGAAAAATTGGCTATTCTTAAAAAGACATGCATGCAGCTGTCAATCTGTTTCCAGATTCTAATGACCTTTTTTTAACCAAATCAAACACCCTACATTAATGACGTTGATCAAATTTATCATAAAATCATTTAATGTTCATGATTTTTTTCTTCAAAGAAATTTCTCCAAGAAAATTGCTCACATTCTTTGCATCAAGGCAAATGAGACAATGATTGAAACAGGACCTCTTTTTGAAATTAATTTAAACATTATGTTACATTTTGCTTTGAATAAGCATTGGGGTTTTCATCACAATAAGAAAAACAGTACCCTTCAAAATTAAAGTTTGCTTTTGCCCACAGCTGACAAAAACATCAATGCTTTGTGCCCATAAAAACATTGTCACACCCTGTGTCCAGTATATTTCTAAGTTCAAAGTGGGATAACTCTTAAACAAATAAGTAGATAACATGCACAACAGTGGTCAACTGCACATGGTGTTCTTACTATGCACCAAGTTTCTGGAAATTCATTTCGAATAGTTTCAGAGTAGTTGCACTGACAGATTTTGTGATGGACAGACATGACAGAAAATATCTCCCCATAAAATGTGGGAAGACAACAAACATAAACAATGCGAATTTTTTTTTATTTTAGACAATACAATGTTTGAATATCTGAAAGCATCAAAAAGGTATTAGACGGTCATGTTTTTACTATCAAATCCTAGATTGATGCCCTCAAATATTATATTCAAGTACTATACCGCTAGTTATGATACATTTTTTCTTTCAAAATAGACATAATAATTCTTCTGTTGCAATTAGTTCCAGTTGAGGAATGACTGTCATATTTGTTTTGTCTATGAAAAAATAACACCAATCACGTGTTGCACGCTACATAACCCATGTAGCTAGTTATTTTAAAGTGCGCACCACATGCACTAATGTTATTTCGAAAAAAATACATGCATTGCTGTCATTAATTATTATTGAACAGTTGATGTCAGACCGTTGACAAAATTTGGTCTATGGGCTCATGGACCGAAACGTTTGAGCAAATGCTAAACTTTTTAGATCTAAAATTAAATTATTCTAAAATATATTCAATGATAAGACTAGTATGTCAAACCTAAACATGGACATTAAGGTGATCCATTATAGTTTTACATTCATACATACAATATGTGTAGACATGTGAGTTTTCACTTTTGATGTTAGCTCTGGGAAAACTTCTTGAATATCAGATAGCAAATTAGGAGACAAATAAAACATGCATTTCAATTATTTGCAAAATTTATGGCTTATTTAAGAGTTTTAAATTTGACAAAACATTTTAAAATTAAAAACAAAATAATCGGCCATTATTTTGGTCTTCCTTTAATTTATCAGTTCTACTGACTGATGGTAAACTGAGCCTGTAGATGCACCCCATGCAGTTATGTTAGGGACAGAAAGCCAATGTCCTCTATATATATAACACATTTTTTATACTTAAAGGTAAATGTTTACACTTGTTTCAATTAAATATAGCCTTCTTCTTCGACTTAAAACTATGAAATAAAAGAATGCAACACTTATTTCAGATATTCTACATATGACTTTAACCTTTTCCCTTTCAAGTCCACACATGGCCTTATGGATTGGTGCAATCTGCACCTGTTTAAAAAAATCAAAATCTGGCAATTAATTTGCATGGCTACAATATTCGATCAACAATTAACCTCCTGTAAAAATATTTACAAATGCTTTGCTTGACATCCAGTCCTCAAATCTCCATATATGAGTATAACCTGTTTGGGTATCAGCGCAATATATGGGTTAATTCAGTTCCATTACTTCTTTGGCTTTGATCTTTGGATTATAAGTAGTCCAGCACGATGGGTTTAAAATGTTAACAGGTTACAGCTAAACAAAGCATGATATGTCATTGTGGAACACTTCAGATTGTAAATCAAGCCAACTGCAATGTTATAAAATCATGGAATAACTATTGTATTTCAAGCTGTGATGGCGTAAAATCAAGCTTGAAATTCCAAACAGTTATTCCAATTCTAATGCAATCCAATTCAACAGTAAATTTTTTTATATTTTCACAAAAAACTCTGTTAACAGAAAGTAAGTTTTAAAGAGTTGTGAAATTTCCATTATGGCAATTTTCCTTATTTATGGCATATAAATCATGCATTTATAAGAAAAATTTACAGAACTTTTCACATCTTTCCTTGTCTAGAATCAATTTATCTGATGAAATCATTTGATACACGATTTTGTAGGGGAGATTGATCATAGCTATCTGTCATTGCATTTAGTTTTTCCAGTTGATGTTCAGCCTCTATGCATTTCTTAACAACAAACTTTCCTGAGCCCAGGTACATCCAATGTAACTGTCCAACTGGACAGATCTGTTAATGCATTTGTTTGAGTTTCGTACGTCAATAACATTGAACCTAAATTAGTAATCAATTATTTATTAGTTATTTATGTATCAATGTAGTTTTCTAATGCAAATGTGTTGTTACATTCTATTTGATTGGATATCGACTGTAGTAAAATGCACGATTTACATGCCATAACTCAGTAAAATGTGTTAATGCAACCTGAGTAACCGATCCTGTGGTTTCACTAATTTTTCTTAACTGTTCATAAATCTTGATGACTGTTTGGGGTTTTTATTGGCACAAAACTGTTTACAAATAGTATGACAATTCATAGTTTTGGCTTCCATTTAAAGGATAAAAATCCTATGCATTGGTACGTAAACTTAATATGTGACAGTAACATCTATACGCCGTCACAGCTTGAAATACAGTTATTCCCTAAATTGCTACTTTTTTATGGGAGATATGCCCTTGATCAATATTGTCTGTCAAACTCTAGACATTGATTTGCAGATATGCTTTTACCTAATTACCAACTTACTTTAATTTTTATTTGAATTTTGTCCAGGTCAAAATAACTTTTAAACCCCTATGTTTATTGTTAAAAATAAGTGGTGTCCTCAGGAACAGTTTGCTTGTAATTTCGTTCTTTTGTATTATATATCAATGTTTTCCAATAATTTTACCAAATTGTTTGAAACTTGGGCTATATCTAGATGCCAATACTAGTGGTTGATATTATATTGATCCCTTTACTAGGTAGAGTCAAGTTATTAAATATAAAGTTACTCTACTCATCTTTTCAATTCTCTTTATGGCAATTATCTAATCTACCTGTGTGGATTGATTATTTCCCAGAGACAGTTGTCGTATGGTTTCAGACCATGTTTTTGTCGCAATTCTTTTGTATTGTTCATCGTTAGATGTTCTAAAATTCTTTGAGTTTTTTTCTTGCTCTCGTTCTATACATTTGTGAAAGTTTGATGAATCGACCCGTAAAATGATTCAAACATTTTTAATCAAAGAGTGAACTAATTATATATATCATTCATTAATTCACTATAATGTTATATAAACTCAGTCTTTTTAATATTGTTAGAAAGACACATAGAGAGAATATTTCTGTAAAAAAATATAAGATATTGTTACAAACGTGCTTATACCTTGCAGTTTATATGATTTCACTGTATACAAATTAAAAAAATGGTTTTGAGAATTGCATGGTGTATTAGGCTAAGCAAGATAAAAATAGTACAGTAATGTCATATAAGAATTGAATAATCATTCATGTTATGCTGTTTTATTCATTTACACCTGAGTTGTGCCTTTATATTCGTATTTCCTACTTTATTGCTATCGCTGGGTAAAAAATAATCCAACATAAATGCCCATACCATGTGTAAATGAGTACAACATACTCTTCATTAATTATTTCATAAATAACATTCGCTTGCCCATGTATATCTTATGTTTACATAGAACAGACCTAAGTCAAAAGATAAAATGTAAAATTATTATTCAACTCAAATAGCATCTTGGACAATATTTCTTGGTATTGGGACCCATCAGCAAAGCATGTTAAAATCACGAACACTTGCAGCTATATCAGACATGACATGGACTTCTCTTCCCAAAAAGGCACCATAGGCTGACAAACCATGCCTAAAATATTAAACTTTTTTTAAGAACAGAAGACATTTAAATCTGTCACTCAATTAACTCACACATCTCAATCCAGACTTTAACAAGTAAAATCTATCATAAATACAAGCATGGTCTGTATTTGATATCAAAATCTACATTTGGCCTCTGACCTATAAATGATACATACAAATTACATGATGTACTAAACTTTCGAACCAAAAAACCAAACTTTGACTAAATTTTTAATAATGGAGTACACACTACCTTAACCCTTACCCTACAGACCACAGAAATCAACAGTTGTCTTGCACCAATAAAGCAATAACCTAGAATAATTTTGAAAAAATCCTTGAAGTGTTACTAAAGTCTGATCACCTTTGAACAGCTGCAAACAAAACAAGGAATACTGTGATTAAGGTCACAAAAAAGATACCTCAGCTTCATATTGAACTCTGTATTGGACAAAACCAAAGTCCAATTATCTCCCAAGAAGGATATCCAAGAGCAATGAAATTTCTTCATGCAAATCTCCATTTTATGTACTTTCTTCAAGCAAAGTATCATCAAAATTCCATGAAGCGGTGCAGGAGAAGTTGCGCTTACAAGGGATGTGGACAGACGAACGGACAGACAAACAGGGTGATTCCTATAAATCCTCAAGCAAAGTTTGCGGAGGTATAATTAATAAAAGTAAAGTGTCCAAATAGGACAGGATTGCTGCCGCCTTATATAGTTTAAGTTCCATCAAATATGAAATTGATATGCGTCAGACCTGAAAAGGGGACACAAGGTACAACTCATCATCAGTCTGCTGTATACCAAATATCAATTATTCATGAACAAGCTGAGAAATCTTTAACTGAAATTTCATCATAAAAAATTAACAAAATAAAAGCAATATATTTGAATCAGAGTCATGATACAGAGTTAGGATTACATTTTTAAATGCACAATATCATCTACTATTGGTCTTAAAATCTCCATGGTACTGACATCAATAGAACTGCTCAAATGTTTTATAGTTTGCAATTGTTGCCACATACTCACAGGAATTGTTCCAAAAATACATTTTCATTAAAAGCCTTAATTGTATTTGAATGCAATCTGTCACATTTTCTTGAAAGTGGTGTATGTTACAAAACTCCATGCAACATCAGAAAAATGCCTACATTTGCTTCAATCACAATGTTTATGACATGACTCTTTGGTGTAGTAATATTGAAAATATATTAAATATTCCATCAAGTTCAAGTTCATTACATAAAATAATTATAAGAATTGAATAATTCATGTTTGACATTTCATAATATAAAAGGCTTGACTTAGCACATATTTTTTTCAAAATGTGCTTCAGGCAAAGCTTTTATAAGCAAATGTAATATTTGAATGAACCACTCGATTCATTATTGAAGCAGAAAGAAATAAAAGCTTCATTTTGATAAAATACCAAATTGCTGACAAAAAATATATGTCATGTAGTTTTGAAGAAATTCCTTTTCGAATTGTACTAACTTTATGCTCTGAAGAACCTGAATACAACAGTTAAATGGTTGCAGAGTGGAAGATGTTTGAAACAACAGTTACAAACTGCTATAATTGCAAAAGTTATATGTTTTAAATCCCCAAAGGCAAGGACACAAATTAATATCCCTGGAAAATAAGTCAAGTAAAATTTTCTATTATTATATCATTTTATATTTTACTGCAATTACCAGCTATTTGCATCTGTATGTAATAAAGTGGTCTCCATTTCTTAGATAAATTAGCAGAAGTGTCATCGAAAAAAGGTTTACTGGCAAATTAACAGTTGGTTTAGCAGGCAGTCTTTCTGTGTGCAATAAATCATCTCTTTCCTAATAAAGAAAAGTAAAGCATTGTTTACATTGTGTCAAAAAAATTCAGTAATATCACACACATAGTAATTATTATTATTATTTACTGTAACATGAAATATGCCTAGGACATTGAACCATGCTCAGCACTGTTTCACTGCTTGTTTATTTGTAAAACCAAAATTTGCAACACTAGATGGCTGTGTTCGTGTTGTATAAGGAAAACTTTCTGAAACGGCTCATGTGCCACAATCGAAAAAGGCTCTCTGCAGATAACACAACTTGCCTATAAATAATTTGATAACTATTAATATATTCTTCACCTCCTGATACAATACAGCTAAATCTTGCCCAACATGTTTTCAAAATGTATACTGGTTCATGTCACGTAACACTGAGTCAGTCAGTTTAACCGTCTCAACTGAACCACTTCTAAGAACACTGAAAATATAGTAACAAAGCACTTGTACAAATTATTAAACTGGAAATGGTGTTGCCCTGATAGAAAATGGTCCCAAAATAAGTTATTAAATACTAACATGTATTATACAAAGCCTGCAACCAAATACATACATTTTATTGTGGACAAATATTTTTGTTAACCAAAACAAGTTTTTATTATACCCTGGCTAATGAAGTTACGAGGGGATATTTTAAAGTCACCACTCATCTGTCCGTCCGTCAATCCGTAACATTTTCTTAAAAAGTTAATGATGGGTAAAAGAGCAAACTTGGTGGTAATTTTTTGTCGATGCAGATTTTGTGAAACTTGGTTAGATTTTGCTCTGTTCATGTGAAATTTTAATTTTAGCGGTTAAAATTTGGACTAATGTATAATTTTATCTAGGTTATCTAGGCGAGAAAATCATTGAAACGTAACTTATTGACGATATTTGAAGTGCTTGGTGCATGCAGTCAATTAAAACATACATGTCACAAGGTAGAACCTTCTAACGGTTAAAAATAATCCCAATATGGTTTGTGTGTTAACATTTTAAAAGTTGAGAAAACAGTTTTAGCTGCTGCAATAAAAAAATGGTACTTAGTTAGTGGCCACCAAAGCTCGTTTTTTTTTTTACATTGATTTGGAAATTATTTTTTGCATTTAAATAAAATTAATATTGGAAAACCGAGAGAATTAGTTGGTAGACATACCTGGGACCTTTGTCACAAGAAATTATATCATACCCTTCCATGACAGCACACAGAATATCAAACTGAAAAAAAGTTATGGTGTATATAGTCTATACATTTTTCAAATAAAAGTCCAATATAACTGGAATTTCTGTATTCTTTAATACACTAGTACTTTCATGCCTTCCGGCAATATTCAGGTGTTTTACATGAATAGAATTTTGCGGGTTTTTGATTGGTCTAAAAACAGCTTTTAGGTCATGATAAATCGCAACAGTACTAAAATTACATAAAATATTTGTACGCTGCACGATTCCGCTGCATAGTAGTCAAACGGAATACGATATCGACCTGTTTTTTATGTTTAGCCAATCAGAATAGCCGTCTTATCAAATTCAATCGTCCAATCAAATCGATTGTATTAATTGTACATTGTGCGTGACAACAACAAATGGGAGAAACGTCTGCTTTGCGATATGTTGATTCATTGATACTCTTTTCAATATTTGAAACTGGAATTTCAGGATTATCGGCAAATTGATATCAAAATGCAGTATTAAATAAAAAATAGTAAGTGTAACAACATTTACAAAATGTAAGCAGGGGCTCCAGTAGAAAAGGCATCCTCTGTCTTTCTGATCAAGGCAGATGGTGGTTTTATTCATGTAATAAAACAATTAATGACTTTGATATATAATACACATATAATAAGCGGAGTTTATAACATGTATAAAATATATTAAAATACATTAAAGACTGCACAAAACTGCACCAACACCTCTTGTGCACCATGTAAAAGGGGAAAACGCTGAAAATTGACATCATTCTTTACAACTTTATAGGAAATTTACTTTTGGCCTTTTTTCCAAAAAAGTTTTGAAGTAAGAAAATTATTCATTGTTGAATTTTTCATTGGCAAAGTATATTTAAGAATATCTAAATTTATTCTGCACATATATCACCCAGGATTTGTGAGATCCTGCGTAGAATTAAATTTTCATCTTTCAACATAGAGTCCTGAAATAGCTAAGGGTGGAATTAAACTAAGTTTATTAACCATTTTACTTCAATAATTGACCTATATTACTACATGACTATAAATAACTTGGTACAAATGGTATTTTACGTATTATTGCAAAATATTATAATCACCGTGCAATTATGCACTCGAGGTGATCATTATTTGTGTAAGCTGCAACGTGAACCTAAATATAATATCAGGAAAAATTCGTATTTTTTTGGAAATATTGTTATTGTTAAATTGATGACTGTGCAATTATTCACAAAAATTTCGCACGAAATTCGCATCAATTTCGCACAATTTTTGTGCCAGCATTTTTGCCTGTATACGTTAAAGTGTATGAAAAGATGAGGCTTGAAACTTGAATTCATGTTAACGTTAAAATAGTGTCATGCGAAGGTTAGACCTTGTTACTCGAAATCTCATCATCGGCCGTCTCCAGGCAGGAGTATCTCAAAGTAAGATTGCACGATCTAATGCATATAATGAGAGAACGGCGATAAACGAATCAACGCATGGTACACAATTCATGTAATGTGTGAAGCATAGCCTCTTTGTACATAATTCATAAAATATGTGAATGGCAATGAAATGATAGCCTCATGTTATAACGAATCGATTCTTTATATCTAATTCATATGATGTAAAAACGGCAATGGAAAGACAGCGTCGTGGTAAATAGTTCAAACACTGTGAACGGCGATGGAATGAAAGCCTCCTGCCACATACTTCATACACTGTGTGAACGGCGATGGAATGAAAGCCTCCTGCAGCATACTTCATACACAGTGTGAACGGCGATGGAATGAAAGCCTCCTGCAACATACTTCATAAACTGTGTTAACGGCGATGGAATGAAAGCCTCCTGCAACATACTTCATACACTGTGTGAACGGCGATGGAATGAAAGCCACCTGCAACATACTTCATTCACTGTGTGAACGGCGTTGGAATGAAAGCTTCGTGCAACATACTTCCTACACTGTGTTAACGGCGATGGAATGAAAGCCTCCTGCAACACTTCATACACTGTATGAACGGCGATGGAATTAAAGCCTCCTGCAACATACTTCATACACTGTGTGAACGGCGATGGAATTAATGCCCCCTGCAACATACTTCATACCCTGTGTGAACGGCGATAAACTAATCAACTCTAGCTCGTATCTAGCTCATACGTTGCATGATCGGCGATGAAAAGGTAGCCTCCTGGTATGCAATTCATTCAGTTTGTGAAAGGCGAAGGAAGAATCACATCCTTGCAAATGATTCCGTTTATGCTACCAAATTAATATAATATGTGGACGACGATGGTCTTCTGTTACATTATTCCAACAATGTGTAAACGGCCATAAACGAATCAGCTCCTGGCACATGATTCATATATGTGTACAGCGATCACGACAAATAAACACACAGTTAATATAATTGGGTTTTTTTGTATAAGTTAATGAAAAACACTTATGTTGTAAATATATGTGTACATATATCTATACGTATGTGCTGCATTGCATTGGTGATAATCAATTCAAAATCACTAATCCTAATTACTTTTAATTTCTTCAAGGTCTACTTCCAAAGCATGTGCCTGTCTTTCAGTTGTTTTCAGCAGAAAAAAATATTTAAATGTTGAAAGGGAAAAGATATTGTTTATTTCTTTCCGACAGTAAGCAAATATGAGTGAAATGTACACATTCCGCTCTGTCAAGAGATCTTCAGAAATGTCCTTTATCTAAAATTAATCCGAGAAATAAAAAAAATATTATTGTAACACCATCCGCAATAAGACTAAGAACACAATGCGCCAAAAAAAGGAAGCCATCCGCTATAGGATTAAAAGGACACTATACGACATATGATTGAAGATGCCTTCCGCAATAGGATTGACACTATTCAACCATAAAACTAAGGACGCCATCTGACATATGACTAAGAATGACTTCTGTCATAGCACTAATGACGCCTTCTGTCATAGTACTAAGGACGCATTCCGTCATAGGAGTAAGAACTCCATCAGCCTTAGGATTGACACCATCCACCATAGGAATAAGGACTAAGGACATCATCTAACGGAGGACTAAGGAAGACATCGGCCATAAGACTGACACTATCCCCCATATGACTAAGGGCAACATTCCCGCCATAATAGGAGTAGGTTAAAGTATCTGTTGGAAATCTGTGACTTTTGTCGGGAAAAGTGGCAGCATTATACGTACAGATTAATACATTTAATATTTTGTTAATAAACGTATGATTGTAAATCAAGACTATACACTATGAAGACAATAAAGTTATTCCATGTACACTTTTGCATGAGGTTTGTAAATGTCAGAAGACCAGAGTCGACAAGTGAACCTAATTGCTGGAGGAATGAAAAGGTGGGACCACGTAACTCAGTAGACCATGACATTGTAACTCGGTATTTTATCAGGAATAAATAAGAATACACATACTTGCTTTTCTACATTAAGGGAATCAGTAACAATTTAGACATGTTTGAATTCGCCTTTATTATTACTTACTATTTCTACACCAAGATCAAAATCACAGATAGACAAATTTACCCATGGACATGCGGTAAAAAGACCAGGTACTAATGTACCCCGCCAAGATCAAAATCACAAATATACAAATTCTTAAAACAGACTTTTTTTAATTTTCTGCTAAAGCACGCTGACATCTCCAACTTAAAACACACTGACATCTCTGCGCTCAACTCGCGAAAAGACATCAAATTTCTATCACTTGTGGAAGATCAACCCGCCTTTCCCAAAATGTATGTAAGAACCTATTTATCTGTTTAGTTGTAGACACCTGACATCACGTAAAACGTAAATCTGTTATTTCGACGACACACCTGAACGTCACCTAAAACGTAAATCTGTTTACATCGACACTCCTGAACGTCACGTAAAACGTAAATCTGTTTACTTGGAGACAGCTGAACATCACGTAAAACGTAAATATGTTTATATTGACACACCTGAACGTAACGTAAAACGTAAATCTCCTTATAATGGTTGTCATTTGTGAGGTTCTTTCTCTTTGTCATTTATATATATCTTGAGTTCAGTAGTTATTGGCGGAAGCCGGAGTAGAATAGATCCCCATATCTTTGCAAAACTTGTCATATAATGTGAAGCTGTAGGCGCGAACCCATCGCCCAATATTTGACACTCCAATCAACATTAGTAGATGGCTAAGTACCTAGTCTACTCGGCCAACGAGTTACGCTTTTGATTGATAGCCATGGATTTATTTTTGTGGAACATTTCTATTATACATATATAACTTCTCCTACTGTTAACAATCTCTGAATCTCAGAAACAGATGCAATAAATAAGAACTAACGTTTGGGCTGTAGAACAATCTTTGTATATGCTTGGTTTTGCTTAAGGTCTGGACATATTTTTCTCTTTATATATATCTAAAATTCATTTTTGGCGTAACTGATTACAATACTGGCGCTGTTTACAAGACAGGAAAATTGTTTTCTCTTACAATGAACTGTAACGGTATCCTTAAAATAGTGCAGTTGAATTATACATGTGATGCAACCTTGAAGTGGCAATGACACACTTTTCGACCGTTACCATACTTTAATTATTTAAGAAATAATTCACGCAGGCTGTGGTTTATCATTGTTTTACAACCGGGTGACCATTTATGTCGTATTATTTTATCACCATTGACATCGAGGGATAAAATAACGACATAAATGGTCATCCCGTTGTATTACTCCGCGAATTATTTCTATTATATTCCAAAAAGACAATTGCAGTACATTTATAATATCTTCGTACCTATAGAAAACATCATTTCCGCCATAAACTGGCTTTTCCGTCAGGGTAACACACTATATATTGCAACGGATAATTATAGCGCGTGTCGCTATTTATAAGATTAACACGTCATATATTGCGTATGACCGTATTAATCTTATAAATAGCGACATTGCGTATGACGTATTAATCTGATTAATAACGACAGGCGCTATAATTATCAGTTGCAATATATTGTGTGTTACATTGACGGAAAAGCCGGTTTATGGCGGAAATGATGTTTTCCAATGGGAGTTACAGTTTTGTAATTGGAACAGCCCTTTTTACCACAGTTGTTGTCTCAAAGCCTTTAATGTGCGTCATATTAGAATCACCCATTTAAACAAACTAACATCACAGTTGTAAAACAAACATAAATGTGCCATATTATTGGCATCTTTAAATAGTTTGGTTTACTATTGTTTTAACTTTCTGTAACCTTTGCAGAAACACACATTTTTGTTATTAAGAATTGAATGTCTAGTTTCAGTGACGTATTAAAGCGTTGACCACAGCACATTATCATATAAAACATGGGGAAAATTCATGGCAAAATTTTTTATTCTGTTACGATATATCACTATGTCATGATTTAATGTTATTTAAATTGTTATGGTGCACTGGCCTAATAAATAAAACAAAAATCGTGCCAGTGACGTATTGTTACTGGGTATTATAACTGTGAAAAAAACACATTTAAATTATGTAACCGTATATTAAGTGGAAATACACTTTACTTAAATAACGGATTAATGTTTGAGTGGTATTCGTTAAATAATTCTAAGCAAGGACGATTATTCTTGCCATATAATTATTTATCAGTACAGATCACTGTCGTCACAGCCTGTTGTGTTTCCGCTTGCTAATGGTAACTCAAAATTATTAATTGACGATCACGAAGTAATAAGAGAAAATCGACAAAGTACATTATAATTTTTCAACAGAAATAGGCATACCGCTTTGCGAAATACGAAATGAACATGTTTTATGTACAGTTACAATTGTGTGTTTGCTTCCTATTTTTTATTTCAAAGGAAGTTCAATCAGATACAGGTTAGTAGTATAAATATTAATTTAATTTGTTTTGTTTGTTTTGAATGGCGTTTAACGCCATTTTTAGAAATGTTTCAGCTATCATGGCGTCCAGTTTTTATTGAGGGGAGAAAGCGGGAGTACCAGGAGAAAACTCCCGACGTGCAGTAAGAAAACTGTAAATCCTTGTTAATTGATATTGGAGTCGAGAGCACCCTGCTCGCAGTGAGATTCAAACCCGCAACCTCAGTGTTGACAGACACGTGATCAATAGTAAACTAACCTTAACCACTTCGCCACTGAGGCCCCAATTTTAGTTTGAGAAGTATGATTGTACTTGATAGCATTAAATTATAACTGGAATGTTAAGTCATAGTCTTAAATGCTCTTAGTTATTGTCCGCTAATTATACTCGGCTGCCGAGTGGTTAAGGTAGTTCAAACAAATAAAAAAGCCTGTTTCATGGAATTGTACTACTCGTATGTCTTTTTCAGCAACGAATATGTTAATACAAATATGCTTGTTAAATTAAAAATGTTACGAGGTACGTGTTTGTTTGGAATAAGACGTGAATTTAATATTTGTTTGGCCTTATACTTGTATTGTAAACTTTTACATTGATTTTTATTTGTTTTCTTGAGAAAAATAATAATCTAGAACTGTTAATTATGCAATAATAATAAACAAGTCGAATGCAAAACATTATGTGACCTTCTTAATTCTGGAACATTCATTGGGGAGATATATCTAAAGGACTTGGGTGCAGATTTTGATGTCAGATTTTGTTTTTGGACTTTCATTTCCATAGAAAAGTTAATAGCATTTTGCTGGAATGAATATTAGATACTAAATTAATATTGGACTTAATATTTCGTACCAGTGGATATTTTTTCTGGACTTTTATGAAACTTAACTTACTTTTTGCATACAAAATTTGGAAGTTTATTGATCAGACATTTCACTTTGGACACCAATTGCTTATTATTAGGTTAATAGGTTTACATTATCATTGTAACTTATTAGTTAATTAAGTTTAATTAATTATAATTAATAAATAATTAAATTGTAATTTGTATTTGTCATTTGTTGGCTGATTTTGGTTCCTTCAACCTATGCCAACATTTTAAATTTTGGTTTAAAAAGTAAGAAAAAATGTTGGCATACATTGAACATTTTAATCCCTTCCATAAACAATTCGTTAAGTAGTTTTTCATGTGTATATATCTAAAATCCATTAAAAGGGGTTTGTTTTATTTTCTATAATAATAATAATAATAATAATAATAATAATTTTTTTCATATTTTGTGTCTTGTAAATATTTATGGCTTAAATAAAGATTAGATAAAAAACAATATATTTATACATAATTGTATTATATTTCATAAATAACACATGCAATATAAATTTAAATTTCAGTAGTCTAACCAAGATGCAGCAAGAAGAATGCATTATTAGCAAATTATTCTATTGTAACTTGTCCATCGTGTACCAGCTGTTTTAGTTCACCCAGTCTCTGTTCGATTTGTACGTACTTGCTCTATTTGTGTGTAAATAGTAAATAGTGGGGTAGTCTCTTCTCTGCAGCGTTTGCGAATAGTCTGTTTAACTGTATGAACATTTAGCTGAACTCTGTCATTGCCTTGGATATGTTTATCTGTAGTTTAGTTAGAATGTTGTTCATAGTATTTATACAACAGATAAAATCCTTTAGAATCAACATTATTTATACAAATTTCTAGTGTTCACGTTGTGTAATTGAAATTTAATAATAATTCGAGATTCTCAGTAACTCATACAATAATTGTGCCTGTTATTTACCTATAATTAATAGTTTAATTACTATCAAAACATCTATTTATTCTGCATGTAGGCATAGCATAGGTTGAAGGCACCCTGAATTTATAGGCTATTTCTACCTGTAACAAAAATAAAATTATATCCTTAATTCAAAAATATTTTCGGGACTGGTAATATATACTGTTGGTAATGAAAATATGTGTCAGATTCTTCTTTGCTTAAAGCTACACTACAATTTAATAATAATCAATACCTGATCTGTACAATCGAACACTTTTCAGTGCTTAAATGTAAACACCCACCTAACGTCATAAAGGCAGGAATATGTTTGGATTAAATAATATTTAGATTTGAGGAACTCGTGTAGAATTGATTTTTCTTATAGAACTTTAAACTTTTCATATATTATTATCAAGTGTTAACATGTTTCAAGTCCATTTGAATTTCTTTTTACTATTAACGAGCTATACACTGATTTTAAACTATACTATCCACATATTTAAAGGGACTTTTAAAATCTTCAGTGTTTTCAAATTTGACAGCAGGGTAATCAAACGGAAATCAAGCTTAGTATCACTAATAGTTAAGATTATCTTTGTTTTAATTATGTCTGACGCCATTAACAACAGTTGTTTGAGTAGTGTCATGGCGTTCCGTTCATATTCTTTTAAATTTCATATTCTTTTAAATTTCACAATCTTTGAAATTTACTTAACTTAGATGCACATACAGAGTTTATTTAAGAATTATTATTTGAACTAAAAATGAAAAATTGAAAAAAGGTATCTTTGATGGCATTTATTTATCCCTTAATATTTTCTTTTTTAAATTTGCAAAAGTTTTTACTTTTTGTTTGTTTGAATGTTGTTTGACGCTACTTTCAGCAATTTTTAGCTTTATTATGGCGTCCAGTTTTTACTGGCAGAGGAAGCCGGAATACCCGGAGAGAACCCGACATTCGGTAGAAAAACTGGCAGTCCATGTCAATTAAGATTTGAGTCGAGTGCACCCTGCCCACAGTGAGACTCGCATCCCAACCTTAGACCACGTAATCAATAGTAGACGAATTACCTTATCCAATCGGCCACCGATGTCCCGGCAAAAGGTTTTAAAAAGCTGTGTTATGAACGCTGGTATTTATTGCTATGTCTACAGTTCAGATGAAAACTCCCAAATGAAGTCAACCGTTTTTTTTTCATAATGTATACATGGGTAAGATGTTATAGGATACAGTGTATTTTGGCAGGTATAAATAAATTGTGTATCAACAATTACATATTTTGTTCGCATTTCCCTTTTTTTCATTGACACATTCACAGTTTCCTTCTAATTGTTGTTGAAACTGTCATCTCTAATGTTATGAGTGATCTTTGTCTATAGACTAAATCTGCCTTTTATGTTTTATTTTTTAATCGCAGGTTTGAAAAAACTAGGGAATGTTCACAAGAAGACAAAATTGACGATATAATGCACAGTATTCACGGTAAAAAACAACTTTAAATACTAATAAGCTAAATTCGTTTTCCGAAAAAGAATAATGTTTATTCATGTTTCAGAGTACTTAATGCTAAGTTTGTTTCATTAAATTTAGCCAGAATGCAAACATTGTTTTTATTGTTTTAATATTAAGATGTCCGTTTATGATTTTATACCAAACCATGCGTTGTTTATATTTAATATTTAAAAGATAGCATAATTTTAACATAGTATGAATCTAATCATATGGATAAATCTGAAAGATGAACACATATATAGATATAAATGGTTACTTAATATTATAAAAAGCCTTAAATGATTAAAAATATGCCAAATTACTCAAAATTACTCAAAATTAGAAGAATATAGAAACCAGGTGTACACCAAATTGAATTTTAATCAAACAGTTATGTATATGTACGTTTTTATATGTGCTTGTACCATTTTTAATCATAGAAATATGTATTCATTGCAATCCGCACCACACCGTTAACGAATTAAAAGAAAACATTGAACACATTTTTACAGGTAAATATCATCACATATTAATTCTTCTAAAAACAGATAAATCATTTACATATATTTTAGAATTCATCTGGTATATCCCAGCGAAGACCAGCGGTAATTGTTAAATAGTCATTAGTCGTTTGGTCAGAAAACACGCCGTTTCCGGTCTGGTAGCAGATCTCTGACAACCCAATTTGAAGATAGTAGCATTGGAAGATTGTTTAGGCGAAATCCGCTTGCAGCAAGCACCATGCAACAATGGTAGTCTGTTAGTAATCAGTCAGCGAGAACAGTACGAAAGCTGCGTCATTCAGGTCAAGCATAGTCATTAAACGCTCAATATTTGATCATCGCCATCGCCGTCGCAAGGACCGGTTGGCCTGGTGAAGAGCAGGACAAAATTGGAACCTTAGATGAGAGCCGATTGTTACTCCATGCAACTGATGGACGAACCCGAATTTGGAGTCATCAAAACACAGATTACACGCCAAAAAAAAGTTGTTCTAACATTGCCTGTTGGTGGGGCTCAGTTAGGGTGTGCGAATGTATCTCTATTGATTGCCAACTGGATCTGGTAACAATCAGTGGCACCCTTAATGGCGAAAAGAACACACGGGACGTGCTTATACCTGTAGTTGTGCCTCATTTTGCAAACCACGCGTTAGAGTACAGACCTGTTTTCATGGATGAAAACAATTGACCTCATCCTTCCAGCGCAGTAAGGGCATATCTGGAGATTGAAGCTGTGACCAATCGTTCTTTGCCTACAAAAAGTCCACATCTCAGTCCAATAGAACATCTATGTGATCAATTGAGTAGGCGGTTACAAGCTCATGAACATCTTCCACAAAACTTTTGGAAGCTCAATTACAAACGGGATGGCGACAGATAATGCTTCAACAAATTGGACGCCTTACTGGCAATGTGCGACACAGGGTTGCAGCAGCCATTCATGCTAACGGTGGATATACCAGATAATGACCCTTCGACGGCTACGTTACGCAAACTATATTACAGTGTATAATCAGGTGAAAAACATAGGTCAGATTATTGAGCAGGAGCTTTTAACTTTCATTAAAAATATACGACACATATTGGATAAGCATGCATTATAGCCGTTGGTTTGCCACATTTTCCAATTGACATTTACATTGTTTGTCATGTCAATGTTCATATATATAAAACGTTAGTGCATACACAATTTATTATGCTTAAATCTTTAACATGTTTAACGAATTAGGATTTATAATAACCGACTTTGTTGGCGGTAATTTTAAAAATGGCGGCCATCTTGAATTTTGTTTGATAGATTTGACGTCGCCTTATGCTATTCTATATATATCGATACAAGTTTTGTGCAAATCGGTTAACTTTTACAATTTTTTCCAATTTCCGGTGACGCCCATTTTGAAAATGGCGGCCATCATGAACATTTTTTTTAAACCTTTTTATATTTTACAAAATATATTTACTATGAGATATCAGTTGAAAAGGTATGCCTACAATCACAACTTTGTATGCATCTAGTATAATTAGTTCGTCTCCATAAGATTTTGATGAACAGACTCAACTTTCACAGATTAATTGACAATATTCTTAAATTGTCATAATGCTTTCATGCAGCTTTCCATTTGAGGAAACAACATGGTCAAACCAATTTGAAACCAAAATGACTACTGGAAGGACGGACCTGGGTGACACGGAAAGACGGATTAACCATTGTTGTATCACCCTTTTACTATGTGCGGTATAATAACACAAGCCATGAGCTATGGTTTAGTCGTGTCTATTGTATTCTAAAGGAATTTTGCATCTATGTTCCAATTCCAACGATTTCCGGATATAATAGTATACGGCACCGTTGAAAACAGATTACCGTTGTAAGTCAGCATACCTTTTTGATTTCCATTGTAAGTCAGCATACCTTTTGATTTCCATTGTAAGTCAGCTTACATCACTGACTGGTTTAACTTGTAAGTCTGCGTACCTCCATGATTACAAATTTAAGTCACTATGTCTCCCTCATTACCGATGTAACTCGGCATAACTCTTTGATTACTCTTGTCAACACACATCCCTAGTAGCCATTGTAAGTGTCCAAAGCATACGTTCCCAGGGATCAACACAGAAAAAAATCACGGGTGGAGGAAGCGAACTTGTCATTTCATTGTGTAAACCAGTAGAGTAAGGGGAAACGGAATCAAATTGTGGCTGTTATGTTTCATCAATTTATCAAGCTTAATTACAATAGTAATCAGGAAGGTATGCCCTAGTTACTCGTAATGGTCATCAGGAAGGTATCATGACTGGTATTCCGGGGGGGGGGGTATGGTGACTTTCAATGCCCCAGTCACTCACAAAGTAAGTCAGGTATATTTACTTAAATTGGCAATCAAGGGTCAACAGCACGTATAAGATGCTAGCCCACTTCCGTGGTAGTAAAAGCACGATCGAGCTAAATATTGTTGGGTCCAGTAATTTTTGACGATGTTATTGCCCTTGAACTGATCAAGATATTGAGCTGATATTTGTATGTGATTCAACCATGATCAGTTACAGATAAAGTTCAAATATCGTTCTGGTCAAATGATTTTCGACGAAATTATGACCCTTGGACTAAGAACCTTTCTAAAAAAATAAGTTTTCTGGACTGTTTTTCTAAACGCTTGCAGATACTGGGCAAATAGCCGATATTTTGCATGTGAGTAAACAATGATGAGGTCCAGATCAAGTTCGAATGTCGTTTTAATGTTTTTTGATGAAATAACGGCCCTTAGACAACGAATTCTAAAAAAAAGTTTCAAGTTTTTTTTTAAATGCTTGCAGATACTGAGTTTATATTTTGTATGGGAGTAAATCATGATAAGTTACAGATCTAGTTGGAATATTGTTCCAGTCAAAAAATTTTTGATGACATTATGGCCCTTAAAAATTGTATTTGCCGGCAAGCGACTAATATTATCCAAATACTTGAGCAATACTATCCACACTTGTTAACCTATATATTGTCGGTCCTTTTGACTTTAAATAACAGCACTTATATACGAATATTAATGTTCTGTATTGATCCAATTCCCCGTCGTTATATATTTTTCTGTGAAATTCGGGATTGCTTGAATTCCCTCTAGTTTTCCTATGATGTAGCTTAGTATATGAATGGGCTTTATTTGTATTCTATGTTAATGTCATCACTGTTAGAAACCTATCACTGTTCTACGATTGATAGATTATTAATATCCAGGACTAATCTAATTCAATGAACGGGGAGTTTAATTAGCTTGGTGGCACTATCCCAAGCAGCAACCTCAAAATTAGTGTTTCGTCCATAAATGTGGCACTTAATCAATTAGACCTTGGAATGAGTGTGGTCATACGAGGGCATAGTATTATTTGAAGCAGCAACCACGGAAATCATGTCAATAAAAGCGAAATATGAAATTTGTGTACTATATTAACTTTAATTTGTGCATCCTTATTTGCATTATACTTCCAGCTTGATTTTTTGTTCCAGTACACAGAAGTAATTGTAGACAGAGAAGTCATCCACTCCCAAATTATTCCCACATAGAATTAACCAGTCTTGCTATATCTTCTCAACTTGGAATGCAAAGTGCAGAAGATAAAAACAGTTTAATTGTACACACGTTATTTAGACAAGGGAGGTAAACACATCTCAAATAAGCTGCCAGTTAAGCTACTTACTTATTAGGTAAGTTTAGTGGGTAAGCAACAATTGTATGCCATTAGAAAACTAGACAATTGAGAAATTTGTAGTTGCTTTTATTTTTGTCATAAGTACAAACAAACATAACATAGTTCAATTTTCGACTGCAGAACCACATATTGTTTCCATGCTTGAATAATAATTTTTAACATATTTTATTCAAGAAATTGAAATGGATTGGATAGCAGGCATAGCCTATATAAATCTTCTCCATACAAGGCAACATACAGATGTACAACATGTTGGATATAGAATACAAACATATACCGAACATATACCGAGAAACACATTCAAAGAAAGATAACTCTAATTTATAACTATAAGGTTTCAAAAATCATTACTATGATAACATAAGTTTAATTTAATGTTAGTGTACTTGTAATAAGGAATATGAGAAAATATATTTGAATTTTAAATTTGTAAACTGGTTTTTTAGAAGCAATATTATCATGGTATTAAATAATATTCTCAATATATCTCTTTTGGTAAAATAAAGATTAGTGCTATATGTTAACCTTACTAGTATTTGTTCATATTTTTTTACTTAATCACAATATGGTTTACTTACAAAAAACAATAAATTTAACTTCCAGTACATATCCTGCCAAAAGTGTGTGATAAATTTTTTAAAATTTTGTCCATTTAATATTATAATTAAATAATTAATATGTATATAGTAAAAATGGCATTTTATACAAACAAAACAACAGTATGTCAACAATAACTAGTAGTTAGATCATTTAGTGTATGAACATGCTCCGTTTGTGTATGCTTCAAAAACGCTTTGTACTTTTAATATATGTTTGCACTGCCAACATGAGCTTGACATTGTCATTATAAGAAAGAAGCTCATTTCCATGCAGTTGGTTTATCAGGTTAAAATCAATATGCAATTTATGCAGATACTTTGCAGTGACTACTTCTGAAGGTTGGGCATGAAATTAAATAATAAAAGTTATCCTTAACAGTGTCTCTACAGTGTGGGCAATATGGATTTGACAGGTAGCTAGGAGCCAGTCCAATCACATAGCTTCCTAACTTTACAAAGGCATGTAGACCAAAACACTCGTAATAATTCTGCTGGTGCTTATCATTCTCCTCATCAGTCACAAGTCACATTAAAAATACAATTCTCAATATAATTTACATTTCAAGGGCATAACTGCTGTAAAAATGATTTCTTGGTGCTAAATTCCTACAAGACATTGTTGATATTAACATTAGAGATGCATTTCATACAAATCTGTCAAGAAATATAGGCACCATATAAAGTGCATACAGGATAATTGTCCAGGTAATATATAATTTTAAAAATTTGTCAAGATATTGTTTTAAATTCCATAAAATTATGATAAAAACTGCAGACATTAGAGGGCTTAGACTGGATAGGCAGAAGAACACAATGCATTTTTACATAAATCTCCCAAGTCGCAAAGGGGGGATTGCAAAATGCAATATAAAATTGACACTGAACAAATATTACTTACATGTCTTAGCATGAACTCTCATTTATTAGCAACCAACATCATAAAAAGTCATTCCAGTTAATTGAATCATGGTAAAAAAAAAAGACAATTCACAAGTCAAAGTCCAAGAATCTAGTAAATGTTGGAACCAACAACCAAAATGAGGCTCCTGAGAGCTTATATCGCTCACTTGATTTTATGGGCAAAGAGAAGGCATTTCCCTGATATTAAACTTAGTCCTGTACTTTTCAATAAACCTTTAAAGAGGACCATCACATTGCTAGTAAGTTGTGTTCCTTTGGTTAACTTGTTTCAGAGAAGATTTTAACAAAAAAGCCCATAGAGTCTTATATCAAACTAAGTCCTGCTGTGGTGGCCATTTTGAATTTCAGATTGAGACGAAAAACACATGGTAAAAAAAAAAGACAATTCACAAGTCAAAGTCCAAGAATCTAGTAAATGTTGGAACCAACAACCAAAATGAGGCTCCTGAGAGCTTATATCGCTCACTTGATTTTATAGGCAAAGAGAAGGCATTTCCCTGATATTAAACTTAGTCCTGTACTTTTCAATAAACCTTTAAAGAGGACCATCACATTGCTAGTAAGTTGTGTTCCTTTGGTTAACTTGTTTCAGAGAAGATTTTAACAAAAAAGCCCATAGAGTCTTATATCAAACTAAGTCCTGCTGTGGTGGCCATTTTGAATTTCAGATTGAGACGAAAAACATAATCTTTATAGAGGACCATCCAAACAATATTGCTAGTAAGTTTTGTTTCAATTGGTTAACTGGTTTTAGAGAAGAAGCCTTTTAAACTTTTTCCCTTAGGGTCTTATGTTAAACATGTCCCACAGTGGTGGCCATATTAGTTTTCCAATCCAAATAAAAAACTTTGTAAAGGTTCATCTAATAAACATTATGGCCAAGTTTGGTTTCAATTGGCTAGGTGGCTTCAGAGAAGATGAAAATGTAAAAAGTTTACAGACGACAATGACGCAGATGGACGCAAAGTGATAACAATAGCTCACCTGACCTGAAGTTCAGGTGAGCTTAAAATATAGCAACTACAACAATGGTTCTGACTTGGTACAGGCATTTCAAAAGAAATTGTGGGTTTAACCAGATTTTGTGCCATTTCAATGCTCCCGCTTCCATTACTGCAGTATGTGAGTTGGTTACATTGATGAAAACAACAGGTTTTCAATGTTTTTGATGTCAATTCCAATATTTCCAAAAGCCTGTCCAATTGTTCTTAAAGTTGGTTTAATATTGTGGAACTTGCAGTTGGTTCTCCATGCTTCCATTATCGAACGGTTTAACTTTACCAGGTCACGTTCCATTTGACTGTATTCGATCTGTTCCCAATCCTGGAATGTCATGCCAAGCTCTACTAAGAAAGCTAGAGAACTGCTCCCAACTAAATATGATAGTTTATCGATATCTTCATCAGTCGGAATTAAATCCCACTTTTCTGGTTCTCTGTCGGAAACATGAAGAAACAGTTATTTACAAAACAACCAAAAATGGAGTAAAAAGGACTCAACACTTGGTTATGAAACCATTTATATGTCTATATGCAAAGGTCCAGTCCACATTGTCTTCTGGATATGTACGACAATGCTATATGTGTATTTAAATGTTTTATTTTAAAATCACCTTAATTTAATGGAATACACAGCTAGCTGCTGGTTTTGCCATGATTATACCAAGAAGTTATTTATAATATTAAAGTATTTCATTTACTTAATATTATGACAAAACTCACAATTTTGACATGCATACTAAAAAAACATTTTTCATGGTCACTTCATAAAAACAATATAAATATTAATGCCACACTAACATGCCAGTGATATAAACCATGTGAGGTCTGAATGGTGCAGTACAAAGAATTATTTGAGCAGCAATCTAGTACAGATTGGTCCTAAAGTGTGATGCAAATAAATTCTTATTTTAGTCCTTTTTCCCTCAAAATTAAATTTAATTGTTAAACTGAAACACTCGTAAATACAGCATAGAATTTCAGATGTTGTTGATTGGAGCAATGTCATACATCAAAAGTTTTCCCAGTCATTTCACTTTGATACAATGATTGTTACTTACCAAAATTAACGTGTCTGTCTCGTAGAACCTAAACATGACAAAAATCAAATTATTGCAATATCATTTATATCATATATACATATGTGAAATTGTACATGCTATTAAATTAAATAATAGAAGAGATCAATCCTGTATTCAATTCTACATAATTTGGTTTAAATATGTTAGAGGGTTTTTGAGAAGCTGTTTGTATATCTCCTAATTGACCTATGTTCCATAATGGTGGCAATCTAGGTTTAGCGTTGACACAAAAACAAACTTTAGGCCAACATTTTCTTATTGTTTGTTTGACAGGATTTTTTTCAAACAAATTGAGTCGGGAGGGGGGGGGGGGGTAGAGTCGACAAAAAAAATATTATTTACAATTGAAAATCGGTCAGCATATTTTTATTTTTCTGAAAACTTATTTTTGATAAAATTTATTGCTATGATCACAAATATTATTGACATAAGCTCAGTTAGTATAAACATCCATTGTTAAAATATTCATTTCATATCATATATCAAAGAATAAATCTAAATGATTGTTTTTATTATGAAGTTCTTGTATACATCATAATATATCTAACAATTTGTTATGAACATGTCATGTTTATCTGAGCAAAATTTTCAAAGAAAATAGATAAACTAATATAACATTGAACCCAGAAATAATTCTTCTGTTCAGTACACTTCCACTTGGACAAAGTTGTGCTGATCAAAATTGCTTCATGGGACACCCATCTACAGAACTTTTCATGATGTCAATAATTACTATACATCTGTATTCTTTCAAGTGCAGCTCATATGTTTATCAAAGAAAATTGGTAAAATACAATACACTTATAAAGAACGGACATTTGAAACCAATTAAAAGTGTTTTTTTATCAAACCAATTACGATTTTTCATTGTGGACCGTTGTACTTTACTTTTATTCGTTGGTCATTTCAGGTAATTAGTCACATCCGGTTTATAAACAAATGGCGCGTAATCCAGTTGAAAGACGTAAATCCTTTGAAAAAATGTTAAAAACGCATATTTTTTGCTGTTTTTATTGGAATTACACATTTACTGATAAATTGGTAGTCTGTGTGAATTATTTGGATCAGACCATATGCAATTATCTACAGTACTGTGAACCATCGGGCGACTTTAGGGAAATACCAGGGCTACTTCGACTTCGCTTTTTTAGGCGCCGTATGGCGACTTCAGGTCCCAGTAGGGCGACAAACACTTCGCCCAGTGTTGTGAGCCCTGAATAGTTCTCTGACAGATCGTGGGTAATTTAATTTTTCAAGGGAGGGAATTCATCAAGTCGGCGGAGAGAAGAAAGATATAAAGAAAATTTTGCTTCTTTTATTTGTATTTCATTTCGTCAGAAATTAGGGTCGGCGCTACCGTAAAAAATAAAAATGTTGGCCTTATATATACATTTACGAATTGGTTTTGCAGAAAAAAGATTGCCATGTAAACAGTTTGTGGCCAACAACGACAAACACCCAATTGATAATAATAGCTCTCCTGACACTTTTGAGTGAACTAAACATGTATTATTGCAGTTCAAATGAAAACTCGTCCATTAATCAAATTAAACTTGGCTATGTATTTATGCAATGTAACACATTCAGAAAAACATTATAAATGTATATTGCTGTTCACATATTGTTGGAAAAAATGGTTTAGAAGTATGTACAACGTAGATATGAAAAAAAAGATATCAAGGAAACAAATTTTCTCACTAATGAGACAGCGTGGTACCTATTTTTAGCCGGTTGAGATATACTTGTCTCAACCCGATGGTGGGATAAGAATTTAACGCTACTTTTCCCGTAAAAATGTATTGTGACGTCAATTGTCGGTTCAGCAATAAAAATTATAAAATATTTGCTTTAGTTGTGTTGGTTTACTATGTTATTTTAAATATTAACATGAAAACAACATATCTGAGCTTCAATTTATATCACAATATGATAGCAGTAAACATCAAAACAAACACTGTGTTGCAACATATGAACACTGGAGATTACGTTCAGGGTAGATAACTCCATTTGTTGCCATCTTCCAACAGAACACAACCGGATTTTTTTAATGAATTAGTGAGAAATAGAACCAAACACCGGTGGTAATGCAAGATGGGAAAATCTCAGACACCCGCGTGAAAGATTTCTTTTGGTCTTTAAATGTAAAAGACTTCATTTTGAAGCATCTCTTAAGTGCTGTAAATTTGATATTCTCATCAGTCAATGTGCTAGTATACATTGTATCCCATTTCTTGTATGGTAGCCCTAGTGCCGTCACTAATTCTCTAACTTCACTCATATTATATTCTAATGAAAGTCTTTGTAAATGAAGATCACTGGGTGTTTGTAGTAAAAAATTATCATCTGTCACTGAAACAAATGAAACTAAAAATTTAATACCCATATCATGAATGACAATACAATATCGTCCTTTAGTGCTTTTATACTGGTCCAATGAAACACATCTTTCCATATATTTTATCAATAGCACTATTTTGTAAACAGCCATTTGTCATGCCGAATGCGAGTAGAACAAAACGTTTCTGGATCAGACATTGATCTAGTGTGCACCTCTAGCACATAGCATATCATTCTGATGCAATATATTTTTATGGTTTTATCTAGAGTTGTGACTTTACCAGAACCAAACTAATTATTCTAGTAACTAAAGAATCTACTTCAGATATTCTTAATGTAATGTACTAGAGGCAAAAAAAAAACGCTAAAAATGTCAACATGTAGTTTTGGTGATAAAAGCTCTACAACATCATAATCATTTGGATTTTTGCATATTGTTTGGGTTTGAGCACCACTGATGAGTCTTGATTAGACGAAACACGCTTCTGGCGAAGAAAAATTTTTTGTTAACCTTGGTGTATTTGACGACATTTTATATGTAACTCAAAGATATACTCAGTTCTTACCTACTTCTCAAAATGATTGATTGTACTATTTATAATGGCCACTCATAGATACATACTTTTTGTTATTGGATGTTTTAAGCTTCTCTGTTAACTTTTATTTTTCTGTTGATTTTACTGTTAGACCTAACTTAGCCTTTACGATCATTACTCTTACCAACTAGATACGCATTTTTACTATTAATTGATGAAAATGTACTGCAACATTTAGTAAGCAGCAAAGCTCCCTAATTACTAAGTAACCATACAATGTAATGCCATACCTGGGCAAAAAGATTCACAAGTCTCTTTGTCCTAAAAAAGATAATGTGTAAATAATAAATACAATTTGAAATCTGTGTAAGGATTATATTTGCTTAATCCAACCATGTTAATCTTTACTTCAATTTCAGATCATTTTACTTCTGTGTTATCAGCATTTCTGTATTTATATACATCATTTGAGGTAATTGAGAAAAAAGAATACTTCTAGTAGATATAAAAAGACGTACACATTTAAAAGCTATATTCTAAAACTTTCATTCGGCCTTTCTGTTCAACACTGTAGTGATAATAAATTTAAAGATGCTTTAACATCAAGTATAATCTCAAAGGACACGATACATATGTTTTGTTTGTTAGAATGATGCTTATCGCCATTTTTAACAATTTTTCAGCTAAATCGTGGCATGCAGTGTGCTTTGTTTGTCAGCACTATTCGTGTTGTATGAAATAATTATTGTCAGAACTATACGTGTTTCCTATAATTCCTGTAAAAATCAGTCAAACTACATTTTCTTGCACACAATGACAACATTGCAGTGATAATGGTTTGTGGTAGATGCAAATTACTTTTTTTATAAAACAGTTTAACTGGAAAGTATACAGTTGCCATGTGAATTGATATATCCGCCTGTGAGGAGTAAGAAATCAGTCATGTTCGTTAACAAATTTCAATGCCAGATGTTTTTACCTTTAAATTTGATTTAAAAATATACAATTTAATTGTCAACATGATTGAATATACGATTTAATGTTTTATTACCTTTTCCATAAACCATGACGAAACTAGATCTTTTCTGTGTTCTATTTGATGTTGGGAACAGATCCAAACATCATCATCTATTTCTTCTATTGCAATGGTGCATGGTTCAGTTGACGAGCTACAACAGAGCTTCAGATCAAATGTCCCTATATTCCCTGTATTCTCACTGCTGGTTTTGATATAAAGTTGGCTAATTTTCTGTAGGGCAGCAAATAAACATTCCCGTATACTTGATGCTAAGTCTTTCATGATCAAAGCCCGATTTCTTGCATGTACTAGACGAACAATTAGTCGCTCGTCTTCACACTGAACATGTACATCAAGAGAGGGGTCAATAGTAAGAACAGCCGACCTGTGAAACAACATATCCTCCTTGTGATCTCCATATGTCTTAACACCCCATATACTTAAGCAGTAACTGATAAATCTAAAGGACAGAGCTGGAGGTATAATTGAGCTGATGGCATCAAAAGATATGGCAATGTTTCTTTGGCTGAATGTAGCAGACTGCAGATATCCAGTTGTGTCTTGTTTACGCACCATGCTTGCCACATAGTAGAAGTCGGTTGGTATTCGGTTATGATGTGAATCGTAGCGCATGGGCTCCACCAAAATATCAAGATGAGTCATTACCCCTAGCAGATACCCCATTGACTTTAAAAAATGTGCATACTTCTTTTGTTTCCAAACTGTCTCAACTGATTGCTTTAAAATTATTCCTTTCTTATTCATTGAGTACCAGGCTTCTTCTTTCTGCTTATCTCCTTTGCAGAACTGCTGGTCTGTAATAATGGATTTGAAGGCATCAATAAGAAATGTAGGAGAGATTATGATATTGTGGTCCAAGTAAGGCTCATCGAAATAAAGGATTTTACCCACAGAATGTTGGAACTTAAGAAATACTTTGAGCTCAGAACTTGTCAATGGACGGATTGCCTGCTGATCATTTATTTTTCTCATATGTTCCATGTGTATTAATGTGTAACCTTTTATGACAAGGTACTGAATTTCTAATTCTAGTGGAAGAAAACATTTTGGCAACTTCTGACCCCATGTTGGCTGAATTCTTGCTTGATGAATCAACAAATGTTTAATCTTTATCATTTCAGGGTCATTGCTGTTCCTTGCATTTACAAATATTCTATCTTCAATGGCCAGATGGTGTCTAATAGGGCTCCCATCGAACATTTCTTTAATTTCTCCAAATATTTCATTTCGTCTTGCTTCAATTTCAGTCTGAAAAACAATTTTAACATATGTGCAATGTTCAACGGTTTTCATAAAGTATATTGAATACAAATATAAAAAAACACCAGAATAATTTGAATGTGTAAGGCATTACTCGTACAAACTAGTAAAAGTAATGTTTCCATGCTATTTGACACAGCTGTATTATAACATTAAAATAGCACTACCCTGGAAATTTTATCGTGTCTCGTTTCTGGGAGATGTCAGCGTAGCGGAAAACATTAAAAACTGGATCTGTAAATCATCCCTCACATACCAAAGTCAGCTCAGTACAAACAAGCTTTTTCAAAATATTCAGGTCAAATACGAGTTTGATGATATTTCATCAGGCAGGCTGGTAGTTTTCCTAAAAATCAATGAAATGTAAACTTGATCTGTACCTTTTCACTGTAGACTCACATACCAAAGTTCAGCTCAATATCTATAAGAATTTACAAAAAGTCTGGAAAACATATGGGACGGATGGACAGGGGTAAAACAATATGCCCCAACTGTAAGGACTGGTCTTCAATATACCTAGAGGTATCATTGTCAGAGAAAAGCTAGCGACCTTACATATATAAAGTATAACACCAAACAACTAGTCATGCAGATAATAATTCATATTCCAACAATGTAATTAATATAACTGAAGACTTACCTCTTTTAGTTTATCCTTGTGTGTTAGTATTACCATGATTTTAGGAAACCCAGTACTCTCCCCTTTACAGTAGGTAATTATAGTGTTGATCTTACATAGTCTGCAATGAAAATCTTAGCTATTAATACTTCTTAACATGCCTGTTTAAACCTTACAGATACATTAGTCTCCTCTTAAAAGACCACCCAATCTGAGACAATAATGTGGTCTTATAATGGGGTAGTCTTTGTTCAGACACCTTTGTCAGTTGATAGGAAACAAGAAATGTGATGTAAAATCGCAAATTAAATATTTATATCTGATAATGCAATAAAAATCCCTTCAAAGAGTTATTATCTTTTAAAATTTAGAAAAGGCGCATAATAGTTCCAACTCTACTTAAAGGGAAATAACAGTTCCAAGTCTACTTAAAGGGAAATAATAGTTCCAAGTCTACTTAAAGGGAGATAATATGATAACTAAATATGCTATAAAGGAAAACTAGTTTGATGCTTTTTGATGTTTTATTATATCCTCAACCGTTACACTTTTAAAGTGGATTAAAGATTTGTATAAGGGACTGCCTTATCGACAGTAGTTACCTCGAGATTGTAGGTTGTGACGTAAGAACCTACTTTATCTAGTAAATATACTTTTATATAAACAAATTTCAACATGTGTTTTTTTTATTAAGTTATATCAATTATGAATTTACTTTAAAACATATTTGTACATGTACATTAAAAACATTTTACATAACATTTTAAACATAAAATAAAATGCCATAAACAATATTGCACATCTTGTACCTTGCAGTTGTTGTACCTGAACCTAAATTTTGGAAAAAGTTATTCAGAAACAAAATAAATTATAACAACAATAAATAATCATGATAATAAAATTAAATAATTCCAATTAGCAGCTTCTGAGAAGAAGCCATTATATAGTTTTCATATGTTACTTCATTGTATGTTAAGGATGGTTCAACGGTGGCAGAAATCTGATATTTTGGATTGAAACAAAAAACTCAAGGTTAGTAGACGACCATCTTAGGTACATTGCAACGATATCACAATTCATTCTGCTAAACAGTTTGTGAGGAAAGGACTTTTAAATTTCAGCCAATCAGAACGTATTTGCAGCTCCTGCAACAATGTTGAATTTCTAATTTGCTAAAAAAAACTTAATAAAAAGCATGATAAGATTACTATCCAAGATTCACTTCTGCATTATTTAGTTTAATTGTGTGGAACTGTTTCGTAGAAGAAGCTATATTTGTGTGTTTTCCCATAAGGTCATATGTTCCGCTGTGTTCCATGGTGGCAGCTATCTTGGATTTTGGATTGGCACAAAAAACTCAAAATTTGTAGAAGACAATCTAGTTTGGTTCCAATTTGCAAGAGGCTTTAGAGAAGAAGATTGAAATGTGAAAAGTTTCCTGACCCCAAGTGATGAGAACCAGATTAAAGGTTAATCATATTTGGGTCAGGTGATCTCAAAAACTAGATCACCTAATTGAAGATCACCTTACCATTAAACTGTCCGCGATTCAACAAACCTCGAAACAATCTTTGCATATGAAGTTGTTGCTGTTGTGGACATTTTAAGTAGAAGTCTTTAAACTAGTGAACTACTTGTTACACAAGTCGGCGGGTTTTTTCTTAGATCCGGAATATAAAACGTAATCTTGCCAGAACCTCGTCGTATAGTACAACCTTCTGTTGATTGAACGCTTAACGTTATTATCATATGACGACTTTTAAAGTACTGGCATGTCAACTCATCTTTAGTATCGCCATCCAGTGACGAGATAATGACAAGTTGGCAGACCTCTATAATTGCATATAATTTACAATGTAAAATCAATTTAGAAACTTAACCATTTAAAATTTAACTAGATATCAGTGAGATGGCGACACATCGACTTGATATTATCTTCCCAAATTCCAAATATCAAAAGCCTACCTTGCAAGTTAAAAAAGATACAGCCCATACATGAATTTGTCATTCAGCAAGCAATAATGTGGCCAAAGGTCAAAGTTCAAGTTAAAGGTAAGCAACTATGGTATGCGACACATTGCCTTGCTATTATCTACGTCCATTCCAAATATCAGAAGCCTACCTCGAAAGATAAAAAAGTTAAGCCTGGACATGAATTTGTCCTGCAGAAAACAATAATGTGACCTTAAGGTTAAAGTTCAAGGTCAAAGGTGATCAACCACGGTATGCGACACGTCGCCTCGATATTATCTACCCACATTCCAAATAACAAACGCCTACCTCAAAAGATAAAAAAGTTACAGCTCGGTTAGTTTTGGACGGAAAGACTGATCACTATAGTGTATCCGCCACAAAGTGGCGGCGCCCTAATAAAATTTGTTCTGCTCCTGTTTCATTTGCCTTATCACTTTCATTGTCTGCCCAGGTTCCACTTGGTTGTTCATTTGCATAAAAAGTCTATTTTCTTACCTTTTTGGGTTTTGGCTCCTTCTCTGCCAGGTAGAAACTGTTCATATTTACATGGCTCATTCAATGTACGACTGCCATCCAAAATAAGCATATAAACAGCACGGTATGTCAAGAAGGTTTGGTGGGTACTGTAGAACACATCCTGTCCTCCGAAATCCCAAATGGTTACAGGTACTATCTTTCTCTTGTGAAAATTCTTTTTTGAAACTTGTTTTGATTTATTTAAGAATTTTTCTTTTGTTACAGTAATTTTTACTTCTTTAACGTCTTTCCTTACCCCAAATAAGGCCTTTACTTTTTCAACTACTCCTGGGTTTTTAATAATTCCATAATAATCATCATGTTTTAATCCACTTTCCTTTCCAGATTGTCTTATTTGATCCTTAAATTTCCCTTCTGTATCTCGTTGATGCATGTTTGATGGTAACTGTTGGCCCATTAAACGATGCTTGGATTCTTGATTTTTCGACTTACTACCTTGCATGTTCTCAGGTATATATAACTGTCTTTGTAACATTTCTCCATATTTCTCCTGGGAGAGCATAAGATTTATATCTTTTGTTTCAGGCATATCTGTCTCTATCTTTGACTGAAATGCATGTACTTGTTTTTTCACTACACCTTTGTCTGTTTCCTTTGATGACAAAGGAGTGTGCCCCTGCCTTTCATATATTACTTCTGAAATGTCAGCTGACAGCTCAGATTCTGTTTTTTCCGTTCTGTGTATTCTATTGTTTCTTCTGTCAGTTCTTCGTGTGAAGCTCCTTGTTTCTTGAAAGATTTAATAGATCTGCTAACAGTTATATCCGGCATTGCAAAACCTGAAGATAAAAATGAACTTCATTTAATATATAGTGCAGATGTTTAACTTGCGATCTAAAAAAATTATCCACTTAAAAATTTGATTTCCTTGTCAAAAGGAAGCTAAAGACTGGCTCTTCTGTCTGCAACACGATGCTATAGACAAATCACATGTCATCAGTTTTTTTGTCGCCAATAAAATGATCTTATAGACGAACCACATGTCATCGGGTCTTCTGTCTCAATATGATATAATATGTCAACCGAGTGATAGCAAGCTAATAATTTATACTATGTTGCTGGCTCGACTGGCACATACACAATGATATTATTATAGGCCTGCCAAATTGCTCTTCAAGCTCTCAAAGAAGTGTCTGCTCAATCAAACTGAAAAACCCATTTTAGGCACCTCCCATATGAGAAGAAATTTCACTTCAGAACATATCTCCACTGTATTTTCCTAATATCAATACTCTAAAGCTTGGGGTAACGTATCACTGTAATATCTAAGATGTAAACAGTTTGACATCAAAATTATTTTATACAATATCTTTGCACGTATATTTGTGAACATTTTTCGAAAATAAAACAATGGATATTAGCACTCATTAGAAATTTAAACAAGTATGGACTGTGAGCACGCTCACAAAGCATCGCTTTCGAGTCGAATTATCTCCCCTTAATGATATCAGAGGACAATAAAAATCCTTCATGCACATCTACATATAATATACTGCCTTTATGCTAAGTTTCATTAAATTTCATCAAACGGTTTAGGAGGAGTTGCGCTTACAAGGGATGTGGACAGACGGACAGACAGACATGGAGATTCCTATATATCCCCCAAACAAGTATGTGGGGAATATGAAAACCGACATGCTATAATTTTCAACAAAAGTCAACATAGACAACACATTACAAAAACTGTAACTGTGACTGAATGGTTGCTTCTCATCCCAAAAAATGACACATTCCAAACATGGCACCCACTATGGTCGTGGCACATGCTTTTAATATTATGATACCACAACCACTAATGAGAAGGGATCCCTATATACCACCTGGGAACATAGCTAAGCATCACTCTAAGTTGAGGCCTGCAAACCGTTTTCAGCACTCCATCCATTTATGATTTTAGTTTCAAATTTTCAAAACACATGACTGTCGTAACAGTTACTATGCAATGTCTTCACTGTGTTAAGTATCAATAATTGATCTCTTAAATCAAACTTTGAGACATAAGTCTATACTATACCTTGCTTGCCACCTATCCATTCATTGGTCTTGTCATCAAAAAAAAGACAAGCCTGTATACAGATCTATGCCATCGGTGGACATTCGGAATTTTGTGGGACCCTTTCCTACAAGGAACCTGGCAATAGTGGATTTTCCTGTTCCTTGTTCACCTTGCAACATCGACCGCAGCTCAAACAGTTCATAACTGCCTTCCTTAAGTAAAGCTGTAAACACACTGGCCGAATGTTTGTCTAGATGAAAAAACTCTAAGGGTAATCCTAAATAAATAACAAATAATAAAATAATCAATAATATGTAAAACACACAACAGGTTTTTCATGTCTTTACCTGATCAGTTCACTGTGAGGCTTATCTATGCCAGTCTGTCTCTAAATATCAGCCTGATATTTGAGGTGGTGTTGTTAAATAAAACAATTTCTTTACATCATTTTATTCGTCACTAAAAATCACATAAGATTTAGAAGAGGACAATCTAACAATAATCAAGGTTTCTTACATTGGATCCTTAATGACAACTATGTAGTAGACTTATAAATAAATTCCCGCAGTTCTATTTAAAGGAAATGTTGACATGCTAGATTGAGAGTGGATCCTCAAGGTTATCAGACAGTCAAAGACATTATCATAGGTTGTCATTTAGTCGTGTCGGATAAATTTGTTATCTTATTTGTCCCAAAGTTTCTAGTGATTCAGCCACTTTGGATAAAGGCAATTATCCTCAAAAACAATTCCAAAAGATGACTGTTGCAACTAAGATTACTTTAAACTGCTGCAAAACATTTCCAAGAAAACATATTTAGAGATTTTTCTGAAGGATCTATACCAAACTAAATCTGTTTTTAGGGAAAAATTGATTTGTGCAATCAGGGTTTAGTTTTATGTTGTGTATCGTCATAATCATAAAGATATCAAATGTTCTGCTACATCCTTATTACAATACATAATCATAAATATATCAAATGTTCTGCTACATCCTTATTACAACACAGCATCCATGTCTGCTTTGTACTAACCAAAGGCTAGTGTTGAAGTCAATAATTTAGCCAAAATGCAGGTCTCGTATACATATCCATGATTCTGGTATCATATATATCTACATCTATTATTTGTTACAGCTTATTATTTTTGCTGCCACAAACATGTATCAATTCCTAAGTTAAATATTAAAGGTGTTAAATGTTTACCATTACTTTCTGTCCGTTTGCTCTTTATTCAGGTAATCCAACTGATGACTTTTAGGTCTTAACTACAGATAACTTTTTACCAGATATTCAAGTAAACTAAATGAAGATTTACATCTTAACCATAGACTATGTTTACCAGATACTACAATAATCTAAATGATGACTTCTATCTATCCATAGACCATCGAACAATTCATGCTTTTCAATTGAACAGATTTAACATACATGTACCAGTAACATACCTGCCCTTATATGGTCTTCAGCATCCTGTAAAACAAAACAGCTAAAATTACACATTGTGTGTGTTTACTTCATACCAAAAATATAGCTGCAGCAGACTCAAAGTGGAAAAATTAATACTGCACTTGCAATCTGTATTTACTTACAATATAAATAAGCACAAAATGCACATTTCAAAGTTTGCAGTTTCTGAAAGAAAAGCTTTAAACATTTAACTGTTGGCATCAATGACATACAAAGTTACAGTGTAGTCTCAGGAAACACATCCATGATATACAATGTGACATTAACCAGGAAAGTTGTCAATTACTGCTTTATTCGTTACAAAAAATAAAAAATTTAACAATGTGTCCATGGGACACAGATGCCCCCACTAAATGAATTCCAAACAGGAAGTAGTTGTCCGACAGGTCTGAAAGTTACTTAGGACATACAACTTGTGATACTGAACCACCCTGCTAAATTTCAAATTGTTCCCATGTAGGGTTTCTGAGAAAAGCTTGACGAAATTCCTATGGACGGACATGAGTAAAACTTAATGCCCCCCGACATGTCGTCACGGGGGCATAAATAGCAATAAAGCATGCTAATAAATATATGATTAACAGAATACGAAATGTGCGTTTCAATTTATTTAAACCCTAAAAAAATATGATTACATGTATATAATATTTATATACAATATGGCTTCAATTAGCTTAGAGTTACTTAGAAGGCATTCAAAATATTGTGAATAGTTTTATTTGTTAGCCAAGTGTTGTACGTGCAACATATGTAGCGTAATTATCATATGCATGCTTTGGATACAAATCAAAATCATTGTCAGATATTATAAGTACTGTAGCATTATTAATATTACCTTAAGTAGTTTCTTCATCACTTCATTCTGTGCCAAATCATATGGTTTGTGTCCCTTAAATAAATGTCAAATGGTTACAAATTTAATATTTGAGAACTGAATAAATATAATTAGATATTGACTATTAACTAACATTTTGTCTCCCACACAAATAGTTCTTATGTAGCTTTTCAAACATTGATCATTGAAAGGAAAACTTTGAATCCTTTCCAATTAAATTGAAGCCTAGCACATCCGGCATGCAGTGCAGTCTTCACGAAATCTTTCCAAAGAATGGTGGACATTCGGTCCACCAACTTCCCCAGAAATGCTGGACCGAAGCTGCTTTTGTCGGACCAAATTTGTATAATGTTGCCATTGTGTACATTCAACTAGCTACCTTATATGCATGTAGATACAGACATATATATCATACATAGAAGTTATTGTAGACATCATACTATTCATAACTGTTATAAACAAGCTAAAATAACATTTTATTATACCCAGAAATAATTCACAAAGCTGAAAGCAACTGCTCCATGGGACACACATCTACTGAAATTATAATGAGGTCATTGGTAACTAGTTATCTTTATTCCTTCAATGTCATCTTAATAGTATATATTTTATATATTATCAAAGCCAATGATTAAAATATAATATGTTTTAAACGAACTTTTGGGTTTCAACCCCATTGTAAAGTGTTTGTTTATCAAACAGTTACGATTTTTCATTAAAGGCCGTTGTAGTCTACTTTTTTCTCATTTCTCACTGTTGGTAATTAGACGTATCCTGGAAATAAACAAATGTCGCATAATCCATTTGCAAAAATAAAACGTTTCAAAAATGAGTTAAATATTCAGGATCTTTGCAATTTTTATTGGTTTTACATATTTACTCAAAAGTTGGAAGTCTGTGTGGATCAGTACTACCAGATATATAAGTATTTTCTGTGAATAACCATCAGGGCAACTTGAACTTCAATTATAACAATGTCGAACTTTCAGACCGACAAAACACGACTTTTTACTGGTCCAAGCGTTATTTTATTTGTTTTGTCCGTCGGACCGATGCATTTCTTGAAGACTGCAGTAAGGCACAAAATCACCACCTCAGTGTTGACATGGCTGTGATCAATAGTAAATAATAGAATATAGAATAAGTTCCCAACTAAGCATATCAGTGTTGACATGCCTGTGATTAATGATTAAAGAACTACACCACACAGCAACTGTGACCACTTTAAAGAATAGAATATAGATGCAGGGCCCAAACTCATTACCTGGGTGTTGACATTTCTGTGATAAATAGTCAATTACCAACTAACTACATCACACATACAATATCATGAATATAGAAGCAAGACCCCAACAAAGTGTACAGATGACCAGGTGGTGGTGGAGTCTAGTATTGACAAGTAGTTGTAGGGATAGTTTAAGGGTACAGATGACCAGGTGGTGGTGGAGTCTAGTATTGACAAGTAGATGTAGTGATACTTTAAGGGTACAGATGACCTGGTGGTGGTGGTGGAGTCTAGTATTGACAAGTAGATGTAGTGATAGTTTAAGGGTACAGATGACCATGGTGGTGGAGTCTAGCATTGACAAGTAGATGTAGTGATACTTTAAGGGTACAGATGACCAGGTAGTGGGGGAGTCTAGCATTGACAAGTAGATGTAGGGATAGTTTAAGGGTACAGATGACCAGATGGTGGTGGGGTCTAGTATTGACAAGTAATTGTAGGGATAGTTTAAGGGTACAGATGACCAGATGGTGGTGGGGTCTATTATTGACAAGTAGTTGTAGGGATAGTTTAAGGGTACAGATGACCAGGTGGTGGTGGAGTCTAGTATTGACAAGCAGTTGTAGGGATAGTTTAAGGGTACAGATGACCAGGTGGTGGTGGAGTCTAGCATTGACAAGTAGATGTAGTGATACTTTAAGGGTACAGATGACCAGGTAGTGGTGGAGTCTAATATTGACAAGTAGTTGTAGGGATAGTTTAAGGGTACAGATGACCAGGTGGTGGTGGAGTCTAGCATTGACAAGTAGATGTAGTGATACTTTAAGGGTACAGATGACCAGGTAGTGGTGGAGTCTAATATTGACAAGTAGTTGTAGTGATAGTTTAAGGGTACAGATGACCAGGTGGTGGTGGAGTCTAGCATTAACAAGTAGATGTAGTGATACTTTAAGGGTACAGATGACCAGATAGTGGTGGAGTCTAATATTGACAAGTAGTTGTAGGGATAGTTTAAGGGTACAGATGACCAGATAGTGGTGGGGTCTAGTATTGACAAGTAGTTGTAGGGATAGTTTAAGGGTACAGATGACGTAGTGGTGGTGGAGTCTAGTATTGACAAGTGGTTGTAGGGATAACTTAAGGGTACAGATGACCAGATGGTGGTGGGGTCTAGTATTGACAAGTAGTTGTAGGGATATTTTAAGGGTACAGATGACATAGTGGTGGTGGAGTCTAGTATTGACCAGTGGTTGTAGGGATAGTTTAAGGGTACAGATGACCAGGTGGTGGTGGAGTCTAGCATTGACAAGTAGTTGTAGGGATAGTTTAAGGGTACAGATGACCAGGTGGTGGCAAGGCTGGTATTGACAAGTAGTTTTAGGGATAGTTTAAGGGTACAGATGACCAGGTGGTGGTGGAGTCTAGCATTGACAAGTAGATGTAGGGATAGTTTAAGGGTACAGATGACCTGGTGGTTGTGGAGAGTCTAGTATTGACAAGAAGTTGTAGGGATAGTTTAAGGGTACAGATGACCTGGTGGTGGTGGAGTCTAGCATTGACAAGTAGTTGTAATGACAGTTTAAGGGTACAGATGACCAGGTGGTGGTGGAGTCTAGCATTGACAAGTAGATGTAGGGATAGTTTAAGGGTACAGATGACCCGGTGGTGGTGAAGTCTAGTATTGACAAGTACATGCAGTGATAGTTTAAGGGTACAGATGACCAGGTGGTGGTATCTAGCATTGACAAGTAGATGTAGTGATAGTTAAATGGTACAGATAACCATGTGGTGGTGAAGAGTCTAGTATTGACAACTAGTTGTAGGGATAGTTTAAGGGTACAGATGACCAGGTGGTGGTGGTGTTGGAGAGTCTAGTATTGACAAGGTGTAGGGATAGTTTAAGGGTACAGATGACCTGGTGGTGGTGGTGTTGGAGAGTCTAGTATTGACAAGAAGGTGTAGGGATAGTTTAAGGGTATAGATGACCAGGTGGTGGTGGTTTTGGAGAGTCTAGTATTGAGAAGAAGGTGTAGGGATAGTTTAAGGGTACAGATGACCTGGTGGTGGTGGTGTTGGAGAGTCTAGTATTGACAAAAGTGTAGGGATAGTTTAAGGGTATAGATGACCAGGTGGTGGTAAAGTCTAGTATTGACAAGTACATGTAGTGATAGTTTAATGGTACAGATAACCATGTGGTGGTGGAGTCTAGTATTGACAAGAAGATGTAGGATAGTTTAAGGGTACAGATAACCACGTGGTGGTGAAGTCTAGTATTGACAAGTACATGTAGTGATAGTTTAAGGGTGCAGATGACCAGGTGGTGGTGGAGTCTAGCATTGACAAGTAGATGTAGGGATAGTTTAAGGGTACAGATGACCAGGTGGTGGTGGAGTCTAGCATTGACAAGAAGATGTAGTGATAGTTTAAGGGTACAGATGACCTGGTGGTGGTGAAGAGTCTAGAATTGACAAGAATATGTAGTGATACTTTAAGTGTACAGATGACCAGGTGGTGGTGGAGTCTAGCATTGACAAGAAGATGTAGGGATAGTTTAAGGGTACAGATGACCTGGTGGTGGTGAAGAGTCTAGAATTGACAAGAAGATGTAGTGATACTTTAAGGGTACAGATGACCAGGTGGTGGAGAGTCTAGTATTGACAAGAAGATGTAGGGATAGTTTAAGGGTACAGATGACCAGGTAGTGGTGGAGAGTCTAGTATTGA